>OX375879.1:75981903-76691079 GCA_947359465.1 Metellina segmentata
TCCTATGCACACTCAATGACTGAGGAAAAACACTCCTTCTTCAATTAGAATACCTTAGCTTCTGCTTCCCAATTACCAGATAGACGTGTCATAATGTACTTAGATTTCCATCTTACGAAATATAGTAGAGCCTAGATAATCAATTTTTCGATTATCCGAGTGTCTGCAATATCCGAGCCAAATTTTATACCGAGTTTCAATGATTTATGAATTTTTCAGTAGCAGTTGTAGTAAGATATAGACAAATTTTCATGTATATCTTATAGGCTATTTTGTGTTACTACTTCCGGGTTGTACAAGTTTCTGATTATACGAGGAGAACTTAATCCATATTACGTCATATGTTCAATGTTCTGCCATACAATTCTAGGAGCATGAATTATGTATATCCGTTCTTTTTTCAAAAACTAACTGATAAATATCATCTGAATCAGACATATTGTAGTGTGATAT
Organism: Metellina segmentata; assembly: GCA_947359465.1. Lineage (NCBI taxonomy): Eukaryota > Metazoa > Arthropoda > Arachnida > Araneae > Tetragnathidae > Metellina > Metellina segmentata. Next base: position 75,982,357 of record OX375879.1, read on the forward strand.
GACGTGTCGATGCACGAGCAATAACTTTTATACTCGACTATCCGGAGATTTTTCTTTATTACACTTCAACAAATACTAATACTTTCTGGTGAAGAAAATCCAAACCGATAAAAGCTTAATTATTTTGGATACAAGAAATTGCAAACTTTAATGTATCGTACGTTTAGAATCAAAAGTATAAACATTTATATTAAATTGTAAAATTCTGTTTCCAAATCCAACTATGTTTAATGTGATAACAAGTTCGCTTCATTCTGATATACTCTCACAGTAACGTGGACCAAGCTATGACGGGAAAATATCAGTTAAGGTCATGTAAACAATTTGTAATCAGTAATTTGAGTTTCGAAATTTCAATTAAATTTACTTTTAGTGTCAAATGGTATCTAGTTCCTTGAATAGACATCATAGAAATCGAGGATATCGAAGACTAGAAAGGTAAAAATAATTATATTTAATAGTTAATAAACTCAAAATGCTGTAATCTGTATTCAAAGAAAGGGCTCAGCGCTAGTTTCTTGTTCTATCTGACGAGTCATCTATAGACTACCTCTAGTGTCACGAAATGTAAATTTGATATTTAAAAAGTATCAACAGTAAGATTATCTTATCATTTTACTATTTTATGTGGATTTAGTGGCTTTCTGGAAGGTCTACGATATGATTGCAACGTTGCATAAACAGAAACCAGAATGTCACGAACTTTCTATATTAACCTTTACAATGCTTTAATTGTTACCACTACAATTTCGTTTACACCAGCGGCATTGTATAGATCTGTATAAGGTGAATGTTATCCCTCTTTTAAGTGACCGCTGAAATCGATCACCACTTACGAGCTGTCAGAAACTTGCTTGGAAACTGTCAGAATCTAGAGGATCCCTCTAGAAGGTCAAGTTGAAGAAGGTCTAGAAGGAAGGTTCGGTACATTACCCTGTCGACCGTGAGGTGTGAACGCTTCGTGAGAAAGGCAGATGGTCGCTCTGGATATGCCACACAGTACTATGAAAGGAAAGCGTCAGTCGTAAATGCCACTCAAGGCTCCGTCGCTCAAGTTAGATGATTAGGTTAGAGGGGTTGGACATGCACGCGAAAGAGCCGTTCCTATAGACGATTGAAAAAATCTAAGCGCCGCAGTGTAAAGGTTAAAAGTATTATTTGTCTTGTTAAAGACTGCGAATTTTCTCTGAAATTGAAATAGATCATCATTAGAAATGTAAAGCACGCGTGTTATATCGGACAGCACGAGCATAAGCGAAGTCACAAATTTGGAGTAAGAAAGGTGAGAGCAAATTAAAAAAAAAAAACTCGCCTAATGAAATAGACGGAGTATGTAAGTCCAATCATTTTAGCAAGATCGCAGAAGTATATCTCACGGGGGATCGGGTATGACAATTATAGAAAATTAGCCGACCAACCGGTCTAGTGGTCAAGATGTTGGCCTCTGGATTGGAAGATTCGTGGTTCGAATCCGGGTCAGGGCATGGATGTAAATTGTGCTGTCCTTTGTTAGGGACAATGATGGGTGCCCCTTCACAAGTGACCATCACTTCTGGTCTTGTATAAGGCTACAATGACTTCGGTCAATTCTGTACTGTATTGTATTATGTATTGTATTTGTCTGTGCAATCTGTACCCAGCCTTGCCATTGGAAATAAAAAAAAATTATAGAAAATTTAGTATTTTTCATTACGCTTCTCAATTACTTCTACATTAGGATTCGTGCTTTTTTCCAACATTGATCTTCATTCGGAGATCTTCAAATCAAATGATTGGAAGAAATAAAGCAAACATGATTCGTATATTTATTTTAAAGGTTGACGTAAAAATATCGATGACGTCAACTGGCATATATAATCAATCTTCTGACCCAGAAGATAGAATTTCATGTTATTTCACATGATCACTCAGTTTGAAGATCTCCTTGTGGAGATCACGTGGTACTGGAAGAAAGCATGAATCGTAATAAACATATATCACACTCCGGCAAGAAAAGGGACACAGCTGAATGTTACAGAATTTGAGAAACATCACGTTAAAGGATACTATAAAACGTATATTGAAACTAGCAAAATACCCGACCTTGCTCGGTTTGAATTGTTTACTCTAGATTGAAGAGATAATCAAAATCTATAATGACTTACGTTTTTTGTAGAACAAAAATTTATTTGAACACCTTTCTCCATCCTTATAATTTCTACAAATTATTTTGGACACAAATTCTATTCTATTCTATAGTTATCCATTCATGTTATACATTTCACACACATCGCACCCTTGCTGTATGAAAAAGCTACAAAATGACGCTAAGGTTGCTACTATAAAATACGATTTTGAGGGAGATTTGGAATTCCTTTCTAAAGTTCTTTTCATGTTCAAATCAATTAATAAAAAATTACGATTTACGGCGAATGCTCTAGCACTCATAGTCAACAAAATAATATTTTTTTACTTGTGGCACTCTTGCATCCGGTATGCGACATTATGAAATTTTGCAATCTTCTCAAATCATTAGGACAACGAATTTTTTATTGTTTGAAAAGTTCTAATTCGGATTTTTTAAACATTATTATTCTTTCAATAACGGCATTATTCTTTCAAAAACGGCATTATTCTTTCAATAACGTATTATTCTTTAAATAACGGCATTGTTCTTTCAATAACGCCATTATTCTTACAATAACAGCATTATTCTTTCAATAACGGCATTATTCTTTCAATAACGGCATTATTCTTCCAATAACGGCATTATTCTTTCAATAAGGGCATAACTACACTTAAAATTTACTGAAAATTTATTTTGACTTACCTGCCACTTTTAAGACGAATACTTTGTGGTGGTGTTGCGTATGATAAGACGGAAAACACTTTTATTAAAATATTAAATATTTAAAACAGAAAACAACGAAATAAAACAAAATAAAAAATGTCGGAAAAAATTGTTCTTAAGACATTAATTTGTTATTCATTTTTATCTCTTGATCTCGAACAGTTGCCACAACTTACAACTAAAAGTGCACAAAATTTAAAAATGTAAAATTAATTCAGAGCGAAAAAAACAGAAAATATCACTGCTCGCGATTTTGTTCATTCCTGTTCGTTGAAAAATATCGTCTGTCCTATATATTATGAAATCGTTTACATTGCACCAAATAACAAATACAAAACTCGAAATAAATAAAGTATCAGATCTAATATTCCAACATAATTTTTTTTTTGAAAAATAATTGGTTTTCCTGGTTACTGGTAAAGCAAATCAAAGAATCGTAATATTCAATATACATTCCAATTTTCCAAAATACCGAATTATGCTTGATTTAAGGATACTTACTCAAGTGTTTTAGCATGAAACTCAACCAAATATAACAATAAAGACATGTTTAATATTGTATTCACTAAACTACCAGATAATATATAAATAAAGCAGATTGGAATCAAGTATCTGGAATAAAATTCATGTGATGCTTGCACAAACACACAAACACAAAATCGAACATAGAACGGAAAGACGGACAGACAGAATTTCGCAACCACTTTCGCTCACTAAATGAAATTAAGTACTCACTGTATGCAAATTTTCATAAAAATATATTAAACCGTGTGGACGTGTATAGGGCACATGCATACAGACCGACAGACAGACAGATGGACAGACAGATACCAAACGTAAAAGAAGAAGGTTCGGCATCAGTAGGGGCCAAAACGGATAGAAACCTTGAAATGGGTAGAAAATATTCAATGTGCAAACAAACACTCCATTCTTATTTATAGATAGTATAATGCTTCTTTTACATTTTACGTAAGTATTTATGGTGGTAACTTCTATTATTTTCTGTAGAATAGTAATATAACATGCTGGGGCACCTCGTACATACATTTCAGCGACACAACATCAAAATACTTATTTTTTGACTTCTGTCACTTTTCTTACCGGGGTGCGATATGATTGATAACCATCATGTGAAACTTAAGTTCGCGTTTCGATAGCCAATTGGCCCATGTCCATGTCCAATCCCATGTGACCCATACTTACGACAGCCAATTCGTTCAATTGCTCCATCTCTTTTATAAGATTATCAATGTCATGCATTTTATAACGGATTTAAAGAAACAGTAAAGATTTCGATTTATTGGGATGAGGTTAAAAATAAATTAACCCCGGCATCACTTTTTTTGATACTGATTAAAGTAATTTTTTTCTGTTTAAAAAGCGGACAAAATATCTGAATTTCTCGCTCTTATTTACATTTTAACCCTTCTTTGCATGATTTTTTCTTTATTGGTGAAATAAATCAAGGTAATATAATTCATGTTCAAAATTAAAGGAAAAATGGTTAAAATAATCTTAGTATATATTTATAGTGTAAATTTAGCAAAAAACAATATGATGGTATCATGTGGTATTTTTTAAATTAAACGCAAACTTTTTCAGAAATTGCTCTAAAAATAACAGAAACACATGTTACAAACCTTTCTTCCACTCATTTTCACTTTTTTAGCAATAGAAACTCAAATATAATAAAACAAAATTAAAAACGAAATCATACGTTTATTGCAACTACAACAAACAGCGGAATGACAACTTCAAGCTCGTTTTACTGATAGTGACACTTGCTTATTTTTGACAGCTATGTTTTTTTTATGCAATGGACATTAAAAAGGCAACCAGACACGATCAACTTAAAGTGAACTTGTTATTTTATATAATATTTGGGCATTCAATGTTATCATGGAAATTTCCACCACTATGCAAAGAAGGGTTAATATATCAAACGAACATTTCAATAGTAGCTACTCTCAAGACGGCAATTACAGATGAATTACACGGCATCCTGGCAGATTGATTACAACAACAGAGGGAGTTACTATGTATATTAATTCTACAGCGATTTCCCTTCCAAGATCCAGAACTTACACGTGTATTCCTCGTTTGAGCAGCCCCGTCGATTTAATTCGAATCGGCCAGATCCCTACTAAGCCTCATGAAAAGTGTCGAAAAAGAATAATAGAGCGGCGTTGGCCAATTTGTTTCTCGGCTCACGTCCTATTGGCCAACATTTCCCCAAATGTACAGAATCTCCCTTCCACTGAACAGATTATTCTCTGTGTCACATTCGCAGCGGACTGAAGGTGCATCAATAACATTCTAATTCACAATGTCGAGCCTATTCGAAGCGATGTCATCGTCTGCCCATTAGCGATAGCGGTCCATTCATCACGCGGCCCGCAGTTCGCGTGACGGCCCTTCGCACTGATAAAAATCTTTTCCAGGACACCCCCTCCTACCTCCCTGTCTCTCTCTCTCGCCTTGGTTGCTTTCATTTTGCGAAGGATTGAAGGGAAGATGGCCGAAAGATGATTACGCGAGCATGAACCGATTTGTGAGTCGGTATTACAGGATTGTGTGTTAGATTAATCAGACATGATGGTGTGGGTTGGATAAATCCTGGAATCGTTTTTAACACCCCATGCGGTTTGAAAGAGGTATCTCGCCCTACAAGATCTGAACAGTTTTGCTAATGACGATAAACCTCAGTTGTCTTCTTAGGACGAGATATTTCATCCTTCAAGACTTGACCAATTTTGCTTATGACGAAATATCCCGCAACGAAGATATTGCCATAGTTTGATCTGGTCAGTTGTATTCTAATGACAAGATATCTCGTCCATCAAGATTTGATCAATTTTGCTAACGACGAAATAGTATTTCAACAAGAAGATATTGCCGAAGTTTGATTTGGTCAGTTGTATTCTAATGACGAGATATTTTGTGCATCAAGATTTGGCCAATTTTTATACTGAAAAAATATCCCGACATGACGATATTGGTAAAGTTTGATATGGTCAGTTGTATTCTAATGACAAGATATCTCGTCCATCAAGATTTGATCAATTTTGCTAACGAAGAAATAGTATTTCAACAAGAAGATATTGCCGAAGTTTGATTTGGTCAGTTGTATTCTAATGACGAGATATTTTGTGCATCAAGATTTGGCCAATTTTTATACTGAAAAAATATCCCGACATGACGATATTGGTAAAGTTTGATATGGTCAGTTGTATTCTAATGACAAGATATCTCGTCCATCAAGATTTGATCAATTTTGCTAACGAAGAAATAGTATTTCAACAAGAAGATATTGCCGAAGTTTGATTTGGTCAGTTGTATTCTAATGACGAGATATTTTGTGCATCAAGATTTGGCCAATTTTTATACTGAAAAAATATCCCGACATGACGATATTGCCGAAGTTTGATCTGGCCAGTTGTATTCTAATGACAAGATATCTCGTCCATCAAGATTTGATCAATTTTGCTAACGACGAAATAGTATTTCAACAAGAAGATATTGCCGAAGTTTGATTTGGTCAGTTGCATTCTAATGACGAGATATTTTGTGCATCAAGATTTGGCCAATTTTTATACTGAAAAAATATCCCGACATGACGATATTGGTGAAGTTTGATCTGGTCAGTTGTATTCTAAGGACGATATATTTATTCCTTGAAGATTTGAACAATTTTGCTAATAACGAAATATCCCGACACGAAGATATTGCAGAAGTTTGATCTGGTCAGTTGTATTCTAATGACAAGATATTTTGTGCATCAAGATTTGGCCAATTTTTATACTGAAAAAATATCCCGACATGACGATATTGGTGAAGTTTGATCTGGTCAGTTGTATTCTAAAGACGATATATTTATTCCTTGAAGATTTGAACAATTTTGCTAATAACGAAATATCCCGACATGGATATTGCCGAAGTTTGATTTGGTCAGTTGTATTCTAATGACAAGATATTTCGTCCATCAAGATTTGGGCTGACCAACTGGTCTGGTGGTTAAGATGTTAGCCTCTAGATTGGAAGGTTCTTGGTTTGAATACGGGTCAGTTAATGAATGTTTGTAAGTGTATAGCCTAGACCCGGCTGGTGCACCTTAAATCTGTCTTGGCCGAAAGTCCTCACGTTAGGTTGGCGTGGAAGTTTGGAGAGTGGGGTGCCAGCTCAGGTGTTGCTTCGTCATCTGACCGTGGTTCAAAATTACGAGGTGTTGTCCTCGGATCTTTCCCTTAGGGGATTGAATTCGGACCGTCGTTAATAGCCCGTTGTGTTGATCTAGTACGATGTTAATTAAAAACTACCAAAAATTTACCATCAAGATTTGGCCAATTTTGCTTATGGATGCATTTTGTCAAGACAGCTATCAGGCTGGTTAAGCTGCTGAACGAAACCAGCTTTGTTTCTAGTGACAGTCTCAACGAAGTATCTCTACATTAGTCTAATATTAACCAGAGATTGGTGGACGAGATGTATCGCCATTAGAAAAAAAGATGAACAAATCATTTTGATCTAGTCATCATCATAACATTGTTAATATCTTGATGACAAGATACCTCATCATCGTTAGGACAGGCACCTATAGATATAACATGTATCCAACATCGTCACTCAAGATTGAATATTTCTCATCCAACCCGCACTTTTTCTTTCATTTGTATTTTTTTTCTTCCAAATAGCTTCCTCATTCCCCCGACACTTTTTTCATTGGCTTTGGTACGAATACTAAAAAAATCCCATCCTGCAATTTCTGCTGCCAAATGTTCTCGTGAAGAATGAGTACACAAAATGTTTTACAAACGCGGGTACACTATTTGAAAAATAATATGGAATCCTACTTTCTTATAAAAACATTTAAAATGGAAAGAAGTTAACATTTAAGTTTTAAAATAAGTTGGAATATTTGGGTAGGATATAATTACATTATACAGAGGCTGTTTACACATTTTTAGACAATGTATATTGTATTCACAAAACTAAATCACATAAAATTCTTGTGTTTTAAATGTTCTATTTGATAGCCCTTATTCTAAACTATCTTTCGACACCGTAATTTCCAGGATAATAATGCCTTTTGAATTGTCAGAAGAGGTATTCTATCCCATTCCACCTGAACAGCTTTCCAGAGTCCTGTAAGGGTTGTGGGACGACGTTTGGATAATGCAGATTTTAAAAGTCCGAAAGCACAAAAATCCATCTTTGATACATCGGGAGATTTAGTAGGGATATCAGTGAAGGGTATGGCATTGATACCGGTTTTTTGTTTCATTTCTGTTAGGAAATTTACAGTGGATTTTGATGTGTGACTGCTAGTTTTGTCTTGATGGAGTTCCACAGATTGGTGGCACTGTGGGTAAAGCGATGGTATTTCATTCAGAAAAATTGGCGATAAAATATGTTCCTGATAGTATTTGGAGTTAATCTTGACATTTTTTTCAGCACTTTATTTTTAACTTCCCATTATATGAAAAACCAGCCGCAGTCATGAATCCCTTAGAAAAACATTCTTTCGATTCTGTGAACCATGTACTTAAATTTTTTTCTCCCCTTTTATGATAATAAATGGCTCTTTTTTTTTTGCTGCAATCATTTAAAATGCACCCATGATTCATCTATTGTGAGAATTTTCTCTGGATAAGTGTTTATCATATAGAATTTGGCAGCGTGTCCTGCGTTCAGCGATATGCTTTGGAGAAAGACGATACACATTTCATTTTATCGGTTTTTTAAGATTTAAATCAACGTTTATCATTTTGTTCACAGTGGACACCGAGCATTTTAATGATTTTGAAACTGTCCTTTGACTAGGAGGATTTTCTTTTAACATTAAACAACGTACCTTTGCAATAGTCAAAGATGTCCGTTTCTTCCTTGGATACTTGTTTGGAATTTTTGTCCCACTTGAGGCTCCAATTTGACGTTTTTTTACTTTCTTATTGACGATATTACCTATCAACGCTTTAGATATCACAAAACCATGACTCTCACATCGTTTTTGGATAACGGAATATGAATATAATGAGGAAAGAGGATAAATATAGCCTTCGAACCACTGCTTCGTTAAAAACGCCATTTTGAATAAAAACAAACCTCTCATGCCGCAGACGATAATTTTGACTTTTAAAAACATAGTACAACTGCAATTATTTCTTTTGCAGCAAATGATTTTTTATTACCGCTAACCAAAATCGTCTAAAAAATTGTGCGAACAGCCTCTGTATTTTCACTAAAAATTGTGACTCACACATGCCTCTATTCATTAAAAAAATTTATCAATTAAATTACTTTGATTGATGGACAATAATTCTCAATGGAAAAGCCGAACCTCATATTTTTATGAATTTGTTGATTAACGGAAGTTTTGTATTGCTGTAATATATATTACGTTCCATCGAAAAGTATAAAAATCAAATGCTTAATTCGAATTAAATGTAACTCATAAAATGAATGCATTATATGTTCACTTCTTTCTTTTTAGGGTTGGAGTAATCATTTAATACAGTTCAGAAGTGCTCGTTGGTATAAGTTTTAAGAGCTAAACAAAAGTAATGCAAATTAGTGTAGAATAGTAGCAACTTAAAGGACTAGAGAAATAAACTTTCAAAATAATTTTTTGAATAAAGCAAGCATTGCATTTTATTTTTAACATTAATAATATAAAACTATAAAAAGAAGGGTGGTTTAGTCAAAAGTAAATCCCCTCAAACACCCAAAACAAACGCATATTCTGTAAAACGTATAATAACTACAACAAAATAGTCATCAAAAGAAGCTTCAAATAAACAAAACAAAAATTTGCTAGTACGCGCACATCATTATCCAACACAAAATAAAGCTTTAGCTATGACAACACTAAAAACTAGCCCGCCTTTTAGAAGGAAGAACATTTGGTACAGTTCTTATAATTAACAATCTTAAAGCACGTGAATCCAGTTCTCTTAAAAAATGAGTTAAATACTGCTTTATCCAATTTGGATACAAAAATTGGCTAAAATGCAATTATCGATGAACAATCGCTTTCTTTGAGCGGAACAAGGCCTCATTCAACATGCAGCTTAATCAATAAAACTATGCGAGATATTTTTGGAAGACTTAATTAGGAATTCTTGTCTCTTTTTATCGATACCAGCACTTTTCTACCTCTATAATTCAATAGAAATTCTGTGGAGAAACTAGAGAGGTAGGATTAGGAGGAATGTGTATTTAGTAGTTCTTTATTAAGGATGGATGGGAGGGTTGATTGTATTTGTGATTTAAGCAAATTGGGTGTGTGTAAATTTATTCGATTGATGCAGTGGAGAGCTTTAAATAAATGGGATTTACTAATTTGTGTGATGTTTTAATTCTCTTATATAAAAAGTGACGGGGAGAAGCAAACATTTTACGAAATTTTAAAATTAGAATGCTTTAATTGTTTTCTTACCTTACAATGTATTCATTTACTACTAAAGATTCTTCAACTGGTGAAGTGACTGTGGAAGTAAAAAATGAAAACCCCTTTGTACAGTAATCATTTACATATTTCTTACACCATAATGGACTCATCTAGAAGTGAACACACTATCGAGGAAAGAAATAGGAACTCTTAATACTGCGATCATTCACATATTCCTTTACAATAATAGACTCTTCTACTGGCAAACAGACTTTGGAAGCAAGAAGTAGAAACGCCTGATACTGCGAACGTCTACATATTTACTATAGCGCAATAGACACATCTACAGATAAACACATTATGTAAGCAAGGAACAAAAACCATTTATATTAGAACGTTTGCATGTATCCTATACCCTAATAGACACATCTTTTGGTGAGCAGACTATGGAAGCAGGACGTAGAAGCACTTTATACTGTGGTTTCATATAAACTTTTCTATATGTGATCAAACTATGTGGATTCAAGGAGTAGAGACTCTTTATACTACGATCTTTCACATAACGTTTACACCTTTCCTATACTGTTTTGACTCATTTACAATGAACAAACTGTGAAAGTAAAAACTAGGAACTATTCTACGATCGCTCACATAATCCCTGTACCATAATAGACTCTTCTAGAGCTGAACATAATGTGGAAGCAAGGAACAAAAACCCTTTATACTGGAACGTTTACATATTTCCGTTTCCTTAATTGGCTCAGGTGAATTCAGGTGAACAGACTACGGAAACAAGGAGTAGAAACTCTTTATACTGCGATCGTTCACATACTTCGTATAGCGTAATAGATTGTTCTACAGATAAACAGATCATAGAAGGCAAGAAATGTAATCCCTTTAAAATGTGAATGTTTACATATTTCCTATACTGCAATCAACTCATTTGCAACTGCACAAACTGTGGAAGCAAAAAGTAAGAACGCTATTCTACGTTCGCTCACATAATCCCTGTACAATAATAGACTCTTCTAGAGATGAACAGATAATGGAAGAAAGAAGCAGAAATACTTTTTACTGCAACCGTTTACATATTTCCTACATCGCAATCGACTCATCTACAGGTGAAACAGACTTTACTTCCGAAATCCACACGCCTTTTTACAGTTGAAGAGCTTTCTTGCACGTGGAAATAAACAACAAACTGTTATCAAAATCTGGTCACATAACAAAAATAATGAAAACCCTTCCATCCTCCATAACTACCCAGAATTTCCACGAACCCAAACATGGACGCCATTCCACACCTCAGAGTCAACCTCACCTCGACCGAAGTGACAGTTTCCATCGACAAATGAGTGGGGAGAATATTGGGGGAGGTGGCATAGCATTCGCGTAAGTCGCACTTTGTTTGCATTGCAGCTCTAGTTCCGAAGTCCCAGGAAGTCGTAGGCTTAATAGCCCACCACTCGGCAATTAAATGACGGGACGGGAGCGAAGGAGTTTTATTAAGTTAAATCCGGAATCTCGGTGCTGTCACAATTAACATACGCGCATTAAAGAATTCGCGTGCCCTATTGGGCGGCTGGTAATGCGCTTTCAGCTTTGTTTCTGTGCACACCGGGTAGGGTCGTTATGTAATTGACCCCCGCAACCGTTGAATCTTTCTTGTCTTATGGGAGGAATCAAGACTGCATTTCTATTTGTGCGGAAGTTCACATGAGGAATATGGAGTATGGATTGTTTTATGCACATGGATTTTATTGTGCTTTTAACCCTAATGTAAGCATGTCGTCATGCTTTTGAAAGCTTTCATGAAAAACTTTAAGGGTGAAGTCTTATCACTTTACTGGAATGTACACTCTGTAACAAAAAATTCAACGCACCAAGAAGGAGTTGTCTGATTGCGATAAAAATTGGTGGATGTGAAGAACATATGTAGAAAAACAAACGATTAAAATGTCAGAACAATTGAATGATTTATTTCAGAGTTTGACCGTTACAAAGGGAGGAAATCAGTAAAGCGTTCGTCCACCTCTGGCCTGGATGCAAGGAGTCATCCGACGTGGCATTGACTAAAAAGGTTCCCGGATGGTGTCCTGCGAAATTTCTTGCCAAATTGTCTCCAATTGTCGGGTTAAATGGTCAACATTCAGGGATGGTTGTAATCGATTTCTCATAACTTTCCAAATGAGCTCCGCGGGAGAGAGATCAGGAGACCTAGCTGGCCAAGGAAGTGTTAGGAAAGCTTGAAGACGATTCATAGCAATACGTTCCGTGTGCAGCTGGGCATTATCTTGTTGAAAAGTAAGTTTGGGGTGTCGCAAAAGGAACGGTAATACGACAGGTCGTAAAATGTCGTCTATGTACCGCTGTGCTGTAAGTGTGACAGAAATGACTACGAAAAGGGTCCGGCTGTCAAAGGAGCTGGCATCCCGGACCATAACGCCCTGTTGTGGGCATGTGTGGCGTGCGATAGTAAGGGCAATATCTCCACGCTGTCCTGGACGTCTCCAGAAACGTCTGCGATTGTCGTCAGGACACAGTTGGAAACGGGACTTCTCACTGAAAACTATACGTCCTCAGTCAACGCCATTGTAAGTTAATCGATCCCGGCACAACTCATGGACAACTTCATGGACCACTTCTTGTTGGTGTGTTGATTTTTTTTTGTGATATAGAGATATTTTGAATTTGCCTATATCGAGCACATCCAGACAACAGAATATTAATATGCCTTAATATTCCTGAAATATTTATGTATACTGACCTTAAATCTTTTAGGAAGAGAGGATGTTTTTCAGGAAAAGTCGACAATAGTTTTAGATATTTTTAGAAACTCAAATCCTAGGTGATGCCATATAATAGTAAAATGTGAAGATAAAATGTACAGACTGAAAGTCCTAAGTTAAAGTTTTGATTAAAAGTTTTTTTAGCTTACCCTTATTTGTAGTTATGTTATTTTTATGCGTAATTCTCTAAGGTTCACATCCATATATCCGTTCTACAACATGATGTCTTCCTTGAATGACTTATAAACTGTTTTGAACTTCTTGACGAAAAAAATCTTTACTGTGATTCTTTTAATAAATATATTTAGAATGCCGTTATTATTTATGTCGTGATTTAGTTGTTATTGTGGAGGATAGAAGCAACTCTTGTGACACTATATAAAAGCACTACTAGGGTATCTAGAGACGCTTAAATAATTAAGAAAACTCGTAATTTAAATCATGAAACCTCTTCACTCCTTAATAGCTTTTTAAAGTTTGAAAATCGACCGTTCATTACATTACGAAAATTTTACATATTTCCAGGTTTACAGGCCATTGCAACTTGGTATAATCCTTAAACAACCTTATAATACACCTTTTAACCCTTATAACATCCTCATATAAGGGCCCAACCAAACATAAACCAGTTTTATAAATGTTCACGAATGAGAAACAAAGCAGTTTTCATTCTTACCATCCTTTCAGTTCAAGCAAAAATGAAGAGGACATGAAATTGTCTCATCTTGTTACGAAAAGCTGACAAAAGTTTTGGGAATCACTTTTGGAATTGATCTCCTCTAAACTGCTGATTTAGTTCTCCCAAAATTTAATTTTTCGAACATTAATGTCTTATTTGAATCAGGCGCTTCATCATTGACTCGCGGGCATAAAAACGTTTTGAAAGGGTGAAACCCATACGTGGTGTGCATTGAAATGCCTCCATTTGCCTAATAAGCTTCCATGCCAGACATACGAGAGGGTTTTTCTCCGTAACTTAACAGTCCTTCAAGATAAAACCCTTGTAACCCTAGGGGGCTTCAGACACAGCGTGCCATCTTCAACTAATAACCCTGCGAGTTGTTCCTCGCAAACTGCTATTCAGTCAAGATGGCAATTCACTCTCTTCACACACAGCGTATAATAGGAAGGAGTCTCTCTTACAGCTGGTTCCCTTACTATTGCTTTATTTATTATTCCTTTGTGAATGGGAATGAAAAATGCGGAATAAATCGACTGAGTTGGGAATGGAAGAATTTGCAAATGGATTCCATATTTCTCGACTCGTTTCTCCAACTTCAGCGAGGACGAAAGAAAAAAGAGAACCTATAACATATTAATACGTTTTTTCTTTTTCCTTCCCAAAGAAAACTTTTCAAAGGGAAGCTAGCATCTACGGTGATTTGGAAGAATATGATTTTTTTTCGCCTTCCATTTTTAACAAGCGCCACTTTTTTTTTTAGTTTCAGTGGCCCTCCAGCTGAGTTTTTGAGGTTTTGCCAGAAGGTCAAAGAACATTCGAATGCCGGGAATGTGAAAGCTGTTATCCGTTTGCTTTCAGAGTAAATAGGTTTTCTGAGCAGTATTGAATAGGTGGTTGCTTCTTATAGCTTACAGATATTTTCTATGAATGTAGAAGCGCATGATATATTTCGTGTCCTTGTGCATAAGGAGTGTGAGGCCTGACCAATTAGTGTGGGTCAGAAAGTATCAAAATAAAGAAGTATGTTGGATGTGTTTACAAGTGGTCGAATTTTTTCAAAAAAGTTTAGCCTTTCTAGACCAAAAAGTGATGATGTTTAGTACGTATATACATATCCAGAAAACGATAGTCAAAACTGACCATGCAAGAGCACTGAAGCTGTAGACATTACAAGGTAAGTAATATAATTTCAAAAACAAAAGAAAATTTAAATCTATACAAACGAAAATGTTTTTAATAAAGTAGCAAAAAAGTGTTTTAAGCTATTTTCAAAAAATGAAAGTGTTGGTGGATCAAAGCATCATCAGAGATAATTTAAAACTATAAGTTTTGAAATTTTAAAATCTTTTAGTATGCCAGGTATCGAGAAAGAGATTAATATTTTGCAAATTTCGTCTAGATGTAATGTGTTGTTATTTTATTTGATCCCAAAATATTTTTCTTAAAATTAAGATGTTTATTGGTTGATTTGAATTCAATGGCGTGAGATCCAATAATGGCCAATTTAACTTACCCTTCGTGAGGTTTCATCAAGATTCATTTCATCTTCAAGGTTTTGCAAATTTTTTGTACAATGACGAGATTAAGTTTTAGTTTTCTTGTATAGACAAGTAACGAGGAGATCTTAATGGTCGATACATCTCGTTCATTAAGATATGGATTGGCCAAATACAACAGGACATCAAGAGGATTAAGAAAGAATATTTTAAGCTTCTTTTGGAAACATAATTCATTATTTCAGTGTGGTAAAAGATTGATTGGTAATTGATTTGATCACGGAGGGCGTAAAAGCATCGGGATCAAGCAGAAATCAATTTAGAACACAAAATTCTTTACAAAGTATCCCAAAACATCAACGAATAACTTCCCGAGTCCTCCGCTTTCCTCTATTACAGGACAAGAAAACTTAAAAGTCAGCTTTTTCACCCGAAAGAACAGTTCACAGCAGTCTGTAAATGAATTTCACCCATCTCAAAAACACACCATGAATGAGGCAAGTCCACCAGGGAGAGTTCCGAGGAGGCTCAAGAAAATGGAGATACCCACCTGATATCCCCACCCATCCTTCAGATGGTGAACACAAAGGACACAAGAGGGAGAGAAGAACAAGATAAGAAGATATAGAGATCGGATCTAATCCGGGGAGCTGCGCGGCAAATGAACCTAAGAGGATTACAGGCAGGTACTCCTGTCAAGTGGACCCCTGGTCTTTTCCTGGATGCGTTTCTTGGTTTGGCTTTGTGTCGGACCTGATCCCCCTACGTGTACGGACAGCCTCTTGACAAGGGGTGCTTCAGAAGGACATACCAGTAGCGTGTGGTGGATCAGGCAGGGGAATGCGCCTCGGGATTGAAAAAGCTGCTGAAGATTGCTGAGTCCTCGGTGTGAGCATCGGCTAAATGATGCAATGAGTTCAATGGTTCATGTGGCATTGTCCTCTTTATCTAAGAGGGAATGTCAAAGGATGTGTTTGATGCTTTTACTTTAAACAGACAGTTCATTCTCGATACCAATTACTTATTGAGAGAAAGATTCTGGCATTGCTTCTTGACGTCGTTTTATCATTCGTCAAGCGAAAACGAGTCTATAATTGTATTTATTTTAATAAGTACAATTACTACAGAAAATTACCTTTACTTTTATACCCATTTGTTACATCGTCACACAAGATTTTTTTCTGTTTCCAATAAAGGGTTTTCAGATTGGCAGCATAGAATCACTAATGCACAGCTTGTGTCACTTGTTGGTTCATGACAAATGCCTAATTTTACACTTCATCAACAACAGACACTCGTATATGCAATATAACCCATGTTACGTACACTATAAATATCTATTGTGGTCAGTTGGGTGGGTTGTTTTCAGGTTTTGTGGCTCAAGTGCTATACTTGGCCAAGATGCGTCAAACACAAGACAACAATGAGGTAGTTAAAGAAGCAAAAGGTAGAAAGGTAAGCAAGGGTAAAACAGAAGGGAAAACACATCACTTGGGTACCTCGGAGTCGTGATGCCCGTGTACACCTAAAAATGTGCTCCTGAGGGCTGTGATCAGTTGTGATAGAGGGTAACTATTTGGATTGTTCATGCGTAACACTTGTGTAAATGTGTTGTTTACTTTTCAATCCATTTGCAGTTGCTTTCTTCCCATACAGTACTGATTGTCTCGGGTGAATATTAGTCGCTGATACGCTTTTAACAAAAATAAACCACAGAGTACCCCATTCGTAGACACTCCGTTATTACAAGACACTGCTTTTAAACTGTGCTAAAAATCTTTGCTAGTTTTTAGTTGTTTATATCCCTTAGACCCCAATATTCGAATCACAGAACCTTCCTATTTTGGTACAAACTACGGATCTCAATAACCGTCCGGTTAAACCGATAAATCGTTTTTGGTTTTTTTTCGGTGTTTTCTTGGCACGGTTATAACCGCTGTTGTTATTTTAAAAGCTAATAACCGGAAAAAAAACCGGCCCGAAAATTCACGAAAATTGTATTTGTGGCCTGTGTTTATGGGATGCAAGTGGTTCTTTTTTCAAGACTGATTTTTCAAGATCCACATAGTTTATATACCTTTTCACTCCAGTGACATAGCTTGTTCTCATTCTCTGACTTTGCATTGTTTAGTCTATGCGTG
This sequence comes from Metellina segmentata, assembly GCA_947359465.1. Taxonomy (NCBI): domain Eukaryota; kingdom Metazoa; phylum Arthropoda; class Arachnida; order Araneae; family Tetragnathidae; genus Metellina; species Metellina segmentata. Next base: position 75,999,682 of record OX375879.1, read on the forward strand.
TTGAGGTATAAACAAAGAGGTGAGCGATGATCTAAAGTACGTTTGTACCAAACAACGTTTAATTACGACTTTATGGCCCCGTTCACATGAGGCGCGTAAAACGCGAGTTTGGCGAGGCAATCAGGGTCCCGCTCTTCAAGGTCGCAAAGATAGATACTTGAGAAAGAGGAATAAATAAACATGATTTTATGTCGGGACATTGCTAGCTTCGAACAACTGTTGCTTTCTTTGACCTTCTCCCAACTTACACCGTTACATCATTGCATAAACTCAATCTTTTACTGTACAGTTTTTTCTAAATATATTGTAAACAATTAAAAAGATATAAATATTTAAAGATTAACTGTATTTTATGACTAAAAGTTATCAATGAGTCTAAAATTATTAAAATACCCCCATTTTGGATTTGTATAAATTCAAAGATGCTATAATGTTTTTACCGTTCTTCGAATGTATTTTATTTTGTGTGTTATAATAAATATATTTGTAACTATGCCAAATCTAACATGCATTGAAATGTCATTATTCACTATGAATTTTCTAATTATTGTGAATATTATTGCAATGTGTATTCTGCGCAAACTATGTATGTTGCAGCATGGGTAAGATATATTTAGTCTTGATTAGGGACTTAAGACAAAAATGTTTTTAGTTTTGAGAATGTTTTTCATAAATAACCATTTGATGCCTTACAAAATATTTTTTGACGAGTGTACATTTGCCATCCTGAACTTATCCTGTAAATGACGTCACCCGATGAAGACAACTCGATCACTAAATAACTCGTATCTCTGCTAACAAGTGATTGATTTTCATAAAATTATTAAGAAATACTACAAAGAGATCTGACTAAGCAATTGTACCGGCCATATCGGACATTTTATGGATATACAGTCCGCAAAATGACAGCAATGTGTTGGTACAAGATTTTTCTCCTTTTAGCCAGAAAGCGACCAGGATGACATATGCCCGCCAAAGTCAAAATTACTTTCAGAGGGACTTACTAAATACTTCTCAAAAACAATTTACATACTCAAACTTTCCTACAGAACCATAGTCGATCCTGGGCAAATAATATTAATCAATGAAAGAAAACGACGGATTTGAATCATGACCACATTAAGAATTTCTTATAATTTTACAAAGCATAAATTTAAACGTCTTTAAAATAAAACAATATGAAATTCACCAACTGAATGTTGCCTGTGCTTCAAAATATGTTTACAGGCCAAGATTTTTACGATTGTGTATACAGTAATTTCTATTCATATTCTTTCACGGGATTCAATCTGATTTTTCAAGAGCATTATCCGAAGTTACTTATAAACGAAAGGAGGTAATTGCAAGAAATAAACTACGTCAGAATTCATTCCCTTGAAACAAATGTGATCAGTAGGAGCTAAAGCCCATGTGTCTCCGAGCGCACTACGAATCAAATTAAGTCGACATCAGTAATTATGAACAAACATCCGAATTTCCTACGAGGACAAGAGGACCATCAGAACAAAGCCCCTCGGAAAATACCACCAAATCATCGTCTCCTCCCTACAAATCTCCCGAGCAATCTTTTTTTCTGCCTTTCTGGCTTAGGCCTTCAGGATCCCGGCTATCCTTCATCAGGACAACAACCCAGTGGATGGAAGGCAACCAGATTTTTCCACCCGCCCTCCAACGGTATGGGGTCTGATTATTGGTTTCCCTCTTCACCAGAAGCTCGTGGTTGGATTTTTCTTCTGCCATTCTTTTGTGTGTTCCATTTGCTGACAAATGCGCGCTCCAACTAATTAATGCTCCACTTTCATCTTGCGAATTCCTGGAACCCCGGTTCCTTTGTGCCTGGAGTAAGCGTATTAAATTGGATTTCTTCCAGTGTGGTGAAATTTTTCCTTTCCTTCAGACGGGAGGTGGTGTATTGAAAAATGGTCGGCGATTGGTGTTATTAGTATTACCACTGTCTCTGGGTTTTCAATTCGAGGGAGATTATTCTTTGTTTTCTCGTGTTTTTTTCTCGGTCCTTCCTTGGGAGTGCTATAAAAGTCTTTCTTCTGGGTTTTGGGATTTGAACCGTAGATATTTTTCACTCAGCTGTAAAATTAGGTTTCCTGCGGAGCTTTGTTTTTTGGGTCTCCCTTTGTTGTTTTTCGTTGAGGGTATTACGGGGGAAATGTTTTCCCAATCGTTTCTCTTTGACTGCTTTTAGGGTTGTTGTTGAGTCTGACTGCAACATTAATCAAATTTCCTATCATTCATCAAACAGATATTTTCGATGCTTGATTTCTTTTGCAATTGTATTTGGAATTACGATGGTAATTTTCTGTGTCAACAATTCTACTGTTGTTTCCGTTGAAACGTCCCGAGTTTTCTTTAGCCTCCTAAGAGACACAACAAATGTGAAGCTTTTACAATAAAACTTGCCAGAATGGATTTAAGTTTCTTTTTGTATTTTCGCCTTCTCAAGAAGTGAAATTTTGGCTTTAAGGAATAATCTTAGGTTTTGTTTCAACAGCAATTACTTTTGGCTAAACATGTGCTAATTAAAGTGGGAATAAGTTTTCGGATGATATTTAGTAAAAAACAGTTACCACCTCTTAAATTAATAATATTATACATAGAAACCATAAAATATGAACTGCAAATTTAAAACGCTGCTAAACTGCTTTAAATATCACGAAAGTTTAACTTTGAAGGTGAAGATTTATCCATTTATGGTTCGATCAAATATACTTCAAATAAATTGCTCACCAAGTGATTAATTAATTTTCAATTATTATAATCAAACCGATGATGGAATATTCGAAAAACAATACTTTTGATTTATGCCGATTGTTTTAAATTAAATAAATATTTTTTATGTGCCTTTATTTTATTCTCATCAATACAAAACTAATTTAATTGTTTATAGTTCTTCATACAGTAAAATACAGTGTTCTACATATAGTGAATCAAAAAGTATTGCGACAAAACTGATATTTAAGCATTGCACTATGAATAAGTAGCTATTACACCCAAACTAAGCACTTTTTCATACCATTCAGCATCGCAAACCATGCTAAACGGTCCATTAAGATTAAATCAAACTCAAAATGATGAACAATTAAAAACAAATTTTTACTTGTATACACCGTGAAAGGAGTGGTCAAAAAATTATTGGGACATTCTAGAAAAAGTGCCATAAAAAGGTAGATTTCAAGGAAGTATGACTGAAAATATACATTTAAAAAGATCTTGAATCCGATATTGGTAATTTAAGAATTCATATCCTATTTGTAAGAATGGGTAGGTAAAGAAGGAAAGATTTCTCTCGATATATTTATAAAACGTTTCATTCCCCCCTATAATGATGAAAAGTCAGAGAAATCAGTGAAATATTGACTGCAAACCAGTCTACTATAATTACCAAGTATGAAGATAAATTTAATTGGAAACAAACTACAAACTGGGCGTCCGAAGTGTATCAATGACCATAAAAAGAAGGGTGTAAGAGGAACAGTCGACAGTCCTCTAAAACCAGTGAACTTAAATCGTCTTTCTAAGACAATAACACATGATGATGGTAACCGATCATCTTACCCAGTATTAATGCCTTTTTTTATGTAAAATTTGACATCTGATAGACTGTAAAATGTTCAAATTTGTAAGCTTAAATATTCTAAAAGAAATATTTAAAGAAAGCTCGAAAATACACATATTGTCACATTTCAAACTTGATCAGGATTACAATCCTACGTCCAATTCCCATGCATGTGGTTTATTAGACTTCATCCTACTCCAAAGTTATTTGATCTCTTGCACCAAGTCCGAACGTTAAGCTTATTGAAAATATTTTAAGGTTATTGCCATTAAGGAATACAACCCTTAAAGTTTTAGTTGAATATAGCTCCTTGCAGAATGAGGGGAAAACTTTAACTAAACGGTTTTAGTTTCTTTATTTTTTACTATTTTAGACAATTTTTTTAATATTTATAACATGTTTTGTGCAATGAAAAAAATTTACTTCAAGAAAAATACGCATTTTTCTGTAGTAGGTGATAACAACACGAGTCCTCCCATAAAAGTTGGTTAATTGCAGTTTATTGCGCAAGAGCAATACTTGACCAAGCTGTGCCAAACAACATTATGAAAATATACACACACACATGACAAATTTTGCTGTCACTGGAGGGATATTCACCATACAGGAGAGATAAGGACCGTGGTTTTTCGTGGTTTTACTCGGACAACAAGCTGGCAACCCCTATACGCTCTCTATATTTATCTTTCCTCTAAGATATACACCTAGGTAGGATCTGCCCTCCCCCTCCAAAAAAGAACCTACCCTACCCAGAACCTAAGCGAAGCTTGCTTCTGCGTGAAAGGGATGTACCATGTTTTTCACGGCTATTGAACGAACTAAGTGATTTCCTTCGAAAATTTTTCCATATGTGTTGGGGCCTTCATCGAACTGGGGTAGAGGCGATTCGATGCTTCCCCATTGATGAAGAAGTCAATGCATAGTAGGATTTTGATTTCATTTAAATAACTAGCCAAATTTCCTTTACCATAACAATGCTGATATTCATTTTGCCTCATCAACTTTATTCCAATAGGTATGAACGTGCTAGTGGAAGATATGAATCTCAGCATACAACACTGGCATGAAGAAATAGTGCAATCGACATACATCTAAAGATAAAAAGTTACTTAAATTCACTCAAAGCAAAGTTCATTGGTCACTGATTACAGAACACTGCATGTTGCATCTGATTTAATGAAATGTGTTACGTTGAATTTATTTTAAAGCCCACCTTTGACGAAGTGACTAAAGGAATCGCTCTTAAGAAACAAGTAGATTGGAGCACTTTATTACGAGTTAAAACTTCATACATGCCGAAGGCGAATTGGTTGCTTGAAGTTTGCTGCCTTCATCAAGACGCTACGCAACTGTGGGTCAGCTTTCCGAAAGAACTCCAGGAAGCCAGGGCCCAATTCCACACGAAAAGATCACAAGAGTACCTCGTGTCAGTGAATCCTATATACAATTAAAGGAAATAAACCCCCTGATGGCTTGAATATTGTATCAAGGAAGTATTGGGTGGAATTATTTGATTTAAAAAATCAAAAATCAATCCAAATTAGAAACAAGGACAACAAAACTGTACCGTATCTTACACTTATCGATTATTATTTAAAACACAGCTTCGATAATGGACAAATAAAGAAAACTAACCCGATTCTATTCGGGGAATAATTAAGATGATTTAAAACCGAAACATTATTAGCAATCACATCACGTCTTTGTGATTGCCGATGTAGGAGAATGCTCGGCTACTGTTTTTAATTGATACGTGACTGGAAACGCACCGGGCATTTTCGTAACATAATTCCAGGAATGCCCCTTTGCGTCAAGCAAATTCTGATTTAATGGGATTGCCGAACTCTACCAACGATCACGCAGAAACGTCATTTTACGAGTGTTCTGGGATTTTTGTGTTTCGGGAATTAAATTTTCTGCACGAGCGTTTTAAAAACCTGCGTGGAAAGAAAAACAATACGTGATACGTATTAGGTTTGATTGGTAGTCCAAAAAAGTAAACATTCATTGGAATTTGAAAGAAACATTTGAAGTGCAGATCCTACCTGGGTGTATATCTTAGAAGAAAGATAAAGATAGAGAGCGTATAGGGGTTGCCAGCTTGTTGTCCGAGTAAAACATAAAAGAACATTTGAGAAAACAAATTGTATATATATATTTTCTTATGGCGGGCACATTTAACCTAAGCCATTGGCCACTACAAGGCCGGAAGTGATGGCCACTTCTGAAGGAGCACCCAGTGGGAGGACCATAATTGCCCCTAACAATTTATACTTCGTAATTTTGAACCATGTTCGGATGACGAAGAAACACCTGAGCTGGTATACGCTTACAAACATCCATGCCCGAACCCGGATTCGAACCGGGGACCTTCTGATCTAGAGGCTAACACCTTAACCACTATACCGGTTGGTCGGCACAAGGTCATTTTAGCCTTATACAAGGCCAGAAGGGATGGTCACTTGTGAAGGGGCACCCAGTGGGTGGACCATCATTGTCCTAACAAAGGACAGCACAATTTACATCTATGCCCTAACCCCGGATTCGAACCAGGAACCTTCCGATCCAGAGGCCAACACCTTGACCCCTAGACCGGTTGGTCACAAATTGTATCTATATATATTTATATGATAATTCAATCAAGACCCTTAAAAGTCTTATCTGAGGTTTTATACGATTCAGCTTTATGTCACGATAGGGGTAGTATCGGCTAAATTCGACTTTTGACACAGCATTGATACTCCATAAAGATGTGAATATATGCAGAGGTGTTTAACATTTTAAAAATGGTAAAGTATATAAATTTTATGCGTGACAGGCGTAAAATGTATTGTTAAAAGTAAAATATCAATTTATTTATTCATTTCCAAGTTATACATGTATATGTATAACAGGGAATGGCAAAAATAATAAATATTTATTAGCCAGCCCAAGTTTTTAGGAGCCAAAACCCTTACAACACATATCATACTAATATTTTTTTTGACCGCTGAATATATCGCAAAACTTATTACACTCATACGCACAGTAAATAATATGGTATTTATAGTGCAACTGAGGCAATAAAGAAATATTTTCATTATCTACATCTACATTAGACATTTTGCTCCATTTTGACCTTTTATGGCCTAAAAAAAATCAAAATTTGTTAATGAAAAATAAACGTTTCTTACAGGAACAGAAAATTTAGGCGCCAGACAAAATTGTTTAGTCGCCATGGTGACCTGGCGCCCGGAATTTGTCGTACCCTGATGTATAATAAAATTATTATCACATTTAAGAAAAGGTGCAACACATGGATGTAGTTTGATCTAGTTCCACACAGTGATCATAAAAGCCTTACATTTATAGATTGTTAATGTGTGTCGTATTGGTGTTGCGAGAGCATCATAGTTTCAGATGGATATGGGTATATGAAATATGTATTGATGTGAAGAGAGTGATGCCCACTGTATGCCACTGGGGTTTCGCTGATTCAGGGAACGATGTGATCACGACGATTCTACGAAGTCAGGGATAACTGGACGGTTTAACCTCTGGAGTTGTAGAAGGCCTCACTCTATTCCGGTCATGTGTTGTCTATAACTTCGTATCTTATCAATACAGATATTTCACTAATATTCGACCTCATGTTACCAATCTGGGGTTCAGTAACTTTGTTCACCTATTTCACTCTTCTAAGAGCTTCAAAGTACAAATTATCCAAACAAGAAAACAAATCTTTGATTCATCATTATTGTTGGGAAATTTGGAATTTAAACACTCGAAAATAAACTTATCACCGAGTTGACCATTTGCAGGACTTTATCAATTGTTGACGTAAAGAAACAATAGAGTTTTCACTCCTTTACAAGCCGTCTTCAATGAAATAATTAAAAAAGACTGTTCAAAAATAATGTTTTCGAAATAGAGGTTTTCTCATGTTGTGTATTTTGATTTTGATGATAATGTACAGTTGGTTCCACTGATACTAATATGATACGAGTACTATTTACAGCTTTATACTAGTATTTTTTATAACATTTATCAGTCCTTTTTTATAGCTTTATACTAGTATTATTTATAACATTTATCAGTCCTTTTTTATAGCTTTATACTAGTATTTTTTATTACATTTATCAGTCCTTTTTTATATCTTTAACACTATATCTATATATTGGTTATTACCAGAATTTTTTAGTTTTTACCTTCTTTCAAACAGAATGCATGGAACTCAAATGAATACAGTGTAAATTCTGCCTTTAATTCCGACGAGAAACCTGAGCAACACGAGCACTGTTTTATTAATCATTGGGAATCAACATTTAAAAACATTTTAACAGATTAAGAAAAAAAATTTAAACTACTTTATTTCAATCGCAATTAACCCCCTCCCACATGCTCGTCATAGTGATGTACCCTCCTAGAAGTTCTTTAAAATCCCTCTAAGGGCTGAATATTCAACCTGTAATGACGACGATGATGATAGGCTTTGTTTAATGTCTCATTAGTCGAAGAAGAGTGGCAACAGTGGGATTGGAGAGATGGGCAAAAAATAGGTATTGGAGAGGATGTATAGACAGCACTAATTGATTGGATCATGCAGAGGACGACTTGCCCTTGAGCGTGTACACTGTCTAACGGGCATGTGTCTTCCAGCTCCATTTAATGAGTTGATCACCTCATTAAAAAGCATGTCCTGACATTTATTCTGCCTTTCTACAACATTATAATGATTTCGGATGTATACAATTGCTACAGAAATTAATCACGAAGGGTTCAAAAGAAATGCATTTACCGGATAACTGAGATACGGCGATTTTTTGCGATCGAAGAGAATATTATTTTGATGTTAGTTCGAAGGAATTTTCTATGTGTATCCCTGATCCGATTGTCTTATTTAAACTAAGAGTTTTTAACATGTAGGTTTAGTTCCAAAAAATATTAAGACCCCGTAGCATCAAAGCAACTCTCTTAACTCTTTTGCAGATTTATTAGGAATATTCAAAGGATGTACTTAGGAGGAAAAGTGGATTATGACTTGATTTCCAACTTAGATTAAGCGCTCTACGTTTCGACTAATCTTATTTTACTTGCAACGGCAAATTTATTTAGCGCAAGTGGTAGATCCGGAGATCCTTCTACTCTCTTCTGGAATACTAATGAGACATAAATTTGAGTAAATTGTAAATATTGTGTGTTAGATGAAATAACTTAATACAATAAACATTAAACAAAAATAAAAATTCGAACACAATTCCATTAAAATTCTGCTTCTAATCGCATTAAAATGTGCACCAAACTTTTGTTTTTATGACGCTAATTGAGTTGAAATACAATGAAAAAGTTGTAATTATGGTTTTTCACTGTATAGCATACAAATACCATATACAAATCGATTTAAGGTCAAAGGAAAATAATGGTAGAATTTTTATGGTAATTTTGAGAATCCAAACTAAGATTTACATTAAGTTTTTCCCAAAATTAGGGATAAGATAATTAAAACATTTAAAATGAGACACTGTAATTTGATACTGACTTCAGTAAAAGTAATCGATGGTTTTCGTCAATTACTCTTGCATATAAAAGTCATCTTTCAATTCTGTAATACCTCTAAGCAATAAGTATATTCATAACTGTACAAAAGCACGAAGAAAAGATGAAACGCAGCTATTTTTGAAAAACAAAATTATCTGTATCTTCTGATTTTTCAATTTGTTTCAATCCACATTAGATGACTATTGAAATTACATCAGAAAGACGAAACCACCAAATTGTTACAGGCTATAAAACATTTCTAAGGCCTTGACAATGCATTTCGAATCGCACAAGAGAATTTTAAATGCATTAAAAAATAATAACAAAATTCAGCTATTTGTGTGATTAAGAGTTCTTTTACCTTCAGAATACTGCAATGTGTTTCATCAGTGCATTTAGATACGATTTAGTATATAAAAGAAATATATGAACAACGAACGCACAGACTGCAGAAACTTCTAAATGGCTAAACATTACAACTACCAGAGAATTGTAAATACATTAAGAAGAAAATAAAATACAGCTATTTCTGTAACTAAAACTACTTTTCTTTCAAAACATTTAAACTAGTTCGATCTTTTAATTTAGATTAAATTTAAATAAATCAGAAAGATACAAATCTATGCAAAAGTACTAATCCAAAAGGCCTAATTTGAAAAAGAGTGAAAAAATAATAGCAAAAACGAATTGGACAGCAGCTTCGAAAGCAGTTATCAGATCGATTTATCCGTCCGAAAATCTCGCCTTATATAATTGAGGCTGTCAGGAGAAGGCTCAGGATAACTCCCTACATGCGGCGTGTCAATCATCCGAAGGATGCTAAAACGCAATCTGACTGTTGTGGCAGCCAGGGCTGATTGAATGAAAGGGATAGCGTGTGCCACGACTGATGGGAGGCATTACTCTTTCCACCTGCTTCGAGCTCTTTAAACGAACAAGGCAGCTGACAAATCGCGTAAAATTCAACGACCATTTAGAAAAGTGAAGACATACGTGTGTGTTTTCAAAGAAGAAGGGAATAAATGTGGTGTTAAATAGGGTATGAATACATATACAAATATGTATTATTTTTTCTTCCACTCAAGTGGACGCTGGCATGGTGTGTGTATGTTAAACGTTTATTAATGTAGGTTGACCATGAAATAATTTCAACGCTTTGGATGCATCTGTAGGTCAATCGATTAACGACATGACACTGAATTTGGTATTGAGACTTTTAAAGATCTGAGGAGACGTATTCAGTGAAATAAAAAGCATTAAAATTCACAGATAGAGATAAATTTGGTTCTGTTGGAGTCGAAAACCGTCGAAAATAATTTCCATTAAAAGCAGATAAAATGGATTATGCAGTTTCGACTGCGTGAGCAAGAACCATGTCTCTAATACCAATTGGGTAACAAGCACGATGCAATTAAAAAAAACTTGCAATAGACACACAAATTAATAGATATTCAACTCACAGTAAATAATCAATCGCCCGTTACTCCAGTGTGACGTTAATTAAAATATCATACCACAGTAAACAATCTTTTATTCACCATAACTTTGAATAATATATTTTACCTGATTTTAATGCAAATGTTCGACTGTTTTCAATTCCAACAGCGCCAAATTTTCCCTCTTGGTACTAAAATGTTTTTGCGTGGAATGCATCTCTTCATGTTTTCAAAACTCAATACCAAATTTGGTTTCATTTCGATTATTTAATTTAGGTACAGATGCCTACCAATAGCGAAACCTATTTTATGGACACCCTGTACATTCTGATTCTTCACCAAACACGACATCTACCATCAGGAAGAGATTCCTTTTGTGATATCCACTAAGGTAACCAATGTCTGCAGCTGCCAATAATACAGGTGAGCGATTAAAAAGGTATTTTAGATTAAGTGATTTTGAATGAAGGATTCGAAAATGTAAGCTACCCCACCTGAGTTTTTGTCACGATATCCACTTCAGTATTTCTTTCAATACCGAAAACATTACTTTAAATTATACACTCTTTATTTAATTTCTTCGATGCACAAATAGGTACTTATATATTCATTATGAAGATAATATTTGATTGTTTACATCATAATACTAAATTATACTATCTAGGAAATTCAAATAATTTAATTAATAAACCTATGCATGTAGATAATTAGTGGCATGAAATGTAATTATTAGTCGTAGTGTAGTAAGTGCCCAACTGTCGCTCAGCAACAAGCATGTCTGAACCGAACGCCGTACAATCAATTATTTTACCTGGGTGGTCAGACGGCAAGAAGCGCTTTCAGTATCCCTATAGCTTGACTATGTGGGGGTGGGTATCCCTCACGATGCATCCGTCTATATTTCCAACTCCTTTCAAACCCAGGGAAATAAAGTTGTAATTTAGGACGTTACGTTGAAACCCTACTTATTCCTTGGTCTACTTTGGACATTCTTGACCACCATCGTCGACCACGATATCAGGTAGTAGTTACGATTGAGTTACCTACCAGGTAAAAAATGACGCTAAGTACTACTAATTAATCTATATATATAATTCTCTTACGTGGCACGTAAAAAAGACGTTATTTATTTTCGCGTTTTGGCAACATTGTACGATTCTTTGTTTATCCCAAAGCCTCGCGCTTCAATTAAATGTATAGCGTTTTCGGATGAAATTTTATTGAAAAAAAAAAGAATTTTAGTCGAGCTGTTGCTGTAAATAATAGAAATCAAAGAAAACGGAGGATCTCTTTTCAGGGTCATTAAAAAAAAAGGTCCGTTTCGGGGCAAACTATTATAGTTCAACAAGACGCTTACATTACAACTTTCGACAACAAACTCAATGAAAAAGCGTGGGTGGCTCGAGTGCTGGCTAAATGTACACACAACCAACATGCTGGGTTTTCAATTTCCAAATCAACGCTCACATTTCGAGTCAAAATTTGCTCAGTTTCCATTTGAATTCTGATTTCAGAGGTACTGTAAATATCTTTTCTGAAAAACAGCATAAAATTTAGATTTGAAAACTATTTTTTTGGAATATCATATTTTGTAAACAATTCCTTCTGCTAGGACACATGTCTTCATTGATGCGAGCGAAGCGAGCATAGGTTCGCGCAGCGAACCAATGAGGACTGCGAAGCAATCCTCTGGGGGTTGGCGAGCGTCAGCGAGCAGGGGGCGGGCCCCCTAGTATTTTAATAAAAAGCGATGAGATGTGTCTTCAATATAGGTGGTAGAACGAGGACGTAATGAAGGTATAATAGGATTGTCTAACACACAATCCTTAAGCCAATTTAAACCGCTCAGACTTAATACACACCGAGTTATCCTTCCCAATCGCATATCCGTCAGTCGACCCCTCCGAACTCTCCTCAAATCCAGTGAAATACAGCCAATTTAGGAAGTCACGTCTAAAACGACATCTATTCAGCGGTCTACTTCCGACATTCTTGTCCGCCATCTCCAACCACGATATCCACGATTAGGTAGAGGTTACTTTCGAGACATCCACCAAGGTAGAACAAACTCTACAACTGCTAATAATTAATATTTTCGTAAACAGAACCGAGGTCGTCAATAGGTGGGCTAGCCGGGGCAGTTGGTCGACGGTGCATAATAAAGTGCGATGTGGCGAGACGGAAGGTAGGGTTGCTCAGTTGAGTTTAGTAATGAGTTGGCTTCTCTCGGCGCGTCTTAATTAGCCTCATTATGTGATGACGCAGCGACGAGTCCCAGGGCATTAAATTATTCTATTAATTTGAGAAGGTTGAGGGTTTCCCAGGGCGGCCCTTTTCTGCTGAGTCCGGGCTGAATCGGACACTGCCGAGCGGTACCAAGTGGACAGTTGCATTGATATGAAATAGAACGCTAATTGCTTACTTAAGGTATTGTCCGAGTATACAAGTGGCGAGGATTACTTCCAGGGGACAAGATAGAGTTTTGAGCATTTAACTCTTTTAAATTAGGGACATGATGTTCATTGTTTGCGTATCAAGGTAAGTTTGAAATCTGGTCTGGCGAATCTGAATCTAGTTATGAGGTATATGATTGAAAGTGTGCTTTCGTCCAACTAAGAATAAATACATTTCCTTAATTTTGAAGGCCCCGGTAGCGCAGTTGCGAAAGCAACAAATTAGAAACCGGACTGTTGCGAGTTCTAAACGTGGTCCAGTCAAAGACCGCCATGTACAAGGGGGCTGCTGCAAGTTAAAACCATCGTGGCCTCAAATGTCCTCAAGTTGGAGAGGTGTAAAAGTTTGGAATAAGGGCTACCAGTTCACGTTTTCTCGTTATATGACCGTGGTTTAAAATTACGAAGCGCTGTCATTGGATATATTCCCATCGGGATTGTAGTCAATATCCCGTTGTGTTGCTCCAGTGTACGACGCTAATTATCTACCTACACTTCATTTTGATAAAACGTTCATTATTTTATTATAGCAGACACTTCATTTTGATATAACTTTTATTATTTTATTACAGCATTGTATCTAACATACCGAATGTGAAAATCATTGCAGTGATTGTGAAAAAAAAATACATACTTTTTACCTCCAAAGGGGTAATGAAAGCAAAATGCATTTGTTGCTTTAGATATATCACAGGATATATAATGAATTTTTAACTGTCCAGATAAATTGTTTTTAATGTGACTATTTGTGATTTTCTGAAGATGAAAACATGCTGTTTCAGTTTTTAAATATCGCCCAATTTTATCTTCCAGGTGTGATTTAAAAATTATACTTATAAGAAGAGATAAATATACTTCATCGCAAAATTCAAAAACCGGGAATATAACATTTTGATGTCCTGTAATGTAGTAAAACCTTTCATTTGCCAAAAAAGTTCAAATTCTTTTCAATGTTGCAAAATACATTCTGAGTAAAATTAGTTAACACTTCCAAACACATCGTTTAAGTAAACTAACGAACCGAAAAATTTTAAATCATAATTTAAACAAGCCATATCCAGTTCAGGATATTTCGGATATTTCTGAAATACTATCTTAAGATTATAATGCGTTCAAATATGAATTTAAAATGAGTGAATTTTCATCTCGTTAAAATCAAGAACAGTGTCCGAAAACATTTTTCTCTCCTGTAACTCAGTAGTGCCGTTCATCTGTCCAACTTGCTCAAATTCATTCGAATATTAAAATGCTTTCCTCGAGGTAAAGCACTTAACGCTTCCAAACACATCGTTATGGTAAAGTAGCAAAACAAATTTCAAAACATAATTTAAACATGTCATATTAAGCTTCCGACTTTCCAGCAATATCTTAAGATTATAATGTTTCAAAGTGAATCTAATATACTACAAAAAAATGTATGTAAATTTGATGTACTTTAAGGTTACTTCAAACCATTAGGCAAGCCATTTCAGTCTCTCTCTACTTAAAAACTTAGTAACAAAAGAACCAACAAACAAATCCCGAGAGATAATCTGTAAGGAAGTTAACATGGCCGCGAAGAGTATACTCGAAATAAATGTGCATATTTCCCAAGTGATGAATTACTTTTAAATTCCTCACTAAGGCCTTGAAAATAAAATGGTAGTCTTTCATTTTCAGAGCGATAAATTTGTTTTTCACGAGTCTCGAATTTCCGTTGAAAACATAAAGCCGAATTTCGTCCCCCTTCGCAAATAAATTTGAATGTGTAACGTTATTTACAAAGAAAAATCTCATAAAATGTTTATTTCCAATTGAAAACCTGATCAACGCGGCAGAAAATATTCAAATGAAATGCTAAACGGCAGCGTGAAATCCGAACAAATGCACCCCAAACACCCTAGTTACCTCAATTTCCCCGAAATCTCGAAGTGAGATTTTTACTGGTTGTCGCATTTCCCTGTGGAGAACATCAGATTTTTAAAACATAATAAAACTCACGCAACAAAAAAAGCGACCTCGATGTATAAAGTAATAAATAAAAACCCTATCGCCCAAAACCGAACCGAAATCCATTTTGTCAATTATATCGCAGCGCCCGAGTCTCTGTAGATGCAATTTCGAAAATTGATTTTTGGGGAAAAGTTTTTGAGAAAGCAAACTGAATGCGAAAATAAAAACCAAACCAAAAGAAAGCACACACAGATACTGGAGTTAACGGAAGAACCTACTGTTAATTATGTATTCATATATGCAAATTGGTCCATCCCCGCCTTCGTATAGACTATCTAAGGCATGGAATTTTTCCATTTTTTTACACAGTGGTAATTGATTTTTCATACAAAGCGCGCGAGTAGTAATAGTAGTGCGCTTTCTTTCATTTCTTTTTCAGTGCTACTTGAGTTCTGTGACGTATGTTTTTTTTCTCGTTCATCTCGCTTCTATTTTGTCTTTGGCGGCGTTCATTAATGCTTGATGTCATTCAGTCCTGCGAGGGAGAATGGTTCATCGCGGCCGAGAGGAAGCATGACGACAGGGACAAAAGATAATTAGATAAGGGTTACGCTTGCATTAGTCTTCCCTTTATCCGTTCGCGAAACAAAGCGCGGGCTGTTTTAAGTATCTTTCCATGGGCTGCCCTGGATGCAAGTAATGGGCTTTGGAGTGCATGTGTCGCACGTTGAAATGGAACCCGAAAATTGATCTTCTGAAATGACTTCAAGGTTTAGGATGTCAAGTAATTGTTTTCTGAATACATATGTCATTTGAAGTATAATTTAATAAGCAAATTCTTAAAGTAAAACGTGTTTAATCTACCTTTACTTATTTTTGTTATGTTCTAATTATTTATCCCAGTAATGGCTTTCGTAGGTTTTTCGAGAAAAAAATGGTACGTTGAGTAGAGGAAACAAACCGCAGCTTTGAAATGAATAAAACTGACATAGGAAGTTTGTAACTATTGTTTGATGTGAGTATTCAACAATTAATTTATAGTTTCATCGATTAAAGTGCAACATGATATTAATTGTTGCTGTCCAATATCGATTGTAGATAAGGTTTACACCGCTTACACAATCCACACTCCATTTCAAACCAAAAATCCATTAGCCGAATGCTAGCTCATCACCAAAAAATTTTGACCTATTTTGGAGGCCTCTCCCCTCACAGTGTGCATGAACACTCAGTCTAAAAATCATGTCAGGTACGAACGTTCTTTGTCTACACGACGCTATATTTAACTTCTGGATGTTTCTTCTAGTTTTGAAATCAATACTCACAAAACAGTTGTAACTCTTTGTCGTAACGCTTTATTTCAACACTCAACTTTTCATTGATGACCCCCCTCATTAGTGTTCAAAATTTAAGAATTTAAAAACATATTATTTGTTCAAACGAACCAATACTTCTCTGTCCCGAAATAAAGATGGTGGATCAGTATTTTCCTTATGGCACTACCAAATTGAAGGCGGCATAGTTTCTATTCGATTTATGTAACTTACCCTGAGTGTACTTCTCATTCTGTGTCAGTTAACATTTCCTTGTATGTAAATGTCCATTACTTGACACTATCTATTTTGTGTTTGGTGCAGCTTGGCCAAATTTTGGTGCACTCGGTTGAGATTGGCCCTGGCCATAAACTCAACCAATTTAATTAATAAATGAAAAATAAAAAATCTGAAAAAAAATGTCCTGAAAGATGAAAAACTAAGTATAGAAGCAACATTCAATACCAACAGAAATGATTTACATAATTGGGAATGTTCGGAATTGAGAGTGGACGAAAAGCCCTAGTTTTGGAATATGAGATGATTGGACTGGCTGAAATTATTCAGAGCATTGGATAGGAAGTTGGGCTCGGAGCAACATACAAAGGACAGTAACTGAGAAGACTTAATTGCATCCCAAACAGAGGTATGAAAATAATGAGATTGGAGGACCAATGAAAAGTGAGTACCTCGAAAAACTCACTAGTGACACCTTCAAAAGCTATACCTAAACCCTTAAAATTGTCGGCATGCTCTGAATAAGCGACAACACAGCTCCCAATGCCTGAGACTGGTCTATCAGTTCTCTTGAACTTCCAATTTACTCATATTTGCCCCTCACCATATCTATCAAATGGCATGATGCTCCCGATACCACGATTAGTGCGGAACTCAATCATAACTGGATTTATGTATCACCTCTTTATTCAATGTAATAATAATTTTACTCTACATATAAATGTAGGACGATACATCCTGCTCGGTCATCTAGAGTTTACGTTTCTTGTCTTTTCAATACCACAACGAGGATTGGAATGCTCGTGAACTAAAAACAACATTTATTACTAACGTAACAAATACAGAAGGCTACATCAATTAACTATCAACATAAATAATATCTCAGCATAACTCAACTATTTACATCAATACAACTATTTACATCAATACAACTATCAACATCAATACACTATGATCATCAATACAAACTCGAAATCAATGAGTTTTCAACATCAATCCACAAAACCCGTCAAACTCTTCTTTTTGCCATTTTCTTCAAAAGCAGAATATTAGCACGCGATCGAAAACCGAGTGAATTGTATAAAAATATCGATGTCAGATGCGGGTAGCCAAGTATGTTACCAGATTCTAATGTACTCAAGAATTAAAATCCTACATAAATAATATAAAGTTTGCAAATGAATGAATAAATTGATAGTAAACTTTTAACATAAGACGGGTCTGTTACTCTAAACAACTCTATTATAGTATACCAGTTTGCTACCTCATGCCACAGCACCACCATGACAACTCTAACTAGCATTCACCAGCAGTCAGAACTCTCCCTACCACGGAGTAGATTTGCCGGAGTCGCAATGTCGCCACTCAACAACGCCCGTCAATAAGGAAAGGTACATTTGCATGCTGATGAGCGGGAACCGCTTCCATCAAGACACGCAACCAGGTATAGGTATTCAGGGGAACAAGGGACGGTCTATGGAATATGTCTTTCTCCTCCACCATGTTCGAAAACGTATATCGCTTAGCGTTTTTTTCCCTTCCGATTTTTTCCTGCGGGTAAAAAACGTCTCCGGACCTCATTTTGTGGAAATGGGGAAATGAAAAGGATTCGAACTGCAACCGTGTCTGTAACGCGACGACGTGTCCCAAATGACATAAATGCGTGTGTTATGGAAATGAAGGAACACGGATTCTGTCTCTGCGACGCTATTTCCCGGAGTTTATTTTTGGACGGAGAACATTTTTGAGTTGGGAGCACGCTCTTGTGTTTATTAAGGCATCTGTGCGGGTTTTGTTCTTTTGTGTCTGGGAAGTGCCTCTGATGTGAATGGCCGCTTCGGGAGTTCGTTTTTGTTTCGCTACCCTTTTTTTCCCTTTCCCTGCAAAGCAGAATGCACTTTCTTAGCTAAAATGAGGTCCAGAAACGAATGCTGGTTTCGAAAATAAATTGGGACTAGGTTGTTTAGTTTCGAGTAAACTTCAAAACTGTTTGGAAGGTGCTGCTGGAACTTTGAGGACGTTCTGTGAAATTCATTTGCCAAGTGTATTTTTTTGTTTAGTGTTGCAATAACGAAGTTAAAGTTAACCCTTGTGGTTTTCTTGACAAAGTATCTGGTCATTAGCAGATCTTGATGGACGACCCCCGTCAGTTAGAAACAAACCAGATCTTGATTCTGCCATCAACGAAATATTGACAGTATCTGTATGACAATCAATATCATCATTATCAAATTTTGTTATATCTTAAGGAGATATCTCGTTAAAACCACTTGGAGAATCATTGTAAGTCCTTTGCCGTTCAGTAGATTTTAAGTTTCACACATTTTCTTATAATCTCTCATAAGTTTATAATTAGTTTACATAAACTTTTCTTCAGCTGGTTTAAGAATAAATAATTGTGAGCATTGATTCTGTTCTCTGTTTTGAAGTTCAAACTATTTACATTAAATACCCTCTATATTTTACAAGTTCAGACAGTGGAATAAAGTTTGTAGCATTGAAATAATGTGAAACGCCATACTTTCGACAAAGCTAGTCAACGCATTACGAAGTTGTCAGTGGATTTTGAACTTAATATAGATGCAGCTACTGAGAAAGAGAGAGAAATAACTCATATATTCATACAACTGATGTATATCTGTTTATTTCCTCAATCACATATTTATATAATTATACAACATATTAAGTTTGACATATTCATACAGTATCAATAGCAAATGTTATTCGGTAAGCTATAGCTGTAACAAGAAGAAAACTTCATTTACAATACTATATATCTAGTGTGAAAAATGTTCGACTTTTTTTTCCATGAAAAAATATGTTTAACGTATTTGTGCAAACTAAATTTTGATTACAAAAAACGCATTTCTAGACTTGATCTTATCATTATAAACTTTATTATTATTATTTTATCATTAAATATTTGTTATCATTGATACAATATGTGACTTTAATTTAATCTACTTATTTTCAACATTAATCTGTCATTTAGTTTCACAAAATTTTTATTAATAATTGAACCAAAATTTCAAGTGTGTGATTACTGTGTGTTAAACGATGAAAGAAGTTACAAATGATTATTACACCGATGAAGATATATTCAATAAGCCTAAATCAATTTAAAACTATTCAAACTGTTTTAATTGTCCATATCAAGATACACTAAACTTAAACTTTTAGTGTTGAATATTTTCAGACTTTACTTTCTTAACTCAGAAGATAGATTGATTGATAATCACCACTTCGCTTGGTAAAATTCAAAACCACGTTTAACCATTGATTCACACATTATTCATTAATTCGAACTAAACTTTTCGATTATAAATAACATGCCTACTACATTTGATTGTTGATCTTTTCCACATCCACGAAATCCTATTAAATTATTATAAATTAAATATATTAAATTAAATACTATTAAATTTAAAATATCCTATTAAATTCCAAATTTGAAGTGCGTTATTTTTGTGTATTATAAATTATGTGCCATGAAAATCCTGTGCCTGTAAATCTCTTAATACTTCAAATTTTCTGCTGAATATTTCCTAAAACCTATAGAATGACGTGATTGATAGATAACACCTTGCTTAGTAAATGTCACTACTATTTGCAGCCCATAAATACTCATACCAATGTTTTAAACATTATTCTGGACAAGATTTTTCAATTATAAATAATACGACTACCACATCCAAGCACAGATCTTTTCCTCATCTACGGTCGGGACGGTCCTATAAAATACACTCTACGACCACTTACGCATTTATAAATCACCCAGAATCCGCATTATTAACCCATTTCGCGTCACTTTACAGACCAGAGTTTGCTGCTTCATTAATCACGTTGCTGCTTGCAAACTGTAGTAAAAATAAGTCATCATTAATCTTCCCTGCTGCAGATGCCTTGAAAAGCTCACGCGCATTTCAATGTGTGGAAACGGGTCACAAGTACGAGTCGTTAACAAGCGTTTAGTTTTGTTTGATCCGCGCAATGAAAGCCGAACTTCAGTAAGAAGGATTGGCCTGTATCACGGCACGGAATTGCAAAGAAAACGACAATCATGTGTCCGCTGGTGAAATCTTAATTTGTTGAACAAATACCGTTGAGCGTATTACGGAGACAAATTGGTAGTAAAAAGGCGCGGGTTTCTTTAATGCTCGTGTGTTGTAGAGACGACATGATGAAGATTTATATCGTGCAGCTAAAGAACCTCGTCTGGGCTTCGCGTGAATGTCCCAAGCTTGTAATGCTATCTAGAAAGCTTAACGGAGCTAGTGGACAAAGGACGTTTCATGGTGAGACAAGAGACGTATTAAGATACTTTTGAATTTTATACTTCAGATTGTTTGAGATAATTTAGAAAGTATGGAAACCCATTCATCTGCTACTGGTTGGATGAGTTTAGTCTGAAAGGCCATATTTGGCAAATCTTCTCGAAGGAGTGTTGAAAGAGACATGCCCACAAACGAAAATTTTTACTTACGTAGAAAAATGAGAAACGTGAAATCCCAGATACGATTTAAATTGCGACACCTCCAACTCCCATGCTGTTAGAAGTAGACAAATTAAATGAACCATGGAGACCTCCCTTCAGCAAATGAAGAGCAGTGAAAGGTCATAATACGTGTGATACCTCGAATGTACAGCTTCAGGAAAAAACGAATCAATATATCCGAACATCATTCACAGCAGAAGAAATTCATGAGTATTATTCAGTAATAAGCAACGTATAGAAATTGATATGCATTAACTCTGCATAAAGGGCTGTTTTTATATGAAATTGCGCAAAACCTTACCAATGGCAACATTCAATTTAAAAGCCAAAATTCAACCTTGTGTACTCAGTTTCAAGTCTGATCCAACCGATTGTACACTGTGAGTAAATAAAGTTTGAAGCTGAAAATGTTAAATTTCCTGATTTTTATTAGTATCTATACCGAATAATTCAAACTATTACGTTAGTAATTTTTATCAAATTAGTTAAACAAAACAAAATCTAAGTCATGCTTGCATATAAGTTGCAGCAGGTCATATGAACCATTAAATAGCAGTTGAAAAGTTTGAATTACAGCTTTGATATATTTTGAAGACTTTCAAGTTCCTGTTTAGGACTCTTTATATCACCATACAAAATTTTAGATAACCCACTGAATACTTTTTGGAAGGTACCATTAGCTTGACCCTTGTTATGCCGAAGAGGTCAGGAATTTGTAATTAAAACGAAATTCAGATCTTTCATTAAATAATATTTGATATTGATAAATAGAATAATCTCTACTACTATGATTTCCACCTTAAACGCATATACACTGGAATATCAGCGAAACAAGTATTAAAGAATCTATGAAAAGTAAATACCAACATCTCCCAGTGACATCATAGCTTGGGTCTGTCAGTGCAACTATAAAACTACAGACATTTGTGGCCACAGCATGTTACCACAGTTGAAGTGATTTCGAAAGTGGTTTAATCGTTGGAGATCGAAAGATGGCTTAAAGCATTCGGTTTGAGAAGTTCGGGTTTTCACGCAGTGCATTTTAAGAGTGCACCGTAAGAATTATGGTAAAACCTGTCGCTTACAGCAATGTGGCCGTAAAAACACTCTGGGACAATATAACTAGCGTCGACTGTGTACGTTCTGAAGGGTTTGACTCTACCAACAGGCCATTGCGCTGCCACAGACCCTAATTACAAATTATGGTTAGAATAACACTCATTTGAGTTTTCTCATGTCAACAGATCTCAACGTTATGGAACCCTTCATGGGTGCCACGCAACACACTGTAAAACAGAAATCCTATACCTTGAAATAAATGAGAATGTGCTGCGTAGAAAATCAATATTATAAGATGAATTAATTTTCTTGTCATTTTGTGTAATCACGAAGAAAATCAGTGTAATATCCGCTTGACTTTCAAATCCGATCTAGGAAATTATCTAGATGTGCGTATCTGCAGCTAGAGTATATGAACTTGAATTTATTGTTAGTATCAAGCTTTAAGGTTTACATAACGATATGGTTATAGAAATTTGATTTTTTATGGTATATTTAAATTATAAGAAGTTTTGTTTACTTTTGGATAGTAATCCGATGAGTTGTGCTTTGAATGCAAAGGTCTATTTGAAACATAAAAGAGAACAAATGAAGAAAACGATACAAAAGAATAAGATCCTGACTACAATTGAAGATTTGTAACTTCTCATACCTTTATTAAGAAACCTCAAGGTATCAAGCCTTTTGTATATCATAAAATAGTGAAATCCATCTAACATTCTTCAAGCAAAATAGAATGAAATTTATTCCAGTTTGACCGAATACATTTTCAAAACAATCATCTTTATACTTAAAACAATCTAAGACACAAGATAAAATCCAAAAGATAAGAATTTTCTCGTTTTTACACTTAACATTGCTTCTTTTTACGGTAGGCAGCCAAATACTTTTGGGCATATCTGATATAATGCAATACGTTACATTTAAAATAATTTAAGCAAAAATTAAAAAAAAAACTATTTTATTATTTATACGGAGGAATAAAAAAAATACAGCTTCTTTATTTGGTACAATTTGAAACATTAATTTTAACTACATCTTTATAAAATTCATAATAGTAAAGCACGTGAAGGTGGATGAATATTTTGTGAACAACAACATTTAATTTCCAGAACAAAAGAATTGATCATTTTGTTCAATGTTATGCAAGTTAATGTTCTATACATATTCATAGACTACCTACTCATTTTAATATACAATGTAAGAAGAGTGCAAATCCACTTGAACTAACTTTTTATTCCCAGATGATCGTAACGAATGGTAAACATGTTTAATGAACAAATGATTCGAATTCTGATGATAATTTCAGTTCTTTCCACACAATGTTAAATGTTTTGAACTTCGAGATATTTAAAAAACTGGTTGTTGCAGAAGCATGAATGCAGTTTCTAATATAAACATTTTGTGCTACTATATAATTTCGTTTCTACCGGTTAAACTTAGTGAATGAATTTTGCTTTCCTAATCTCTCAGTATATTTTGTTACGTTCCAGTATTTGAATTCATACTTCAATAAGCGCATTTGTTTGAAAAGGAATATTTGTTTACAATAAAATTCCATGAAAATAAAGGAGCAAACGAAAAATAAGTATTCAAGTTCAACTGATGCCAATGAATTCCACTTTTATTGGAAATAAAACGAAGCACCAAAAGTTATTCTTTTGGATTCAACGCATATGTTTAAAAATTAATATTTGCTTATGAGAGGGATTTTCTGTTGAGCTAAATATAGGTTGTTGTGGGGTTATTGTAGTGATACGTATATCCAGTGCATATTCTGATTCCAGTTGTCGAGGTATCGAATGCGATTTCATATCTTCACCAATAAAAACTCCAAAGAATAAATTCCGAATTTATTGTTAAACTCTAATTAGATTAAAAGAAAGCTGCTATAATGTCAATAATCTAATTTTTAAATAATCCCTATAAGTACTATGCAACATTTGGACAACAGAATTAAAACATTCGCAGTCCATTTCGTTTACTTTTACACGGAAAATCTCTCACACAATTAAAGTCCATAAATATAAGGTAGCAAAAGATAAATAAATATTAATATTTAATTGATTCCACTGAATTGCATATTTATTAGAAATGAAAAAAATATAAATGGCTATTATTTTTGGGAAAACGTAAATGTTTAAAAAGGGCTGTAAGAGGTATTTTCTATCAAGCTAAATATAGGCTCTGGTAATGATTACGCGTTCGATACTTGTTTTCTGTGCTTATTTTGAGCGTGACACCTGTTGTCAGGTTTTCAGAATAAGATTTTTACACCTTCGCCAGTAAAAATTCCAAAAAACAACTTCTAAATTCATAATAATAATTGATTGGATAACAACAATTATGTTAATAGTCATAGGTTGCTAAAACACTAATAAATTACATTTTAAGGTAACCCCGATATGTATCATACAATTGCATTTGAACAGAAGTAAACAATCTCAGACAACCTGATTTGTCTATTTACACCGAAAATCTTTCACAATATGAAATTACATAAATATAGAAGGGAGCAAACGATAAATATATATTAATATTTAAATGATGCCACTCAATTGCACATTTATTAGAAATTAAGCGACGCACTAAATAGTTATTATTTCAAGATTTTACGCTTCAATACTATTTTGTTCATGAATACATTAAGCACGAAAAACATCGCGACGATGACAAAAATCAAAATACATTTCTACTAACGTCGAGAAAGAATTGAACGAAAAGAAATAGTTTAAAAAATTGCTCCGCCGTATTTCTTCCAACACTCCCTTTGTGGCAATTGAGAACAGCCCAGGCCGTCTTTAAATGCCGTTTATTCTGTCAATTCCCGGTCTCGTCGTATATTAAAGAAAGAGGCGGTGTTTCCTTAGAATGCATTATTCATTAAAATGCTCTTAAGATGACTCAAGAAACTTGGACCGTGTCTCTTTAAAATTCAGCTTCTATGCGTTTTGTTGTAGAAAGTTATGGCTCTTCGTTTCTGATTCCTTTGCTACTAGAGATGGAGAAAACTTGCGTTGTTTTTTAATTTCGTTAATATACAATTTGAATAAATCGGGGTGTATTTTAAAAGCGAGGTTTGTAGCTCACTAGTATAAATGCTTCATTTATGAGTGTTTTTTTTTTAATTTTGTTTATGATGTCATGTGTTTCACAAATTTTATTTCATTATTTTGTGTTTATTTATGAAATAATTGCATTCATAATGTAAATTACGAGAAAACTGTTTTCTGAAGCTATATTATTCAAAGTAAGAACAGAAATTGATCTTTTATATTTTATGAATAGCATTTACTGTGAAAACAAAAATGAATTGTATTTACGTCAAATGAGAGTATTTATAACAATTTTTTTATTTCTATTGATGGTATTGATATCGTAATAATAAAAACGAATAATTATTATTTCTCTGCTGATAATATGGGTGGTAAAAATTTAAATAGTTACGTTTCCACTTTAATATAGACGATTGTAATTTAATTGTTATAATTTGACGTGAAGATAACTTTTATATCATAAACATTTTCTTAATTAATCTACACATAAATTTCAAAATAATATCCTGATTCAGTTACATTCGTACAGTTTCAAAATCTTGCTTTATTGCTATATATAAACATGTCTGAGTTTTGAAACATTGTTTCTGTTGAGAATTCGTTAATCGTAAGAGAAGTTGAGCAGAAGAAAGAAAAATAGATGACTAATCTACAATTTTATGTTAACTAAAATTTAAAGATTTATTTGAACGCAATCTCACTTATTAAACACAGATTTCAATTGGAAAATTATCTTAATATTTTTTTATGAAAGAAATTTATTTATCCTACAAAGTAACGCCATGATTAAGGTTCGCTTACATAATTATAAATTAAATTCTTTCTGTTAAAAGTTTCAGACACGGAAATATATTAAAAAAATATCACATATTTTTCTTTCTGAAAACATTTTCTTTTTAATAAGAACATAAAATGGGTTTTAAATGTCGACAAATACATAAGATGGTCCGCAAATATTTTTCTTTAGCTGTCTAAAAGCTCTCCTAACAGAGTTACATTAAAATGTAGTTAATCACCATTTTGTCGATTTTGATGTTTATAATCAAATTAGTGTTAACAAATTAAGTATCATAAATCAATTAATAATTTAGTTTTAAATTTTCAGGTGTTGACATCTTCATCTGGTTCTGGTTAAAAATTATAAGGTGTTCTCGTATCTTTCCCGTCGGGAAAGATTCCGGAGCTGTTTACAATAGCTCATCGTGTTAGTCCAGTGCGACAATACTTCAACTACTCGTTTACCTCCTTTGAATTTTTATTATTGCAATGCTAAAATTGTATTTAAAAAGTAAGCCAACTTACGTCACATTAAGAATACTTACAGGATGCACAAATTGACGCAAACCTCTTACGCCTCCACCAGTGACTCATAAATGTGCTTCAATCGGTTCGGTAGTATATGCTTTGCATTATTACTATGCATTCCAAAAATTACTCATTTGAAAAGTAAAATCCAAAAAGTAACTTGAACGTTGCTACCTTTTATTTATTTTCTGTTTTTGTAACACATAGTATGTGTTGTTATCAAACGTAAATAGCATCAATTTTTAACAATAACGAATGTTCCGTTTGGGTAAATGTTATATGCGTGTATCCGTTTCTTTACTTCCACGGTTAGTTTCAAAATAAAGGAAAGGAACAGTATAAATTTCAAGTTGTTTGCCTTGAAATTCTATTTTATATTATTATTCATGTTTATTGAAGTAAACAGAATGTTTAACGAAAACACAACGCCGATAATTGTTTGCAGCGCACTCTATTTTATGGGTTTTTCGTGGGCTCTTAGCGTTCTAATTTATTATCAACACCGCTAGAAAGCAAATACCCCAGCTTTCGTGCCAACCAACACTTAAGAGCGAGAACTTTGCTCAGAGCGCAGGTTTTTCCAGGGAAATACCCGCCAAACAGAAACAATAGCAGAATATCACACAATAGCGTTTTCTTTCTTTTTTCTCCATTTGTGAAACATTGCCCTATTTATATTCATATTTAAATCAGCTGCCGTCTTTTTTCTTCTTCGAAAGCGGGAAGGAAGCGAAACAAAACAAAAAATGCTTAATAATAAACTTTGCATTGCAAAAATATCTCCGTGCGCAGATGAAATGCGATGCATACGTTTGGCTTGAATGCAAATGCGGAATCTAAAGTAAAATGCTAGTGAAGGAAATCTTAAAACGACATTGGAAGGTGGAAAAAGTGTCATTTCATGCGTTGAAAGAATGTTTGTCACACATGGGCTGATATTAAATTTTGGATTCCGTTTCGTGTTAGTTTGTGAGAAAGACGCTGAATGTATCTGAAAATTTCGACATATTTGTCTACGGCAAATAAGGATAGATACAGTAGAAGTATATAGCAACAATAACGGAAAGGAAAATATGAATAAAATGTATTGTTTGAACGAATAAAGTAACTTGTGTACACAATGGTACTTAATTACAAGTAATCAAATACAAAATATCCAAATTAAATAGAATATAAACTAATTATCTAACTAATTAATTGCTATCAAGATAGGTTAATCAGAATTCATTGGAATGTTTGCCAGTTGCACAACATAAATAGATAATATGCAAGCATTAATAAATCCCTCACAAATTCGAAGTGATTTTATCGGTATACTTCTTTTAATATTTGTAAGAGGGATTATTTAAAGCCATTTATGAGAAAATAAATACATCAAAGGTTATAAGGAATAAAGTGCTGATAAAGCAGTTGGTAGCAGTGGGATTCATTGTTATTTTGGTCTTCATGTTTTTCTGCTAAGTCAAGCATTTTGTCTCATTATTAAAGTATCGGCTTATAATCTCTAATAAGAGCTTAGCTCATTAAATATTTTATTATTTATAATATTATTTGATAAAATTGTAAGTACGAAAATGTTTAATAGGTTGAGCTGTTTTAATTGTAAATGTCACAGTGCTCGCACAGAATTCAATACGCAAATTTATTGAAGTTCCTTGTGGTTTTATATGCATCTCATTCTAGCCTTTCGTTTAATTCAACGTTAACAAGATTAACAGAAACTGACGTCAACAGATTTACATATACTGACATCAACTCGCGGCTGTTCCTGCATTTGACATTATCAACAGACAGTAGTTTACAGACTTTAGTTTTTAAGTGACAAAGAGATATAAACATCTATAAAAATTTCATGAATTAACGTAACACATTCTTTAAAGAAATTCGAATTTTGACTATAACTGTTTGCTATTAGTAAATCACTCAGCATGTGATATTTGATCACTAAACTGTTATATGTACAGTGAAAACGTGATCCCTTATTAAATACTACTTTCTACCCTTCAATCGGCGAACTTACTAAAACAATATAAATATTCATTAAAATGCATTTTAGTATTCTTACATATTTTTTTTGCTACTGTAGAACCAAACATAATTTAATTTAGACAACTTTTTGTAACAAAGGCTATAGAGAGTAAGATCCAGAAAACAGTTAAAATGTGCTATATAAAAGTTGAGAAATCCATTTCGTTTTCAAAAAAAGACTAATTTTTATAGCTTGATAAACACAACCGTTTACTACATCTAAGTGCGACTCCTTTTTTAAATAGTGTAGTGTTATGAGAAAAAAAAACAGAAATAAGTTTTACGATATGATATACAGTTGACCCTCTTATAACACGGTACTCTAAAACACGCATTCCCTACAATACAGTACTAAAATTGCGACGACACTCGTACAACACCATAATAGTTTCTGTAAAACACGGTTTAAATTTTACCTATTGTTGGTCGATTGGCCAATTAAATAGAGACCCGTTACATTTCTTTTCACCTGTCTGTCCTGTCTGTCTGTTCAGTCTGTCTGTTCAGTCTGTCTGTTCAGTCTGTCTGTTTTGTCGGTCTGTTTTGACTGTCTCTTCAGTCTGTCTGTTCTCTCCGTCTGTCTGTCTGTCTGTTCTGTCTGTCTGTTCTTTCTGTCTGGTCTGTGCTGCCAGTCTGGTCTGGTTTGTATGTCTGGTCTGTGTTGTCTGTCTTGTATGGTCTGTGTTGTCTGTCTTGTCTGGTCTGTATATCTGGTCTGTGCTGTATGTCTTGTTCAATCTGTCCGTCCAGTCTGTGTTCAGTCTGTTCTGTCTGTCTGTTTTGTCTGTTTGTTCTGTCTGTCTGTTCTGTCTGTCTGCTCTGTCTGTTCTATATGTATGTTCTGTCTGTCTGTTCTGTCTGTCTGTTTTGTCTGTTTGTTCTGTTTGTTTGTTCTGTCTGTCTGTTTTGTCTGTCTGTTTTGTCTGTGTGTTCTGTCTGTCTGTTCTGTCTGTCTGCTCTGTATGTCTGTTCTATCTGTATGTTCTGTCTGTCTGTCTGTTCTGTCTGTCTGTTCTGTCTGTCTGTTCTGTCTGTCTGCCTGTTTGTTCTGTCTGTCTGTCTGTCCGTCTGTTCTTTCTGTCTGGTCTGGTTTGTATATCTGGTCTGTGTTGTGTGTCTTGTCTGGTCTGTATATCTAGTCTGTGTTGTTTGTCTTGTTCAATCTGTCCGTCCAGTCTGTTCTGTCTGTCTGTCTGTTCTGTTTGTCTGTTCTGTCTGTCTGTCTGTGTGTCTGTTCGCCTGTCTGTCTGTGTGTCTGTTCATCTGTCTGTGTGTATGTTCATCTGTCTGTATGTGTGTCTGTTCATCTGCCTGTCTCTATGTCTGGTCTGTCAGTCTGTATGTCGGTTCATCTGTCTGTCTGAGTGTCTGTTCATATGTCTATCTGAGTGTCTGTTCATCTGTCTGTCTCTATGTCTGGTCTGTCTGTATTGTGTGTACCTTATACACGTCCACGCGGTTTAATACATAGTTAAAATGTTTTTAAAACTAATATGAATTTTCTTAGATTATTTAATGATCCCTTATGAAACTTCATTTAAAATACAAATAAATATGTTACCTATTTCTATGTTTTTAGTACTCCGCATAACACGGTTTTAGTTTTCTTATTACACGGAACGCGATCTCTACTTTTATATAATTCATAAGTTTCGCTTAACACGGTTTCTATACAACACAAACTATCTTATAGCACGGTTCCATATAACACGGTACCAAATATACCAACTGTATAACACCCATGTTTCGTATAGCACGGTTTCCATATAACACGGTACCATTTGACCGTGTAAAAGAGGGTCACCTGCATATTCAAAAGTAAATATTTTGATTTATCTTTTTTCAGACGATAATTATGCATTTAAAATTAATAATTTTATATGTGTTTGGCAAACGAATTTTATTGAGAAGCTTAAATTTTCTCAGTTTCAGAATAAATTTGTATTTTTTATCTTAATTGAGATATTATTTTGTTGACTGATAAATGAATCAATAGATGTTCTAAAAAATGTGGTTACTAAAAGATTCGTTGAATTTTGTTTTGTAAATGGGAAAATAATGGTTACATAAAAATTATTAACTTTCTATAACGTTTTCCTGTTTATCGATTGTCAAAGAAAATATATACTTCCAAGAGCTTACAGAATTTATACAATTTACCACATTTTAAATAAAACTCGGTATAACAAATTTAACTACACTTATAACACATGTTTTGAGCACAAAAGTTTGCTTTTGGTCAGATTATTCTTTTAAAACAACTTTTACAATTTTCAAAAACCATTGTACTTACAAAATATTGCTATGTTTGAATGATTTCCAACGCAACGTGTTTGAACAAGGGGCGCACTATAAAAAGCAAACAATTCATTTGCATAAAACACAGTTTTATCAATTCTTCGAATGCTAACATACCCACTTAGGGCATAGCTTCAAGCAATAATTACATATTTCTCAGATACATTACATCCTCCAGGAAGTTTTTCTACCTGCGTATTCAGCGCAATAGAACCTTTCTTTCTGATTGCTAATAAATATTGACATTCCATTGACCGCGCCTACACCATTATCACGTGACAAACGTCATTTCTTTATCTATCATGGGAGCACCTAGGATTTTTATCCATTATCGAGGGGAGTCGGTATGGATGTGTTGGGGTGATGCCAAAAGTCAATTCACCGGACGACGCCTTTAATGATCATGTAAACACAGAATGTCTGAGCACTTAGCATGTTAATTTCGCGGGGGGAGTTTATAAACATGGGGTATTTTTGCACTTAATTGCTGGAATATAGAAATGTGTTCTTTTGGAGGGCAGAAACCCATTTATCCTCTGAGGGTCCTGAGATATCTGAGGAATATACTCTGTTTGTACCATAGAATACATTTAATGGCTAGATAATCATCACTATTGATTAAAATAATTCAAGAATTCTTCCAAACTTTAGAAGGATTTTTACTACCATTCCTAATAATGGAATTATACACTCTAAGACAAAAAAAAAAGGTTGCATCTAGAAGGAATTGTCAGAATGCAATGAAATGTGTACACGGTTGGCAAAGTGTTTTTAAATGAGTAAATGATTCAAATTTGAGATTGAAGCATGCAAACTTTATTGAAAAAAATTCAAAAAGTAGTACCATTCAGTATGGAATATGACCGCCATTATTTCTAATGCAGCTTTCCAAGAGCCTTGGAAGTGAGCACAGGCTCTTTGTGAAATCCTAACAGTCCATCCCATGTTGCTCAAATACTGTCACGCAGTTCCAGAAGATTACGCGGTAAGTGGGAAGTGTTGACATCTCCTCCAATGGCATACGACACATTATCGTTCGGGGACAGGTCCGGTGAGTATGCCGGCCATGGTGAGATATCGTAGTGTCGTTGACAAGCTCCAGAGACGGAAGAATTATGGGATCGATCATGGTCTTGTACAAAAAGCGGGTGAACCTGGGAGTTCATGAATGGAAGTGTAACTAGCTGTAAAATTTCTGGTTCGTAACGCTGGCCTGTCAAAGAGCCTGTATCTAATACCAAAGGGGATTTGGCATCATACGCCATTGCACCCCACAACACGACACCAGGTATTCTTGACGTGTGAAGCTGCACAACAAACCGTGAATCCTGGCGCTGACCACGTTGCCTCCACACACGGATTCGACTGTCGTCTCCTCCCAGATAGAAGCGGGATTTTCTATAACACCACTCAATGCCATTCGACGCCCTATGTCCGTCTGGCATTAAACCATTCCAGTCTTTGACGACGATGCTATGCTGGTAAAGGCAGTCGTCGTAACGGTCTACGTAAGCTTAGTCTCACGTCATAAAGCCTTATACAAAAGGTGTGATCACTTATTGGATGATCGAGAGAAGTTCCAACTGGTCCGTTGAATGTCTGCAACGGTCGATGTTGGATCAGTACACGCATGTCTTACAACACGTCGATCCTCTCTTGGTCCGGGATCTCTAGGACTTCCTGAGCCTGGTTGACGCTGGCATGTGCCTTGTTGTATCCACCTCTGCCAATAGCGTACAACAGTAACAACAATACAACTAATGTGTTTCGCAATCCGTCGATTAGACCATACACCTTCTCGGAGTCTAACTAGTCGGCCTCTGTCAAACTTAAATTGCTTACAAATTTTTTATTAATAATTTTTTAAATAATGTTTTGTAATAGATTTACTTTCAATGAAAGAAAGTATTTTGAATTCAGTTTTACATTCCTTTTCAGGAACTTCACCCTTCATTACATCGTAATTTTGTGAATGTTCGTTCTCCAAACAGTTTCTGTCAATCGGTATTCGATATTAAGTGCTCTTAAGCTTTTAATCCACATTGATGCTAATAACTTTGTATAACTTTATAATAACTTTCTTTACCTTGATATTCCTTTTAGCGTCGATATGGGAAGAGTTTTATTATAGGTGTTATAGACTCGAGAGAATTTTATTTTATTCTGAAGACGTTAAAGAAACTGCTATAATACTTCTTTCTTGTCGAATCACTTTTCGAGATGATGTCCGTTAATGCTGTTTTCGTTCGCTTCTGCCAGAAAAAATTATTAGTTTCAATTCCTATAAGTAGTAAGAATTTAATTTAATTTGTTTTGACATACAACAGTGACGTTCCAGAAAAATAGTTTCGTTCGAAAGCGTAGAGCTGCATAAATACAACGAGGAATTTCACTAAGTATGTTGTAGGCATTGAACACCATACTTAAGCAATACATAATTCTGTTGTAATCCAGGTGTAGGATTTTTGGGTACCAAGTGTGCATTGCATGACATCCCTGATGTGTTCTATAACGATGAAATCAGAAGTAGATTGACGGGTACAAATGACAATTCTAAAACTAAGATTAATGTTCCTCTGATCGCAATGTGGCATGCCTAGACTTGTGCGGGGAGGCACCATTGTCCTGTAGGAAGTGTCCAAACCCTTCGGAAAGGACATACACTGCATTAACCTGTCAGAGACGTTTGTAGAGATACCAAGGATCCCATATAATCTCAGCTAAACAAACCCCTTAGCATTACGGATCAACCACTAGCCTGCATAATCCTCTGTTGGTGTCCGGAATACATAGCCTCATAGGGTTTTATCCACAAACCCATTCTTCCATCTGCACAAACCAGTTGGAAATGTGATTCACCAGACCGTGCTATTGGTTTCCAGTCGTGTCTAGTGGAGGTGATCTCATACCTACGCATAGATATATGACGAGTATTCTTCAAGGGTATTCAAGCTGTGATTTGAAGCCTAAATTTTGAAGGAGCGTTGCATAGTTCTCTCTCTGATGTTTATTGAGTGCCCAGCATGGAATTCCGATGTTATTTGAGGCAATATTGCACGTCTGACCCCAGTGAAATCATTTGGACAAAGCTACAAAAGATGACAACTACATAAGTCAATTTTGGGAATGGGGAGGGATTAATAATGTCCCTTCTCAAGTTCATTTCTTGTAAAACTGACATGACAATTCATAATGGACAATGTCGAATCTACTGCAAATACTTTGTTTTGAATAGTTTTAAAAACAACATTTTTGAACTGTTTGACGATTGCATTGGGCGTAAGACATTTTCGTATTTCACCACCTTTCAGGGAAGCATTACAAACTAATTTGATAAGAAATTGATGACTATTTTTAAAAATGTAATACATTTCACAATACATACATTTCATGCAAAATAATATAATCGGTGTTTTCAATAATTTTAGATGTTATAAGTTGCTTCAATATAGTGTTTCCTGGAAAAGTAGAAAACCTCGAACTGCTGTTACTACGACAAAGAATGTTTTATATTTTAAAAGTCTTAGTTCGAAATTTTTCTTACAATTTATTATAAAATATTTAATTAGTTTACAATCGCAGAAAGTTAATCGAAATAAAACTAAATTGAAGATGATGGGAAAAGGAGTTCTAGCATATTAATTCGTGATACTGTTTTTATCTCGGGACCTTGCACAGTTTGTACAGCTTATAACTAAAAATAGAATAAAATTTTTAAATGAAAAAATAATTCCGAGTAAAAAAAAAACTACATGCAGTCAACAAACACGAGTTTTTGCTGTTTCGTTGAGCTCACGTTACACTTTAAAACAGGTTATTCAATGCAGATTTATATTTGAATGGAAACGTTTTATTTGTTTAGAATAAAAATGACTGTGTTACTTGCTTCCAATATAGCTTTCAATGAAACTAAGTAATTTTATTTTAAACATGAAAAATATAAAAACAAATTTAAATGAGTTTAAAATCGTTTTGTAAATAAAACGTATGTTACAATTTAAAATATTTTGAATAAATTAAAGATTGTTCAGTCTTAGTGCCAAAGGTTTTGCGTTGTATGTATTATACTTCTCTTCTTACTAAAACGGAATACTGATATAGTGGTAAAATAATATGAGCACTCAATATAAATCCCAGCATCTCGAAAACTGGCAGATTAGGTTGATGCAAGTACAGTTATTAATCCGTCTAAGCGTAAAACTTGTATAAACGATTGCAAAGGAAATTCATTTAATTGAAATATGTTTCTTAAAATAAATAGCATTTTATGAAATATATCGAATAAATTTATGAGATACGTGCACAAAAACAGACATAAAATGGTAAGACTGATTGAAACGCTGATGTTTAGACATTAAATAACTGTGAGTACTCATAGTATGCAAAGTTTCATGAAAATACTCCATGGCATTTGGACTCGGGTACACACATACAGACAGTCATACATACACCAAGTCTGAAACCTCTGATTTTGGATTAGAATGACCCAAAATGGATAAAAAACTTAAAATAGGATTAAAATATTCATATGCACAAACACACTTGTTTTTATTTACAAAGATTAAATTCTTTTAAAATAGATTAAATTTATACCGCGATTCGAGGATGATTATAGATTTTCCTATCAAATAAGATAGTTTATAAGTCCCACAAAATGGCTTATCGTAACATTGAAACCAGATGAAAGTGGTTGTTTCGTTACCTTTAACTATTAAGTTAAAATTGAAAAAAATAAAGTCAGACTAGGTACAAAATAATTTTTATATCATCTGCATTTCACAATTCAATTATACGTAAGAGTTGATTGCACTTCCTTTTGATTGTACAACCAAACGAAATATTTATCACTGGTACAAAAAATATCAATCTAAATAGGCACTAGTGTGAATAACAATCTCAGTTAATTTTTACAGCTTTTAAATTACATTTTAAAATCTAAACCATTGCGCCTTTTCCTTAAAAATTTTTTATGTAACAAATTGTTGGCAGAAGCAACACCGATGCTCATCAAAATTTAACAAATTATATATTGAATATATTTTTTTTGTGAGTTGCATGAATCTATATAAATGATAAAAGTAATAATTCAATTCAAGTCTAAATTCATGCCTTAAAATTAAGTAAATAAAATTTATATTTTTAGATTTTTAATGACCTTTCAAATGGCATATTTTAGTAATTTAATACGTTAAAGTCACTCAAATTATTTTTAAAGAATTCTCTTAATACTTGCAAAATACTTTCACGTCAACATGTATAAACATAGTCAAATAACGAAAATAGTGCACTCTTTTTGTGTTCATATCTAACCCTATAAGAACACATAAAACTTTTTACCCTTAAATAAGTAAAAATCATATTTTATTCTACGTGAATTGGTAACAGAGAGCTATTTACCCCTTCAAAAAATTTCCATCCAGACCTTCAACCGATCCTGATATTTCTTCAAAATCCCTTTCTTTATTCTCAAAGAAAAATATCTTTGCCAACCGAAAGAACTCAAGGATGCATACAAGGCAAAGATATAGGGCGTATTCTTTAAATTTAAATAAAACAAGTACTTCTTTCATTTTTTGATTTGTTTATTTATACCCTAATATACAGAGCTTCCACAGCTATACTTCTTTCAAGACGGGTGTGCTCTATGCAGCAAGGCTTCTTAAAACGAAATCTTCTATCTATATGAATAAAAAAGAAGGAAACTTTGCGAGTTTGAGCTATGATAACGTTCGATGCAATGTTTTATTTATTCTACCTGGCTTGTTAGCATTTGGATTTCGTCAATGCATTCACGTGAATTGGGAAAGATACTTTCGAATGATTTCCCGCTTACATGAAATGAATGCCGTATCATTGCTGCTGTGGGTTTAATTATTTCTCCTTGATTGGTTAATGTTTCGTTTGCGTGAGATCGTGCATTACCTTTCTGCCGTTATAAACTTAAGTTTTGTTGTGTCTGTTCTTCCAAATTTTCCCTGTGTATGGAATCAGACGAGCTGGCTGAAAAGGAATAAATTTCTGTTGATGTGGATTCTAAGAATTGCACGGTCAATTCCCTTTAAATAATAATTGGTGTTTCTACGAGAGGCATTATGTAAGGGACAGTAGTGTTTTTGTGGTGGAACGTATTTTTAATATGAATTTCGAATTTAAACGTTTCAATGATGTTTTGCTTGAAAAAATTAGCAGGATTCGTTGCTTTAACGAAAAACATTTCTAGCTGCTAAACAAACAGTCAGCAATTATACATTTTTCATTCAGTGACATTGCTTATAGTATGAATCCAAATTATTCAGGGTGTTGTCAGAATAGTTCTACTACCTTGAAGGTTCTTAAGGTTCCTGTAAATAATTTTTTCTTATAGTCTGTTTTTTAACGGAATCGATATCGGAACAGGAGGGCTCATAGCTACATTAATGTTATATTTCTCACAACAGATTCAGAATTTATTCAAGACAAAACCTTTTTAACGAGTCTCTATTTTCTAATGAGATAGGATCGTATATCGCCTTTGCATAACATTATAATTGAAATATAATTGCAAAAGATGAGGAGCACAAACTTAGACATAATCAATCAAGTAACACTAAAACATTTCTGCCTTTGAAAGAAGGTGTCAAGGTATTCAAGGTCAAACGAACAAAGAAACATTATTTAATTGATAACTTTTTAAAGTATATTGCTATTGTTAAGGTAATTTACTGACGGTACTGAAGGAAAACCATTCAAAACAAGACAAGAGGGTGTGAGTTCAAAAGACACCAGTAGACATTCAAAGCTGTAGAATTTTTCTATATTGAGTTGTATAAAAAATCTTCCAATGGGTGCTTGTCAAGTAAAAGGATTCAAAGTCACATGAAATTGTCGAATTTCGGCAAACACGGAAAAAGGGAGGAAGCAACAAACGGGTTACGTTGTCTAGATGACACCAACAGTCTTTCAATTGTTAAAAAGAAACATTGTGTTGAGCTATAGGTTGTTAAATAGAAAAGCTCTACATGCCAGCGTGATACCATCATTTGGAAAAATATCAATAAAAACTTATAGCCAATGTTATTAGCTTAACATTATATCTACTCATAATACAAAAATCACGGTTGACAAAATCGTTTAAACTTAGGCACTCTAGGTTAATATTTTGTAAAAATTTGAAATTTTATTGTTTCAATTACAAACTATAAAATTTTGCCTAACTTGCGAAGATCGCCCGTTTAAGAAGGATTTGGTGTTTGAATGCTACATGCCTGCAATTGGACCATGCAGGGAGAACTGGAGGTCCAATTTGAAACCTTCAGTTTTCCCTACATAAAATCTAAACAGTTTTGAACTTGTTCACCTAAAGAAAATGTTATATGATTCTTTTTGACCAATAACTTTAGTTATTTATTCATGGGTGTTGTGGAGAAAATAAAAACTACCTGTTTCGGAAATATCATGACACTCAGAGGCTTAATTGGCTTTACTATGAAATATGCACGAATAACTGTTAATATTTTTATTCTACACCAGTGTTTCCCAAAGTGTGGTACGCGTACCCCCAGGGGTACGGGAAGAGTTTGGTGGGGGTACGCGTTGCACCGGAGTTTGGTGGGGATATGCACTGCACTGTACTTAGCTGCGCCTTACGTTCTCATGAGTCAAGTCAAGTTAGTTTTGTGAGGCGTGAGATGGTCCGGAGTGACACGGCAGAAATATACCACACTTCGTTACAGAAACAACTTACTTCGTTAACCCTCCGTCGGGCGCAACCGGCCTGACATGCCCAGCTTTGACATGAACTTCAATGTTTTCTTAACCATAGATTTCAGTTGAGATATTGTTTACATGACTGGAAATGGCTTTGTAAACTAGCATACTTAGCAGATATGTTCTGTATTTTAAATTGCCTCAACTTATCGTTATAGGGCAAATAAATTTCGTTGTTTCACGTTCAAGATAAAGTGAACGTTGCCATCACAAAACTAAAGTTATGGCAAAAGAGAGTTGGTAATTTAGAAGTAGACTCGTTTCCCTCTCTTCATGAGTTTATAACAAGTTCGACTACTAAAATTGATGTTAATACTCTGAAATGTATAACACAGCATTTGTAGAGTTTGCAACTGAGCTTGAAAAACTATTTCCTTGATTTAACCAAAAATATTGAATGGTTAAGATATCCGTTTAACATTAACACAACATCCGAACCAGAAGATTTATTGCATGCGGAAGAAGAGCAATTGTAGGAATTGACTTCAGACGGATTCTTGAAAAATAAACATAAGGAGAATACTTTAACAACATTCTGGTTACAAATGCAATCTGTGTATTCGTTTTTAACTGAAAAAGTTCTAAAATACATATTGCCTTTTCCAACTTCATATTTATGTGAAGTTGCTTTTTTAGCATTTGTAGACATTAAGTCGAAAAAAAGGAACAGACTATTGGACGTGGAACCACATCTCAGATAAAATTAACAACCAGGGAACCAAATTATGACGATCTGTTATCTCAGCACAAACAGTTTCATCCTTCTCATTGATCAAAATATAAACGTTATTTATAATATAACTTTTATTTACCTTTTATTATGAATAATTTTATTTATCTTTTCTTATTATTTTGTGAATGTCCCAAAAAAAGAAAAAAAATACATTTTGATTGTTATTAAAATACATCCATATTTTCGACGAAGGGTACTTAGCGTTACGAAAATTATAGAAGGGGTACACATATGTCAAAAGTTTGGGAAACACTGTTCTACACAGATACACCTGAAGTTGAAGATTTTAGTTTGCTTGTGTGGTTTTAACACGTGTAAAGTTAAAGAAGAGGAAATTTTAATAATGTTAAAGTGAAGAAAATAATTGGAAATACACATTATCATTTATCACACACATTATCATTTTCTTTAGAAACAGTAAATACTTTCCTCGTGTGTGTATGTTCATTACTTGATGCGAGAACATTGCTTGACTAGGCTTGTAAGAAATCATCTAACCATCATAAAAATAATTTATTTTAGTTGTCATGTTTACGTTAAGGATAATCTGAGCGATATAAACTTCTACCACACACTCTAACTTCTCAGATATTTTTCTTACTACGTGAAATACATCATATATATCTATAGTTCAAATCGGTGTGATTAAAAAAAACCTCACCTTAACGCAATGTTCATCTATCCAATATAAACCAAGATCCTTTAATCAAACGTTACACTCAATTATTCCATTCTGACAGTCCATCAGTATATCGCCAACATCATTTTCTTAAAAAAAGTCCGTAAAATTTTTTTATGTTTGTGTATGTCCAATTATTTCATGGAAAAACATTGCATGATTATATTCCTTGCAAAAAACCATTCAACTACCATAAAACAAATCTATTTAGTTTTAATGTTTGCTTTAATGATAATCTAGAGCAAACTAAATTTAATGCTTCACAGTATAACTTCTCGGATATCTTCCCTGTTAAGTGAAGCGTATACATATATCCCGAATCCTCTTGTTTCAAAGCAGCACTTCCTAACACTATCCAAGTGGTTTTGACGAGAAATCTCATACATCAATTTGTGAATAATTTTGTAAATGACCAGAAATCTCGTCATCAAGATATTTCATATTTTTTATGATGAAAAGATCAAGATCTCATTAGCATTTGTCTAATGATTAGATATCTCATCCATCAAGATTTGGTCAATTTTGCTATGACGAAAGATTCCTCGTCCAAACAACCACCAGGAGGCTTAATACATTCTTCATCTACCTAAATAAACCAAGAACCTCTAATCAAAAGTTTCATTTAATTATTCGCAGCTGTTGGTCCAGCAGAAAGGGTGTTCACCAGCATCATTTTCCTAAAAACAATCATTAAAAAGTTTTATTGTTTATGTATATCTATTTATTTAACGAGAAAAGCATTGATTGGCTAGATCTGGTCCTTGTAAGAAATCAACCAAACACAAAAAACTAAATTTCAGTTGGAGTGTTTACGCTAAGGATATAGTCTAGAGGAATCTCAACTTCTACCTCACAGTCTAATTTCTCAGATATCTTTGATGCAGCGTGACTTGTATACCTATATTCCGTATCCCCTTGCTTCCAAACCACAATGAAATCTTCATAAAACCAACGTAAAGCAAGAACCTCTAATGAAACGTTATACTTAATTACTTTACGTTCATGGCCCAACCAAAAGGATATGCACCATCATCATTTTTAAATAACACAATCAGTAAAAGATTTATTTGTTTATTCTTGACCATTTATTTGACGATAAATGTAGTGTTTTGCAAGATCTGGCTTTCAAAAGAAACTGTCCAACCATCATAAAAACCCTATTTTAGATGTAGTATTTACGTTAAGGATAATCTAGAGTAATCTACTTCTACCTAACAGTCTAACTTCTCAGATCTCTTCCCTGCTGCGTGACATGTATACCTATATCCCGAATCCCCCACACCTTAATGCAATCTTCATCTACCCAACATAAACCAAGAACCTCTAATGAAACGTTACACTTAATTATTCCACGCTGATGGTCCAACCGAAAGGGTGTGGTCCAGAATGCCACAGAGAGCTTCGGGTAAGTCCCAAAATTGCACATTCTTCTACTTTTTTATTATTGCTCCCCTCTTTTGTTT
The DNA here is from genome assembly GCA_947359465.1 of Metellina segmentata. NCBI lineage: Eukaryota > Metazoa > Arthropoda > Arachnida > Araneae > Tetragnathidae > Metellina > Metellina segmentata. Next base: position 76,041,003 of record OX375879.1, read on the forward strand.
CCCTCCACTTTCCCGGAGACTTAGACACACTCCCTCCTCATTAGGGAAAATTCGCAAATTAGTCCCATTCTTTGGTAAGGATGGCACGTAACAGTCGGATCGGATGGTCTGGTGGGGAAAAAGGGAAAACGAAAGGTGAATTTGGGGGAAATTATTTTGAATTTACGACACAGGGTATATGGTTATAAGCAGCCTATTTTTTTTTGGTGCTTCTTCTGATGATTGTGTTTTCAAAGGGGTTTTTGAACTTTCGGTGAGTAATTGAGGTGGTTTTGAATGGTCGTAATTTGGGATGTGTGGCATTTAGATATCTTTCATGCTGGAATTTCTGTGAGGCCTGGTTTTAGGGGTATTGTGGGTGGAGTTGGTTTGAAGTGACACGAAACAACTGAATCACTAATTGGTAATTACGATTGCGATTTACATCTTCTTTCTTTTTAGTATGGGCATGCCAAGAATTATGCACATAGCACCTCTAGGAGGATTTATTTTTATTCATCACTGGAGCGTTTAATTAGTTTCATGCATCCGAAAAAACATGTACTCCCCTTTATTACCTGATGCAGATTAATACAATCGAGAAGACGAATTGGACATGTTAACAATTTCCTTAAACTCAATTCTCACAATCTAAAATTAAATAAGCGAGACAAAATAGAGGCATCTGATGGAAAAGAAGTAACAAAATTGAAAAATAAGGATTTAATAGACTTTAAAGTTGTTATAAATGGTGTTTTATGTACAGAACATGTGGATTGAATTTATACTAGTTCAGTCAGTCAGTTTCGAATCAATAAGTTAAACTTAACATATCACTGAAATACTACAGGACATTTTTTAATTGCTCTAAATGGAATTCAATAAAGTTTCTAGTATTTAGTTCTAATCCATAAACTAAATTATTTTTTGGATACTGAATTAAATTCTGAAACACACAAAATTTTGAATATAATTCTGTTAATAAAGACCCATTTTGAATTCTCTGAATAATAAGAATGTAAATAGTGAATACAATTTAGTATAAAATAAAGATTTAAATGTGCTGATACATAATACAGAGTAGAATGTCAAAAAGAGCAAATTCATCAATTCATTCTTGAATTATCTCATCAAAATATATGTTTGATGTAAATTAAACGAAATTACATAGAAGAAATAGTTTAAACATAATTTTACTTATGATATTTGAAAATGCTTTGCGTTAGTTTGAATTTAATTGACATACTGAAATTGGCATTCGAATATCGTGCCAATTTACTCCAAGAGTTCTGAAAGCGTTTGCCAAAATGTAGCTTCCTTTGAAAGTAGTTTGGCTAAAAATTCCTCTTGTAAAGCTGGATACTGTGCACGTGTTTCTATTGTAAACTAGCTGAATAACCCGGATTTGCTCGGGTTGAAATGGTTAAATGTTGATTGAAAGGTGACTTAGAATAATCACTTTTCTTACATAGAACAATGCAATCATTTAAATTGTACGGAAAATACTTTTAAACTTCGTTTCAACTTTTCTATAGCTTCTACAATTTACATCGGATGCAAATATGTACATATAATTCCTGAATAATATATTACAATATGCAAAAGACTAAGACATATTCAAACAAAAACGAAATTCCGATTAAAAAATGCAGAATTCTGAAAAACGAAAGGTGTGCAAAGTGTCAAATTTCGACCTTCTGAGCTAAAATAGAGCAATTCGAAAAAAGCATAGAAAAAATATTGCTGAAAATATGATTTACGATTTATCAAATTTAGTAATACTAAAATATGATCGCGACATTTCCCTGTGGAACGTGTTTCCTTGTCAATATTCATTTACTGCAACTAAACAAACTTAATATTTTAAAATTGGGGCTTCGAAGGGCACTTATAGGACTAGCTGTGTGCCAATTTTCATTGTCGTAAGTGCTACAGATTGTTGGTCTGAAGACAGTATATATATATATATATATATATATATATATATATATATATATATAGCGGAAAACATAGCCTATTACTTTCCTGTCTTCAGACCAATCTGACTTACGACCATGAAAATTGGCACATAGGTAGTCCAAAAAGTGCCCCTCGAAACCACAAGTTTAAAATCTAAGTTGTTTTCCTGCAATAACTGGACATGGGTAAGGAAACACGCTCTACAGGGTTTGTGTATTTGAGTTGACACAGGGTAATGTCGCTATCATATTTTAATTGTCGCGGTAGGAAACATGTTCTACAGGGGTTGTGTATTTAAATTAACACAGGGAAATTTCGCGTTCATATTTTAGTTGTCGGATTAAATTTGAAACCGGAGAAACGCCGGGCTATTCAGCTAGTTATATAAGTAGATGTATAACAAATAGAACAAAATCCATTCTCCAACATGTTTAACCTAATAAATTTTAACTGTTGTTAAAATGTAGAACAAGCAAATTTAAAATGCTAAGAAGTTTATATTGAATTCCAAAGCGAATTTCTCGGAAGTTTTTCACATTTTCAAAGATTCCTTTTTCAAACTGTTGGTTTCAAAGTTGACAGAAAAACACCCAGTTCTTCCAACGATCGTAAATTATTCGATCCATTCCACAGTTCCACATTTTGGAAGGGAACAAAGCAAACCCTCATAGGTAAAATGTCAAGCCAATGTACTATGTTACATTCTATCCAAATTCGATTTGCGGAATAAAGAAATGCTTATAAATCCCAGGCACGATGGTGGATAGGGTTTACATAAACTGATATAAAAGGAGAAACTCGAGCCAGAAAATCACTTTTTCTGGGAAACAAAACCCCTAAAAATGTTATCTTACGAAAGTGAATTTGTATTCCTTCCAACGGATTCCTTTTTGGGTTATTTGAAACCAATTCGGAAGCTCTATCAAATTTTACTGTTGTTCTAAATATGTAAAATTCTTCAGCTCAAGAGCTGCTTCTGCTTACCTGCGTGAAAGACAGATTTACAAAAATTACTTACTTAAAACATACTTTCTTTGAAAGATATAGATTTACGAAAATTTCTAATTTTATGCAAAAGTATTTTAATAAATACATAGACCAAAATAAATGTCACATGTGCATTTCACATTGATATGAATAGTACAAATACATGTGACTTTCAATCATCTTGCTTTATCAAGCAGACACAATTCAAACTAATGCTAAGCAAACTCTTACGAGATTCATAAATAAATCCCATTCAGCTTAAATAAATGTTTTTATGTTCGTAGAAGTTTCTAGTCTAAAGCAATTGGATAAACCTAACATATTGATGAACAAGAGACACATTCTTTGCCGAATAAGAGCGTTTATGCTTGCATTGATAAATATGTCCACCTACGTAACTGTGCAAATGATAAACAATTGAAAGAAAACAAAGGACGTTCCAGGGTAAAAAAACTGTATTCGTCTTTTTGGCAGACGCCATTTTTTCAGTAGTTTTTTTTCAACAGAGTGTATATATTTAATTCTATATTACTTTTCAGGATAATGTATACATTTTATTCTGCACTTTTACTTCTGGCATCGTAGAATGTTAAAGAAGCATGCTGTAAAAAATCATAACACATCAAACGATGCTTATTATTCGATACAAAACAACATTGATCATTATTTATTTCTCATTCCATTGCTTCTATTATGCTTTTTGTGATTTTCCATATAAACCTTTACATTTTCGCTCTTATTAAAATGTTTTAAATTATTTTTAGGGCGACACTATTTTGGTTACCAATTAATTAATTTTAAATGAATGCTTTGAATTTAAAATGTATTAGTAACCTATGAAATATTTATTTGTACACAGCAGTACATGAAGAGTATTTAACACCTCTAAGAGAGGCATTCTCTGTCAACTGCTTTCTCTGTTTCTGCTTCAACACGTGATTACTGTAAGTAGTATTCTGAACCTGAAACCTGTCGGTTTTTTTTTAGTCGAATACAACGTGAGCACTTCACCATTACAAATTCCAAGAAATGAACTTCGAAATGATATACTATATATAATTGATACACTGATTAGATTGAACGCCAAATTCGGCTAAAACAGCGACGAACAATATTTTAAGGTAACTCCTGATATCTATTATGCCACAAAATTTTGACAGAAGTAAAATCATCTAATTCTAAATGGTTTGTTTGCTTTTGTACTAAAAATCCCTCTCATATCAGAAGGATTTTCAGTGTTTACAAATAAACCTAATGGACTTATATAAATATTTTAACTATATCCAATTGTCCTAGCATGATAAATATTGGCCACGTTTGGCTTTTAATCTAATTTGACGTTGACCAATTAACTATCCATATATTAATTCAAAATTCATTCTTTAGAACTTTTATCGGCGAAATGCCAAAGTCGTTTAAAAAATAGAATCCAAGTGACTTCACGTTTGGAGTTCGTATCGGAACACTTTACGCTGCACAAACACTACCGCCATTTACATTTACCTCGCCCGAAAACGCCTCTGATAACTCAAAAACTCCATCTCAGGGATTTATTTGCTTCAAAGTTTCCACTATTTTCCTATATTATAAAATCTGATCGAATGACAACCCTAATAAAATTAACGGAATTAAACTTCTGCAAAGTTAAATCCTGAAAATCAAAATCTAATTTAAGGAAAAATATCAGTCGCTTATAAACACACCACATGTGGCATTCTTAGAAACATCAGTAACTAATAAAAGTCCGAACACAGTCGAAAGTTAAGCAGTAAATTCCCTGCTCCCTTTATATTCCGAAAAATAAAAATAAAAGAGCCAGCAGGAGAAAAGGGGAAAAGAAGAAAATCTTTCGTTTTCCGACAGCTCCGATCGCGTTTTATTCGCCGCCATATTTTATGGGGAATTTTTTTGGGCGTCCACTCTCGGGGGCAGATGCTGGAATTTTCAGTCTTCCCGCAGATGGTCGGTCGATTGGTGGGTATTTCGGGTCCGCTGTCGGTTTGTTCCATATGGTGCAGGCCGGTTTTTGCTTTTGTTTCGAGCCTTTGCTTTAGTTTTCTACAGATTCCGCATTGGATTCCCTTCTTTTTTTAACCCATAGCTTCTATTTTTATACCTGCCCGTTTTATTTGTTATCTTTTAACTGGTTTAGTAGTTCGTTGGGTTCGAATGTGGGGACTTATGAGACAAATTATGTATATACATTGTCACACACGAGTTTGGTTTGAGTATGAATATGAATGGTAAAAAGGGTAGATCTTCCATGTCCGGTCGAAAAGAGGTATATCTGACTTGGGATGGATTGAAAGGAGTCAAGTGCATCATCATAATTTAAATTTAATGTATGCTTAAAATTAAAACTAAATTAATATACGAATGTAAAATACAATAATGTGTATCATGACATGCTTTTTCTTCTTCCTGAAAATATGTGTGAGAAAGAGGATTACGCAAATTTTAAGATTCTGTGAGAAATAGTCATTTCACTTAACCCCTTTTGCCTTGCCACGGAACTACATACAAATAAATTAAATATTTTTTTCAATAAAAATTGATAGTTTACATTCTGTTTTTTTTTGACGCATTTTCTGTCGTGCTAAACAATAGGTGGGGCCCGGGAGCAGAAATTGCTTAAAACTGTGACGTTCGTCCTAGAACAAAGTACTTGCAAAACAATTTTTCCTTAATTTTATCAAAATTTTGGCCGTTTTTTTTAAATTATAACTTACGATGTTCTGCAGAGCAAAGTGCGCTCCTAGCCACACCCTTTTTTTTCTTCTCTAGCTACGGAAAAACCTCCATACACCGCCCCAAATTGCCACAAACACTTTATAAATAACACATCTTCTATGTCAATGACAAAATATTTAACTTCAAAAGTTATCTCGACTGAGTTTCAAATTCTGAAAGTATACCTTGGTTTTAAATAAAGTAAGTTAATTTTGATGTTTTAATATAAACATGAAATACATATTTAGCCGATAAATTGCGTTTTGCGTCTGTTTTAGATTTTAATGCAGTTTTCAAAATTCATTCGGGCAAAATGCCTGCAGAACAATTGCAATTGCTTGGAGTTGTGTTGCAGAACGCTGAATATAATTCTACACTGGGTGGTCTTTGAAGTATTTTCTATCAAGTTCTGTAAAGTAAATCTCTTATTGATCGCTATTACAACAAGGATTATATACTCGTAATGTAATTAGTACGATGGCTTCTAATGTTGTTATTATTTTGCAAAAAAGATGTCTGTTAAGTTAAGCAACTCAGAGCAATGCAATTAGTTCCAAAACACTGGATTGCATTAACTTATGCGTTTAATGGCATAAAACTCAAAAACGAAAAGGTGTTAACAAATTCGAAACGTATAAACGTATTTTAAAGTTTGAAATTATGAAATATTTATCTGATTGAAAATGGGTGGAATTTAACTTCTATTTTTTGCTCAGGAAATAGAACCCAAAGCAAATCTTTGCTTCACTGTCAATTGTTAAAGCAGACTTGCTTCATTTTATTCGGTAACAATTTTTGCTATTGACGCAAGTGTAAATTTACTGTGATCGTTCTTTACAATAACATTACAATTACCGCATTCTTAGACCATACCAACGTTTTGAGCATATGAAATATTTTCATTAGAATATATGTGTGAGGAAAGATAGGACATATCTTATATATTCGTTTTGGCCAACAAATAAAATCGTCGCCACACATTTAACAGGTGTCATTTTTTGTCAAAAGTATTCATTAAGACGGACATCTAAAAACAGTGTTTTTCCTTTGTATTAAACAAAATAATACATACAGAATAATTTATTGTGAATAAAATGTAAGAAATACTTATGTTTACTTGGACTTATACATTTTCCGTTTGACAATTAGCACATAGTACATCATTTTGAGTTTTTACTATCTCCAAACTAAATGTACGACTGGAATTCGTTGATCATTATTTTCTCAATCGAAAATATTTACGTACTATGAACAACAGTAGTAAGTTTATAAATGACCATTGAGTTATTTTAAAGAAATTTAATTATAAAATAAATATTTGTTCCAAGGTTTCTTTGTATGTAAATATTTGTTCATTATATATAAGAAATTCCATTAAGCATAATTTAAATTTGTAATTGAAATTCGCTTTTGAAAATGAGCAGCATTTGATTAGCATAAATATTTTTTGTTGAGCAAAATAGATACAATCTTTGATACAAAATCGATACAATCTTTGGTGGAGTGGTCGGTTCACGGTAAGATGTTTGTCGCCAACTAATTTTTGTCGCCAAATCAACATGGCTGCCGAATTCCGTAACAACAGATAGGGTTGCCATAACAAAAACGGCAGATGTGAAGAAAATCCGCAAAAGGTGAAGGTTACCATATTTGGCGACAAATCGCCTTCTTACCGTGAACGACCACTCCACCCAATCTTTGATTAAATATCAATCGACAAATCAGAGTTGCTCCATTTGGGCATCATTCTATTCATACATATGGGTACAGTTCTTTTATTACTTCTGTCTTTTAGAATCTTCTAATGATAGTAAACTTGGTATTAAATCAGTATATAATGTACTATAGCATGTGTGCGTTTGTCTCATTTCTAATTTAACTTGTGCTAAACTTTAGTATAAATAAACATTCGGGAACGGTTTGCACAGTTACAGGTAAGAGTATTATAGACGCTTGAAAGATAACAATGGCATTTTCAACAATATAACATTAAAATATGATATCGTCGAAGCTAATTTAATAAAGAGGATATAATTTGTATTCGGATTATATTTGAAATACAATGTTTTGTCCGTTTTCTCACATGAAATATTCTTTCTGTTAACCCTTTTAGTGGTTTCGAAGAGATATCACGACCATTAAGATCCTACCAATTCTGCCAATGACGAGATATCTCGGCCATCAAGATACTACCCATTCTGCCAATGACGATATATCTCGGCCATCAAGATCCTCCCAATTCTACCAATGACGAGATATCTCGGCCATCAAGATACTACCCATTCTGCCAATGCCGAGATATCTCGGCCATCAAGATCCTCCCAATTCTGCCAATGCCGAGATATCTCGACCATCAAGTTCCTATCAATTCTGCCAATGACGATATATATCTGCCATCAAGATATTCACAATTTCTATCATGACAACTTGATCAAGATATGGTCAGTTTTCTTCTATTGACAAGCTATCTCGTACATCAAGATCTGGTCAGTTTTCTTCTATTGACAAGCTATCTCGTACATCAAGATCTGGTCAGTTTTCTCTTAATGATAAGATACCTTGTCTTTTCAATCACCTGGAGTGTTGAGATAGGATAGATACAGGTGGCAATAATTTTTCGGCAACATAAATATTTTCTGTACTTATTATGGACTTATTACATTTTAAAGTATCGATAATTATCGTACAAAGGGGCATTTGGGTAAAGAAAGTAAAGGTTTGGCTTTCAATCTAGTTGGTTTATACTAAAAGTTACTCCCAAACAGAATAAAAAAATTTGTGTACATCATATAATTATCCAATCATATTAACGAGTTATTTTGACGTAAAAGGCTAACTCGTAGTTTGCATCGAATTTTCTTGAAATTAAGAAAACAAAATTGTTTACGCTATACGTGGAAAAGTACAATATTTAACCCTCTATCTAGTTCCTTTATTTGTCTTTTACCAAGAAATTCCCCCAAAACTCACAACTTGTCCTTTATCTCATTAGGCTTACTATGTGTCACAAATCTCATTTCTTGGTGTGAGCGAAAATACTTGATAGAATCGCTACCTCTATTTTTTCACCTTCTCTCCCTTTGTCCTTGTTTTCAAGGATCACAATTTCTCTATCGTGTCCTACATTCCTGTCTCCTTTTCCCAGGGGGGCATAAGAAAGAATTAAGTAAAGAGGAGGAAAGACGTCCTGAGCCCACTTTTTTAGTCACGTGTTCTCGTCTTCCCCCGTGTAGGGTTATTGAAAGTGATACGTTAAGCCTTTTACATAAAGTCCCCGCTTCAAAAAGTTCTTTTCAACTTTTGCGAGATTGAGGCAGAAGTGCTTTGAAGTTCGAGAAACAGGGTGAGTCTGCTATTCCTATTTTTTGTCTCCCGTTTTATGAACTTGTTTGGGAGATAGTTTGAGCTGGAGAACATTTTCGTACGTGCTTGTCTGAAGGGAAATGGCGATTTGACTTTAAGGTTTTGGATCTTTTACACGCTGGATCGGCATTATTTGAATTGTTTCAGAAAGCAGGTTTAATCAGGATTATTATTTCACGACGGAGCCTCGGGAGATGTGTGCAAAATCAGAAGAAGTGGGATATTTAACTTTTAGCTCACAATTTTATTTGTGGAAGACGAAATTAGCTGGATAAAAATCTTTATATAAATATATATATATATATATATATATATATATATATATATATATATATATATATTCATAACCCCAATGGTTAAATGTGGTCATTGCTTTCTATAAATCCAACTAGTAAACCAAAATTCCAAAGTTATGAGAACGGGGTGCCATCATAGGTGTTGAAATATGACCGACTTTCGTACTGACAAGGTGTTGTACTCGGATCTTTCCCGTAGCCAATTGTGCTGCCTCCGTGTCACGTTATATACTTATCTAACTAACATTCTGAAATTAAGATGCGTGTATATGTATATATATATATATATATATATATATATATATATATATATATATATATATATATATATATATATATATATATATATATATATATATAAAATTTGAAACTCTTTAACATACTTATTTTTTATTTTTGTATACGGATTAATTTTTTTATATTACATAACTTTTTTAATATAGAGATATATCTACAAATGCTTATTTAAAAACATTTACATTCAAATCTTCCACGCCATAAAAATATACATTATTTTAATTCACATTTCAAGTTTCGGTGTCTATTTATTACTTGTTTGAATTTTTTGTTAACTCTTAGCACGCATGTGTAAAATCAATGCATTTTGGTGAATAGTTGTGCTATAATCGTACATAGACTTTTGCTTTTGGCAGTCATTTGGTCAATTAGAACTTGGTAAAATATTTCAAATATTCATGAATAAAAAATTCAAGCTTACCACCTAAATATGCTTTGTAAAGTATTGATTGAATTTACAACATTACTGTAAGAAACTGCATAGTATATACAAAAAATAGCAACTTAATATTTGGATGCGTTGAAACTGACTCATTAGCTCTCATTTTTAAACTCTTTAAGGCTAGTGATGGAAATTTTGCACCTACCAACTCATCAGAAGATTTTTTTAACAGTTAAATGAACCAAACTATTCAAGCCTTCTCCGCTTTATAATTAACTCAATCATCCTAATGAACGTGTTTGGGATTACGTACTGAAGAAGTTTTCATAAAGCATTTTTTCGGCAGTGGTTAATTTGGATAAAAGTTTAAAAACTTCTTTAAATTTTTTGAAAGTCATGTTGTGTGATTGGAACATATTAGATTATGATAATCGTTTGTTAGTTGCAAGTAAGAATCAATAGAATTTGTCGAAACGATGAATGTTTCGTTAGTCTCTTAGAAGTTTTTATGTCTGAAAGAATTGTGGAAAGAAAAGTGGTGCCACATCAGTTCTAATGAAAAATTTTAAAAGTAAATAAAAATGTGTGTGTTTGCATTTTTTGTATATCCACTTCGCACGATATAACGATAACAAAGACGAAGTAAAGAAATGAATCGATCGAATAATGATTGAATTATCTCACATGTTTGGCTAAGTGAGTGTCCAAATACATTTTTTGACTATTAGCTGAAAAAAAGTAATTAAATTAACACTAGAACGACCGATAGTATCCCTTCGACACCAGAGCGCTTTCTCTCTTTATCATATTTTTTGCAGACAATAATTCACAATTCAGATATAATTCACAATTTCTTGCGAACTGAAATAATTTTTTATGATAAGCTTATAACAGAAATATTTTTTCGAACTCAATTTGGAAACATTCAACAGCTAAATTTACATAGAACAACTGCGTCTTTTCAACACCAGACATATGTTCCATGCAACAAAAAGTGACCATAGAATAGCAAATCAAGCAGATTCTAGCCACTATTCATCTAATAATGCTTTTATATTTGGTTATTTGACTTAGAATGTATTAGGTTCCCTTTCAATGGTGGAAGTGGGTCACTCTCAATAATGTTTGCATCAAAGTTTGTTATTCGTTAGTAATAAGTATTCCAATTACTATGATATTCACAGGTGATTTTTTTCACTTAATCAGATACAAAAACGATGACTCGCCGAAAGGGTTCAGAAGAAGTTGGAAATCCTATTTCTAGAACCATCCAAAAATGAATGCTGAGCTCTCCTATTCCGAATTAAATTCGTTTCACGCAATTAATTGTTCCGAATTAATTACGTGAAAATAAATTAAAAGAACCAACAGAAAGTTGCACAAATGCTGTTGATAATATTGTACTCGAATACTTTTAATTCATATCACTCCTGAAGGCAGATTATGGAAAATATTAAATGGATGAATGATTGCTTTGCAGCTAGCTATATTTTACGCAAAGATAAGGTATTCTAATTTTACCTAGCGAAACAGTTTCATTAATTTGAAAGCATAAATTGGTGTTTAGTGAATTCGCTAAAGATTTTGAAACAATATGTAATAAAAATTTTGTTTCATGGGTTGTTTCATTTTCAACTTGAGATACATCTCTGCATTAGTCTCAGTTTAATAATCTCTTTATACAATTTCGTTATTTCCTATTTTCCTTATTTTTAACGGGCTTGACGAGATCTATCTCGTTTAGACAAAACATCCTTAATACCCAAGAGTGATGAAGATTCAATGGAGAAAATAAATCGTACTTTGCACAACTGATGACAGATTGGAACAGGTTTTTATATCAGAGGCTTGTCAATATACGGCAGCTCACGATCCGTAAATAAACCATCAGGAATATGATCCTCCCAGAGGTTTAAATATAGGTGAAAACTGCCCTGTAATGGTTAGCCTCTGATACAGAAACCTGTTCCGAATTGTTGCCTGTTCTGGGCAAGAGACAATTTGTTTTACTACTTCGATCTTCATTCCTACTTGGAGTATCAGTGTAGTTTTTCTCGACAAGGTATCTCGTCATTACCGAAATTGATTTGCAAGATGGTAACGTGTACGATCCTTAGCAAGATGGATCATATATTAACTGAGACAACTCGTCGAAACCTCTTGGAGCTTAAACACCAGTAATCACTAGTAATCTTCATTACCCCTCGGAGTATTGGAAGTTTTGTCTCGATTAGGTATTTTGACATTGACATAATCTAGATGACTGAGATACCTCATACTGAACAAAACTGATAAGAACTCGAACAAGGCATCTCATCGAAATCCTTTCGAGGGTTAACGCCAGTAACACCAGTAATAGAACTTTGTCTCGACGATCGTGATCAGCAAAACTGACTACATCTACATGGACGAGATATCTCGTCAAGACCAATGGAGGATCCAAGAGTCCCTCGTCCCCAGCTGCAATCAAAATGGCAGATGCAGCGCCAGTCGTCTCATCCGTCGATTAATTTCGCGAGAAGCCAACATGTAACCATCGGCGCAATACCCCTCGTCTGGAAGTCACGAGACCACACCACTTCCGCTCCCATATTAACTCCAGGTTGACGCGCAGGTCACTTTGATACCTCATACCGGAAGGTGCAGGGAGGTGTACAGCTACTGGACGGATGGCCTTAAGCTGGCACATATGTAAGCCTCCCTCTCCCCCACAACGCAGGCCAGTCCATCCTCGCGTCCACTATTAATCTAGTAAATCTGCGACGGCGTGTTGTTCCATGTAGTAATCGCGGTGGTATTAGCAGCGCGGTTATCGGGGACTTCTCTTGTTAGAATTATCGCTGTGTGCTATGAAATATGCATGGGGAAGGGCTTCGCTGGCTGGGAGAAATTGGCAGGGCAGCGTCGTATTTTAACTATTTATGCGGCTTATAATTTCTGCCGCATGCATTCAGCACGGGGGCTGTCGGCCGGCGTTGCTCGGATTGGCAGCTGTTGTTAATAACAGAGTTGCGTCGCGGTATGAAGAGTCCTGCTTCCACTCGTGAGATGCTAGACGTGAAAAATGTTTGGGAAACAAAGATTTTCATAACAAAACCAAACCTAGATAGGGGACACGTACTCAGACAATTTCGAGGTTGGCTTAATCGCTTTCATCCCGATCGAGTTTCCGTCATGTTGAATGAGTATTGAGTTCATTGTTTTCTCAACTACTTGCAGCCACGTGTTGAAAACTTATCCCCCACCGCTTAAAAGGTTATCTTGCATTTAAATATGATTTATAGCAATGCAACCTGTCTTCGCAAAAAATACTTTGTGCCTTACAAAGTCGGTGAGAGGTTAGGTGTTGCTCGGATTGTCAGCTGTTTTTTATAATAGAGTTGCTTTGCGTTAAAAATAGTTCTGCTTTGACTCTCATTCTGTTGCAATCGACGTGAGAAATGTTCGTGAATTAGAGATTTTTTAGAAACTGATCCTAGATAGGCACGGATTCAGACAACAATTTTAAGGTTGACTTTTAACCCGACTGAATTTCCGTCGTGTAAACTGGGCATTGAGTTTAATGTTTTCTTAACTAATATGTCTTGACTTAATCGCTTTCATCCCGATCGAGTTTCCGTCATGGTGAATGAGTATTGAGTTCATTGTTTTCTCAACTACTTGTAGACACGTGTTGAAAACTTATCCCTCACCGCTTAAAATGTTATCTTGCATTTAAATATGACTTATAGCAATGCAACCTGTCTTCGCTAAAAATACTTTATGGCTTACAAAGTCGGTGAGAGGTTAGGTGTTGCTCGGATTGACAGCTGTTGTTCATAATAGAGTTGCTTTGCGTTAAAAATAGTTCTGCCTTGACTCATTCTGTTGCAATCGACGTGAAAAATGTTCGTGAATTAGAGATTTTTTAGAAACTGATCCTAGATAGGCACGGATTCAGACAACAATTTTAAGGTTGACTTTTAATTCGACTGAATTTCCATCGTGTAAACTGGGCATTGAGTTTAATGTTTTCTTAACTATTTTTTGAATTATATTTAGACGTGTGTGGTGAGCATCGCCCCACCGCTAAAGAAACTAACCAACAACTAACCCTCTAAATCAGGGCTCGAAATACCCGGGTGCACAGGTGCACTGTGCACATGAAAATATAATTGTGCACCTAATTTTTTCCCACTAGGTGCACGCAGTGCACCTTGTGCACCTAATTTAAAAACTTAGGTGCACAAGGTGCACCTGTATTAAAAAATCTATTTCGAGGCCTGCTCTAAATGGTTTCTATGAGATATCTCGTCCATCACGATCTGACCAACAACTAACCCTCGAAATGGTTTCTATGAGATATCTCGTCCATCCCGATCTGACCAACAACTAACCCTCTAAATGGTTTCTATGAGATATCTCGTCCATCACGATCTGACCAACAACTAACCCTCTAAATGGTTTCTATGAGATATCTCGTCCATCACGATCTGACCAACAACTAACCCTCTAAATGGTTTCTATGAGATATCTCGTCCATCACAATCTGACCAATTGTGCTGAACACGGGATAATATCATCAACAAGATATTGCCGATTTTTCAACGATCATGAGATCAAGATCTAGTCAGTTTTCTTCTAATGACGAGAAACTTCATCGTTACAACCATCATAAGGATTGAGTATGATATATAGCAGTGTAACCAATATCCGCCCTGAATAGTTTATGGTATACAAAGTTGCATTGTCTTGCTGAATTGGGACGTGCGGACGTGATTATAAACACGATTTTCAAAACAAGCCTGATGGCACTTCTGACATATCAGACGGTGATCGAAGCTACTTTGAAGAAGGGTACAAGGTGAACAGTTCAACTATTAATACGATGGCAATAACTTCAAATTATCTTATACATGATCTAGTATGTCTTGTGTCAATTACTTTGTATTTGGTCTGGCGCAGCATGTTCAAAAAATGTGGCTTTTGAGCCATAAAACCCCGAAACCAACCAACTATCCGAAGCCTTGTGATACCAAACACTGTTTCTATCCCTATCACGGCTTCACTTTTCGTTGTAATCAAGATCACGTAGTCTCGCAGACTGCTAAAGGGAAACCAGGACAGTGCAATGTCGTAATCATTCATTGAATGAAACACGCATTCGCTAGTACATTCATGATCTAAATACAGCTCTCACGGTCCCACGGAATTGGCAATCTATCAACAAGTGGTAATATCTATCGAATTTAGTCACTTCATGATTATGGGAGATGATATCGTGATAAAATAAACCACCACTACAAAAATGGAACTTATAATTAAGTACAAGGCATAACTTATCTCTCATGAAGCACATTTTGGTAGAGAAAGTTGCCATTTTACACACTTTGCTAAACATGTATACTAATATTTTACTTTTAACGTAGTACAAAACGCTGATTAAACCTTGACCTTACGCTGATTAAACCAGATTTAGAATGCAGTACTGATTGATTTTCAGAGTTAAAAGTATTTCGAGACGACGGTTCACTCCTAGTAAGTTCTCTACCCGTATACGTTCTAGACCTAAGCTGTAATCTGTTTCATTTGGACACGAATAATCGAAAAGGATAATAAATTCCATCAAAAAATACATGCTTCGAAAAATATAACGTATTGTTTTGCCTCTAAAGTCCACTATTAAATAAAAATACATTTTCTCCAAACGGAAAATAATAATAAAGAGGAAATATGAGAAAATTCTACTGCATAGTGATTGGTTAGTTGGATTTAATGGAGCAAGGACCACAGAAGAAAAACAAGATGCACGAGATATTGTGTCGGAAGTAGGAACAGAACATCAAAGTTCCTTGTTTTATGTAAGTTAATTAAGTTCCTTGTTTTATATTTGTACGGAGGTTTCATTCAAGAAGAAAATAGTAGCAATAAAGTGGAGAAACAATATGTATACAGCTGGTATTACAAATTTCATAAAACTATAATAGGTAGGCATAATTAATTCCTCACACGCTATTTATCAATGCTCAGATGTCCCGTAGAGAAAAAACACCTTAATTGTTTCAGATTCGAAATAAATTAATCTGAATTATTGATCTGGAACGTTTCAAGTGTACTTAAATACCTATAAAAATAATTTGCTTTCAATAATATATATATATATATATATATATATATATATCTGCATTCCAATATGAACAGTTATTTTTAAATGCATTATTCGTATCAAAATTCTCAATGATCAGAAATAGACTGTTTTTGGAAAAAGCGGAATATACGTATAAGTTTTAAATAATTCAAACAGCTAAGCAGAATATCCTCTGGTAGGTTACATTCATATCAGTTCTAAAATTTGATATCTCTAAATGACTACGAACCAGTTTAGAGTTTCAAAATCTACAGAACGATTTCCCGGATTCTTTCAACCAATGGGTGGGTAACTTACTCATCATGGGTGTTGTGGTAAAGGAGCAATTCTGCACTGACGGGAAATCTCGTGATACTCAGAGGGTTAACTTGTTTACAGTACAATATAAATTCATGGTAATACAGCTAATTATACTGGGTGTTTCAAAAGCATCTGGGTAAATTGTAGAGTGCAGTAGAGAGGTCCAAAATAAATGTTTTAATTAATTAAAAAACAATTTTACGAACATTTAAAAAATAAATAAAATATTCGGGTGTCCGTTTCCGTTCGCAGCGCATACATCAGATTCATTTCTGAGAGCTCTAAATTAGTGTAGCTATGCACGAAATTGAAAATACGTACAAGAAATGATGTCGTTCTCCACTGAACCATGTTATCGAGTGACTTACACATAGTCCTCTGCCATCTAATATTAGCATCTCCGGACATCCATTCTTTGATGCAAAGTATGTTTATTTTGGTCACCTCTACCAAACTTGACAATTTGGCCAGATATTTTTAAACACCTTGTCCATGGAGCAGAAAGTTCTTAAAACTGGGAAGTACGTCGCAGAACAATTTTTCCTTAAATTTAATCAAAATGTTGGCCAATTTTTAATTCAATCATAAGTTACGATGTTCTGCATTGCAAAGCGCGTTCCTTGCCGCACCATTTTTATTCTCTAGCTTCGGAACAACCTCCTTACATCGCATAAATTACCACAAACACTTAATAAATAACACATATTCTAGGTCAATGACAAAATATTTAACTTTAAAAATTATCGACTGAATTACAAATTCTGAAAGTATGCCTTGGTTTATTATAAAGTAAGTTAATTAATTTTGTTGCTTTATTATAATTACTAGCAAAATACCCGACATTACTCGGTTTGAATTAGTTTACTCTAGATTGAAGAGATGATCAAAACATATCACATGACTTACGTTTCTCGTAGAATAAAATAATATTTTAACATCTTTCACCATCTCTATAATTTCTACAACTTACTTTCGACACAAACACTACATATGCATATCCATTCATGTAATACATTTCACATACATTCCACTCTTGCTGTATGTCAAAGCTACAAAATGACGAAAGGTGACACTTAGGTTACTACTACAAAAGACGATTTTGAGGGAGATTGGGAATTCTCTTTCTTAAGTTCTTTTCATGTTCAACTCAATTAACAAAAAAAAACCGATTTACGGCGAGTGCTCTTGCACTCATAGTCAACAAAACAATATTTTTTACTTGTGATACTCTTGCATCCGTCATACGACATTGTGGAATTTCGCAATCTTCTCCTGTCAACGGCATTATTACACTCAATATTTTCTTTACTCTGACTTATCTGCCTCTTTAAGTCGAATACTTTGTGGTGGTGTTGCGTGTGATGTAAAATAAACACAATTTATTAAAAATAACAAATATTTAAGACAGAAAACAAAAGAAAACAGCGAAATAAAACGAACTTAATGGTGTCGGGAAAAAGTTGTTCTAAAGATATTTATTTGTGATTCCTTTATATCTCTTAATCTCCCAGTTACCACAACTTACAACTAAAAAATGCACAAAAGTGCACAAATTGAAATGCGAAATTAATTCAGTGCGAAAGAAACACGAGTTTCTGTTTTATTCCCGTTCGTTAAAATACATCGTATGCCCGAAATTTTCGGAAATCGTTTACATTGCGCAAAGAACAAAAAAAAAGAAAACTCGAAATCAATGACGTATCAGAGCTAAAATTCCATTTGGCATCAGAAGGATCAAAAACTGATAGAAAACTTGAAATGGGTCGAAAATATTCAATCTTAGCTAACAAGCAAAATTATAAAAATGATTATTATAGTTTATATTTTACCTAATTTGTATAAGCTAACAAGGTAAAATTATAAAAAAATGTAGCACAAATTATTTGAGCCGTGAACCAGACAAACACTCCATTCTTATTTTTTAGATTCAATATATAATTAGTCGATAATTGTGTTTTACGTCTTTTTTTGATTTTACTGCAGTTTTACAATTTGGACAAAAAGGCTGAAGAAAAATTGTAATTACTTGGAGTTGTATTGCACAACACTGAATGCAATTCTGCATCTGAGCATCTTGTAGAATGAAAAAGTTTAAAAAAAATTAAATGCATTTGGAAATACATTCGTACGACCATATTCTACCCTCTTAATAATATTCCTAATACTAGAGGAATAAATTTACTTGCAGAAATTGTGTTGTACGCAAAATCTAACTGAACAAAATATTATATATTCCTGAAAGTAATATATTAGCTAGTATCCAGGTGTTACCAAGTACCGTAATATCTCATAAATGTTTTTTAAGTGAAGGCAGAAACAAACTCCTAAATAGACCCAGTAGCATCAAGTAAAAGACCAACTCTATTTAAATTTTTGAAAATGTATGAGTTAAACGAAGTTTCGTTATACCTTAAAAACACGCAACATATTTTTGCTGGAGGTGAAAAAGCAGAGGCAACAAAACAAGTTTTCTTACACATGAATATTTTAAACTCATTTTTAACCAATACTTTACTAATGTATAGAATGCGCACGCAAATGGTGCAGCGTTCAGTTTTGCATTTTGTGTTTCTCATTTAAATTCGAACTGTATGTTTAGTAAAAAGGCTCAACTAATAAAAAAAATCTAAAATGTCCTGCTTTGTCAAAAATTCATGAATTTCACTCTTATTCTTCCCAGACTTAAGCATGCAAAGAGTGTTCTTTTTTTTTACTACCCAAATCACCTTTTTACGAGACATTACCATCCTCAGTTGTTGAAGAATCGGTGTTTATAATGAAATCTAATTGTAGCACCGTCCCTTAAACGTTTTCATATTTTCCCCTAGATTTACCAGCTGATGATAATTATTGCAGATTTTGGTAAAAACATAAAATATTTTTTCGTTTGCAGTTCAATGTGAAAGCTATTACTTACGTTATATTTATTAAAAATATTTATTTACATAAAACTTTGAGGGAAAAAAATCGATTTTTTTTATTCGATTTGTTTTTAAGACAGTATAAATATGAATAAATTAACCCGAAATCAGTTTATCATAATCTTTACGAACATTTCAAAAATCACTTTAGCGGGATTTTAATAGTTAAATTGAGAGTAATTTTCCTAATTGTGTGACTTATAATTAAACTAAATACAAGTCTGACGAAGCCTTTATAGTTATAGTTTAACCATAGTTAATCAGTTTCTGCTAGATTCATATTGATCCGAATTCTATAAGGGTCAAGTGCAGTTGTTATACACTAACACTCCAATTGGTTTCCATGAGGTATATCCTCCATCAAGATATGACTAATTTTGCTAATGACGAGAAAAATGATTAAAGATTTTTTTGATAATGACGAGATCAAGATCTGATAGTTTTTCTAGTGACGTGATATCTAGTCCAGCAAGATCTGATTCATTTTTTCTAATTGCAAGATACCTCGTTGAGACTAGGGATGGGACATCGACAGCAAAACATCTATGTTCAAAATTAAAACATCGATGTTGATACTACATCACCACAAAAACATCGATGTTTTTAAAATTCAGTGTATTTAAACTTTTTCCCCCTTTACTTAAAACTGGTTTAGCAACTAGTGATGCTCCATCGACATCTAAACATCGATGTTTTGAAACTTTGATGTTCAAAATAAAACATCGATGTTGATAATACATCGCCCCAAAACTATCGATGTTTTTAAAATTCACTGTATTTAAACTTTTTTGCCCATTTCTTAAAACTGGTTTAGCACCTAGTAATGCAACATTGACAGCAAAACATCGATGTTCAAAATTAAAACATCGATGTTGATAATGCATCGCCCCCAAGCAATCGATGTTTTTAAAATTCAGTTTATTTAAACTTTTTCCCCCATTTCTTAAAACTGGTTTAGCAACTAGTGATGCGACATCGGCTCCAAGACATGGATGTTTTTTTTATAAAACATCCATGTTTTGAAACCATCGATGTCGCATCCCTACTTTTCAGACCCTTCACCCTTGGCCACTTTAGTTTAAAAGTATGTTCAATTTGCTCATTATAAAAATTATTCTATTAGGTTATTTTTTAAATTTTTATAACGATACTTTTTTCATTTAAAAATAAAACATCGACAACGTAAAAACATCGACAAGTGTCAATATCTATGTTACAAAAACATCGACTCCAATACATCGATGTTAAATACATCGATGTTTTTTTAAAAACATCGATGTCGCATCCCTAGTTGAGACAACCACCATGGGGTTAAACGAAATTTTCGGAATAAAGTGTTGATGGTCTGGTGAATCCAGGAGCATATTTAGGAAATAAATGAAAAAAGTAAAACTAAAATTCTTTAAACTACGATCATAACATAGATAAAACAACCTGAACCACCACCTTCAATATCTTAGCAGTATAAAATGAAATACCAATCAACTGATATAATGCAAGTTTGCCCAAGTCAAAAGTGAAGTAATCAGCTATATACTAAAAGTGATTGATGTAAAATACAAGCGTAAAAACCTGATTGATCGTTAAGGTCTCTCAGAAACAGAAAAAACAAACGGAACCACTATTTTTAAAAATTCAAGTGTACCTGAATGTATTAAGCCATATCAAAACGAAATACCAGTCAAGTGTTATACAAGATATACTTGCTCAAGTCAGAAGCCAAGCATTCAACTATTTACCCAAAATGATTGATGTGAAAAACGTGAATAAAACCCCATTTTTTGTTAAGGTCTGATAAATATAGATAAAACAAAAGGCACCAACAACTTTAAAAATTCATCTGTACCTTAAGTAATATGCAAACGAAATACCAACCACTATACAGTGCAAGATATACTTGCTCAAGTCAGAATCCAAGCACTCTGCCATCTACTAAAAGTGATTGATTCAAAACACCTTAATCGAAAACCCAGTTTTGTTATGGTCTTTTATAAATATAGATAAAACAAAAGGATCCGCCAACTTTAAAAATTCAAGTGTGCCTTCAGTAATATGCAAACGAAATACCAACCAAATGTTATATAGGGCAAGATATACTTGCCCAAGTCAGAAGCCAAGCACTCAGCCATCTACTAAAAGTGATTGATTCAAAACACGAGAATCGAAAACCAATTTTTTGTTACGGTTTTTCATAAATATAGATAAAACAAAAGGCACACCACAAACACTACCTTTGAAAATTCAACTGTACCTTCAGTAATATGCAAACGAAAACCAACCAACTGTTATAGAGTGCAAGATATACTTGCCCAAGTCAGAGGCCAAGCCCTCAGTCATCTACTAAAAGTGATTCATGCAAAACAAGAGAACGAAAACAAGATTGTTTGTTAAGGTCTTTCAGAAAAGGGGTTAATCCACTTATGCTCTGATGTATTTGAATACTCTCTATTTCCTCCTACAAACCACACAACAAGCACAAAAATTCCATTTCAGTGTAGAAAACTCATTCGGAATGGATAAACGACACATTCTTGTCCAACAAAACTTTCTTTCTGTCTTGCTTTTTTTTCCACCGTAGGCAACCGATGTGAAATTCAGAAAATTTTCTGGAAATCTACCAAAACTTGTTCTCCAGTCCTCCAGAAGAGGAGATGGGAACTTAGGAAGAAGACAAATAGGAGGGTATTAGGATGCGAAATAGGGCAGAGTTTTGGCACGCTGCCTTGCAAAAGGATTTAGAATTCGAACTTGAATCCAACATCCCCGAAGGGCACTCCCACGCAGCTTATAAATGGCGAGGACATGATGAAATTAGTTCTTAGATATATTTTAGAACAGAACTTGATGGCAAGAATTTTGCCAAGCATCTCCTCCAGTTATTGAATAGTAAAAGAAAGTTTTGTTTATGGTAAAGAGAGCAATTTTCGAAAAGAATTCGGTTATTAGAGTTCTTATGGCGGCTGCATCTAAATAACTTATGATCGACTTACGATCAAACATCATTATTATTTTTTATTAAAGAGTAAATATGTTAACCATTTGCATGGCATATGACATTTAAGAGAACAGCCAAAATGAAGAGCATATTTTTCAAGTTTTTAAAAATATTACACAATTTAGGGTAATGTATTTTAAGCTATTTGAAAATAGAGCTATTTCTTTCTAAGGTAAAATTTTTTATTTTTATGAATGAGTTGTAGATTTCATAATTTTAAAATGAAAACGTAAATTTGTATTTAAATATTATGTTTTCCACTTCTGTTTCTTAAGAAATCCGTGGTGTTTTCATGCTAATAAATAGCTCTTAAACATTTCAAGCTTTATAAGTGCGAAATTATTTTATGCGCTGCATTGAACTCATTCTAAAGAGCAATGATTAAGGAATAGTCATATAAATGTACTTTGGTAAACATTTTTGTAAAACGTTTACTTTCCTTTTCGTATCAATTTAACTGTAACATTTTAAGTCATCACAATAAACAAAAACTGTTGAGTGAAAATCACATTTTCTAACAACCTATACTGAGAAAATAAAAGATGAAGAAAAAAGAAGAATATGATTAATCTGAATCCTTAGTATTTCAATTTGGAATTAAAAAATTAGAAATTTAGTGAGTATTGAGTACCATGACATTTTCACTTAGGATAATTTCATAACAAGAAATTTAATTTTAATTCTATATAATAAGGACGAAAATCAAATTTATAATACGATATTACAACGAGAAAACTTCAACTTGCTTTGATAAATAAATATATAAGCTCTGTGAACTGTATTTGGATCTTATGAATTTCAATTCAGAAATATCATTTCAAATTCTCTCTAATAAAATTTAATTTCACCTTAACAGTAATTGAATAATTGTATGAATCGTTTCCTACAGATGCTGAAGAACAAAAAAACGAGACTGGGAATATTTGGTCTTTGATATCATCATCTTCAGAAACGTCATTCAAGGAGATCATTCCCAAAAGAGGCGTCCGTTTTTATCACAATGAGCGGTTTTTTCTTTGACCCTCAGGACCTAATGACCACGTAGACAGGTAACATCTGTCAACGTTGTGGTCTTCATGTAAAATTGTTTCTTTCTGAATCTGTATATCCTTCTGTTTCTTAAGCGCATCATGATGTTGAATACAGATGTATGGTATTTTAATATGATATATACTTTATTAATGAGCTATAAATTACTGCCAGTCAAATGCCTCATACCGACACCCTTTAATTTTACTTTGTTATGAACTAGGGAATATCCATCCTCTCCTCATCCCTGCGGGTCAACTCCCGAAAAGTGCAAAGGTAGAATAAATGTATGAATCGTATTGATTTACTCCCTCGCATTGCTCTCCAGTATTAAAAATTTTTGACAATTTGGTTGAATAAAAAATATTAATTTTGTGGAAAAGGAAACATAAATTACACTTAGAGTATCAACCCAGAAGAAGAAACCCAGAAAGGTAGATCGGTTCATTCCCCGCATTCTTGGTTTCCAGCGAAGCGACTTGAACTGTTTTGCATTTAACCCTCTTGTTGATTGCCTCGAAATTATATTTCTTCAACAACAAAACTTACAAGATCTGGATGGACGAGATCTTCCCCACATTAGATGAAAATAGCCAAATCTTTATTTCCCCATAAAAAAAATTGGCAATAGGTCTTGATGTACTCATCATATTTTAAATTACACTCTATAACTAAAAACAAACGACGCACCAAGAAGGAATCATCCGGTTGCTTTGAAATTTCGTATGCAAAAATGTTTTGACCAACTATGCAAATGATTAAAATTTGGTGTCCAATGAATGAATAGTGCGATCTCCAGCGCATCGGAACTGCGCATCCAGCAGATGTATATAAGGAGTTTTTCTTGAACTGTTGTTAAAAATTTCTGCTGCATTGTGATTTAGGATACCTTTCAACGACTGAAAAAATGCCTCGCCGCAGGATTCCAGCTCATTACGAGCAACTTTCAGAGTTTGAAAGAGGTCGTATCATTGGATTGAAAGAGGCAGGTTGGGCAAATCGGAGAATCGCTCGCATGTTGGTCGAAGCGATGCGGCGATTAGCAGATGCTGGCAAGAGTGGGTGGACAGTGGCAGATTTCAGCGTCATAATGGTAGCGGTTGACGTAGGGCCACAACAGATCGCGTGGACAGAGTGATTGTCAGATAAGCTGTCACAGCGCCTGATTCATCGTTATCAACCATCAGTCGTGTGACCCACACACGAGTGTCCACCATGACTATTCACAGACGGCTGAGAGAGCGAAATCAACGCTCGTACCGACCGTTACGCCACCTGCCACTCACGCCTGCACACTGTAGAGCCAGATTACCGTGGTGCTTGGCTCGATCAGGCTGGAATGATGCTGACTGGGGACGTATAATCTTAAGCGACGAATCCCGCTTCAAACTGTGTCCTGACGATCATCGAAGGCTTGTCTGAAGACGCCCATGGCAGCGTACCGATCCTGCTTTCACTATTGCAAGGCGCACGGGCCCTCAAGGAGTTATGGTCTGGTGTGCCATTTCCCTTGATAGCCGGACCTCTTTGGTCGTCATTAGAGGTACACTTACTGCACAGTGGTACGTTGACGACATTCTGAGACCTGTTTTGCTACCGTTAATTTCGCATTCCCCTGGGCTTATTTTCCAGCAAGACAATGCCAGACCACATACGGCACGTGTTGCTATGAACTATCTTCAAGCTTGTCAAGCACTTCCTTGGCAAGCCAGATCACCAGATCTCTCTCCCATCGAGCATGTCTGGGATATGATGGGAAGGCGACTGCATCCGATAGGGAATGTTGATGACGTAGTCCGACAATTGGAGCAAATTTGGCAAGAAATACCGCAGGAGACCATCCTGGAGCTTTATCGGTCTATGCCACGCCGTGTGGCAGCTTGCATCCAGGCTAGTGGTGGGTCAACACCTTATTGAGCTCGTTACTGTAACTGAAATAAATCATTCAATTGTTCTGAAATTTTAATCGTTTTCTATTCTGTACATAATTTTCCTATCCACCAATTTTTGTTTTCATCGGACAACTCCTTCTTGGTGCGTCGAGTGTTATAGAGAGTTATTGTTATAGAGTGAATATTGTTGGCTCTAAGGGGCAGTTTCGGGGTGAATAGGAGTTGATCACCTGCGGCTTGTAAGACAGGGTATTGTGGACTTGATTTAGATCAGTGATGGAGGACCTATAACATTTTAGTTGACACGATTCGTTTGTATATGGTTTTCGACAATCAACGCATGCTGCGCTTACCTCACTCACGGTACGATCAGGTGTGGTGTTTATGTTGAGAGAGAGAAGTGGAAAGGGTTAGAAGAAACAGCGACTGTGCTCGACGAGACATTCTGCGAGTCAATCATTTGTTTTACCATTACTACCATCCCTATATACTTGTTGTTTGTACGTAGTGTATGGGGTTTGAATTATTTTGTACCAGGAGTTAGTCCAACAACATTGTTACAGACCTATTTACCTTTTACAGAAAAAAGGCCATTATTTTTATTTATTTTTTATTACTTTTGTTTAAAAAGTAGCGTTATTTTAGTTTTATACTTTTAAATAACTATGATTTGGAGATGCAATTTTCAGAATTTCAAGACAGCATCTTGTTTTAAGTGTTTGTCGAATTGAGGTCCCCACTTGAGAATCTGGAAATAAATCTTTTAATGAATGAGGAGTGTCACTACGAACAGAAAGTTTGGAGTGCTTGGAACTGATTACAGGACACTTTTAGCACTCTGAAAAAATCTATCCATGGCTTTACTCAGAATTTTTATCTCTACGTATACTAGGTTGATAACTTATTCTCGGCGATTGATATTCATATCAATAAAAGAAACCAACTGACAGATGAAGCTAGTAGCGTTTGTTTGGGCTTAAAGTACACGAAATACCAACCTTAAATTGAAGATTTAGCAAATGCAATTCAGCAACAAAAAATCACTACTGTAAGGAATTATTTGTTTTTTCACTTTAAAAAATAAAAATATCAAAAATATGACTTTCTTTTACTAGAGCTGAAAATATCCCAAAATTAAGAATATCAAAATTAGGAATAAGCTAGGTTTATGACACACCTAACTCGCAAGATATTTAGATTATGCCTTGCATTAAACTTATGAATACTGTGATTAAAAATACACTACATACATTTGATCTCAGCTCCATATGAGAAGGATTTTTGGTGTAAGACTCACAAGACGAAAAATGGAGACAACTTTTCAGACACAAATGCTACAGCATAGTACAAATTTGAGTTATTATAAAATGCAGCTTGTCACCGTTTGGAGTTTAATCCAATTAACTATTATGTTTGTTAATTTGGGATTCATTGTAAAATTGTATTCTAAAAACAAGTAAACTGACTTCATATCCGGTAAACTTACAGGAAGCGCTTTCTACCTCTAAAATACTACCACCACCTGCATCTAATGAGGAAAGCAGTTGGTAGAGAAACAGATTAGCAATCGGACGATAGCGAGTTAAAAACTCGATCCAACTTCAGACCGTTATGCACCTGGGGGCTTGCACAGGTTAAATATGTCATGGCCTCGAATTTTCTCACGTTACCGTGGTGTTGAAGCTTGCAGAGAACGGTTCCAGTTAAAGTTTTTATCACGTTTTATTACCATGGTTAAATATTACGAGGTTTTGTCCTTGGATCTATCCCTTCGGGAATGATCCAAGACCGTTTGTGTTTCTCCAGTGAGACATTAATTATTTACATACATACGTAGGTACATCTATCTTGTTAGAAAAAGTATCTAAGAGAATATAATCGACACTTCTCGTATAGGTACGATCACACATTCTTGAAAAATCACAAGATGGTAAAATGTAGTTCTATTTTCCTTTTAAAATAAGAGACATAAATGAAAAATTAAAATTAGGAATGGTTAATGTAAAATAAAGTTCATGTCTTGCTTAAAATGAAAGTGACTAGCAGAAATAAAAACTTATTCTCGAAATGAATCCTTGCGGTTAATGGCTTTGTGGAAAAGTTTTGGACAAGTTTAAAAAGCTACTTCGGCAACGACTTGTAAAATATATAATTCGAAATGTTGGAAATCGTACGCAAATTGTAGAAAAGATTTAAAAATTCTTTGTTCTTCCAAAAGTATAGAAATATTTATTCAATATCCATAATCTTTTTGGCACTTTCAAATTCCTTTGAAGATTATTCTTATTAACTTTATCGAAGGAAATTATAATTTTTATTTATGCGAGCACTCAAATCACCAAGTAGTTAAATTCACTTTGCACCTGGCTGCTTTATTTTATTAAAGTGCATCGCATAATGAAAGTTCTGCCTGTTTAATTGAATTGGATTTCAGCAAAGTGCATCCTGGTAACGCTAGAATACTTAAACAGAGATTTATACAATGCTTCACTTTATTTTTATAAAAATTAAAATATTAAATTTAATCACTTATTCTAGGAAATATGAAAACAACAGTAGTTAGAATATTCTAATTAAAGTTAAAATAGATTATTTTTAGCTATGCTTGTCTGTAGTACAGTAAATTACCACAGCAATTTTTCTGTCTGTAGGACAGTAAACTTGGGTGCAGTTGGTATTTTGTCAGTTTAGCTCCATTTAAGTCAACAAAAACTACGTCAATATGAATCTAGTAAAAAGTGACTAACGAAGAGTTGAGAGATCCGTTTCCATAGGAAATAGCTAGTTAGTCAATATAAATTTATTAGAGCGTATTCTTCTCTCTAATTATAATTAAATTTAATTTGGTTTGACATACAACACTGAAGGACCAAACAATGTGTCACGAGTCCAATACTTTGTATGCCTCCGACGGCAGTCTATAACATCATAAATAGGGCTGATCATTAACAACAAGCAGCAAGTGTTCTGCAGGCATTTGAGAGGTCCACAATTCTGTTGTACTTCAAGGTGTAGAATTTGTGTCTGATAGCGCATTGCATGGCATCTGAGATGTGTTCAATAGTGAGTACGACAAGACCTCAAATTCAGATGACTGTTTCTCTAACCATAATCTGGCGTGTTTAGAATTATTGTGACTGCTCATTGTACAAACTCATTGGAATTGAATGCCATGTAACTCACCTGACAGGATGCATATTTTGCGTTCACCTGTCTGAAAAGTTTGTAGATGTATCGGGGCCCCCATTGAATGTAAACTAAACAAACCCAGTACCAATTTGCAGCCACCACTAGCCTGTACCCCTAGTGCCAGAGGTATCCATAGCTCTG
The DNA here is from genome assembly GCA_947359465.1 of Metellina segmentata. Lineage (NCBI taxonomy): Eukaryota > Metazoa > Arthropoda > Arachnida > Araneae > Tetragnathidae > Metellina > Metellina segmentata. The sequence goes on from OX375879.1 coordinate 76,069,590, forward strand.
TTGGGTTTTCTTGGCGCATGGATCCCTCCATTTGCCCAAATCAGTTGAATACTCGACTCATCAGACCAGGATAATCGTTTCCAGCCATTACATGTCCAATGCTGTTAGTTTCCATTGTTGTGTGTCGAGTATTCATCAAGGGTATTTGAGAGCTGGGTATTGGCTACTAAAGCCAATACATTTGAGGAAACGTTGCAGTCTCACGACGTTATCTGTTGAGAGTCCAACATTGAATTACGATGTTATGTGAGTTAAGTTTAGAGGCATCATGTTGAACGAACGATTCGTGCCAGACGACGCTGGTCGTGTTCACGCAGACTCATTTTACGACTATACTGCTATTGTAAGTTACAGTTTTACCAGAATTCTTTCCTTCATGGTACACCCTGTAAATGGTAGCACGTGAAAATCCACACTCTTTCTTTACCTCTGAAATGGTATGATCCAGTTCTCGAGCTCAATAATTAAACAGCGTTTAAAAATAGCTTAGATATTTATAACACCATAGACACGGCGTGGTGTCAATAGCTCTATATGCTACCACATATATCTACCACTTCATAATTGCACTGTCATACCCAAGCAATAACCTGCATAGGTGCCGTGGATGTATATTTTGCATAGGCTTGTCTGTACTATTTTTTCTAACTTTCATTGTAAGGGGTAAATCATTTTACCCTCGTTTGAAATTTACTTCTGGGTACTATTGCTAATTATTTAATTTCGTGTTTGGTTTGGTTTGGTTTCATCAAAAAATAAAAGCTGGACAACTTTTATAGGATAAGGAAGTCATGTAGTTTAATGATGGAAATTTTAGACAGTAATATGAAGTATCCTGCTTGTATCAGAAAAATATATGTAAGCGATGGTTATATTTCAATACCGAGAAAACAAATTATATGAATTATTATATATACTAGGGGGCTCCGCCCCCTGCTCGCTTACGCTCGCCAACCCCCGGGGATTGCTGCGCAATCCCATTTGGTTTGCTTCGCAAACCAACACTCCTGTCACAGATACCATTTGGTTTGCTTCGCAAACCAACATTACTTTCACAGAGTGAAACTATCTGAATAATTCGTATTATGCTGATTTCACTTTCCGGTTCATGACGTCACAGCGAGGGCTTCGCTGCGTCTCGCTTACGCTCGCCGACCCCGGGGATTGCTACGCAATCCGTTTGGTTGCTTTCTCAAACCAATACTTCTTTCGCAAGTGATTTAACTTTTTTTGCTTTAACACTTAATGCACCCTAAACTAATAGCCGCATCAGTAAAAAATCTTCTGCATCTTGTTCCCTGTACAATTTTAACTAAACATTGTTAATATCCAAACTTTACGATCTGTACTTTGTCGGTAAACTGTCTTGAAAACAGAGGGAAAAAGCGAGCCTTTTTCCTCGCCAAATAAAAAGAAATCGTTTTTATGGCAATTGTTGCTACGATAAATTTGATATCTGGCAAACCCGATAGTCAAAAGTGTAACCCACTACTGCTTTCGGAAGCAGCTATGCGAACTGAAAAATACGAAATTTGTGTCACCAACTTTTGATTGCATCGAATTTATTTATGAACCAATTTTAAAAATAATTGTACCGTAAGAAAGAGTATATTCTGAGGTATACTGCAATATTTTTAAAATTAAAAATTAATAGTAATACTATACAGATATGACCATTTTAGTTTTGTATCGGAAGTTACGATCTGAAAGTTCCGAAAATTGTATGACCCACTTTTATTTGCATCGATTTTATTTATTAACCAATTTGAAAAATAATTGTACCATAAGAAAGAGTGTAATGTAATGTATTCAGTGATGTTTTCAAATTTAAAAAATAATGGCTTTTGCCGTAGACAAAACGGTTTTAACAATAAGTAGCGAAAATATCCAAAGATTCCGAATTTTGTATGACGAACTTTTGATCGCATCCAATTTAATTATTAACCGATTTCAAAAATAATAGTACCGTAAGAAAGAGTATATTCTGAGGTATACTGCTATATTTTAAAAATTAAAAACTAATAGTAATTAGATATAGATACGGCAGTTTTAAAAAAAAGTAACAAAAATGTCCCGATTTTTCCCGAATTTCAAAAAAATATTATCAAGAACCACATTTAAATTTCAAAAAAAAACTCGACGAGCTGCAAAAATTTACGTTGAGAGGTACTCTTAAAAAAAACTCACGACTAAAGACTGAAATTTTGAATGTGTTTTGCTCACTCGCGGAAGAAATTTCACTTCTTCAACTTTAACACTTAATAAAACCTAAACTAATAGCTGCATCGGAAAAAAATCTTAATAATTATCCAGGGAATACGATGAAGAACAAAGCATGTTAATTTCATATTTTTCCGATCAGTACTTTCTCGGGAAACCGTCTAAGAATGGAGCTAAACAACAAAAATTTCAATTCTTCGGCGGCGGCGGCGGCGGCGGTAACTTTTTTTTAATATAGAGAGATATATATATATATATTGCGAATCATATACGTAGAAAACACCATATTGTGGTGTATGGGTCAGTCTCCTCCCTGATGACGCCCTGATACTCCCTGAAACTTTTTCATTTTCGATAAATTCTTTTTGGTTTTTATTTTATGAAATTCCTCTTGTTTTAGAAATTATATTGCTTACCATGCTATGTCTGCACTTTTCAGCGCGCTTGCATGGTTAGTTTCAACTTTCGTTTTCTGGTTGAATACCCCTGCTTTTTATTTGGATATTTCGTTAATTTGTGTGTTTGAATGATATAAATATATATTGTATATATTAATAATTAAAATAATAATTAATTAGAATTAACTAGATTTTACATACGAGATTTTTAATGAAAACTTTGATGTAAAATGCTTGTGGTGAGACATTATTCTTAAAGTGATTTGAAATCATGAATTACGAAATTATACTATATTTAAATAGTTTTTGCGAGTAAATAGAAACATCTGCCCCCAATGCTTTAATATAATTAGTGATAATTTAAAGTAATAAAAAAATGTGTTTGGGTTATTTTGCAGATGCACGCACAAATAAGTTTAAAAGTTCAAATGTATGTAATTTTATATTTGGATTTTATATTTGTAAAAAAGATTTAATTCTTCTTGCATTCTACAATATTTTTTGAATATTTTCCTGACAAACTCATTTTCTACAAACTTCTTACAGAAACAATACTGTAAGTATTACAGAAACCATTGTTAAAGCTTATTCCATTACAGGAAGTACACTGATAAAGCATCTTTTGAATTGCTTTTTAAAATTAAAATTTTTTTTGTAATAAACTAAATAACCTTATAATTATAATAAAATAAGATAATATTTATTTTGTGAGATAGTAGAGTTACTTGAATAACACATTTTTTAATTCGTCTCATAGACTGTACAAAAAATATATTTTCCAATCTTTGTGTAGGAAAAGTGAAATAAAGACCTGATTTTAACATGCTATACATTTTTAACTGTTAATATTACTTCCTATGTCGTACTACAACTTCTGTATAGTTTTGTTTTTAATTTTATGCAGTAGTTTTATTTCTTTTTACATTGAAACTTTAAAATAAATAAATCCTGTAACAGTGTTTCCTCCACATTTGTATTAAAAATTTACTTACTTTACAAGTATGCAAACAACCTTCGAATACCTCTCTGCTAACAGCGCTATTACTTTGTTGCCTAGAAACGGTTAGTGTATTGATTGCTTCATCATCGTCGATAGTTACTGTAGGAGAGCAGTTAACTACAGGAATACCGCAATAAAACATCGATATAGGAACATCTAATTTTCATCACGGTTTTTCGTGCATTTATTCCTCCGAAAGAAATAAATAAAAAATTATACATTAGTCTTCTTTGGTACTGGTAAAGTTTATATGTCTTCTTGTTACTCTTTAACCATGTAATAACTAAATGAATATCTATGTTACAACATGAAGGGAGAGTTGATTTTCTTCAAAAATACTTCTTCCGTGTATTCACAAACGGCAAACAGAAATTACATATTATTTTCATTTAGTGATGTTATATTCTGTATTTCTTCTCTTGAGTATTTAACTATCGTACTCTACTCAGATATCTATGGAATACTTTTGCTTGATCTACCGCTAAAAGTCTTATAAGAGGCTTTGCTGTCAAGCTGAAAATAAGGAGGAGTTAGTGTTTTGATGGTGCAACGTGCTTTCTGTGTACGTTTTTCGCATACGATCTCAGTACATTTCCAACTGAATATATCAATAGTTCTCATATTTTATTCATGCATGTTTATGGAACACAATGTATGTATACTAGCAAAAGAAAAGAAATGTGGAGAACTTGGAGACTTGTAAAAATAGGCCAAGTTTCTTGTGTTGTAACTGTAGGTCTATTTCTGTTCTTGGAATGTATGATTTTATTTCACGAGAGTTCTATTATTTAATTGGTACTTGAATGATCATATAAATTGGTACCAGGGGCATCTATCGACATTGGTATTTGAAATCGTACTGTAAGTTTGTTTTAGGATCCGTCATCTTAACTAATACTAGGATTCAGTTATATACATTGGTATTGTGTTTCGTTTTCTAAATGTACTATTCATGGTCGCTTCTTGTCAGGCTTTAAACCCTTGTTGGTAGCCTAGGTGGTAAGGATCATAAAGAAAGCTGGTACTACCATCTAAATTGACATTATAATCCGTCATGCTTATAAACTGGTACTTGGACACGTATATCTAAATATATATATATATATATATATATATATATATATATATATATATATATATATATATATATATATATATATTATGGTTCGTAATTTTAGCTGCTACTAGGTTTCCCACCCATATTAATTGGTATTAGGATCTTTCATCATCTGCTATTAGGTTTCTCCCATCTAAGTATTATTATTCGTCATATATGTAAAATAGTACTAGGGGCCCAGCCATGTGAATTGATTTTATGATTCGTCATTTATACTGGTACTAGGTCGCCTGATTTAAATTGATATTAAAATCTGTCAACTAAACTGGAACTAGGTCTTTTACCCATCTAAATTTTTATTTTGTTTCGTCATATTTTTAAACAGGTACTAGGGTACGGTCATGTAAATCGGTATAATGATTTGTACTTTAACCTGTTACTAGGTCCCAAATTTAAATTGATGTTAGGATCCGTCATCTAAAATGTTAATACGTCTCTTCCCTATCTAGTATTTTGTTTCGTCATGTTTATAAACAGATACTAGGGTGTGGTCATGTGAAATTGTATTATGATTCGTCATTTGTGAGCTGGTAGTAGTTCCCCCATATAAATTGTCTGTCATCTAAACTGTTACCATGTCGCACCCTGGCTAGAAAAGTGACACATCTCAAAGTTGCTAAATTGGAGAAGCATCAACTTAAAGGATACTATAAAACTTATATTGAAATAGTATAAACTTCTTTTAAATTTTAGGTAAGTATTTATGGTGTTAACTTGTATTGTATTCTACAGAATCTATATATATATATATATATATATATATATATAATTCTCATATGTGGCAGGCAAAAAAGACGTTATTTGTTATCGCGTTTTGGCAACATTGTATGATTGTTTGTTTACCACGAAGCCTCGCGCCTCAATTGAATTTATAGCTTTATCGTATGAAATTTTATTGAAAAATTTTAATTTTAGTCTAGCTGTTGCAGTTTATAATAGAAATCAAAGAAAGCGAAGGATCTTTTCAGGGTCATCAATTATAGTTCAGCAAAACGCTTGCACTACAATTTTCCACAACAAATTCAATGAAAAAGTGTGGGTGGCTCGAGTTCTGGGCAAATGTAGACACAAACAACATTCTGGGTATTTAATTTCCAAAGCAGCTCTCACATTTCGAGTCAAAATTTGCTCAAAGTTTTCATTTTAATTCTGATTCCAGAGGTACTGTATATATCTTTATAAGAAAAAAGCAAATTTAAATTTGAAAAATATTTTTTTTGGAATATCATATTTTGTAAACAATTCCTTCTGCTAGGACACATGTCTTCATTGATGCAAACGAAGCGATCATAGGTTCGCGCAACGAACCAATGAGAATCGAAAAGCAATCCTCTGGGGGTTGGGGACCGTTAGCGAGCAAAGGGCTGGCCCCCTAGTAGTAATATAACACGCTGGGGCACCTCATGTATATTTTTCAATGACATAACATCAAAAAAAAATTTTTTTTTTGACTTATGCCACTTTTCTTGCCGAGGTGCGATGTCTTTTCCCTATCTAAATAAATATTATGAATCTTCATGTATAGAGCCCGTCCACCAAAATCTGATTATGACTCTTCGTTTAAGCTGGTAGTAATGTCCGGAGTGCAGGTACAAAAGACCTGCCAAGTAACGTAGTTTTCCAACGAAAATCATCTTACGCTTTCTTTTATGATGATCGCACTCTAGCTTTCCTCACCTTAAAAAAAGCGCATGAAAAGTCAGGTGATATAGATAAACAGGGATCGGCGTTTGGTTATGTGGCGGTTGAAAATAGAGACCCGAACGGCGACCGAATGAATAAATAATAACAACAAAAAAAGGCGCCCTAATGATTCGCACAAAGCCCTACGGAGGTGCCGTCAGGCCATTTATCTTAGCGTGGGTTGACATGTCAGTATAAGATATTACTCCAACAATTCCCCCAAGGAACTCCCGTTCTCTGCTCGATAAACAGCCAGAGCCGCGCTCCTAATTGCCGTATGAAAACATAACTTGTGGCCTTCCAGAAAAAGCGCTTTTATGCTCTGTTAATTTGCACTTCTTTAACGCGCCGGATTCAGTGAATTATAAATGCTGCAAGGGTTGGGGGAAAAGTGAGATCAGGAACATGTTATTAAAAAGAAGGTGTGTAGTGTATCTCTTAAACTAAGGGACTGAAGGCTTGTTTTGAATCTGTTTTATCCGCAAGGTAAGGTTTATTATTACCAGCGTCCATTGATTAATTTCATATTAACTGATTTATCGGATTCATTACAGACTGCTAATAAAGTGTAAACCCTCCAAGGCTTCGACAAGATATCTTGTCCATCAAATTCTGACAAAGTTTGTTAATGACGAGATATCTCGTCATCAAGGTACTACCAATTTTTTTATGATGACAACATCAAGATCTGGTCTGTTATTTTCTAATGACGTGGTATCTCGTCCATCTAGACCTGGTAAGTTGTGCAACCTCGTTTAAACAGCTACCAGGAGGTAAAGACACTCACAACCACAACACATATATACTGACTAAATAACCCCATAAATTGGTTCAAAGATTTGGAAAACGTTCCGCATCAGAAGACTGCAGTACGGTTGTGGTCGTGTAAATTCTCCCAGAGGATTAAGCCTTCATGTGGTTTCGACGAAAGTTCTCGTCCAGCAAGATCTGATAAATTTTGCTAATCACATCTCGTCGTACAATATGGCCGATATTTCAATGATGACGAAATAAAGATATGTTCAGCTGTCTGCCAATGAACAGATATTTCGTTACCAAAGATCCCTTCAGCTTTACAAATGAATATACCTCGTAGAAACAAACATCAAGAGAGTTAATTGATCAATTATTTTAATGGGGAGGCTATTTGTGTCAAGTTAAATGTAGATGACGGTAGTGTTACTGATGTGTAACGTGTTGCCTGTGTGTATTCCAGACATGATATTAGTTGTTGGTTTATCAAGTGGGATTTCATCATATCGTAATAGAAATTGCACAAAATAGTCTAAATTAGTACATATTGGCAAACACCTAGTAGACAAAAGGCCGAAACGTTGGCACGTCTTGTTAATTGACGACTTTAAACTACATTTTTAAGGTAACACTGATATGTCGCATGCAAGAATATTCGGACAGCAGTAGTAAAATCATCGCAAGACGACTGTTATTTTTTTGTTTACACTGAATATCCCTTTCATGTTAACCATTAGAGGGTTTAATTATATCTTCCTCATAACACATATCCCTGTCTGTACACAGGTAAATTTATACTGTCTTATTTTGCTTCGTACTATAGTAACGCGTAAAATTAAATACTGGATATGTGTGCTATTACTTTGTTTTGTCATTTCTGTATGGATCGAAATTAATTCAAAAATATTGCACTGACCGCAGCTGTGCAAACGATAAGTAAATGAAGAAAACATGAGAAGTCAAGGTTCAAAAAGTCATTAGACATTAATGGCAGACGATAATTTTTGAAACTATTTTTTCAATTAATGTTATTTGTTTTATTTATATTTTTATTAATGGCATTGTAAAACTTTCTGCATGCTTCTTATAATTAATCACAAAGCACCAAACGATGTTCTTTATCCTATGTAACATTGATCATTATTTTTTATGGATTTCGTAACTACATACTTTTATTCAATGCTGTGTTTCCTTTTTATAAATAAACCTTTACATTATCTATCTTTTAAGTTTTGCTTTCAGCCTTGTTTAATTCTTACTGCTCAAATAGTAGTGTAGCAGACTAGTTTTAAGCTTAAAACCATGGAAATACAAATTTTTAAAATTGTAGGACTCATAAAGTACCTGAAAAGATTCCATGATTCTTGTCGCAAGCATTTCCCTACTGAAACTAAACGAAGAGTACTTAGGTGTAAAAAAGAGTATAAATGAATAATTAAAAATAACCACTATTTAGGTTTTTAAAAAACAATAACCTCACGTTGGCGTAGTGTAAGAGTTAGGAGAGTGAGGTTCCAGCTCAGGTGTGATCGTGTCATTTGACCGTAGTTCTAACTTATGATGTGTTACTTTCGATCTTTCCTTATAGGCTGATCCCAGATGGTTATATATAGACAGTTGCGTTTTCCCATGCGACGTTAATTCATCTATCTACCTCAAGCTATAAGATTAATTAATTTCCATTAAATTAAAATAGTTTATTAATATAAAATGCTTAACTAATGATTATATTTCTGCTAAAATATCTCCAATTTTCGTATAATTTTATTTTAAAGACGAATACAAATAAAGCAAAGAATGGCATTTTTGATATTGTAAGGATGATCTGAATTGTTATATACTACTTGTGCCACTTTGCTTCACATTACCGTTGCCACTTGCAAGTGAAGAAAAATCGGTTTTTAAAAGCAGTCTTGTTTTCGGACTTACTCTTCCCTCAGCAGAAGAAAGAGGAAATTAGCAACATGTAAATGCTTTTAGCTTTTGTTCTGTGGTCAAAAAAGGTTAATTCTTTCCATTCCTTTGCACTTGTTCGCACGTTTTAGTGGCATTGTCACCTTTCATATAATCGTAAGAATTCTTTTGCTGCTATGTTTGTTTTTAAACAACGTCCTAAGTCTTCATTTACCGAACACGCTTTTCATAATGAGTGATGCAAAATGCTCTTTATCAACTCTTTTAAAGAGAAAGTAAGTATACAGAGATCCTTTTTTGGTTAGGTCTCTTCAGAAAACTCCACTTACTGATGCTTTTAAATAAAACATTTACAAGACAATGCGTTTAAGTATGCATTAAACAGAAGAACAAAAACTTGGTAATTGAGACAGCAAGTATTTCTTTTAACGGAGCGTTTGCAATGTAGGTAAAGTAAAGGATTAATATAGTTGAACACACTAGAATACAATGTAATCAAATGTAATTCAATTACTTTATATAAGTAAATATGATATACATGGTGTTTCGAAAATATCTGGTCAAATTGTAAAGGGTGATAGAAAGTCACAAAATAAACATTTGCGTCACTGTGTGTCAAGGAATACCGTGGTTAGGTGTTAGAGGACTCTGTTTAGTCGATAAAATCGTTTCTGAAGCGTAAGACTTCATTTCTCACATCAAATTTCAGCGACAAGTTCCGAGTTCATGTAGCAATGTATTACGCAACATAAACTATATTATCGAATGATCTAGATTAGGGTTGCCAACCGTCCAGGATTGACCCGGAATTTAAGTTGCTGTCCGGAATCCCGGTTGAATTTTAAATTGTCCCGGAATTTCCGAGAAAGTTATCTACCCCAATATCACCTACACTTCAGAATCAGAAATGATAAGTCTTCTTCTATTCTTTTGTAGCAGGTTTTTTTTTTACATTTCTATTTTACTAGTATCAAAAAACGTTATAGTTACACTGAAAGAAAGTAATTATTAAGTCAAAAACAGACGAAGAAAACTCATCCATTTTTCTTAAACAAAGATATTTAAAATACCATAACGCAATACAAAAGAATACGGTTGATTTTACATTTCTATTTTACGTTTTTATTTTACTAGTAAGAAAAACGTTATATGTAGTTACACTGAAAGAAGGTAATTACTAAGTCAAAAACAGACGAAGAAAAATCATCCATTTTTATTAAACAAAGATATTTAAAATACCATAACGCAATACAAAAGAATACGGCTGAAACAAAGTTACTCAATCTGCAAATGAGAATGTATACGAGATATGAGTACATCCAGGCTGTAAACAGGCAGCAAAATAATTAAATCAGTTCCTCCTGTTCATTCAGATAAGTAAACACAGTACACACTTGAAAAGAAAACACTGCCCTTATTAGGATATTAGTCCCTTGTGATATGGTAGATTGAAGTAAGCAAACAATTTCAATTAAAACGTACTTATTTACGAAATTCTACGAACATTAACTGAGAACGTGACTTTGAGCTAATGATTACATGCGTAAGTACAAAATTTGCTCTAAGGCTTAAGATCAACGTGTAGTTAGTCCAATAATTCTTAAAACGAGGATATAGAATGATGACAAAACAAGAAAAATGCTACAGGTATCGTTTTAAATGTTGCCACAACTAGCGTCTAAATAATTAAACTGTTAACGATTCTAAATTCTTCACGAGTTAAAGTATCGATGCGAGCACGCAAACGATAGTCATTTGTCGTTCGACGAAATGATAATTATCCTGCACGTGTGCACATAAGGAGTCTATCCTCAAAAGTAAGGATTAGGAACAGTATATATTTTATTTTGAACATAAACTGAAATTATAAGCATACTAAAGCTAATATAAGTTTTAAATATGCACATATTCATTTAATCGAACAATTTTTTTTAATAAATAAAAAAGGTAGTTAGGTAGTTAATGACGTTGCACTGGAGTTACACAACGGGCTATGACAGGAATCGATCTCGAAGGTAAGGAACCAAGTGTAACGTTTTGTAAATATGGACCAAGGTCAGAGGACAAAAACAACAATACCTGAGCTTGCAAACTACTCCAAACTTCCACGTCTCTCCGAGATTCGAAGTCACGACGGCCTGAACGTGCACCGACCCCAATGTACCCCGCTGTCGTTGACTGTACCGAGTCACGTACTCGCAACCCTCCAGTTGATAATTTTCAACTGAGCTATCACCGCTCTCAGTAAATAAAGAAATGAAATTCAACTTAAAACGCCCTTGTTCCAATAAGCAGACTTTCCGCAATGTAATACTTTCGTTCATAAGAAGCATTTTATTCAAGGGCGCTCTAGCGATATCAAAGGACTTCTACGCTTGAGGCATAGGGCAAAACATCCAGTCATTCCCAGAAACACTTCCCAACAAAGGAAACAATTTAAAAATCGCATCGCCGGCTAAGCGCATCACCCGCTCTATGTAGCCAGCAGTCGCTGTCCTCAACTCTTGCATGCCAACTCGAGGGTAAAAGCACATTTAAATCAGACACGAGAGGGCCTCGTGTACAATCTTGAAAAATGTTGCTCCCTGATATTCACTCACACGTATAAAAGGGGATAAAAATCTTCCTCCATAATATCTTCAAGAAGGAGGAGGGGGGAAAAATCTGGATCCGAGGGAGATATTCACTCCAGGAAATGTTTCTGTGCCACCAGTCCAGGAGACCGTTCTGGAGAGTGTATGATCAATTCTGGAGCATTTGTACGTGTTCTGCGATGGAGAAGAAATAAACGGGATGATGATGACAAGAAGAAATAAAATAAAAAACATATGTAGAAAAGGATGGAAAAAAATCCTGCCGTTGACATCAAGAGAATATCGCCGAGAGATGCATATTTGATACGAAAAATACGGTGTTTTTTTTTCTCGCTCTTTTTTTTTTTTGTGCTCTGGCTGCGTTTGTTACTTTTTTGCGCGTTACTTTTACTCGTCAGGTTCTGACGGACGGAGGATGTTTGCAATGCAAAAAAAAACAAAAAAAAACGCCCGTCTTGCTTTAGAAGTGAGGAAATGGTTTTTCATTTGGAAGAGGAAAATCTGGAATGTAAGGGGATGAGAAATTGGTTGAGATTTTTATGCGCTTTTGTGGAAGGAGAGCACTGGATTGTGTGTGTTTTCTTTTGACCGGATAGAAATGCAAATAGTGTTATACATAGTAACAAATTCCTGTTCGACGAAGGGGTAAGGTTCGGGAGAAATAGATCTCCGCGAAATCCGTGCTCGGATTTCGATAAGGAGGTTCGTTACTTTTTGCGAACTGGAAACGGCCTGGATTTCTTGAAAGCGCTTTTCTTTAATCTGCCAGCAGTAGTTTTGTTGTCGATTTTATGCTACAGAACGGATTTCAGTTAAATTCCTAAATAAGGCATTTGTTTACTTGTACCCTATGAGCTTCACAAGGTTTCAAATTAACGCAGTGTTACATTTCTCTACAACATACATACGATTTACCAATCTTTCAGATAGTGTATAAGAACAACTAGGTAGAAATTGTATGCAAAAAGTAGACAAATAGATCCAACGGTGACCGAATGAATAATTAATAAAATAACAAATTATAATGATTCACATAAAGCCGTCAGGCCATTTATCATAAAATGATAAACATTTTATAGTCAGACATAAAATTGTAGAACTTTTATCTTCAACTTCCCACTTAAATCGCCTGCAGTGGCCATATCTTTCGTCTACTTCCCCTTATTCAAACCTCAATTTCTAAGAACATGGATATTGGTGAGTGTCATTGTTATGAGTAGAGGTGACTGACTCATTAAAGGCTCATTGAAAAGTAGTCATCAGTTCATCCCTTGGAGTGCCGAAGAGTTTAGTGGTCAAGCATCGGAAATACAAACTTTCCGTTTCATTTTTGTTATCTACGCAAAAGGACGTCACAATATTTTCGATTCTGTTGTCTTTCTACTTGAGGCCATGCATTGCTATGCGTATTTCGAGTTTGCCGTTAAAATTCCGAACAACGAAGGATGCCTTAAGCTACAGTAACAATGGTATCTACTGACCTAAACAGCGTCCGCTACCACCTAAACACGGTATTTCCAGACACGCATTCTTTGATGAAAATGTTCAATTTTGGCCCTCTTTAACACTTTTTACAACACCCTGCATTATAAAATTTTTTATTTCTTTTTATCGTATTTGTTCAGCAGTTTCTTGTCACGAAAGGAGCAATTACCTCAATTTGATTGGATTGGATTGGATATGATTTTGTGGCATTGAGTCCTCTCGGGACATATTATGCCAAACTCAAGATAAAAAATCAACTACATAATATAGCAATAAAATGAAATAAGAACTGATGTAATAAGATGAATACTATATATATTATATGTGATGGATGAAACCAATGTCATATAAAAAGCTAAAAATATTTGGATGAGGATTCTCTCCAACCATGTCTTCTAAAATCAAAGTATACGAATTAAAATGTTTAAGTCGTTGACTATTAAAATGAGAACATTATATTAAAATATGTTTTACCGTTAGTGGACAAATACAATGATTACAAATAGGATGATCTTCTCCGAGGAGGAGGTGTCTGTGGGTTATACGAGTATGTCCAATACGGAGGCGTGTCAATATAACATTTTGTCTTCTTATAGGTAGCGATTTTCATTCAGATATATTTGGTTTAATTGCCTGAAGTTTGTTCTGGGTTTGTTCGTTCCAATCGTACTGCCATTTTTCCTCTAAAAATTTATAAATGCAAGATTTTATGTCACGATAAGGGATGGTATGGTTAATATTATATACGGCCGATTTGTGGCGGCTTTGTCAACTACTTCATTACCTGATATCCCAACATGAGATGGGATCCAACAAAATATTAAGTTAAAATTTTTGGATGAAAGATGATAAATTATTTTTAATGAGTCTAAAACAACGGGATGACTGTCATGATCAGGATGTTTCAATGACTGTAAAGCGCTTTATGAATCAGTGAAAATGATACAGTTTTTATGACAATGATCAGATATATATTCTAGTGCTTTAAAAATGGCCATTATTTCAGCGGTAAAAACAGAACATGAAGAATGAAGTTTAAAACTATGACGGGAATCATTAATAGTGAACGCAGCTCCAACATAGTTTTCCCTTTTAGACCCGTCAATTGAGCTCTTTAGTTTAATTTCACACAAAGCATAATTCATGGTAGCAACAAGAACATACCAAAGAAATCAGAAACACAAGTTACAAAAGCAAAATATATTAAAATAGAAGAGAGAAGAAAAAGCATAACAAAAAGAATAAAAACAGGACAAATGTAAAATTTAAAAATTACTTAAAAATGTTCCAAATTCTATGATATAAACATTCTTAAAGGTTGTGTAATTCCCCTTTCAATCTTTAGGTTTGGACTTTTGAGCGAATTCTGCTTTTTTCCTAATCTATAGAATCCATAAATGAATACAGATTTTCTTAAAATATTCACCCCAAGATCAATTCTGCCTCGATAAGTCAACCCTGTATAAATCAGTCTTATTCAAAAGTATGTAGGGAATAGTGGACCTACCCACAAAGCGTGATGAATTTCATTCTGGCTTACTTACGGTGGTCGATAATCCAGAAAATTTAGAAATTTCTGGCAAAAATGATAATAAATAATTTTTTTGAAATTCACGTCTGCTTGTCGAAACTCCGTTCAAGGCTGTTGAGATCAGATCAAGGGAATAGCTACAAGAATTTTTAAAACTTATTTTAATTTAAATCTAAATAATAACATGATGGCATTTGGTATAAAATAGATATGACTCTTTCCAGTTGGAACATTATTAGTAGGGTCGTGAGTTCGAAACTAGGTCCAACCGAAGACCGCCTTGTACAATGGGGATGGTGCACGTTAAATCTGCCATGACCTCAAATGTCTTCATGTTGGCATGGTGTGGAAGTTTGGAGAGTATAGGGCCAGCTCAGATGGTCACTTCATCATTTGACCGTGTAGCAAAACTACGTGGTGTTGTCTTCGTATCTTTCCGTTCGGGATTGATCCCTAACTGTCGCGAATAGATCATTGTGTTGCTCCACTACAACGTAAATTCAACCTACCAACCACTTTCTATTTTCTCCAAAAACTTACAGATCAGTAATAAATTTTTGTTATCTGTACCAGGGGTAGGAATCTACCATGGACTTTTTAGAAAAGTACGTAAACACAGTGTTCGCATCAGAGCAATGACTAGGAATGGATATAAAAGGTCACAATGGTCGAACAAGTATCATGTATAAAGAATCCAGACAACTCTATCTTATACAACAACGGACGACAGCAATAATTGAAATTGTAAGCAAAGCGGTCTTTTACACAGTCACTGATTATGGTGGATGAAGCGCGGATAGTTATTATCCATGTTTCAAGAACAGAAAGAAGTGATATTTTCACATCACGAATCCTTTATTTTTTGAAAGGCATATAAGTCTGTGTAAAAATTCAGAGGTATTTGATGATCAATAGGTTATAATAACTTAAAACCAAATTCATGGTACTTGAAATATTGTAAATCGCATGGAAGTATTTAGAATACATTTTCCTTGAAGGGACCTATTAGTAATAAACATGTGATCTCGCCAAAGGGATTATGTGTAAATATATTAAATTACCTTGAAAAAAATGAAGCATTAATGACCCATTTCTCCCGAAAAGCGCATATTTATTTCTTATACCTCTAAATATTATATACCGCCATCTTCCTTTTCTTTGACAATAGCATATTTAAGTTAAATAGATGGCTTCAACCAGGTACCTCGTCTATGAATATCTGAACAAATTTTCTAACTTTGCCAATAATATAACTCGTCGTCAAGATATTGCCGCTCTTTTTATGATGACAAGATAAAGAACAGCTCGGTTTTATTCTAACTGCGGAATATTTCGTTCATCGAGATATAAACAAGTATTGTTTATTACAAAATGCGTCTTCCAGACAACGACTTGGAGGGTTAAACAGTTTAAACGATTCTTTCATTTACCTACAGAAATCAATCCATACTTGTGTTCACTGATATAAATTCAGCACTTTAAAGTTTTCAATGCACGTCCATCCTCAGTGTTAAATTATAAGCTATTTTCAAGAAGAATCTTCAAACCTAACACATTTGAAACTATCAAAAAATGTAGAAAACCGCAATTGTGATAGGTACATAAGGATGCGTAGTTAGTTGTCCTCGACCCAATCGGTTAAAGCTTCACGTAACTCCGGATCATTTCCAGTTTTCCTCCAGAGCAATATGACGATTTAGAATAAAACTCCTAACACACAGAGAGAGAACTCTTAACATTTTCTTCACGTGTAAACACATCTGCTGTGAAAATTAACTTCGTATTCCACGAAAGTATGAAGGGAATTCCTCCATTCCTTTCATCACCTGTAAGGGAATTTAGCCCTTTTATCCTCATTCTGACGATCGCCAGAAAGCGATTTTATTTTTGTGTTCCGCGTTTTGTTTCCTTCTTACTCCTGATGATACTTGGGGCTTTTCTTTACTGCTGATAGGTTTTTACGCAGTGCTGGCACGTCGGGGATTTTGAGGAGGGAAAACATTTTGTTCGGCGCGACGTTTTTCGATGGATGATATTTTATATTTCCTTCTCTCGCTTGGAAAATTGCCGGAAGTCATAAAGCTTTTTGTGCTGATTCCAGCAAGAATCATTTATTTTCTTTGTTTTCTATGGATGATCGAATGTATCAGCGTGAGAGGAATGGCACGATTTTGACCACATTCAAAACGAGTTCTTTGGTTAATAATTTAGGTTTCCCTGGGTGTCTTGGCCTACATTCGCTTTTCTGTTTTAAAACCAGAAGAGTGGTATTAATGTATACGCTGCGGCATATAGACGATTTTTACCACTAAACTTTCGTCTACACCAGCGGCATATTTATAGATCTGTGTACTGTGGATGTTATGTCCTCCT
The DNA here is from genome assembly GCA_947359465.1 of Metellina segmentata. NCBI lineage: Eukaryota > Metazoa > Arthropoda > Arachnida > Araneae > Tetragnathidae > Metellina > Metellina segmentata. The sequence continues at coordinate 76,086,658 of OX375879.1, forward strand.
TTTAAGTGACCGCTGGCATTAATCACCATCTACGAGCTGTTAGCGACTGTCCTTCTAGAGGGTTCCTCTTTTTGTTCGGTACCCTACTATGTCGACCATGAAGTGTGAATGCTTTGGAGGAAAATCAGGTCGTTTAGGTGACATCTATCTCACGCCAAACGATAGACCACTCAATACTATGAAAGGAAAGCTTCAGTCGTAAATGCCATTCAAGACTCTATTGCTCAAGTTAGGTAATGCCGGGGTGGGACATACAGGTAAATGAGCAGTTCTGTGAGACGATTGAAAAAATAAGAGCTCAGCGTAAAGGTTAAGTTTCCTGGCATATGTTATCCACTCACCCTTCAAGTGTTTTCATGTCCACCAAGATCTGATCAATTTTGCTAGTGACGACTTACCTCATCATCAAGATACTAAAGTTTTCCATGATGACGATATCACGATTTTTTCCGTATTTTTCAAATGACGAGATATATTGTCCATCAAGATTGGGGCCGACCAACCGGTATAGTGGTTAAGGTGCTAGCCTCTAGATCGGAAGGTTCCTGGTTCGAATCCGGGTCCGGGCATGGATGTTTGTAAACGTATGGTGTAGAGGCGGCTGGTGCACTTTAAATCTGTCGTGGCCGAAAGTCCTCACGTTGGGTTGGCGTGGAAGTTTGGAGAGTGGGGTGTCAGCTCAGGTGTTGCTTCGTCATCTGACCGTGGTTCAAAATTACGAGGTGTTGTCCTCGGATCTTTCCCTTAAGGGACTGATCCCGGACCGTCGTCAATAGCCCGTTGTGTTGCTCTAGTACGACGTTAACTAAAATTACCAAATTACCATTACCATCAAGATTGGGTAATTTTTGATAATGGTAAGAGATATGTCGTCCATAAAAATCGGGTAAGCTTTGATAGTGACGATAGATATATCATCCATCAAGATATCCAATCTTGAAGTCTAATCTATCTATCTCAATCTATATCAATATCTATCGCCATTATCAAAGCTCACCCGATCTTCATTTATTAATTATCTGAGAATTTATCTTACATTAATCTCTCAATTAAGAATACATTGCTATTAAGATTTTATCTAAGTTTTGACAATGGTGTGAGATATATCGTCCATCAAGATCGGGTAAGCTTTGGTGATGAAGAGAGATATATCGTTGAGATAAGCACCAGGAGGGTTTAATCTAATACAAGTAGTACCTGGTTAAACCTCCAAAAACACACAAGCGAGGTATCTCGAACTATATCTGGTACATTTTGTTAAGTACGAGGTATCTCGTCGATATAAAATTGCCCAATTGCTCTAAGGGGAATTAAATATCCAAGTGTGAAACTAAGTTATTTTTTACCCAGAAATTGCGGTAGTTTGAAACAAGATTTAGCAGCAGGGGATGATCACAAGTCTGTCTTCTACCCGAAGATAATTTACTACGAGAGTTAATGCGAATAGCATTTGAATTCATAACAGTTTTCTTATGATAGTGCTATTCTTTCAAAAAAATATAGCGAGAATGAATTCCGTTATTACATCGCAATAAATATCTATATTATCAAAGAGACTACTTACTACAGGCTATATGCTAATACATAGAATTCTTGTTAAATTTACGAAGCCTATACCATTTAAAAAACCGTAATATACTGAAAAATTCAAATTTAAAATGATAAAAGAGATTAAAATTTTACAGTCACAGTATACAAAATATAAAAGATCGTGTAAATATATTGGAATATTATTTGTGGATATTTTATAGATGATGCGTCATATCTGATAGGTTTCATTTTTTTATTTATGTCTTTTACGCATAAGTTTTAATTTTTGTCAATGACTCAACACTTAAAGCGTTGTAGATGTATATTAATTGTACGACGTCTGATTAACTATACACATAATAATGTTTTAGCATTCTCACAGTGTTCAACAGTTTCCCTCTATTTAAGTCACACAATCCAGAGACACAATAACAGATTCTCATACTGACACCATCAACGAGTCCTCCAATCAGCAGGCCCCTTTCCCCACAACCTATGGAATGGCATGCCATCATCTCTACAGAAGTCATCACACCAATTCTGGGAAACAATCTCTCCCAATCTGCTGGCTCATGGATCCCGGATTTCTTCAGCTCCAAGGATATGTCTGACAGATTAAGACGTCACGTGACCATCGCCCCCCGAAAGGAATCCGTCCAAAGAAGGAATTACCTTCCATTCAAGATGCAGAAAAAAAGGGAATTCAGGACACTGCTTCCCCGAACACCAGAGGCAGATAATATCGTGGACTTATCAATACATTTATTGAGGATGTGGGATTATTTTTTTTGTCTCTGTACACACAAAGGGAGAAATGAGATGACGGGGATGAACGTATGGGGAAAGTCGGAAGCAATCATTGGCTTTGTGTTTGTAGTGTTATTGGCTGTTTAATTTGAAATGACAAGCTGTGTGTTTTGGAGGAGTTGCTTGAATACGGTTCATATTGGCGAGTTTTAGGCATGTAGAATAGTTTAATAAAACTTGTGAAGGAATTATGCATTCTCAAAACATAATAATTACTTAGATGTTATTTGGAAAGGTGCGAAAGCATGTTTACAGGAAGAGTATGGTTTTAAATCGGTGAAATTTATCACATTTATTCTTTTTTAAATTACATGGAACGAAACTTGAGGACATTTAGAAATTTAGAAAGGTGCATAATGCTACAATAAAAAACGTATGTTGAACAAATAATAAAAAATATGAATTGAAAAGACTTTATAAAAAGGTGTTTAATTTCAGCATGCATTAAGAAAAATTTAATAAACTGAAAAATACAAAAAAGGATTAAAAAAATAATGTCTTTATATATAAAATACAAACATGGTTTTTTATTATTAATACTTATTTATAATTTTAGTATCCCTATACTCCGTGATGTATCTAGTTCACATGTTTTAAATTAAATTGGATATTTTTGCAACAATAATATCTATCCATCTGAAAGACTAATTAAATAAAAAGACATAGTTTTGTCATCATTTGTGTAGGCATATAAGTAAAAGTATTTGTGTATGCTTATAAGAAGCAATTACTAAGTGTGTGTTGTACTTTTTGTATATATATATATATATATATATATATATATATATATATATATATGATATACACAGCATAAAATCAGATGCTAATTGATTTATTTACAAATTTATCCACTTTAAATATGCTTGATTTGAGCTATGGGTTGATATGCTTGATTTGAACTATATCGCTAAGCCTACACCACGGGAGAGTTTGCCATTTTAATTTAACATTTTGATTACAAAAGGCAATGAGACATTTGCAAGTTATAAAACCGTACAGAAATGCAAATGTCAGTGAACGCGAAATTCAGACATGAAACAAGATCTCATCGCTCTTGAAAAAGGGAATGAGATGCAACTAAAAGGGTCGTTCAGAAGCAAATGGTGGTGTGAACGTTTTACGATGAATTTTATTAGAAGTAACAATTGACACCAGTTAGGATCACAAAAGGCTTTTCAAATATTTGATTTTTCCATTTCATTTTGGGATATGAAATGTTTATAACGATACTGGCATCAAAGACCAATCATCTGCGCAGGTATCTAGATTTATTAACCCTCTGAAGGTTTTACACTCATACATCCGTTCGACAAATATCCAGTATTCCCTGAATGACTTCTAATCAGTTTTGTTCTTTTTGATCAACATAATCGTTCGGATGATTGTTTACACCAATCGAAACGGTTATTTAGTCATTAAGGACCTTATAAGTTAAAGGCAACGCTACACAACACGAAAATCTAGCGACGCTTAGAGAGTTAAAAATAAAGCTAGCTAAGTATAAAAATATTTAAATCCAATAGGGTCTAAGCACTAATGAATCTGAACACCTGAGCGATCCTTGATTACCATACTTCCTTTTCACTTGGTCATCTTTCCAATACACTTATTAAAGTGAAACATCACTATAATCCCAGAAAAGATGGTAATGCCCACTTTAAATATTATTGCAGTGGAATAAGTTTCCAGTCGATCTCATTTACAAACCTAACAACCTAAAACCCTCATAACAAGCACAAAGCCATTGCTCACAGACCCAATTGAGAAATATCCAAATCTTAGAGCGATCTTTACAGTTTAGAGACATAATTAAAACAGCCGAGAAGCCCGAGTCATCGCTTCTCGTCTCTTAGCTTAAGGGCTCGAAACTCGGAAGCTCGTATAATTTTTAATCAATCAAATTCCGAAGTAATTTTAGAACGTTGATTGCGAGCGAAAATACTCGCATTATTCTAGCTTTATAAGCTGCATTCTCCGCCAATTACCTGCTACTAAAAGGGGGATTGGGTGGAAGGGAGTGTTGGAACACAAGGGGGTGTGTTGGAGATTATTTCGTTCGGATTAACTTTTGTTGCTTGCCAGGGGAAAATTACAATCGACGCTGAAAAGTCTCTGATACGTTTTAATTTATTGATTGGGGAATGGCGATGCGTTTTCTTCCGATTGGGGAGGCATTTCTGCCTTGTTAATGGCGAGCGGAAAAAGTGGATGGAGATTGTAAATGTTTGAGTTTGGGTGCTCGTTATTTCTGCCATTAATTTCTAGGTACGGTGAAGGACGATGACTTGAAAACGTTGTAGTTTACCATATTGCACCGATGTTCGTGTTAGCTGTATGGTCAATTTCCATGCTACTTGCACACGTATGGAAAAAGTATCACATTATTTACGCCATTATTATCTGGGCATACTGGACGATGAGGAATCCTATGTGTGTGGTAACTGTATGGTTGATTTCCATCTAACTTGTATAGGTTTGGAAAAGAAACAACGCCAATATTACTATTAATATCTGGACATGTTGAAGGGCGAGGCATTTGAAGAAGCTGTAGATTACTATATTGCACCAATGTTTGTGTTCGCTGCAAGGTCAGTTTCCATCCTACTTATATAGGTTGGAAACATTAATACGTTATTTATATCATTAATATATCAGAGATTACTGGATGGCGAGGAATCCTTTGTTTGTGTTAGCTGTATGGTTGTTTTAAATTAGGGGTGCACAACCTTTTTGGGAGAAGGGCCACTCGCACCGTTGATTGAGACATGGGGGGCCGCAAATGAAGTTACAGCACAGACACAATGAAAGTGCTACTACGCAATTATGTACAGCTGTTATTAGTATTACATTTCATACGTATAGTAAAAAAATAATAACTTATTTTAAACTTACAAATGTTTTCTCAAAAAATCTAGGAGCTCATTACAGAGCTAAATGAATGATATTGTGAATAGTTTAAAAAAAAGTAGTTAACAAACATTTGCAATGATTAATCATATAGAATTACTTTTGAGAATGTGTCTCAAGAGCGTCATATGTACCTCAGCAAATTATTTTAGGTTATAAATTTAATTACAGTAATAGCACTATGCCATTCTATAAAGATGAGTATCAGAAATTTTAATGATATCAGTAAAATTAGAAATAAAAACTACAGCATCAAATATATTTAATATTAAAATTTCTAAAGCATAAACAATAATTATGTTACAGCTTGCTAATGGGATGGCTGATACTGAGTTTTACTAACTAATTTAGGTATGTTAGGTTCAATACTGCAAGTAGAAACTCTTAACACGGATTCTAAATGTTTGTCAGTCAATTTGCTTCTTATCTTAAATCCGTTTGGAAGTTTATAGTCAAAATTAGTTTGCGGGCCGCAAATTGATGATTAGTGGGCCGCAGGTTGTGCACCTCTATTTTAAATCCAACTTGCATAGGTTTGGAAAATTAATTTTTTTTTCTTCTATTAATATCTGGGCATGCTGAAGGGCGATAATTTCGAAGAATGTAAATATTATTATATTCCACAATGTTTGTGTGAGATGTTACTGTCAGTTTCCATCCTATTTGCATAGGTTTAAAAAACTTAATACGCTATTTATGCCAGTTATATCTGGGCATACTGGAGGGTGATGAATCCTATGTTTGAGTTATCTGTATAGTCCATTTCCCCCCACTTGTATCGGTTTGGAAAATTAACATTTTATTTCTGCCATTAATATCTGGTCATACTGGAGGGTGATGAATCCTATGTTTGGGTATATCTGTATGGTCTATTTCCACCCACTTGTATCAATTTGGAAAATTAATATTTCATTTCTGCCATCAATATTTGGGCATGCTGAAGGGCGATAATTTCGAAGAATGTAAATATTATTATATTCCACAATGTTTGTGTGAGATGTTACTGTCAGTTTCCATCCTATTTGCATAGGTTTAAAAAACTTAATACGCTATTTATGCCAGTTATATCTGGGCATACTGGAGGGTGATGAATCCTATGTTTGAGTTATCTGTATAGTCCATTTCCCCCCACTTGTATCGGTTTGGAAAATTAACATTTTATTTCTGCCATTAATATCTGGTCATACTGGAGGGTGATGAATCCTATGTTTGGGTATATCTGTATGGTCTATTTCCACCCACTTGTATCAATTTGGAAAATTAATATTTCATTTCTGCCATCAATATTTGGGCATGCTGAAGGGCGATAATTTCGAAGAATGTAAATATTATTATATTCCACAATGTTTGTGTGAGATGTTACTGTCAGTTTCCATCCTATTTGCATAGGTTTAAAAAACTTAATACGCTATTTATGCCAGTTATATCTGGGCATACTGGAGGGTGATGAATCCTATGTTTGAGTTATCTGTATAGTCCATTTCCCCCCACTTGTATCGGTTTGGAAAATTAACATTTTATTTCTGCCATTAATATCTGGTCATACTGGAGGGTGATGAATCCTATGTTTGGGTATATCTGTATGGTCTATTTCCACCCACTTGTATCAATTTGGAAAATTAATATTTCATTTCTGCCATCAATATTTGGGCATGCTGAAGGGCGATAATTTCGAAGAATGTAAATATTATTATATTCCACAATGTTTGTGTGAGATGTTACTGTCAGTTTCCATCCTATTTTCATAGGTTTAAAAAACTTAATACGCTATTTATGCCAGTTATATCTGGGCATACTGGAGGGTGATGAATCCTATGTTTGAGTTATCTGTATAGTCCATTTCCCCCCACTTGTATCGGTTTGGAAAATTAACATTTTATTTCTGCCATTAATATCTGGTCATACTGGAGGGTGATGAATCCTATGTTTGGGTATATCTGTATGGTCTATTTCCACCCACTTGTATCAATTTGGAAAATTAATATTTCATTTCTGCCATCAATATTTGGGCATGCTGAAGGGCGATAATTTCGAAGAATGTAAATATTATTATATTCCACAATGTTTGTGTGAGATGTTACTGTCAGTTTCCATCCTATTTGCATAGGTTTAAAAAACTTAATACGCTATTTATGCCAGTTATATCTGGGCATACTGGAGGGTGATGAATCCTATGTTTGAGTTATCTGTATAGTCCATTTCCCCCCACTTGTATCGGTTTGGAAAATTAACATTTTATTTCTGCCATTAATATCTGGTCATACTGGAGGGTGATGAATCCTATGTTTGGGTATATCTGTATGGTCTATTTCCACCCACTTGTATCAATTTGGAAAATTAATATTTCATTTCTGCCATCAATATTTGGGCATGCTGAAGGGCGATAATTTCGAAGAATGTAAATATTATTATATTCCACAATGTTTGTGTGAGATGTTACTGTCAGTTTCCATCCTATTTGCATAGGTTTAAAAAACTTAATACGCTATTTATGCCAGTTATATCTGGGCATACTGGAGGGTGATGAATCCTATGTTTGAGTTATCTGTATAGTCCATTTCCCCCCACTTGTATCGGTTTGGAAAATTAACATTTTATTTCTGCCATTAATATCTGGTCATACTGGAGGGTGATGAATCCTATGTTTGGGTATATCTGTATGGTCTATTTCCACCCACTTGTATCAATTTGGAAAATTAATATTCATTTCTGCCATCAATATTTGGGCATGCTGAAGGGCGATAATTTCGAAGAATGTAAATATTATTATATTCCACAATGTTTGTGTGAGATCTTACTGTCAATTTCCATCCTATTTGCATAGGTTTAAAAAAAATTAATACGTTATTTATGCCAGTAATATCTGGGCACACTGGAGAGTGATGAATCCTATGTTTAGGTATATCTGTATGGTCCATTTCCACCTACTTGTATCAATTTGGAAAATTAATATTTCATTTCTGCCATCAATATTTGGGCATGCTGAAGGGCGATAATTTCGAAGAATGTAAATATTATTATGTTCCACAATGTTTGTGTGAGATGTTACTGTCAGTTTCCATCCTAGTTGCATAGGTTTAAAAAAAATTAATACGTTATTTATGCCAGTAATATCTGGACATACTGGAGGGTGATGAATCCTATGTTTGGGTATATCTGTATAGTCCATTTCCATCCACTTGTATCAATTTGGAAAATTAATATTTTATTTCTGCCAACATTATTTGGGCATGTTCTAATTGATTTGATTGATTACGTGATGTTACGAGTGAAACGAGATACGAAACATCAAAAATTGTTACATTTGAAATCGACATGGTAATAACCAATGTGTATAAAACGCCGCACGCAGGTCATATTGTTGTAAAAGGGTTGATCAAAAATTAAATTTTCCAATATTTTACCGGTATTGACCAAAAAACACCATGCGAATGCAAGAAAGTTGACATATAGTGGTGGAAAAAAAGGTTTATAGGTAGCCAGTGATCACCAAAATTTGACAGATGGTGGTGCAAAAAAGGTTTTTACATAGTCAGTGATCACGCAACGTCATGTTTCAAAAAACACATAAATATAATGTTTATCCAAAATTACTTCATTTTGTTATGCCCCCGTCGTGTGACGTGCCATTTGTCTTAGTCTTATTACATAAAATGGCAAAACCTGCGTTTCCGTGGCTAATAAAGTTTTGATTGGCTGTGTTACGTCACGAGTAGGCGGAGTTTATAATTGTTTTGATTGGTTCTGTGATATCACGAGAAAACCGAGATATCAAAAATCATCTTTTGATCAGTATTTCAAATTGTATATCACACACCGTCAGATTAAATAAATATATATATATGTGTGTGTATATATATATGTGTATATATGTATATATATATATATATATATATATATATATATATATATATATATATATATATATATATATATATATATATATATATATATATATATATATATATATAAATGAAGTTTGACCAAAATAAATTAATTTTGTTATGAGCCCGATCCTAGTACATATATAATTCAAATTAACACAATTTTTCGACTTCGATTTTACCACTCAATTGTAAAATTAAAAAAGATTATATCAACAAATGTATTTTAAAAAAGATACGGTATGCACCATTTTAGAGCAAAATTTCAAATTAGAAAGTTCTATGAATTTGAAAAATTAAATTAAAAGTACTTTAAATTTTCAAATTAGAAAGTTCTATGAATTTGAATAATTAAATTAAAATTACCTTAAATTTCATTTTTATAGCATGGAGTATTCAAAAATATTTTAAGGAAATCGTGAAAAAATCTAATACGAAGTGATAGTTTCAAATTAGAAGAATGTCGAAAGTCTCGATGAGAGGACATTTTATTTTTGTATACATAGAACTAATGTAACATACTCTTCTGATATATTTTACGTTGTTCTTCGTGCTAGTCTGTCCAAAGTTATCATAGTTGAAAAATGTCTAGTAAATATAGGGTTAGATGTTAATTAAATTTTATAATTATAATTAAAAAATTGATTTTAATGATGTTGAAAGTCCAATGTCCACTAAAAAAATATCTTTTCAATAATTGGGTCAGTTTACATCATCTTTGAAGCTGTTCTGTAAGAAATACAGTGCGAAAGGTTTGGTTTTACAAATTAGGACAAATTTTACTATACGAACTGTATGTAAATGATGAAAATATAAGCTGTTTGTAAATAACGAAATATATGAATACATAAGTTAATACAAATTATTAAATCTCTGCTCAGATGACAAAATGTTATAAGTTACTTTTCCCAAAATATTGAGTAAGTCCCTTCCTGGAGTCTGGTTTGTTGATGTATAGAAGGTGGCAAAATGTCGTAAGTCTTTCTCTTTCAATTTATGAGAAAATAAAAATTTTAAAATTGTAATAAGTCAAAAACCACAGAACCACATGTTGAATATTGAATCTTAAATTGCTGTCACGAAAAATTAAAAAAAAGTGACGTATAACATTTTGCCTTCTGATCACAGAAATATTCCCTTGGTTTCAATTTCTTTTATTGTTACGTGTATGGAAACTATGTTAAATAATACTTTTTAATTACAACCCATGTGATTATATATTCTAAATTATAATTCTTGTATATGGTGTCACACATAACTATCTAAGTTAGAACTACATTTTTCATTTTATCATAGAAACGCTAACTCAAAAGATGAAGTCGTATCTTATTTTAAATGCTTGGGATATCTGGTATCATTAATTAATGCATCGTTGTAACAAATTGCTTAAACCCGTTGTTTGCCATGCTATTAAATGTGATTAATATCTACAATCTTGGCGAATCGCAGTGTTTTAATACTCAAAATCTAGCGTAAGTATTTACTTATCGCTTACGATTTCATAGTGTTAACAGTTCAGTGAACTAGGATTTGAAGCGCATACGAAAGCACGATATATTAATACCTGATGAACCCTTGAAAAGCGGAAACTTAACGATCCAATTAATCGCTCCCCGTGGTTCTTCCATCGCCAATTACTTCGCCAGATTTGGCGACGCAAGAAAAAAAAAGCGCCCGCTCACGTTTCCGAATTCCAATGAAGAGACTAAGCAAGCAAGCAAGCGGGCCGTAACAAGTGATTCGATTACTTGCCGCCGTAATATTTCCAAATTTCGGGGTCGGGTACGAGGGGTATAGAGTTGGGTTCTAATCCAAAATCCATTTTGGGCTACAAATCAGCATACCTAATTCCGAACAAAACCGACAGTACACTAGAACAGGATTTGGGTTAATCACCGCTTTTCGGGTTGTCATGGTTACCAAGAGAGATGAGTTTTCCGATAGAATACCGGAGTGGGATCGGTTCCACATTGAGTTAGATTCAATTATTTCTATTGGATGTGGAGCTGTGGACGGGTCGTATTGTTTTGGCAGCTCGGCAAACATTTTATTGGCTGTCTAAATTCGATGTGGCTCACGAAATTCTGAAATTATTTTCATGTTCTATTGTATCCCATTGAAATCGCATTAAATTAGATTACTTAACTGATAACAACGATGTATTGAAGATCCTACGATATCAATTTCTATCGAATTGTAAACTTAATTGATGTATTAGCATAGCTACAAATTATATATAGACATTGATCCAGCTGCAAATTTAACATTCCAAAACTTGCATGTACGGAAATCTCATGCTGTAGATATTCGAATACATAATTTTTGACAAAAGAAAATATTTAAAAATTATCTGAGAAACATCGTGAAAGGAATAAAAATCTCTTTGGACAGCATGACAAGCATTTTATGTGTTTTTATTAAAAAACATACGTATTCCCAAGTTTATAGTGCTACAATCGACAGAAATAGTGATATTATGTCATGTAAATATTTCAATGTGAGAGTAGGTGCATTAAGTTTTAAAAATTTTGTATTGTAATAATGTAAAATATATTATTTTTGATTTGTTTATACATATGTTCTATTAAAATGTTTTAATTTTCTTCGAAACTTACTTTTGTGTGCATTGTATGGAGAAGGAAACTCTTATAAATCAATAAAAATCTCAATATTATTTTGAATTTCAGAACTGAGCCTTTGATGATTATTTGTTTTTAACATCCTTTAGAAAGGTTAAGCTACAATTTTTTAGTAATTTATGAACTTAGAAACTGACGGATTAAAAAGTTCAACAATTTAAAACATTATTTTCTGCAAATTTTCTCTCGTCAAATGCTTTATTTAAATTGTATAGGTTAAAAAGAGTTCCATTTTCAATAGCTATCTATTAATTTATCACATTTTAAAGATATTTTAAATCTAGAAAATTGTAATACCTTACAAAACTTATGTAAGAATTAATTTAATCATTGCACGAATTAGTAAATACAGATATAAAGCATTGACGTGTCTCGAATCAGCTAAGTAAAATGAACAAATTGAAAACTTACTGAAACAATATTCGAGTATATGTAATACAATATTCAAGTAACGGTACGATTAAATATTTACGCTTGATACTATTTCACCATTATTGTTGTTAATTTAAAAATTCAACACAGACTGAATTTAAATGGTTTTGTTCCCGTAGTCAAAAATTCACACTATAATTTTTATTTTCTCGAATTGATAAAATTGTAATACTAAGACGCACTAGGTGACGTATCAGTTATAGTATTACTATCAGAGTTGAAGGAATGATTACTAATTTGTAATATTTTACAAGTTTTGCAGTTGTTTCGGCCTTTGTCACATCTATCTATATTTACCATCGAGTAAGAATAACATGAATTATGTTTGGGTTCAGTTTCTCGATCTTCAGTCAATCAGTCAATTTAGTCAGTAGTTTACAACACCGAAATAAAGTTGTAAAAATTAATGTATTGAAGTTGCTTTTATAATACAGACTTAATATTTACTTGTTTCCAATTTCAGTAATGCATATATGATGTCTAAGCGTTAATTGAAGAGTTTTACAAAACAAAAATAATTATTTGTTTTACTCTGTATGGTAAAATGTTGAAACTGTGATATTTCTAACTTAAAAGTTTTGAAGTTAGAAGTGTGTCATATAATGGAATCTATATATATATATATATATATATATATATATATATATAGTTTGTATTTCCTTGAAAATGTACCTTTTATTGTAGTTTTAGTGTAAATGTTTCAAATATGAAAGTATAATAAGGGCATTGCTTTTAAAGTTTTATCGTGTTATTGCTACTGTGTTTTTTATACTACATACCTACCTTTTTCAACTATTGCAGTCTTTCTCTGAATAATGAAGCATTATTAAATATCACACATATTTATTTATTTATGCCACAAAATCGAACATATATGTTCATTTATATTTATTAACTAGAAGAATATGATAAAATTTTATTTAAAGACATGATAAAATAATTTGCAAAATAGTGACCATGTTTAATGTTAATATATTTAAAATCCTACAGACCATATTGGTTTTTTTTATGTATCCTAATATATCTATCGGCATCCCAGTTGGTACAGTTACGAGTTTCAACACTCGACTGTCGTGTACATGAGGGCTGGTGCATGTTAAAACTGTCGTGGACTCAAATGTTCTCATGTTGGCCTGCTGTGGAGGTTTGGAGAGTGAGGTGCCAGCTCAGGTGATGACCTCGTCTGACCATGGTTCAAAATTACAAAGTGTTCTGGGATCTTGCTTCGAGATCGATCCACATGAACGGAACCATCGCAAATAGACCGTTGTGTCGCTTCTATGCGATTTTAATCCAATTAACTACCTGGATACTTTGTTTAATTAACAAAAAATTGAAGTTGTAATAAAATAAAAATAAAATACATTTTGAATACTGAAATACGAGAAAACAAATCACCTTTATTGTGTGTGCACAATGTATTCCATTGATGATACATTTATTTTTATTCGATATTCGTAGATATTAACAAAACAAAACTAAAACGATAGTTAGAAAAATGTTTTCTGTATTAATATGTTTTAAATTGTTACGTTTTTATTAATTTAAGTCTGAGACACATTTTAATGAGAATTAACATTTTTCTCAACCTAAGCATATAGTAACAGATTTAACTATAGCAAAGTTAACATATTTAAACACAAGTTTTCTTCTTCTCTATCCTGATTATATTTTTCGTTTCATAGTATACCTATCTTTTGAAAACTGTGCAGCTTTTCTTGGAATTATAAAGCATTTTAAAAGAAACACGTATTTCTTTATTTATGCCTTAATATATTATCTTCATTGTGCATAGTATAATAACGTTACTTTAATTTTGTACTAATAGCATAATATATAAAAAACCATAACCATAGTTACAAAATGACTTAAAATGTTTCGCTTTTTTTTCAATTTGGGTCTGTATGTGAACACATTTTAACGATAATAAACATTTTATTTCAACATAACCATAGTGTAAGTGATTTAAGATTTAACTAGAATAAAGATAACACATTTAACTCGAGTTTCTCCTTTTGATCTTGGTCTTTTAATGATGATGAGAGCCTTGTTCTTATGAGACAGCAATAGCCTATTTTACAGTCCCATTTCACCTTTATTAGTTATTCTTTGAAGTTTTTATACCTTTTTATACGATTTTAAGAGTAGATAAAGAGGACAGCTCAATTAATCATCCTGGTTTTCGTCTTGACGAGGTATCTCGTTACAAGCCAAACTTATTAGAGTCTGATGGACGAAATATTTCGTCGAACAGGAAAAAAATGACCATATATTGATCTCGTTATGATGAAAATGTCTTGAAACGAGATAACCCGTCATTAAAAAAATTAATCTGATCTTTATAGACAATATCTCAGTTAATACAAAAATTAATCAGATCTTGTGTGGATGATAGATCTCGTCAAAACCGCTTGGAGAATTAAGTCATCTTTCATGAAATATGCCTTACTTTTTGAAGTAATGCGTGGTATTTATGCCTAGTGACTTCAATTAGAGTAATAATATATGTTATTTACGATATTATAATAATCAGTAGTATGTTTTACATTACGATTAAATTATTATATTGAACTTTAACAATGCTGCATATGTTGAACAGTAAAATTGGCATTCGTTCTTACTCTTCTGGTGTAAGAACAAAACGTGAGGGATTTCTGACAAGGACTTCACAAATTCCTTGCAGACAAGGCTCAAGTAATAACATGATAGCCTCAACACCAAAGCTGTCGATCCTTTCCAGTTCTCCCGATTCTTCACATCACTTAATTTCAGTACGTTCCCCTTTGTCACCATGCACGGTAACTGAACAAGCTGGAAAGATAAGTAAGATACAAGGAAGGAAAAGTATTCCAAGAAAATTACCGAACCAGAAAGACAGAATAAGCGATCGGGGAAGAAACGAAAAACTCACCTCCTCTCTGGACCGAATCCCTTAATTCAAATTAAAGACAACTCAAATTCATCCATTGTTTCAAAGGACTCCCTTCCTTTTGATAGGTAGTGCACGATACGAGTAAGAAATGAAGTATTAAGGGACTTGGATGAAAGAGATCACATTAAAGTAAACGGAGGTTCTAAGCACATAGTGAACTTGGTTCGCTGAATGAACAAAGTTCTGGGGAGCGTGAATGGTAAGAGGAATATTAAGGAATGTAGGGGCTGTCCCTTGTTTTGAGGACTTACAATAAAAGGTTTCCTGTTCAAAAGAAGGTCGGGTATGTGGGATAGTTAGTTGAAAAGTTCTGAGAGTAATTAAATAATACAAATTAACGTTTAGTTATTCTCTGAAGTAGTTGGTTAAATTGAAGGTATCTAAAAACTACAGTTTGTACTTGTTAGTTCGTAGAAGAATTAATCATTTTGATAAACAGAATAAGCTTTGTCATCTTTTTGTTAGATAAGGTAAGAAATCATCCGTTAAATAACCAATTGATCATCGATGAACAGGCAATAGTAAAATGTAGTCACATAATAGGTAAATAATTTTCAACAAATGCTGATTAAGAATCAGGCATTTATTTTAGAACAATGGACATTTTGATTTAAGGATCCAGGGCACTTTGGTTTTTAAAAATTAAGTAGGTTGATTGATTTTTTTGTACGACGCATGAGCCATAATTGGCCAATCTGCGCAAGAAACAAGACATACAGCGTCAAGTAATGGACATACACACACACAAAGGAAAGTTTTACTGATAAAGCAGAAGGAAATAATAGCTTGGCAAGTAACAAGAATCAAATCTACAACTCCTACAAATTTTTGGAATAAAGGATGCGTTAATTTAAGAATCAAGGACACGTTTATCTAAGTATAGAGACGCGTTAATTTAAAAATCAATTATGCGTTATATTAAGGATTAAGGACATGTTAATTTAAGAATCAATAATTTACTTTAGTGTTTAAATACTATTGATCGCTCAACTAATATAATGGTCATAGCATTTGTTTGCCACACAGTAGATCTCAAGTCCGAATCTCGGTTTATAAACTCATGGATTGTCTCTATTAGGTGTTACCACGTTTGTCCACTTGGTGTTCCTTCACAAGTATTCACCAGTTTATCCCTTATAGTACCAAAGTCTACAGAGGTCAGTGACCAGGCATTAAAATAACTCTACGAAATAGAGATCAAAGTATAGCTTGAAAAGACTTGAAAAATAATGGAACTCCATGCTAAGATCTCGGTTACCAAAGAATCTACTGTTAACTATAGGAATCACTTGTTTTCGATCTCTCACTGTACACGGTTACCTACAAAATCATCTATATCAAGCTGACTTGTCATATTCCTTATCAAATGGCCCTCGGTGTGATCTTTTAGACATGACAGAAACCCATCTCAATAGTTGTTCTGATCTTGTTAACTTGGAAGTCAATAATACCGCTGATAAAAATACGCATTTCGTTTCTGTTTCTAGATTATACTGAATTATCAGATACTTATAGTTAAAAAGCGGAGGATGAAACTCTGGAAAGCATAGTTTTTATACTTCATGAAAATCGTTGTTTTCATTAAGAAATGCATACAAGTATTGCGAAATTCCTTAACTAAGTAAGTGTAAGCAAATTCACTTGTGCGTTTTACACTTATACTTTTTAGATCTTTTACTAG
This sequence comes from Metellina segmentata, assembly GCA_947359465.1. Lineage (NCBI taxonomy): Eukaryota > Metazoa > Arthropoda > Arachnida > Araneae > Tetragnathidae > Metellina > Metellina segmentata. Next base: position 76,103,470 of record OX375879.1, read on the forward strand.
GAAGGGAATGTCTGAAATTTTCAAAACACGTATAAAAAAATCCATTTAAAAACGCATCGAAGAAGCAAAGGAGGCTTCCAATAAATAATAAAAAAGGAAGCACCTTTACAATTTCGTGAGAGTCTGTTCTTCAGCATCCAAGCCCGCGTTCCGAAAACTCATGGGTAAGCAATCCAATTATAAATATCTCTAAGAAGGCATAATTTGCAAAAGAGAAAGACGGAAAAAACTCTTACATTTGACAGGCTTTTTGTATTATACTTCAAGCTATAAACAAATCAAAAGCGGAAGTTTTCTTTTACTAAGTTAAATGGGGGAAAGATTTGTAGAACTCTTCCATTCTAACCCCCATCACAAAACATAAAGGGGGTTAAAAACGAGTGTACATCATTAGTAAAGGGTATTTTTTATTTTTTAAAAGGAAGTATTGGTTTTCCACTTGGAAAAAAGAAAAATATCTTGAGGCGTCGTTTCCGGCCATCTTACAACATAATGGCGATATCACGTGCTAAGCGGAGAACAAAGGAAATTTTAAACATTAAGTAAAGTTCTTTTTCTTTTCTTTTAATCTTTTAAATATTTATTTTCTTCTTGTTTGAGGGCCTGGCCTCCATGGAAGATGAATAGCAGGGGATGAAAAATATGAGGTCGAGCATGGCAGTGGTGGTTAGAGTGGTTCGACATTGATGGGGTTAGGGTGGAGGCAGAAAGAAAAATTGTGTTTTATTGCGGGGTCTTCCCCTTCAGTAGCTTTGCTTTGTTGGAGACAGCTGCAATAGGAGGAAGAGGAGCATCTTCTAATCTTTTTTATATCTCGATACGCTTTGTAAACGCTTGTTGTTTTATGAGCCTCTTGGACTGTATTGGTAGGAAAATAAAATCATTCTTGAAGTTTACTGACCAACTGCAAATATTTGTTGTGATATGTATCGTTGACTTTTTAATTTAAAATTAAACACAACTGCAATAAGAAGACAAGTAAAGTCGGTCTGGTCATCTTTTTTACATCTTATCTCGATACGCTATAGAAACATTGTTTCTGAATATATTTGGTTGTATTGGTAACAAAATAGAATCATACTTGAAACTTAGTAACATGGTATAAAGGTAAATAATGGTCGTGCTATGTAGTTTTAACGTTTTGATTTTAATTCGGATATAAGAGCAACAGGAGAAAATGTGACTTCAGGTAATGTTTTCATATTTATCTCGATAAGCTATGAAAACGCTTTTTCTTATGAGTCAATCTGGTTACATTGATAGAAACGTAAAATCACGTTTGAAGAATGCTGATATTTCCATTTATAATCAAATACATCTGCAATAGGAAGAAGAGTACCGCCTACTAAGCATTCTAATCTTTTTTATAATTATCTCAATACGTTATGAAAACGCTTATTGTTTTATGAGCCTATGGCTGGATTGGTAGAAATATAGAATCATACTTGAAAGTTTGCTGACAGGAAATAACTGTAAATAGTATTTATGATATGTGGCGTAAACATTCTGATTTAAAATCAAACACAGCTGCAATGTTAGGAAGTGTAGTGTCTGCAATGTCTGGTAGTCTTTTTGCATATCTATCGCTATAAGCTATTCAAACGCTTGTTATTGTGGGTATATTTGATTGTGTTATTAAAAAATATAACCATACTTAAAGTTTTCTAATATGGAATAGATGCAAATATTAGTTGTGATTTTTAATAGAAATATAGAATCATGCTTGAAAGTTTTCGCACTGGGAATAACTGTAAATAGTAGTTGAAATATGTGGAATAAACATTTTATTTTAAGATTAAAAAAAACAAAACCTGTAATATGAGGAAGAGTAGTGTCTGCAAGCTCCGCTAATCTTTTTAAGTACCTATATATTTGATATCAATGTATTTGTATTTATCTATGTATTTGTATCTATGTTTTTATATTAAGTATTATTATATTTAAAAAAAAGTCATACTTGTAGTTTTCTAATATGGAATAGATGAAAATAATAGTAGTGATATATACCATTAATGCTTTGATTTTAAATCATATACAGTTGCAATAGGCGAAAGAGAGTATCGTTTACAAGACCTGTTAATTTTTTTGTATCTATCTCGATATTCTATGCAGACGCTTGTTCTAGTAAGTATCTTTGTTTGTGTTGGTGAAACATAAAATCCTACTTTCTCTCTTGAGAGAAGTTTACTAACGAGGAGTAAATGAAAATATTAGCATTTACATGTGACATTCCTGCTTTGATTTCATATAAAAAATAAAATTTTAAGCAATCAGAGAAAATTCAGTACTTTTATATTGTTAAAGGTAGAGGACGTTTGATGTAATAAAGAATAATCAAGAGAAAAATATAATTGAATGATCATTTATCTGTGTTGATTCTACTTGATATTCAAATTTCCTTAATCGCTACAAATTGTTAAAAACCTCTGATTATGTAAGCGCGTTTTCCTGTTGAAATAGGAATACTGTAGAGAAACAGTTTTACAGGAACAAATTCTATAAACATGTATTCTGTAAAATATATTTGTTTTGCCAAGAAAATATGATTAATAAAACCTGTGGGCACATATATTAAAGGAATATCAAGAATACATATATCGGGGGTTCTGAAAAATACGCTACCTCAAAATACCTGAGCGGCTCTGTAATAAAATGATAATAATACAAAGGTATTGAAGAAACAATACTCTCATATACACTAACCTACAGTAATGGACCGGACAGCAAGATGGGATGGTATAAGGGAAATAATACAATTACACCAGCAACCCTTCTGGTAATGCTTTCAACAAGGTTTTGATACACAAGGGTATTTGTGTCCATTCGTGCTACAAGAATGTCGCCAGCTCAGCTGTAGATTTCGGACGTGGTTCCCTGGTCCGTAGGCGTCGTTCTAACGCGTCAAACAAGTGTTCTATGGGGTTTAGGTCGGGACTCTGAGCAGGCCAGGGAAGACATTTTACATCCATATCGTGATACCACTGCTTGACAGAGGCTGCAACATGGCATAGAGCGTTGTCGTTCTGAAAGTGACATTTGTCCATTGCATAAAATTGCCAGAGCGTAGAAAGAACCTGATTGTCTAATATGTCCATTTGAGCGTCAGCGTTCAATTTACCAGGTAAAACATGCAAAGGTCCCAGGCCATACTGCGAAAAACACCCTCAAACAAGTAGTCGGATTTTATGCAAATCCATCGGCGTCCGGTCCATTATTGTTCTGTTTCATATTTCAGTTTTATAATCTTTTTTTTTAGGGTGATGAAATAAAGATTTCTGTTTCATTCACATTATTATCTATTTTCAGTACTATAAAATAAATGAAGACTCTTGCTTCCAACTAATACAGACATAATTCGTGATATGGCAACAAAAAGTATGTGTTTATTTGTTTTTCAATACATGTAAAACTGATTACTGAAAAAGGAAATAAGATATTAAATTTATGCAAACTCTATTTTCTAATTCTTCTTAAGTTTTACTTCAATCAAATTCGATTGGTATTGACCATGAAAAACACATTCTAGTAGAAAGTATTCGAGGAAAACTGAAGCACTGAATAGTTTATGAAATTTTCCAAAGTCAGATGCTTATCAATCCTCACTATCTGGACTCCTTTCCTTGAAGAAAAATCCTAAAATCATAAAATAATAAAATTTAAATAATAACAAAGGAAAAATTTGTTTTAAACTGAAATTAAAAAAGAAATAACGTGAAAGATTTTAAATGATAAAAATCATAGTTTGAAATAAAACAATAACTATTGACAGTAAATAATGACTAATGCACTGAACCTTGGAAAGCCTAAATTAAAATTTATTAAATAACGATTAGCATGAACACTTTCAGTCTTACAAATGATGGAGAAAAAAACTATAACTGATACAGATTATTTTCACATCGGTTCTGTTATATCTTTAAATGGGTAAGATCTCTTTTTTGTTATCTTACACAACTATAAACCAACAAATATATTCTTAGAATAATTTTGTATTGATACATTTATCAACGATACATTTATTTTTCTCAGTTTTGCTACATAGATATGTTTCTAGTATTTTAATGATGTTATCTAAACTTTACAAATAATATTAATATATAGCTTGAAAAGGTACGTATACTTGTTATTCCTAAGTTATATAAAGATAAAATAGTTGCATAGGTGTGTAAAACTACACAATGAAGAGAAAGAAAATAAACTATAAACAAAACCTCTAAAATGAAAAAAACATAACATAAATCGAATAACTTGTTTCAAATATCAAAAGTAATGCTGCAAAATCAATTTTTTTAAAATATTTAGTAATGATTAATACACTACAGCTTGGAAAGCCGAAAACAAGGTTAATGAAACAAAGATTACCCGAAAAACTCTTTCTTAAATCTTACAAATGGTGCAATAAATTTGTAAATGAAACGTATTTTTTTCATTTCAGTCCCCTGTTATACCTATATATGTTTAATAATGAGAGAGTTTTCACACATATATATCCATTCTGCAACCTATAATTTTTCTTGCATGATTTCTTATTTGTTTTGACCTCCACCAATTGAATATATCATAGAATTCTTTAAACTATTAGGTATGGTTTTTGAATCATACATGTAGATGGGGGGAAACAATATTCAAACTGTTGTGAACAAATGTAAGCTTAGTTTAATTATTTTAAACCACCCAATGGTGAACAGTTGTACTGATGTCAACTATTTTGAACCATGTTTTAGAATTTGGTACATAATTCTACAACATGATTATAATTATAATATTTTATAATGAATGCTGTAATTCACAAATACATTAATATATAATAGTGTAATATGATATGTTTGTTTTTTAAATCTTTAATACTATAAGAATAAATGCTTTGTATAAATCATGTAAAACTACAAAATGAAGTGAAATAAAACCAACGACAAACCAAACACTGTGACAAGTATGAGAATAATGTCGGTGGTAATAAAAGAATAATGGATATGAAAGCGAAAAGCGAACAGATAAAATCTAAACAAAAAATGCACCCGAACTGGCATTCCCAGTTACAAAGCTTCCCCAGTAATACAAAACTTAATCAACTTTTAAGTTTAGAAAAATTGTAGAACAAAATCGCAAAGTTGTTTTAAGGTCCACGTTTTTCGCTTCTCTTTCATCAAATCTTAAGTCAATATTTCACAATGTCGAGAGCTGCCTTTCGTTTGTTTGCTAAAACTGTAATGTTTATTAAAGATTAAAAGTTGTTTCTTAAATTTACTTTGACTCCAATATGTGCGTTGCGACAGATATTTCGTCCTTTTTGCAGTTTTATCAAATTAAATATTGGATCACTTGCTTTTTACTTTTATTAAATGGGAAAAGTTTCTTGATTTGGCTTTTTTATAGATGTAATGTGGTCTATGGAGTAAGAACATTCTTTTCCTCACATGGGTGTACTTTCTAATTACTGGAATAATTAATGTTTCAGGAATGTCAGATGCGTAATAATTAATAAAAATTACTTATTTATGATTTTTTCTACTCAGATGATCTTCAGATGGAATGAGTTTCGAAAATATACATTTTTGAGATTTTAATTATGATTTTTTCTTTTATGAAGATTATTCTTTACATAAACTTGCAAAATATAATTTAAACGCGCATCCAAATAAATCAATTACATGGTCTGGACAAATTATTTTTCCAATTATGCTTTTAATGGAATTTACCTTCTGAAATACTATGACGGTACTTCACTTCTTACTATGTTCGCTGTAGCATACCCTCATGAAGGATGGAAATGACAATGGCATGCACGAAGTCTTTGACGTAAACCCATAAAAAGAAGTCGAGAGAAGTGATATCTATTGAATGAGGTGGCCAGGGTATTAGGCTTCCAAAGACAATGAGCACTTTAAGGAAATTTGTTATCAAAATCCTAAACACCCCTTTCCTCCAGATTTTCAATGTATTAAGCAAATTATTTTAAGTTTTGACTTACTTGTCGTTGATAATTGATGAAAAATTATCCCCAACTGGAGACCTGTGTTTACCTGGTCTTATAAATTCTAGTCACTTGTCCTTCTAAGAAAATTAAACTTGGGTTTCTCAGACATATAATGTAATTCCAGGTCTATTTCTTTTTACAACCCAACTCAGATCATTTTCATCTTACTTCACACACACGACATCATTGTTATATCTGCTTCTTGCAAAATACAGTCCAATCTATATGCTTTTAAAAAATCCGATTACAATTAAGACAATTTTCTCTACTCTAGTAGAGTGCTAATGCCAACTAACTGGTACAGTTGATCGGGGAGGGTGATTGACAAATTAGGTGAGCAAACGCATGAATATTTGTGATTGTCACTTTTACGTGCAACGGTTGTTTACTAATTGCGGTATCCCTCACAAATTGCTTCCAGTTTGTCTTTTGAACTGTAGTAAGTGGTCGAGCATTTTTAAAGTTAGGTGTTAACCCGTCGTGTTTCACACGAGATTTCCAAATAATGTAGTATTGATGTCACCCCACAACATACATATAAATGATTAAATAACCCTATCAATTGTATGAAAGAATCAAAGGAAAGGTTCAGGTCAATACTGAGCCTTTGAAGTACCGAAGGATAAAGAAAATATATGTGAGTGTTGTGCCCTAGAGGGTTAAACTCTCTAACTGGGAGAGTTAAACCACTAACCCATAGAGGGTTAATCCCACCAACTCCCTTACACCGAATGCTAAGATATATCTTCTAAGGTCATGCTTTCGAAGAACGATATATCTTGTCGATATAAAACTACCATATTAGTACAAGCTCCATTTTTTGCACGCTACAAGGTTTCATCACAAAGATAAACCTCCAAGAGATTTTAACCAAAGATAATCCCACCAACTCCCTTACTCTGAACGATGAGATATCTCTTCTAAGGTAAGGCCATGCTTTCAAAGAACGATATATCTTGTCGATATAAAACTACCATATTACTACAAGAAAAATGAAGATCGAAGTAGGGAAAACAAATTGCTCCTTGCCAAGAACCGAGGACAGTTTGGAACAGGTTTTTTGCACGCTACAAGGTTTCGTCGCAAAGATAAACCTCCAAGAGGGTTAATAGATAAGACCTCTACAGACAGGATAAGAGCTGTTCTCGGATCGTATGTTGTGTACCCCTGCACTACACATCAGGGTAATTATAATGTGGCAAACGAACGCGTCAATTCAACGATGCAATTTTAATCTCTTCAACCAATCCCGTCACTACTAAAAGACAAACGTGCCCGCCATAACAAAGGCAAAGAGTTAGTCGAGCGAGAATCTTAACGCAAGTATATTAGAAAAGTTACGCATTAGCATTTCTGGGGGGAAAAAAGAACTTCAAAGAAGCACCTCTCATTAAAGCGCGATGATTCACTCCGACCGAAGTGGACAAGGAGAAGAAAGAGGTTACGACAATTAACCTATGCGCCGACCATTTTAATGGGTGAGCTTTATTTTTGGACGGGCCGGTCGCGACAGGTGCAGATAATGAAGTCTTAATATTCCGAAGCTGTAACTGGATCGAGGGAACACGTCACTCCGTCGGTAGCCATTACCAGAGTTCGGGAGGGTGAGGTGATGTACGCGTCGTGAGCTGGCTGGTGGCTTCGTCGAAAGATTCGGTGAAAGAATTACGTGGCGTATAACGGTAGATCTAGGACTCACGCAGAGTGTTTCACTAACTAGGTATAGATTCAAGCAGTTGATAATTTTAGTTACAGATTTGTTTTTGGTATTGTAAAACGCAGTGTTAGAGATTTGTAATTGAAAAAGAAATGGGCACCATAGTTCAACTAACAGTGGTAAAAATTTTGTGTTCAGCCTTCCCACTTAAGCCTTCTGGTGGTGTATTTTCGCGCCGCAAATTGGCCTGTAGTGACCAAAATCTAATGCAAAACCTTGTTTCAAACAGTTACCAGTTGTAGCAAAGAAACGATTTATTGTTCCTATAACCTATTTCTTTCATCTTTGGGAATAGGGCAGTTTTTTTGTATCTCATCAGCAGTAATATATTGACCAGATCTTGATGGACGAGATACCTTGTCATTAATAATATTGATATTATCTTTGACAAGATGTCTCGTCCATAAAGATAACGTCAATTTTGCTAATGTTTAAGCATATCTGCCATATTACTTCATGGGAATGAAGATTCGAGTTGGTAAAACAAATCGTCCATTGTATAGAACTCGTGACACTTTAAACAGATTTTTGCACCTAAGTCTCCCCACTACAGGATGATTTTGGACACCAAATTAAGCCATCAGGAGAGTTAGGCAGTCTCAAGAGTGATCGTATCATTAGTCTACCATCACGCGTCCCGGGTTCAAATCAAGGTTTGATAGCGCTTGGATGCTGGTAATTGTCTCTGTTTAAAGTATCGTCAGCTTACTCATTGAGGCTTCTTTACAAAAAGCCGTCGGCCCCTTGTAGTGGCAATGCCGAAGAGGTCAGCGAACGGGCATTTGAAATTAAAACCTTCCTCTTAAATTTGTTTTTACCATGTAAAAGAGAAAAATGCTATTTTGATACGTTGTAAATCAGCCTCGGAATTTAAGAATCAGCCTTAAAAAATTAAGGTTTACCAACTCTCTGTCACAAAATTACAGAATAGTGTTATGTCGCTATTTATCCATAACCCACATAATAATTAAATTACCGCATCTCTGGGTTGGAATACGTTAGATCGAGGATTACGATAACGGGTAAGAAGTGCTACAGGAGAGACTAAGTTGAAAGTATAATAAGCGTATAAACCCTTCATCTATGATTATTTAAAGACAGTAGGATTTTGAAGATATGTTACCATCACATTATTGAAATGAAAAAAGGAAGAACCAAAGCTCTACATGGCATGATTTTGACGAGACTGGAGCATAACAATAGGTATCGTCACTCAAAGTGAAAAAGGTCGTATGTCTAAAAGTTGCATTTTTCAGGAGAGCAAAAAAAATTAATCGTTTTCTTTATGATTTTATTCTATTTTGTTACATACATTTGGTTATAACTTTTATTGGATCAGCTGATGACATAAGAGATTATTTTAAGTGAAATATTTTGCTAGGAAGGAAAACAAAATTTGTGATAAATACGAAAGATAGAATAGGTAAAATGTATTACATCATTTGTGTGAAATTTAACTCTTCTAATAGAACACCGACAAACGTTTCAATCAACTACTTGTGATTATTTTTAATTAAAATAAATTTTCTTTAATATAAATAGCAGAAAGAATTTCTTCGTTGTTGACTGTAATCCGTGAAACATTTTAACTTATTCTATCCAACTGTGGATTGTCAGGCTTAAATACGATGCTTTGAAAAATTGTAATATTTTTAAATGTTAAGAAAGAGGCTCAAAATTCTGTTTCATCCTACTCCTTCAAGACTCAGTTTCACGAGTTCAATGCAAGCTATGAATACTACAATAGATTATTATGCCCAAAGGAAACAAGAACTAGATTCACAAACTACACGGTAAATAAACAAAAAAACAATATCCTTTGATACCATAGAACGAAGAATTCGCGAATAAGTTAAGAAATTCGCTCATATGCAAATACATTTACGAATATTATTTCATTTTGCTTCTGAAAGAAAAGACAGCGCTTATTGTCCCTCCTTCTGAATGAATGGATGAATAAATAAATGGGACACAGCATACATTTTTCAGTTCAAATTAATTAATGACTTATGATTGCATTTAATTTAAAAACGAATTTGCATTAATGTAAAAAGAAATCCTTTTGTGCTCACTGTAGACCAGGAAATATTCTAAGAGTTTATTGATACCAACAGTGGGTTTTAAGATTGAAAACGATGCTTTGTGAAATGGAATTTTCTGAAATTTTAAGAAAGAGACTCAAAGTTGTGTTCGATCCTAGTCGTTTAAGACAGTTTCACAAGTTCAATGCAAACTATGAATACTACAATAAATTACTATACCCAAAGGCAACAAGAGCGAAATTCACAAACTACACGGTAGACAAACAAAAGACCGATATCTTACCGATACCATAGAACGAAGATTTCGAGAATAAGATAAGGATTCACTCATATGCAAATAACATTTACGAATTTCATTTCATTTTGCTTCTGGAAGAGAAGACAGCGCTTATTCTCCCTCCTTCTGAATGAATGAATAAATAAATGGGGGAAAAGATACATTTTTTCAATCCAATTCTCGGCAGAAATCTCCTTGAAGAGAAAGGAAATAAGGAAATTAAAAAGCGACTGCTCCTAGAACGCATTTTGAATCACAGATTATGTATTTCGGTTACAAAGAAATCAGAGTTTTACGTAACGGGATCGAAAGCGGGATTATTAGTTTTTTGTCATCTTTTCCCTCTTCCCATTTTCGAGTTTTCTTTTTGTGCAACATGCGAGAAATATAAGGGATTTCTCCCTCGGATCGTAGGATTTTTATTTTTGGAAATAAAGGTAAAACCGGGATAAAAAAGAATCAGAGGATAGCCATCCCAATGATTCCTTCACAATAGAAATGCATTTTAAACCAGATTTTAATAAAAACTCACGCGACTGAAAGATAAACGATTCTATTTTCATGCAAATGAAAGACCTGTTAACTGGCGTATTAATATCAGAAATAGATTATGTTAATCATTACTGTCGTGGTTATCATTCCTTTTATCTAAGTACTTTGGTCGAAATTTGTATTAATGCTTCAATGACAGATTTTTATATTCAAGTTTTTAACAACGAACCGATAGAAAAGTAAAACATATCAACGTTTCTATTTTCCTGCAAATGAAAGACCTGTTATCCGGCGTATTAATATCAAAAATGGATTACGTTAATCATCATTGTCGTGGTTATCATTCCTATTATCTAAGTTACTTTGGTCGAAATCTATATATATAATTCTCTTACGTGGCACGCAAAAAAGACGTTATTTGTTATCGCGTTTTGGCAACATTGTACGATTCTTTGTTTATCCCAAAGCCTCGCGCTTCAATTGAATTTGTAGCGTTATCGGATGAAATTTTATTGAAAAAAAAAATGAATTTTAGTCGAGCTGTTGCAGTAAATAATAGAAATCAAAGAAAACGGAGGATCTTTTCAGGGTCATTTAAAAAAAAAGGTCCGTTTCGGGGCAAACTATTATAGTTCAAAAAGATGCTTGCATTACAACTTTCGACAACAAACTCAATGAAAAAGCGTGGGTGGCTCGAGTGCTGGGTAAATGTACACACAACCAACATGCTGGGTTTTCAATTTCCAAATCAACGCTCACATTTCGAGTCAAAATTTGCTCAAAGTTTCCATTTGAATTCTGATACCAGAGGAACTGTAAATATCTTTTCTGAAAAACAGCATAAAATTTAGATTTGAAAATATTTTTTTGGAATATCATATTTTGTTAACAATTCCTTCTGCTAGGACACATGTCTTCATTGATGCGAGCGAAGCGAGCATAGGTTCGCGCAGCGAACCAATGAGGATTGCGAAGCAAACCTCTGGGGGTTGGCGAGCGTTAGCGAGCAGGGGGCGGGCCCCCTAGTTTGTACTAATGCTTCAATGACAGATTTTTACCTTTTAGTTTTTAACAACGTACCCATAGAAAAGTAAAACATATCAACTCTGAAATTATACTTACATTTACTTAAAAATTGATCCACAGTATTACCTGTGACTTGTATTTTAATGATTTAAATACAACCGCGGATAAGACGAGCGATTATTAATTCGAAGATTGTAAAAACAATGACAGTACAATGTAGTACTTTACATCGAGTAGTACTTTACATCGAGATCAGATGTACTTTGGTGAGTTTTGAAGGTTTCGTTTTTAGTGTTAGAAAGCGAATATAGTTTCTGACACTCATTTGATGCAAAACACTTCTTATATCAATTGAATTCGAAGAGTTTTTATTTCCTTTAAATTCACATGATGAGAGGGATCCAAAGGAGAAATGTTTTGCAAATGAAAGTATATTTGTCATACTTTATCTCTTCGAGTAAATATTTGTGAAGGCAAACTACATTTATTTCCTTTCTTTATACCAATAAGCATTAAAGACAAGATATAAAAGTTTGAAACATTGATGTTTAGTTAATATCAACTAAGCGCTGAATTATACGATAATTTATGTTTTTAAAGCAGACTGTTTTTCACCGATTCCCTGTCAATATTAATTTGTTAGGAGACGGACTTTAGTCATTATTACTCTACAAGAGCGGTATTGTAAACCAATTGGTGTTACTCTGGTTCGCCAAGGGACTGACGTTGACCTCACATGTAAGGCTCAGCGCGTTTATTGGGTTGTCACACATTTGCTCCAGACGGACAAACATCATCCCCCCCGGATTCGAGCCACAAACCTTTCTGACTAGAATGCAGCCATCCTGATCATCAGACTTATTGGTCGGCATGTCGAATGATGTTGATGTAAAGTTATTAAATATATTTTAACTTAAACATTTTTATTACTTTAAGGGGAATAAACACAAATAAGTTTTCCGATTTGCCCTTGCTCTTATACTAATTACTGCCTAAATTAAAAAAGATAACCTTTTAGGTTCGATGGGTTGGGTTTTATGGTGCAAAGGCTATATTTGGTAATGCTTTGATACCTTTATCCGATAATGTTTGATATTAAATTTCAGTAAAATTGGCTGATTATCCCAAAAAGGTCATATTTATCAAATCAAATATTTAATTAAAGAACTGTACAATCGAATCAAAAGTAAATATATAATAACTCCTACGTATTTTCTTAAATGTTCGTTTTGAGTAGTTTTTAATAATGACTGACTAGTTTTTTAATATTACCTAACACATTTTCTTACATGATATGAGAATGTAAAAGTACTAGCAATTATACATAATATTTTGAGAATAGCTTGTTATTGTCTACATGGAATGGGGTATTATAATTCATTCAACAGACAAAGGAAATATTAAAAAGATAAGTACTGAAATTTAATTTAATTTCAAATTTTTTTATTCATCACATGCAAATTGAAATGAATTTTCAAGTGTAACATCCTATCTTCAGCACAATATAAAACAATACGTTGAATGAGTGTAGAAAAAATATTTGTAGCAACTGGATACTGGAAATAATCCGAAAGTACTGCAATTTTTTGTGTGTATTTATTTAAAGCTCTGACATTAGTACAATTAAAAGTATGACACCAATACTTTTGCATCCTTTAAATTAACTGCACAGTTCCAATCTTATTACTGAGAATTTAATAAAAATTACTCACGTTAAGTGCTTTCAAAGAGATCGAATAAAATACTTAATCCTGAGTGATCGGTAAATTGTTATTCAAGACGAAAAAAACAAACCATTCTAGATCCAGTCAATTTAACAATCACCATAAGAACGCACAATATCTCCTTGCAGAAGGAAAAAAATCACCTCATCCTCAACGAAACATGTTCGAAATCGCATTTCAAATAGAGCAATTTCAATTTAAGTCTTCAATAAAAATTTATTAGAGAAACAGTCCCTGAGATATAAATAAATTAACAAAGAAAAGCATCTTAATCTGCAAATTAAAAAAGAACTCACGCATCATAGTCGGCTGCGGGGAGAAAACATTGGTAAAAAATCCCCCATCCGTGAGGGAAAATTAGAAAAAAGGGAAAAATTAGGGGAAAAGAAAATTAATAACACAGCGAGGCAAAAAACAAGCTCCGTTATTACAGTTTAATTAAACTTTTGATAATTTAGAATTCACTTTTCTCTTTGTAAATAAATTTCGGAGGGAAGACATGGACGTTTTATTCAGGAATGCATCCACAGTTCATCTTTTCTCATTTTAATCAGAATCGTTTCATTTCGGTTTGAAAGCTGAATAATTTGTTTTAGACCGTTCGATATAGATTTCTTAATATCGTTTCCCCTACCTGAAACGGTGGTATTATTCTTTTATGATTTCTTTTGTCCCTTTTGTTCATTACTTTCTTTGAGAATAGATTGTCTTTTGCAGCTATGTACTTTTGGATGGCCTGTTTTTTATTTTTCAAGGCTTGAAAATAAAAATAAGCATTTTTTCCTCTTTTGGAGTTTGCTAGAAGTAATTTTTTTTTTTTTTGGTTTTAGATTATTGAAATTGTGAAAGGTTTTTTTGTGAGGAAAAATGTGGATGTTATTTCATTCATTACTAAAATAATTTTCTTGTCTAACAGCTTAGGTCGTTGCATTTTAAATCAACCCATTTAATTTACTAACTTCTCGTTTTATCTCGTTCATGTCTGTGTAATTGAATTGTGTTCTAAAATACACTTAATGTACATAATGTTTTGTAACACAAAAAAGTGTTTCTAAAGTTATAGGAAAGATGGAGTATAGTACTAAATTTTGAAAAAAGGACATCAAGATTAATGAATCTGTACTCCATTATCGCGTTATTTAAGTTATGAAAAAAAATTTTCATTTCATCAGTATATTTCAATTTACAGAATATCATGTCGAACCTCGAATGCTTGTTATGACAACTTAAAAAATTCTAATTTTTCGAGTATTTTTTTTAATTTTCAAAATTTGCATTTACAAATAATTTTAGATGATTCATTTTACAATAGATTTATATAAATGAGAAAAATATAAATACTCAAATATGACTGAACTATCATAAAAAGGCTTTTTAAACTAAAATAATGATTCTTACAAAAATATAAGCTTTATCTTTAAAATAAAATTCATTCTAATAATTTAATAAAATATAGGCATGAAGAATTCTCTGAATATTTGTAAACACACTTCTAAATCCCTAAAGCATATAAAACATTAAATTCGTAGAAGATTTTAAAACAAATCTTAAAATATATAAAGTTTCAAAAACGCCAATCTGTAAATTTCTAAAACATTTGAGATCGCAAATCTAAATCCCTAAAACGCTTGTTAATACACATCCTCAAATCTCTGAAACACAAATATGTTTTTCACTGAATTATTTGCAAAAAAATCTAGAAATGCCAAAACACTTGAAAATACCAATTTAAATCCCTAAAATATTTGAAAAAACAAATCTTACATCCCTGAAACATTTAAAAACACAGATCTGTACACCCCTATTACTAAGTATTTGAGATAATAAATTTAAATCCCTTAAATATTTGTAACATAAATTTTAATTCTATAAACATCTGTAAACAAAGTTTTGAAAATCAAAGAAATGCTTGTAAACAAAGATTTGCAAATCATAGAAACATTCAAAAATAGAATTCTATAAATCTCTGAAACATTTTAAAACAAAAATATGCTTATCCCTGAAACATTTTGAAGGCTTGAAAAGAAAAATTGCTGAAACATTTAATATTCCAAAAGGAAAAATTCTCGACATAGTTGGAAACACAAATTTGTATACCCCTCAAGCACTTGAAAGCATAACACAGATTTGTACATCCCTATGTGAAATATTTGAAATCATAAATCTAAATTGTTGAAATATTTGGTAACACAAATTTAATTTTTGTAAAATTTAATAATAAATATTTGTAAATCAGGGAACATTGGAGTACAGAAATCTCTAAATCTCTAAAACAGTTAAAAGACAAATCGCTTCATCCCTGAAAACATTTGAAAGCACAAAAAGATAAATGGCTGAAACCTCTAAAAATCGAAATAGAAATAGAAAAATCCCGTTCATATTTGGAAACACAAATCTGTAGATCTCTGAAGCTTTTTAAAACACAGATCTGTACATCTATAAGAATTCGAAGTCATGAATCTAAATCATTGAAATATTTGGAGACATAAATTTAAATTCCTAAAATATTTGAAAAAATATTAGTAGATTCCTGAAACATTTGGAAGCACAAATATAATCCCCACAACATCGGAAAACACTAGTCTGCACACCTTTAAGAACTGAAAACTCGCACAACACGAAATACGTTACATCGAGCTTTCCTATAGAAATCATATCTCCCACCCCCGTTTACATCACTGATTTCTGCCACTAAACATCACCCCCCCCCCCCTCCCAAATCGCAGTTTAATAAATTATGAAAAACCACACTCTATTAAGTGAAAATCTTCCCGCTGCTCCCCCCCCTCCTACCTGCAAAATAGTGCGCAAAAAAATCCCGCCCTGATAAAACGAGGTCTGTGAGCACGCCCCATTGTGTGGAATGCAAAAACCCACCTCGCAGAACAAAGACTGGGAAAAAAAGGTCGATTGATTTTGTGCCGTTCATTTGTTAGGTTAATGTGGTAGGCGATCGACATCAAAGAGAATCGATGGCTAATTAGATGTAGCCCACATACTATGTTTGCAGGGGCGCTGTAAAAAGATTGTGTTTGCCCTGGCTTCTGGAGGTTCTGGGACATTGTTGCAGCTTGGCGTCTCGCGGTGGGTTTACAGATAAAACACAGATCTGAAACATGCGAAACAAGGCCCCTTGGCAAGTTGCATTGTGTTGTAATGAAAACCCACTTGAGTTTTATTTGATGTCTGTGTAAATTTATGGTTTCTTGTTATAGTATCTTTATAGTGTCTCTCAGCGTTTGTTAATAAAGTGTTTTGCCTTAGCAGAAAGATTTCTTTTATAAACATATTTGTTTCGGAACTTAAAAACATCAGATTTAACCGTCAAAGTTTCTCGTATTTATTTAAAATCTACAGGAATACGTTATCCTTACGACATAAATTTAATTTCTCTCCAGTATCTTAAAAAGAGTCTTTAAAATTATAGCAATCATATATTGCCATAATTATAAAATGCATACTGTCGAAACAATATTTTCCCAACATCGTATTACAAATTAAACACACATACAGGAAACTCATAATACATTGGCTCATTCTATATTTCATTAGCCAAAACATCCATTTTCACTCTATTACTTGAATTTGTATTCAAGACACTCTGTTACAAAAATGTTTATTGTATTTATTCGGTATTTTGGTATTTGGTATTTTAAACACAGTCACACGCAGTAACAACACATATAGCTATATATATAGGCGACAGTGCCAGATCAAACCCGAAGTATATTCATTCGGAATTTATACTCAAGACAAATTATGAATAGATTAATATTACGTGCAAATTTTAATAGTATTTGCTTTATTTATGATTATTATTTACATTATAAACCCTCCTTAAGGATTTAAAAAATTATTCTTTATCCTAATTTCCTGAGGTGGAACAAATATCATGAGGGATAATAACTTTTAAACAAGGTGAATTCATTTCCCTTTTAAGATCAATAGCTCTTTAGATTTTGGTATGAATAATTTTTGAAGGTAGAATCAGGTAAATTATTAATTTAAAAAAATTACTAATGGAATTTGTATGATATACAGCAACTTCAACTGCTGCCGCCTCAACTCAAGGTATTTGCACACTGCGGTAGCAATCTGCGATTCCTGTAAATTTCCCTGGGTGTATTTCTCTATGTAGCAGTAAAATTTCAGCTGTTAATTAATGTCCATATCTTGACATCTTATGCTCTTTTCTTAATGCAGATTATTCAAATATGGTCCGTGCACCACATTAAACTTGTATAAATTTGAGAAGAAACAAAATCTTGATGTTGCAAACACATTTGTACTTCTAGAGTAAGAAATGGCTCTATAAAAGATGTTTTCTTAATTCCTTTACCTTAATGCGTTAAAACAGCATTAACTAAAGGTAAATCGTTTAGCTTTAATACTAAAGCATATATTAATATCACATTTTGGTAGTAATAATTTGTTTCGATTTTGTAAGGACGTAAAATATCAATTTTATGATATTAACAAGTAAAAGTGAGGAATTAAATTTAAAGTTAGATGTATGTGCAGTAGTAGGCAAAATTGGTAAAATGTACTTAACTGATTTGAAAACGTCAACAAATATTAAGGACATGTAGAATGCTAGATGTCATAACTTTATATAATTTAGAAAACGATTTGGTAAGACTTATATCATAAAATGTCTCATTAAATTTAAAAAAATAATCATGTCTCATTAGATTGTTTTAACGGGTAAATACAGTAAGTCTAATTAATCAGAACTGAGAAAAAATAAAAAGAGAAGGATACATGAGAATGAAGGTTTCATGAGAATGAGAGAGAGACTAAACTTTCCTACGTTATGACTTTCGATTTCAAAATCATTTTCAAATGATTCCTGCTCAGTTTAACGGCATTGATAAGAACATTTTCTTGCCACACAAATCGCTTTTGAGCTGGTTTATGATCATACGACGAACGAGTTTTCATTACTCGAAATATCCCACAGTTGATATTTATCATTAAAGCCGAAGATGCATTACACAGTAGAATTAAGCTGTTATTTTACAGCGATAATATATTGAAAGAAGAACCTATATTATGGCCTGCTTGTGAACAATTGAACGTAGCTCGTTACGAAATAAGGCTACCCTCTGTTTTGTAACTTTTCAAAAATTTAATTTCAATGTATAAGTATCATCTGGATATATATAGTACTATCAAAATACCCGACCTTACTCGGTTTGAATTGGTTTACTCTAGATTGAAGAGATAATCAAAATATATAATGACTTACGTTTTTTGTAGAATAAAAATTTATTTTAACATCTTTCGCCATCTTTATATTTTCTACAACTTACTTTGGACACAAATCCTACACATGCATATCCATTCATGTAATACATTTCACATACATCGTACAATTGCTGTATGACAAAGCTACAAAATGACGAAAGGTGATACTAAGGTTACTACTATAAAAGACGATTTATAGGAAGATTTGGAATTCCCTTTCTTAAGTTCTTTTCATGTTCAACTCAATTAATTAAAATTACGATTTACGGCGAGTGCTCTCGCACTCATAGTCAACAAAACAATATTTTTTTACTTGTAGCACTCTTGCCTCCGGTATGCGACATTGTGAAATTTTGCAATCTTCTAATGTCATTATTACAACGAATTTTTTAATGTTTGAAAAAGTTCCAGTTTGGATTAATAAACATTATTATTCTTTCAATAAAGGCATTATTCTTTAAATAACGGCATTATTCTTTAAATAACGGCATTATTCTTTAAATAACGGCATTATTCTATAAATAACGGCATTATTCTTTCAATAACGGCATTATTCTTTCAATAACGGCATTATTCTTTCAATAATGGTATTACACTTAAAATTTACTGAAAATTTATACTGACTTACCTAACATTTTTAAGTTTAATACTTTGTGGTGCTGTTGCGTGTGATGAGAAGGAAAACACATTTATTAAAATAATAAATATTTACAACAGGAAACAGCGAAGTAAAACAAAATAAAAGATGTCGCAAAAAATTGTTCTAAAGATATTAATTTGTGATTCAATTTTATCTCTTGATCTCGCACAGTTGCCACAACTTACAACTAAAAGTGTACAAAATTTAGAAATGGGAAATTAATTCAGAGCGAAAGAACCAGAAAAAATATCACTGGTCGTGCGATCTTGTTCATTCTCGTTTCATTGAAAAATATCGTCTGTCCCAAATATTCTTAAATCGTTTTTATTGCGCAAAGAATAAAAAAAAGACTCGAAATAAATAAAGTATCAAAGATGAAATTCCATAAAAAAAAAAAAAATTTTGAAGAATAATTACTTTTTCAGCAGTACTGGTAAAGCAATCGAAGTAATCGTAATATTCAATAGACGTTCCAATTTTTCCCAAACTACCAAATTATGGTTGATTTAAGTATACTTACTCAGGTGTTTTAGCATGAAACTCAACTAAATATAACAATAAAGACATGTTTGATACTGCATTCACTAAACTAATAGATAATGTATAAAATAAAATACATTTCAATCAAATATCTGGAATACAATTCATGTGATGTCTACACAAACACACTAACACAAAATCGAGCATAGAACAGAAAGACGGATAGACAGACTTTCGCAACCAATGCCACTCACTAAATGAAGATAAGTACTCACTGTATGCAAATTTTCATTAAAATATCTTAAACCGTGTGGACGTGTATAGGGCACAACATACAGACAGACAGACAGACAGACAGACACCAAACGAGAAAAAGACGGATTCGGCATCAGAAGGGTCCAAAACGGATAGAAAACTTGAAATGGGTCGAAAATATTGAATGTACAAACAAACACTCCATTCTTATTTATATAGACTAGCAAAATACCCGACCTTACTCGGTTTGAATTGGCTTACTCTAGATTGAAGAGATAATGAAAATATATAATGACTTACGTTTTTTGTAGAGTAAAAATTTATTTTAACACCTTTCGCCATCTTTATATTTTCTACAACTTACTTTGGACACAAATCCAACACATGCATATCCATTCATGTAATACATTTCACATACATCGCACAATTGCTGCATGACAAAGCTCAAAAAGACGAAAGGTGATACTAAGGTTACTACTATAAAAGACGATTTATAGGAAGATTTGGAATTCCCTTTCTTAAGTTCTTTTCATGTGGAACTCAATTAATTAAAATTACGATTTACGGCGAGTGCTCTCGCACTCATAGTCAACAAAACAATATTTTTTTACCTGTGGCACTCTTGCCTCCGGTATGCGACATTGTGAAATTTTGCAATCTTCTCCCGTCATTACTACAACGAATTTTTTAATGTTGGAAAAAGTTCTAGTTTGGATTTTTAAACATTATTATTATTTCAATAACGACATTATTATTTAAAACACGGCATTATTCTTTAAATAACGGCATTATTCTTTAAATAACGGCATTATTCTTTAAATAACGGCATTATTCTTTAAATAACGGCATTATTCTTTAAATAACGGCATAACTACACTTAAAATTTACTGAAAATTTATACTGACTTACCTAACATTTTCAAGTCTAATACTTTGTGGTGCTGTTGGGTGTGATGAGAAGGAAAACACATTTATTAAAATAATAAATATTTAAAACAGGAAACAGCGAAGTAAAACAAAATAAAAGATGTCGTAAGAAATTGTTCCAAAGATATTAATTTGTGATTCAATTTTATCTCTTGATCTCGCACAGTTGCCACAACTTACAACTAAAAGTGTACAAAATTTAGAAATGTGAAATTAATTCAGAGCGAAAGAACCAGAAAAAATATCACTGCTCGCGCGATCGTGTTCATTCTCGTTTCATTGAAAAATATCGTCTGTCCCAAATTTTCGGAAATCGTTTTCATTGCGCAAAGAATAAAAATAAGACTCGAAATAAATGACGTATCAGAAATGAAATTCCATAAAAAAAATTTTTTTTGAAGAATAATTACTTTTTCAGCAGTACTGGTAAAGCAATCGAATTAATCGTAATATTCAATAGACATTCCAATTTTTCCAAAACTACCAAATTATGGTTGATTTAAGTATACTTACTCAGGTGTTTTAGCATGAAACTCGTCTAAATATAACAATAAAGAAATGTTTAATATTGCATTCACTAAATTAATAGATAATGTATAAAATAAAATACAATGCAATCAAATATCTGGAATACAATTCATGTGATGCCTACAGAAACACACAAACACAAAATCGAGCATAGAACAGAAAGACGGACAGACAGACTTTCGCAACCAATTCCACTCACTAAATCAAGATAAGTACTCTCTGTATGCAAATTTCCATGAAAATATCTTAAACCGCGTGGATGTGTATAGGGCACAACATACAGACAGACAAACAGACAGACAGACACCAAACGAGAAAAAGGCGGATTCGGCATCAGAAGGGTCCAAAACGGATAGAAAACTTGAAATGCGTCGAAAATATTGAATGTACAAACAAACACTCCATTCTTATTTATATAGATAGTATGACCGGATCAATCTATCAGGAGGGCTGGATAAGTCAATACAGAGATTTGTATGTGGTTTTCGGTCCGGTTAAACCAATTCTGATTGACATATTGGTCTGCTTCCATAGTAAACCTACGGACGTAATTTGTCCCTTGCCCGGATAAACATATCCAAAAAGGCATTATCGTGTGTACTTCCCTGGTATACCTATTAAAAGGGCCGTATCTGACCTGCTGGTAAGGTATACCTATCCAAAAAGCCGTATCTGTTTTATGTGTAATAAATCTACACAAAGGGCGCATCTGGACAGCTTCCCTGGTAAACCTAACAAAAGGTCGTACCTGACCTGCTTTCCGGGTATTGGCCTTTACGCTGAGGCGTTTAGATTTTTTCAATCGTCTCCAGGAACGGCTCTTTCGTCTGCATGTCCAACCCCCCTTACCTAACTTGAGCTTTCCTTGCATAGTATTGTGTGGCGTATAACACCAGAGTGAACTTCTGCCTTTTCCCCAAAGCGTTCATACATCACGGTCGACAGAGTTGGGTACCGAACAAAAGGAGAGATCCTTTGGAAGGTCAGTCGCCGACAGCTCGTAAATGGTGATCGATGCCAGCAGTCACTTAAAAGGGGGATAACAGTCACCGTACACAGATCTATTCCATGCCGCTGGTGTTAACGAAATTCTAGTGGTAAAAATTGTCTACCTGTCGCAGCTTAAAATTTAATTAAAATACCGTATCTGATTAATAACAGGGCTAACCTACTTGGAGGACCTAATCCGGTCTGCGGACCTAACAAACCTTTTCACTACATTCTTTATATCCAGTGTACTTGTCTGTGATGAACAGACTCCAATCAGGAGAACAGCTATTACGCAATAAGTTGTCAAACAGATAACCTGGATCGTAGCATTAAAATATTGTTGCTTTTCAATATCATGCGGTTTTCAAGTGAAAACTCACATCAACCGTTTCTCGAACTGAATGATAATTTTCAAACAATCGACCAAGCATGCATATATCTCAAAGAATTTAATAAAACGCAGTTTAATCCATTCCTTCTTAAATGTCAAGTGAAGCCCTCGGAAGATTCTATTAGATCAGACCTAATCCGCCCGAAGGACCCCGCATTCGTTAGCATTGATCTACCCAGAGATGAAAATTCCGGACGGGTATTCCGGCAAGCAAGCGAGCAGTCTGAATATTCGATCCCGAACCGGAACCCCGATAAGTGTTCCCCCAGACGCATCCGTCCAGGGGGAACTCTTAGAATCTATCAATAATCCGTCGTTAGAATTACTCGCATGCGGTTCCGGCGAAATAAATCGATGCCTAATTAGCGGAGGATGCAGTTGGGGAGAACTTGAAAGTTGGCCACCGAGCGATTCGCAAAACGTGCAGCGCGTGAATTCTGCTTCAGTGGATAAGGTCCAAGCCTCGTAGTCTCTTGGATGCTAGTTGTGTATAGCGCTTATTACGTTGTGGTTATCTATAAACCATAGTTTAATGTATTGATCTTTGAAAGGAATAGATAGGCTTAGAGCATGAACTCAATAACTGACGAAATATTTGTTACTAGCCGGGCTGCGCCGGCTAGCACTTCGGCGGTGTGTAATAGTGCTTTTTTTTTAACTTTTTTACACACCGTAAAAAAACATGATTTGATTTGTATATTTTACTTATTTTTATGAAACAATTCATCAAATCATTGCGTATTCAATCAAATATTTAAGGAAAGTTGATCGAAATATACATATACCGCTAAAAAATTACCCACGTCTAGTGATATTTTACAGGAAATAGACATACCATTAAAATTTAGCTCCTAAATAATATTTCTCCAATAGGTAATATAGCGGAACACATAATGCAAACAAAAATAAAATTCAATCCTTGAAAAAATGCAAAATTCTGAAGAAAAAAAACCACGTAAGTATCTATTCAAACGTGTTGAATTTTGACTTTCTGAATATATTATGAAATAGAATAATGCGACCAAAGACTTTTCAAAGATATTGACAAAGGCAATAATGATTTATCAACAAAAAGAACACATATTTATAATACTTGGGAATTCTCAAATATGTCCGCAACATCTCGCAGTCAACTCAAGTACCCAAACACGGAATTCTAAATCAAATTTAAAAAGTAATAATTTACAATAATTCTGACGTGGACAGATACCGGGTAGCAAAATTACGTTTAAATTACTTTTACATCAAAGGAAGAAATAAAAAGTCAGTTCAAACATAAATATTACAAATTAATTCCTTAGTTGGCATAAAAATTGACTTCGTCTATTTGAAAACCGCAAGAATTCAAAATATCTGGGTTATTTCATTTACGTTGCCAATCGACGATACACAAATAACGTCGATTTCGGATCCATGTACGTTAATGTTTTACATATATAGATTGTTACAGTTGTTTAAATGGTTAACTTTTGATTTTAGGATCGAAAACAAAAGTTTTATGTAAACATTTTGGTAACATTGTATATTTTAAACAGATTATAATAGGACAATGCATTTCTCATCATTATGAAAACAAGCGTTTAATGTCTCGCTAAAATATGTCAGATAGTGAGTTTCTGCTAAGGCGACAATATACCTATCCTATGAAAGCATTGGATGAATAATGTAGTTCTGTGCTTCCAAATATATGTATATGTTGCACAAGTGAGAGTGACCCCTTACATTTTGGCATGAATACGTCTTTAAAACCGAAACAGTATTGGGAAACATACATGAAAAGTCGAGACTTACAAAAGACATTACAATTGTTTTCCTTCATGATTTGCCGACCGATCGGTATAGTGGTTAAGGTGTTAGCCTCTAGATCGGAAGGTTCCTGGTTCGAATCCGAGTCCGGGCATGGATGTTTGTAAGCGTATGGTGTAAAGGCGGCTGGGGCACCTTAAATCTGTTGTGGCCGAAAGTCGTTGGGATGGTGTGGAAGTTTGGAGAGTGGGGTGCCAGCTCAGGTATTGCTTCGTCATCTGACCGTGGTTCGAAATTACGAGGTGTTGCCCTCGGATCTTTTCCTTAAGGCATCCGACTAGGTTCGGTATAATTTTTTTGAAAACGACTCTTAAATCACAATTTAAACTTTTTTCATACTAGATAATGTTTTGAAATCATGAAATAAAGCAAAAAATAATTCACCGACTCATTATTTTTTTGTCAATTGGGCAAATTAAGGAAAAATTTAATCAAAATGACTACCAATATGGCTAACGCTCTGTATAAATTTCTATTAAATTAATTTTAATTTCCTTGCAGCACAATATATCTATGATATTAGTGACGACAATATACTACAATCAAAGAGATATATTGAAATGTTAAGAAGTATCGATCTTTATATGTAGCTAAAATTTTAATTTTACAAAATGTCTACTTTTCGTTTAAATTAAATAACTGTAAATTAAAAAGTATGCATTGTACAACTAAACCTATAGTATATTGTCATTACAACATGTTAATAAGTAATAAGGGTTAATTTCGTAGAGATATCTCTTCAACTTTATGAGAAATCATGTTACGCGTGTGCAATATTTGCTTAAAATTATGTTTTCTAGAAAAAGCATTTAAAGATTACTTTTGTGTTTTTTGCCATTACCCAATTCTTCGCACAAACTTGGTGTAAAATGTTGAGGCTTGATTATAGAAAATAATTTCAACAAATTTATATTTAAAATTATTTTTATTTTTGAAAAATTAGCGGAAAACCTCCCAATTTTAGGTCATTTTAATCGTACTTCAGGTTTCAATTTCTGTCGTTCAGTAATACTAAAATTGCTATAATTTTATTTCTATTTATCGTAGACTTAAAACAATTACAGATTCTGAAATTTAAGAAACTGGGCTTCAATATGAGAGAATAAAACGAATTTTAGAATTTTGGGCAAAATTACGTTTTAAACGTAGTCGGATACCTTAAGGGATTGATCCCGTACCGTCGTCAATAGCCCGTTGTGTTGCTCTAGTACGACGTTAACTAAAAATTACCAAAATTACCTTTATGATTTCAGAATGAAAAGAAGCACCCAGACTAAATATATAGTGTAGTGTAAAGAAAGAATGTCTGGACCTGTAAATACCTATGGATTGAGTATGCAGGCACAATGAGTCCGCAATGAGTCGAAATTCTACAGTACTGGGCGTGCTTTAAACCAGTGTTACTTTGGATTGGAGTGAGAACTGCGTACGTGGTATCGTTCGAAGGCTATCAGACTGCGCTGTTATCAATATTGAACAGTAACAATCATGCACGAGAGCAATGTAAATATAAGTGAGTAGAATTTAAATAAGTACAAAATTTCATACGATTTCATTACTAGAAGAAACATGTAGAGGATAAATGTAGCACCGTGTAGACATTAGGGATGCAACAATGATGCCAATGTTTTCAAAACACCGATGTTTTAAAAAAAACATCGATGTATTTAACATCGATGTTTTGGGGTCGATGTTTTTTTAACATCGATGTTTATACTTGACAATGTTTTTACGTTGTCGATGTTTTATTTTTAAATGAAAAAAGTACCGTTTAAAAATTTAAAAAAATAACCAAGTAACATAATTTTTATCATCAGAAAAATTGAACATACTTTTAGACCAAAGTGACCAAGGGTGAAGGGTCTGAAAAGTAGGTATGTGACATCGATGTCGATGTTTTCAAAACATTGATGTTCTATAAAAACATCGATGTATTTGAGCCGATGTCGCATCACTAATTGCTAAACCAGTTTTTAGAAAAGGGGAAAAAAAGTTTAAATACACTGAATGTTAAAAACATCGATAGTTTGGGGGAGATGCATTATCAACATCGATGTTTCAAAACATCAATGTTTTGCTAAATATGTCGCATCGCTAGGTGCTAAACCAATTTTAAGAAATGGGGGTAAAATTTTAAATACATTGAATTTTAAAAACGTCGATGTTTAAAAACATCGTTGTTTTTGGGGCGATGTATTATCAACATCTATGTTTTAATTTTGAACATCGATGTTTCAAAACATCGATAATTTGCTGTCGATGTCGCATCCTTAGTAGACATAGTATGTTTATACGTGACATGACCTTCGGACCGACTGAGCAGGGAAACCGAGCACGGTGAGTGTGTATACAATATTACGGAAATTCTACGGTGCTGGGCGAACGATGAGTCTCTGTGACTTAAGATTGTGTGGTGTAGGACTGCGTAAGTTGTTTTCATTGAAAACTACCGAGTTGTTATACATTTTATTAATGGCCTTTAATTAATGAATTCATCCTCTAACATTAATATCAAACTACACTGTAATCGTTCAAGTTGTAATTGTTGAATAGTTATGCAATAAACAATCGTTCAAACTGTAAGGTAATTGTTGAATAGTTATACAATAAACAATCGTTCAAACTGTAAATTAATTGTTGAATAGTTATACAGTAAACAATCGTTTAAATTTTCCATGTATGCTTTATTTATTCCACAATCCATCATCAGGCCCGGGTATTCAAAACTACGATTTGTGTCCTCGACACTATCAACCATTTGTTTTGACACAGCAGTGATCATAGCATATTTCAAAAACATTTTTTTTTGTTCTCCATTTTGAATTTTCCATCTGAATTTTGTCGTTATTTTGCGTAAGGCATTTTATAGATCTTTAATTATTTTGATTTAGTTTTTTCTTTTGATTTATCTGTTATTAAAATATTATTGATTGTCTATTACTCTCATACCGAAGTCTGTGTCTTTGCGAGCCCTTCACAGGGTGGAATCTTGTTTTGGAGGAGCTGATTTAGTTCAATGCAGTGTCCTCAGAGCTATAATCTGTAAATGTTGTTTTTTTACATGGTTCATCTTACTGCGGAATAAAAATTTAGAAACATTCTAATCGCGTCAAGTTATTTTTGAGTATTGTATAATATTGCTTTAGCCCCACAATCCATATAATGACTGAATAATAGGCTGAAGGAATCCAACAAAATATTTCATTCAAGAAGCAGGTTTTAAACCTGGTAAAAATAATGCAGACCGGGAAGACTGCAAAACAGATATACATAATGTACCTCGTAGATTAATATAATGGTCAAATTCGATTCCCTTTTAAAAATTCTCGTTTAAAATATTTACTCCGAAATCGCACTAGATTTTGAAAGTAATATTTTTCATAGATATAAACTTTTAAATTGAGTTAATAATGCAAATTTCAATGCTTTTCGGTTTTAAAGTCGTATATAAAGGGTTATTCAAAACGATTGCCCTCTTTCAGATGAGAACAATTCCGTACGAATAATCCATTATACATGTCATATACATTAAATAAATAAAGAAACATTTCCTTCAACTTTCAAAACGTTGCCTCTATTGTCAGTTTGGCTCGCCGGAACACAAAGTTCTAAGAAAATGGATACTGCAACAAAAGGTTTTGTATGCTACAGTTTTTGAGAAATGATGTCTTCTACATTCCACGGTTTATTCTTTGGGGTCATTGGATCTATCGCCACGTGACTTTTCTTGCTAAAGATGTTGAGATTAGTATGCATTGTACACAGCCTATATGATTCTAATATCTAAATTATTAATGTTGTAACGACAGTAAAAACCTATTTGACAGAATGACAGAGTGAGTACGGCAAAAATTTGACTATCGTATTCATACTTTTCGTATAATTCAAGTCACATACAACACTTCTGGGTAACTATCATGGATTTGGCTAACTTCCTTTCTATTCTTTTATACAGAGTAAGAAGCACGATGCAAAACAAAAGATTAATTTGGATAATCCTTTCATTTTCCCCATTTCTCACTTCAATGGATTTAAATATGTATTATAAATAAGGGATAGGTTCTAAATATCTGTTTTATTTTAATCTTAATCAGATTCAGAGAAATATTCTAGTGAAATAAAACAATAAGATAAAAGCTTATGTAAGTGCCAAATATGATAACATGTAAATTATATTTTCTAGATTTTAGCATTAAACATGAAAAATTCGTTTTAAAACCTCCATTTGGGATTAACATCATGAGCGACTCAAAGAATCTTAACTCTCCGAATGGTTTCGATGGGATTTTTCGTCCATCAACATCTGACAAATTTGCTAATTGCACGATACATCGATATCTGATCGATATTGCTAATCACGATATATTTCGGTCATCTAGATCTATTCAGTTTTGTTAATGACGATATAACTCGCTGAGACAAACACCAGGCATGTTAAACACGTATAAACACGTATTTATATGATCGTGGGAAAATATTCGAAACGTAATAAACATCATAAATCTTACGTGGAATTTCAACTAATAAAAACGACTGTAACTTAATTATACATGTTTAAAATAATGAAGAGATTTAATCTGAGATTCGAAACAAAGAAATGAAAGTGGATTTTCCAAGTGATAAATATTTTCGATAGTAAACAAAAGTTAATTGTACATTTTATGTTTACCTCTCTTGAACTATTTTTACGTATATGCAGTCATATGAAAAGCCATTAATAGTTGCACTTTAAAATTATGTTTTATCAGATACACAAAAATATGTCCCGAAAATTGCATTTATTAACCAAAGGAGATAAACTGAGTTTAAATGTAATTAATACCTACGAAACACTATTAAATTATTCTAGCATATTATATTTTAGTAAAATAGGTCTAAAGTAACTTTTTATCATTTTGTAAGCAGATTACATAAAGGGAATATGAATGCATAGAGCTAACGATGTCTATTGAATGATAGTAAATGTAGAGAAAGGAAAACTAAATTAAATATTTAGTAGGAAGATCACTGAAGAATTTGAATATTAGGGTTGTCATGATACAGAAATGAGACATTGTTTGGTTAACCACCCCGCACACATTGTTTGCTATGCAAAGGCTAGTTTGACATACCGGTAAGAGAGACGAAGATAAAAAACTGAACATTCTATTATAAATACTAAAAGTGATTAATAGATAAACCTATTTACTTAACATATTTCATCACATATACTATATTACTACACCATTTGGGAAATTCGAAGGTAAGGGATTTCTAAATTTATGTTTCATATTTATTTCAGTAATAAGGTATGTATCACGCATTTTATAACCTAAAGAACAATAATTACTTTCATTATCAACCCTCCAAGTGGTTTCTACGAGGTATATCGTCAAGATATTGACAAATTTTGATGATGACGATATTGTCAGTTTTCTTCCAATGACAAGATATCTCGTTCATCAAGATGCGCTAATGTTTTTGTTGATGACTAGATACACAATCAAGACAGCCACCAGGAGAATTGAATTCCTAATAGATCAGAGGAGAGTTAAATTCCTTATAAATCAGAGGATAATTAAATTCCTAATAAATCAGATGAGTGTTGAATTCCTAATAAACAGTTGAATTCCTAATAAACAGTTGAATTCCTAATAAACAGTTGAATTCCTAATAAACAGTTGAATTCCTAATAAATTGGAAAAGAGTTAAATTCCTAATAAATCCAAAATTCACACCACAAACTCAGTTAAACTTTGATAAAAAAAAATGTATCGATAATTTTCTGAATTGCTAGTACAACTTAGACAATAAAAATAGGAAAACTTAGGAAACTCAATTAAAAATAGTATTTCACGAGGCATTCTTTTCTGTGATATCTTGTTTCAAAGATGCTAAGTGGTTAATATTTCTGGAGTTAAAAGATAACTATTGTTACATCCTTCTATTTTTATCTCCCATGTAGACTTCAAATACAACTATATATGTAAAACGAAAATTCGTTAGCCATGCAGTTTATATCTATGATGATTGCTCAATAAGAGGAATTGTTTGAAACTGGGAATATTTAAATTGATGGAAAATACCTGGTCTAAGAGAAATAGGAGAATATTTTCTTTCCCTCAAAAATGTCATGCATTATTTCAAAATAATTCTAAATTTTCATAATAATTCATATTATTTCAAAATAATTTTAAATTTTAATAATAATTCGGATTATTTCAAAATAATTCTAAACTTCATATAGGGAGTAACATTCAATCAAAAAAATTATACATTCCACAACTCTAGTTACCTGACAACCTTGCCCTCTAATTTCAAAGAATAATTCATATTTACTAAATTGTTTGGATATTTGATCCAATTTGAATGAGATAACATCAGTTATATTCAATTTCCACTTTGCAAAGAACATTATCAATGAAATAATTTATATACAATTCGGAAATATATATAATTTCTCCAAATCAGTACCATTATTACGTGAAACAATAATATGATTTAAGTAACCTAATCTCAAGAATTAAGCAATAATTGAAATAGATGTTACAACTCATGAGTTATGAGTGACTTATACTTTTCAATTTCCAATCTATAAATATTTGAAAGTTAACACTTTAGGAGTTATACAACAAATAAAATGCTAAACAAAACCTTTAATTTTAAACAACACATAAAACATACGCTCAAATTATAAATTAATAGTAACACTTTTCATTCTATTAAAGTAAAACACTCCTTAAAAATACAATCAGAATATAGGTATGTAACGCATGCGTCATGCTTGAGTCTTTTCTTATGAATGAATGTTAACAAATATTAATATTAAAAAAAAAAGTATTGAAACACATACCTGCAACTGGTGATAACTTTCTGATAACGCACCATCGAGGTTTCCACTGCAATAAAAAAGAACAAAAATATTCATTATTGTAATGTTTTTTTTAATGGATGGTGGCTTGAGAATCTATATAGCACAAACAGAAAACAAATTATTACTCTTCAAAAACGAATTAACACAACTTTAACATAGATACCTTCTTATTATCTCTGTACTTCAGAGTTCCTTCAATAACTGTTTGCGGATCAGCCATATCAGCGGTTAAGTAATAAAATCCCGATCAGAGAAACGGCCGACACTAAATCAAAAATCCTATTTTGCGAAAGTTTTGCACACTATCCATTGAGAACACACACACACGCCACTGGAATCGGAGGGAAAAACCAATTTCGGGAAGAGCAAAAAATATTTTAACGGAATATACGTTGCCACTCTGCGGAACCGAAAAACACGATCATTTGTTATTGTAGCACTTTAGCGTGAGGCATATCACAGACGACCTAACTGTTCGCCGTGCAAGCGGCTACTAGGCGCTTTGCCGAGATCTGAACTGTACCGCGAGGCTTTGCTTTTTTCCCCCACCAGTCTCCGGTAAGTGCGCTAACAGCGGCATCCAGCGGCAGTGATTATCTCGACTTTTCTTGCCCAATCGGCGAGTGGAAGAATCCTGTGGATAAATACAGAATGGGATTAGCTCATTCGGAGGGAATCATTGAAAGACTCGAATAAATGAACTTTCATACGAGACGGGTGCATCACATTATTTATTTATTTTGGTCAAGGTAGGTTGAGGTAATTTTAAATATCGTCTAACTAGAGCAACACAAAGGGCTATTGACGACGGTCCGGGATCAATCCTTTAAGGGAAAGATCATTGGACAGCTCCACGTAATTTTGAATCGCGGTCAGATGAAGATACAACACCTGAGCTGGCACCCCACTCTCTAAAGTTCTACATCAACCCAACGTGGGGACATTTGACCACGGGGTAAGGTAAGGTAATTTTAATTATTGTCTAACTAGATCAATACAAAGGGCTATTGACGACTGTCCGGGATCAATCCTTTAAGGGAAAGATCTTTGGACAACTCCACGTAATTTTGAAGTACGGTCAGGTTACGAGAAAACACCTGAGCTGGCATTCCACTCTCCAAAGTTCTACATCATCCCAACGTGAGGACATTTGTCCACGACAGATTTAAGTTGCACCATACATAATACGCTTACAAATATCCATGCACTGACCTGGATACGAACCAGGAACCTCCTTTCAATCTAGAGGCTAACACCTTAACCTCCAGATTGGTTGATCGGCTAATTTTGATAAAATTTAATTTATATATCTTTTAAAAACCTGGCGGTACTTGTTCACTGGCTTTCTATAAACCTTTTCCCACCACTATCTGTCAACTTGCTTTGCTTTCGCATCCAATATGAACTCACCCCCCACTTTCTACATCACACATAAAGACATTTCTAGCCACGACTGATATAACGTGGTGCACTTTTCCTTTCGTACTAAACGGTCTTTGGTTGGACCGATTTTGAATTTGCAACACATGAGTTGTTTATCCTCAACTCTACAAACTGGGTTTCTGCGACCCTACACTATTATGAGATCTAGCGTATTTTCAACAACATAAGTAGTCAAGTTAACTTCATTCTAGTAATTCTGTTCTGGGTATTTAAATTTTACAATTCAAGACTTTCTTACAATATTTTCATCTTGGTTCTTTCTTGAATCAGAATCAATCCTTAAAACATTCATAAATTATAAGTACAATCTTTTTTTTTTCATCAAGAGCTAGATGTTCTGATATGAAATTTTAATTTGTGTCAAATGTACAATAAGTACTTTTTTACCTCTTAAAGAACGTGCATTTGTAAAAATTTGCGATCATATGTAAATCTTTGATTCTATCTAAAATAATCTCAATATTCGACATTGTTACGTCTGTCGTAAATCATAATTTTATCACATGTGGTTAAAATATTCTAAAGACTTTATTTATGTTATTAAATAGACAACTGTTTAGCATTCAAAATAGCATACTTACTGACTGGTTGACAATTTCTGCTTGATACATTTCAGTTGGCGATTGTGTGTTTAATGCATAAGAAATATTTTGTCGACATTACAATTTTTTGATATACTACACTTAAGGTATTTTAAAGTACTATATTATTTTCAACAGGATGATCTCAGTTTTCCAAAACCTACATTTATCCATTGAAATAATATCGAAATGACAGTTAATTAATTTTCCCGAGCAAATAAATACTTTGTCATTTGTATACGAAATTTCAATTTAAAGATATATATGATAGATATATAGCGGTTTAGGGATATTTTTCTCTAAAAACCTTTTATATCATTAATAATTTTAAATAGTTAACTGTATTGCAATATTTTTATAATGAATCAAATATTATTAAGATCCATGTTAGTTTTCCAAAGTTATATCAATGCTTATTTACATTTTTAAAAGAACAGCCATTACTGTTAACTAAATAATCAATAATATTAGATGACGGTACCAAAATTAAAAATAGTATTCGACACGTCATAATTTACGTTATTTTAAAAGTTGTAAAGAGCTCTATATCCTCAAAGACTTTTCTCTGTAAATAAAACAATCCTTCTAATCTCTCTCCAAAACTTCGTACCGGTGATTTCCATACTTTTTACTTTGTTCGTGATTATTTAAATGGACTTTCTACTAAGTTATGCTCATAATAGTTATTTGATTTGAGATGATTGCCGCGTGAAACTTGTAATATGTATTTACAATAACTTTCACCTTTTTCGTTGCGATACATTTCAGAAATAGTGATTCCTTTTTAAAACATGTTATGTAAAAGGGTTTAGGTTTCATCATTTTAACTTTAATACGTTTTAAGCCTGAAAACAGGTATAGTGATCTCAACCTGATCCTTTGACTAAAGAAATTAGTTTTTGTTGATGTAACCATAACTTCAAAATTTTGCTAGAGTTAAAAAGTTATTGTACTAAAAGTTCTGAATGTTAGACACACACACAACATCTTAATTTTGAAAATGAAAGAATTGTACAACATCTGAAATTTCCTAAGACTAATCTATAGAGTTCTTAAAAGTCATACCCATTCAGTTGTGATACATTTGTGTTTTTTTAATTCTCAAATAATATAATGTATTTTTTAAATTATTCCATTTATAAGCTGCTGAAATAGATTCGTACCATATATTCTAAAGACTAGGGGGCCCGCCCCCTGCTCGCTAACGCTCGCCAACCCCCGGAGGATTCCTTTGCAATCCTCAATGGTTCGCTGCGCGAACCTATGCTCGCTTCGCTCCCATCCATGAAGACATGTGTCCTAGCAGAAGGAATTTTTTACAAAATATCATATTCCAAAAAAATATTTTTCAAATCAAAATTTGCTATATTACAGAAGAAATATATATACAGTACCCTGGAATCAGAATTCAAATGAAAACTTTTATCAAATTTTGAGTCGAAATGTGAGCGCTGCTTTTGAAATTGAATACCCAGCATGGTGTTTGTGTGTACATTTCCAGCACTCTCGAGTCACCCACACTTTTTCATTGAGTTTGTTGTCGAAAGTTGTAGTGCAAGCGTCTTGTTGAACTATAATTGTTGGCCCTGAAAAGGACCGTTTTTTAAATGGCCCTGAAAAGATCCTCCGCTTTCTTTGATTTATATTATAAACAGCAACAGCTCGACTAAAATTCATTTTTGTTTTCAATAAAATTTCAACCGATAACGCTATAAATTCAATTAAGGCGCGAGGCTACGTAGTGAACAAACAACCGTACAATGTTGCCAAAATGCGATAACAAATAACGTCTTTTTTGCGTGCCACGTAAGAGAATTATATATATATATATAGATTTGATGAAGAAACATCATAGAAATATTAAACAAAAAATTAAACATATTAAAGACTGAGTTTTCCAAGAATTCTTGAATTTTTATTGTCGGAATAGTTAAATGATAGTTAATTGAATATTCTATCTGGAAGTCGGGATGATATTAGGAAAAGAACTCAGGTAGTTAAAAATACTATACAATTGGAAATGGAAAATATCGAAAAATAATTTGAAAACATAATTTATCTGCATGTTAAATTTATCGTAGCCTCAAATGTCCTCTCCTTGGCATGGCTTGCAAGTTTGGAGAGTGGGGTGACTGTTCAGGTGCGGACAACATCATATAACAGCGGTTAAATATTGCGAGGTGTTGTACTCGATATACCTCATTACCTTAGGGATTGTAGAAGGTCCAGGATTAATCCCAAGAGCTAACACCTCGCTCTCCAATCTTTCACAACATGCCAACGCGAATACATTTGAAGCAGCCATGACATATTTAACATTCACCAGTCCCCACATACTCATTTCCGAACTCTCAACTCTCCGGTTGTGCTACTCCGCCACTATACCAACTGGGTTACCAGGGCCCTCCATTAAGTAGGCATTGAAAATCAGCAAAATTCGGGAAAATTGTGCATTTTAGTTTTTTTATTCTAAAATATTCTCCAACTCATTAGCTTCAAAATGATATCATGTTCGTTACGAAATTCAAGATACTTTTTACACAAAGTCTATTTTAGTAAAGGTAGACTGTGGAAAATTTTGGTTTCGTTTTCTGTTCGCTTTAGGCCTAACTAAAATATTGATGTGGTATGAATCAAATATTAGCTATAATTCCAACATTTAATTATTTTAGAATAATTTTGACACTTTCACATGTTGCCGAATGGCTTTTGCTTTTTCTACGTTCTTTCTCTCGAAAATATTTCGAACGAAACGAAATCTTTTGCTCGTTTTACGTTCAACTTGCTTGCTTTATCGCTTGAGAATTAATTTTGTTTGGTTCATACTTCAACATCTAAATCTTGGGAAGTTCGAAACCAAATTATGATCGAAAGAAGAAGCGTCCATTTAGGGGAAATCGCTGGATATTATGAAGATGATGAAATCCATCTACATCAGACTTACATCTCCTGAGATGTTGGGTAAGTGTCTCCATGGAAAAACTCAAAACTGTAACGAGAGCCTTCATGCCATAATTTGGAAGAGATGCCCCAAAACTAACTATGCAGGCCTCAGTGTTGTCAAAATATCAGTCTATGATGCCCTGATATATTTCAATTCAGGAGCTAAACCTCAATTAGAGATAATTAAACGAATGCGAATGATACCTGGCCAGTATATGGTTCAAGGTGTACAGAGAAAAGACAATCTGCGTGTAAACAACAGCCAGCGCCAAAACACGTCGTTGCAAAAAAAAAACGTCGGAAACACCTCAGGGGCCAATAAAAAAAAAGGCCGTAGAACCAAAATAGAAGGACCCGCATATGAAGCTGGCGCATTTGACTAAACAGTAAGTACGTATTTGTAATCATAAAATTTTGTTTCATTCGAAAAATTTAGATTACAAACTTTAAACTTGATTTCTGAAGAACTAGTTTTTGCCAGTGTAAGACATTATTCCACCGGTGGTAACTTCAGTTTGAATTAACCGATTTAAATAATTTTTAATGTAATTAAAAGTGCATAATGCAGAGCAGAGACTGTACTATTATCAACTATACTAGTGAAATAAATGATTTTTAACTT
Source organism: Metellina segmentata (assembly GCA_947359465.1). NCBI lineage: Eukaryota > Metazoa > Arthropoda > Arachnida > Araneae > Tetragnathidae > Metellina > Metellina segmentata. The sequence continues at coordinate 76,140,430 of OX375879.1, forward strand.
AATTTTGAATCTTATTGTTTTTGTACAAAGTGTTGATTTTGAAATACTTTCAAACAAAAATTTCTTAATTAAAAGCTATTTGTTTTAGATGTACAATTATAGTAGTGTCCCTGCACCATATCAATTGCTTTAACTTTCAATTAAAATTGAAATTATAACTAAATTATAAAAGGAGTTATGACCGGTACCGTAAGACCCTAATTAGCTTATTAAATTTTAATTAATTAATTTAACATGACCAATTTCAAATTTTTTTTGTGCAGATATGTTAGTTTTCTAACACTTATGAAGTATAAAAATTTTTGTTAGTCTGGCTCCAAAATTAAAAAAAAAGTTCCAACGTACACTGGTACCTTAAAGTACATAGAGATATCAAACAGAACCGCCTGTATTTAATATTGAACCAAGCTTTTCACTTGAAACACTAAGCAATCATCCCTTAGTGATCTATTACGGAAGATCACCTTTTGGAAATCTATTACATATAGCAAAAGCAAGGACAATTGTAGACATGGATCGTATTACTATTAGAGTAATCACAAGCTATGAATATTGAATGGTATTGAGGGTAAACATCGTAATTCTGGACTTATTATTCAGAGGTACTCAGAAATGCTTAGTGTAATAACATTTAGTCTTTTACTCAGTAAGTAATTGAAAAAGCTTACATAAGATAGTTGTAGCTTTTATATATATATATATATATATATATATATATATATATATATATATATATATATATATATATATATATATATATATATATATATATATATATATATATATATATATATATATATATATATATATATATATATATATATATATATATATATATATATATATATATATATATATTATATACATACAGGGTGGTCCCGAATTCATGGTACAAACTTTAATGGTAGGTACAGGACATTGTAACAATGATTTATTGTATAGGAATGTATAGTCGCAAGTGACGCGGTGAGGCGTAAACAGGGGAAATAAAAGGGAAAGAGAAATGGAGTGATCGGTTGGTATCATTGCCGGTAGAGGGCAGTAGATGTCTAGCCGCTGTTGAACATGATGCATCGCAGTAGGGAAAAGCGCCATTCACAATTGTGCTGCCGTAGACGATGGGTGACTTTACGTATGCAAAAAAAGCAGACATGCATTACAGTACGGCCGTGCAAATGGTAACGGCAGAGCTGCGTTACGAATGTATCGCGCGGAGTATCCTGATCGACGAATGCCGGATCATAGAATTTTTCAACGGTTACATCGTCAACTTTGTGAAACAGGTGCGTTCGACGTCAACAGACATGGCGCTGGTCGAGTAAGAGCTGTACACACTCCAAGGCTGGAAGAAAGCATCTTGAACATTGTGGCTGATAGACCCGAGTCAAGCACAAGAACTGTTGCGCGTGACGTAGGTGTGAGTCATCAGACTGTATGCAGAGTGTTAAACGAAAATCGCTTACACCCCTTCCATTTTCAGAAAGTACAAGCATTGAATCCGGCAGATTATCCTCGCCGCGTGAACTTCTGCCTGTGGGTGATGCAGCAATGTGCGTTGCAGCCGGATTTCGTAGATTATGTGCTATTTACAGATGAAGCGACATTTTCACGCGAGGGTGTCTTTAATGCGCACAATTCCATGTGTGGGCAACCGATAATCCACATGCAACGCGTCGACATGCGTTTCAACAACGTTTCAGTATTAATGTGTGGGCTGGTATTGTGAACGACTTTTTGATTGGCCCATACTTACTACCCACGCGGCTCACTGGCGGAAGCTATCTTATTTTTCTGAAAGAAGTGTTACCACAACTGCTGCATGATGTTCCGATCGCCATTCGTAACCGCATGTGGTTTCAGCACGATGGGGCGCCAGCACACTTCAGCATTGATGTACGGAATTACCTGAATGCCACGTTTGGTACTCGATGGATTGGGCGTGGTGGCCAGCCCCTTGGCCACCCCGATCTCCCGATTTATCGAGCCTCGATTACTTTTTATGGGGACATCTAAAGCATCTTGTTTATGAGACTCCAGTTGACTCAGATGAGGATCTCGTCGCTCGCTTATCTGTAGCTGCTGCAGGTGTGCGTGAAATACCAGGCATCTTTGAACGTGTACGCCAATCGCTCCACCGACGCTGTCAAGCATGTATCGATACTGGTGGACGCAATTTTGAACAATTACTGTAAACATGACACTTGTCAACAACGCTTTCAATAAAATCTTTGTTTTTCCTTTCGGCCGTTATTTCCCCTGTTTTCGCCTCACCGCGTCACTTGCGACTATACATTCCTATACAATAAATCATTGTTACAATGTCCTGTACCTACCATTAAAGTTTGTACCATGAATTCGGGACCACCCTGTATATATATATATATATATATATATTATATATATATATATATATATATATATATATATATATATATATATATATATATATATATATATATATATATATATATATATATATATATATATATATATTATATATATATATATATATATGTAATATATATATATATATAATATATATATATATATATATATATATATATATATATATATAATATATATATATATATATATATATATATATATATATATATATATATAATGTATATATAAATGTTTTATTTGATAACCCTTATTCTGAACTATCTTTCGACACCCTAATTTTCAGGATAATAATGCCTTTTGAAGTGTCAGGAGAGGTATTCTATTCCATTCCTCCTGAACAGCTTTCCATAGTCCTGTAAGGGTTGTGGGACGACGTTTGGATAATACAGATTTTAAAAGTCCGAAAGCACAAAAATCCATAGGTGATACATCGAGAGATTTAGTAGGGATATCAGTGAAGTGTATGGCCTTGATACCGGTTTTTTGTTCCATTTCTTTTAGGAAATTTACAGTGGATTTGGATGTGTGACTGCTAGATTTGTCTTGATGGAATTCCACAGATTGATGGCACTGTGGGTAAAGCGATGGTATTTCATTCAGAAAAATTGCCGATAAAATATGTTCCTGAAAATATTTGGAGTTAATCGTAACATTTTTTTTCCACTCTTTTCATTTTTAACTTGCCATTATATGAAAAACTAGTACCAATCATGAATCCCTTACAAAAACTTTCCTTCAATTCTGTGAACCATGTACTAAAAATTTTTTCTCCCCTATTATCATAATAAATGTCTCTTTTTTTGCTGCAATCATTTAAATACCCCCATGATTCATCTATTCATATAGAATTCGGCAGCGTGTCCTGCGTTTAGCGATATGTTTTGGAGAAAGACGATGCACATTGCGTTTTTTCGCTTTCTTAAGATTTAAATCAACGTTTATCATTTTGTTTACATTGGACACTGAGCATTTTAATGATTTTGAAACTGTCCTTTGACTAGGGGGATTTTCTTGCAACATTAAACAACGTACATTTGCAATAGTCGAAGATGTCCGCTTCTTCCTTGGATTTCTTTTTGGAATTTTTGTCCCACTTGACGTTTTTTTTCCTTTCTTGTTGACGATATTACCTATCGACGCTTTAGATATCACAAAACCATGACTCTCACATCGTTTTTGGATAACGGAATATGAATATAATGAGGAAAGAGCATAAATATAGCCTTCGAACCACTGCTTCGTTAAAAACGCCATTTTGAATAAAAACAAACCTCTCAAGCCGCATACGATAATTTTGACTTTTAAAAACATAGTACAACTGCAATTATTTCTTTTGCAGCAAACGATTTTTTATTACCGCTAACCAAAATCGTCTAAAAACATGTGCGAACAGCCTCTGTATTATATAACGTCGTACTAGAGCAGCACAACATGCTATTGACAACAGTCCGGGATCAATCCTCTAAGGAAAACATCCGAGAACAACACCACGGATCTTTCCTTTAAAGGACTGATCCCGGACCGTCGTCAACAGCCCGTTGTGTTGCTCTAGTACGACGTTAATTAAAATAACCAAACAACTAACCAACCGAGAAAACCACCACGTACTTTTGAACCACGGTGAGATGACGAGTCTGACGACCTGAGCTGCCACCCTACTCTCCAAACTTCCACACCAACCCAACGTGAGGACTTTCAGCCACGACAGATTTAAGGTGCACCAGTCGGCTCTTCACCAAACGCTTACAAACATCCATACTCTGACCCGTAAAAAACCAGTAACCGTCCAATCTAGAAGCTAACGGCGCTTAAATATGGAACACAAGTATTACAAATATATGTCATTGGCAAATTAAACGCCTTTCTTAAAATTTATTTCCTGCTTCAATATACTACAATTTACACTTGAAACGAAATTTGAAGCAGCGCTTTCGTCAGAAAATCTCGATTGAAATGAAAACGCAATAAAGATTAAACAATTCTGTAACTATTTTATTAAAATATCACGATAAACCGAGGAAAAGAATTACTCCTCGAGCTCATAAACGCCTCTGCCACCAAACTAAACAACCCGCACCACGTAACAGATGGCGAAATTTCAAACCGACCACTTTAAGAACTCTATTAATGACCAGTGACTTCCAATACAACGACGGCCACCATAAAATTTCCTTAATTCCGCAATTCTGGCGAACACGACAAAAGAAAACGATCCCCGGTGACAAACAGCCTCAAGGGTCAAGACTTTCCCTTCAACACCTCAACCCGCAAATATGCATAATGCCTTTTCATAACAATCATTACTTCGACATTTCAGCGAGGAGGATATTTATTTAATGATTCAGGGACAGTTTGTGCTGATTTATAACACCTCTCTACGGGTAATTGGAGGCGTCTATCACGTGTACTAGGTCATCTACTAGGGCCGATGTTCTACAATTATAGTACGCTCATAGTGTGAGAGGGGTTGAGTTAGGTGGTCCAAATCTCTGTCGTTTGGAGGCTTCGTTAGTGAGTTAGAAGACTTAATGGAGTGATTTATATGCAGGAATGTGAGGTTAAAGGAATTTGTGTACGTGTACTGGGACGAGGAAGTTTTGTAAAATGCTGGTAGGGGCGAGGAAAAATTACCTCATTCCAAGAAGTGTTTATTGAGTTCATTTGAATTTGTGTTGGGTCGTTTATTATAGTGGAATAGGTGGGATTTTGAGTGTCTTGAATACCAAAGAGGCTGTTATATGTTAGATGACACCAGTTATAACAGCAAATTGAAAAGTATTCCTTTAAGTATAAATATGTGGGTAATGTGTTTAAAAAGAATGACGAAACTGAACAGTCTAGTACTAATGTATCTTAAGCTTTTAAACCTTTGGCATTGCATGCGTCAGATTGATTTCGGAATATTGATATGTTTTTAGCCTTCACCCTCCAGGATTACTGAGAAGTGTGTATTGTTTTTACCCACATCATATTTTAAGACTGAGTGTTGACATCCATAGGGTAAAAGTGCCCAAGGGTACTTTGCATTAGACAAGAAAGTCAGAACTGGTTAGAAGTGATGCAGGTAAAACAAACGGGGTGGCATTTATGTCGATTTAAATGTTAGTGGCGAAAGTGTTTGCCTTTAGACTACGGCAGTTGTACCTCGAAAGTTATAAGAATTACACCAAGAAAAAATTAAGACTACGGCCGGTACAGCACTCCGTGTCATGTTGCAGCCTCTGTCAAGCAGTGGTATCAAGATATGGATGTAAAACGTCTTCCCTGGCCTGCTCGGAGTCCCGAGGTGAGCATAGAACACTTGTGGGACGAGTCAGAGCAACGTTTATTGACCAGGGAACCACGTCCGAAATCTACAGCTGAGCTGTCGACATTCTTGCTGCAGGAATGGACACAAATACCCATAACTGTTGTATCAAAACCTTGTTGAAAGTATTCCCAGAGGGGTTGCTAGTGTAACTGCAGCACGTGGGGGACCATCGCACCATTAAAGCAAGAGCATGTATATATATATATATATATATATATATATATTTTAATCTAATAAAATTTGACAGTCTAATGTTTATGTATCTTAATTGTTTTGATACTCTGCCACTTGTGTGGATACATTTTCCTATTTTGTTCCACCAGTCACGATATATCGGAGTAATGTGTATTTTTATTGTAATTTTACTTGTTAACAACTTACTAATTGTATTTTTACGTATAAGATATTTAGACGAAATTACCATTTCTATTGCTTGAAATAATTGTAGGAAGATTTCAAGAAGACAATGACCTAGTCAGTAAAACTGCTTAGATGTCATGCAGTGAAGACTACTGTTTAGTTCGGTGTCTAGTATGTGATAAAGATGTGAAGACACGATGAGGACAAACACAGCATTTCAATATTATAAAATTAGTTATGTAAGAGGTTACATGGATCACGGCACAGCCTATACGCAGACGCAAGTATGAGTTGTATGAACGGTGCTACGGCACTTAACCTACACGTGGAATCGTGTTTATAAGTCACTGGAACAAAATGAGTGTGGAAAAACAAAGTTACTGTTACAGTTCCGATCGGCGCTATATCTTGTGCCATGATGAGAGATGGATTCTACATATACTCTGAAGAGGACGTCACTTGTCTTGTTAACAATGTTATGTCAATTAACTCATTTCGAGGATTATTTATTGAGTTCATTTGAATTCATTGTGTTTGATCGCTTATTATAGTTGGATAAGGGAGTTTTGAGTACTTTGAATACCAAAGTCAATTAAATGTGCAATGATACCAGTTTTATAACTATCAATTAAAAACTATTCCTTTAAGTATAAATATGTGGGAAATATACTTAATAAGCTACTATCAAATTAAACGAAGCCTAAGTCTTTCATGTCTTTAGCTTCTGACGCTGTTTAATTTTTGCTGAAAAGTGTGAGGGAAAGAAATTGAGAAAATGAACAAACTTATTTTCCAATCATGCATAAGCTGGATCTCTTATAAAATAATTTTCGATTTTTGAAGCATATTATTTGATATTTAATTAGAAGTGTTGTTTTTACTGTAGCTTAAACTGAAGATTCTAACAATCTAACAAAAATTCCAATCTTCATAATGAAAAATTATAAATTTTTCAAAGTGCAAAATGGACAACTATTCAAAACTATGCGACAATTGAAAGCAAAACTCTGAAAAAATTAAATGATCGTTATCGGAACGTATAATCAAGCTTTAAACACTAAATTTCATTAAAAACATTGTTTAATAATATTGCAACTAGTTTGTCTAAACAAAATTAGACTGGAAATCTTAATATCTATCTTTCTTTAGAATGCCATAAATAGTTGATATGAAAACATTATTTGCAGTATCATCTGATCGGTGAGGGTTTCAAGTACAAACGGTACATGTCTACAAAAATAACTTATTTTATTTCTAGCCGTAGCACTTTAAGTACATTCATTCGAGAGAGTAAACATTCAGCAGAAATGCATGAAAGGACAAAAGAACAAAGAGACAAAACATCAAAACGGGATTAAAGAAACTGCACTTAATCTGTTTGTAGTCTTTGAAGTAGATCTCTTGCCGGCCAATTTCTTTGAAAAATATCTCCCGACTATTTTGAGAAACCCCAAGGCGAGTGTGTGCATTTTGTTACTACCGCCACTTTTGACACAAGTTGAAAATTTTGAATCCATAAAGTTCTTTGAATCAGATCAGTTATGTACAGTTTCCAATCTAATAGGAACAAACGTATCTTGATAAGGGAAGCAGGAAATTACGAATAATTAACACCAGAACAATTGTATTCATGGGTTTGACAGTATTTGAATAAATATACCGCACTAATGTTGAATGTTATAAACAATAATTCTTAACCTTCCTTGGAGAGTTACTCAGTAATGTATATTATATGAGTGTACACTATACAGACAAAAGTATTTGGACATTGCAGAAATTCGGAGGAGGATCCATCTTAGTGTGTGGATGCTTTTCCAACTTAGGACTCGGCCCATTGCTTTATGTTCCTGGTACCCTGAACGCTGAACCTGAACCTCGACGTTCTGGATAATTCGGCCTTGTCTACACTATGATAATACTACAGCGATGATGGTTGTTTCTTCCAACAGGATTGAGCCCCATGTCAAACTGCAAAACGTGTGCTGGACTGGTTTCCTGAAAATGAGGTGAATTTGCTTGACTGGCCTGCTCAGAGCCCCGATGTCAATCCGATCGAGCATTTGTGGGACGAGCTGGAGTGACGAATACAACCCCAACCCGCAAGCGCATCTTCACAAATTTCTTCTCAGAGCCTTGCAAGAGACATGGCGAGCTATTCCTGCACAAAATTACAGAGAACTTGTGGAAAGTATGCCTCGACGTGTTGCAGCTGCAATACAAACAAAAGGAGATCCTACCGCTACTAAATAGAATAATAAAGAGCTTTTTCTGAAAAACATGCAGTGTCCAAATATTTTTGTCCATATAGTGTGCAGTGTAGAAATATTTATTGTGTTGGGATCAAGTAAATGCAAAGTTTATGTAAGAAACACAAGTTCTACAAAAATGCCGTTGGCAAATGCTGAGCATTCGACAGTGGTGCCCTTAGCACAAAGGCTATCCAGTACTTTTGCACATGTTTTTTAAGTGCTGTCCACACATTGGAATGATCAACGGTTAAACATCTTTTTGTTTGTTACTATGCGTAGATGTGCATTGTGACAGACAATACCCCCAATCCAAAAGAGCTAGGCAGGCAAAAAGTCTTGACCGGTTATTACACGGAAAGGCCGCAGATCTTCCTGGGTTCAGGAATTTATATATTCAATTTCGACTTGGATGGTGTTGAATTCACATTTCCCTACCTCTCCTATGATTAATTTTTTTTAAAGCTAAAATATCGCGAACTGATTTTGGGATTTGTGAAGCCACAGTCGCATTACCCTTATCCAGTTTGTATTGTTCAAAACGAAAGGAAATAAATAAATATATTTCCACACAGCACAGTTATTCGTCGGTAAAACAATAGAGAACGCACAAAGCAAAACGTTACAATCAGTGCATTTATACTGTAATCAACCCCCTTCAAGATACTCGACAGGCAATTTCCTTAAAATTATATTTACACATAAGCCTACTTCCCCATTCAATTTATCTCCTGGAGTTGATGCACAGGTCAAACAAAATATATACATGTTTCCCAGAAATCTCCAACTAAAGCCAGCCTCTTTTTAAGAAAAATTTCTTCACAGCATCCATATCTCAGGATTTCAGTTTGACCCGAGACAAAAAAAAAAAAACTCGTGCAATTACAGCTATTATACTACCCTATAGCTACCTTATATATAGGGTAGGTACTCTATATATAGGGTCGCTATAGATAATTAGCTATATATAGTTACCTTATACGTATATAGCTACTAATATACAGCACTCTTACTTTTCCAACTGATTTTAGCACATTTTAATACCAAGGAAGAAGCCCGTAAGTTATTTGGACTGGTAGCGTGTTTCGTTGCTAAAATAGAGCAGGACACCGCAAGACAAAACGCTAATATCAATGGATTCCTCCAAACAATGCAAATCACTATAGCTACCTTATACTATATAGCTCCATAGTATTTACTTAATAATCACTATAGTTACCTTATATATAGCTTCTTTATAGTACCTTATATATAGCTTCTTTATAGTACCTTATATATAGCTTCTTTATAGTACCTTATATATAGCTACCTTATACTATATAGCTTCATAAAATTTACTTAATAATCACTATAGTTACCTTATATATAGCTTTTTTATAGTACCTTATATATAGCTTCTTTATAGTACCTTATATATAGCTACCTTATACTATATAGCTTCATAAAATTTACTTAATAATCACTATAGTTACCTTATATATAGCTACCTTATACTATATAGCTCCATAGTATTTACTTAATAATCACTGTAGTTACCTTATATATAGCTTCTTTATAGTATTTATTTACTAAATACTATAGCTACCTTATATATAACTACTTTAAAGTATATACTCGCTAATTTCACTGTATCTACCTTATATATAGCTTTTTCAAAGTATATACTTACTAATCTTACTATATCTTCTTTATAATTCTACAACTAGCTACTCTATGTATAGTGTAGCTATAATTAGCTATATATATAGCTACTAATATATTGCACCGTTACTTTTACCACTGATTTTAGCACATTATATCTCAAGCAAGAGGTCCATGTAAATTATTCGGACTGGTAGCGTGTTTTGTTGCTAAAATAGAGCATACAACGCAAGGCAAAACGCTGGCATCAATAGATTCCTCCAATCAATGCAAATCCCTACAGCTACCTTAAATATAGCTTCTTTATACATAGAATATCTATAAAGAATTAGCTATATATAGTTACCCTATATATAGCTACTAATGTATAGAATTCTTACTTAACTGATTTTAGTAATTTTTATCTCAAAGAAGAGGTTTGTGTAAGTTATTTGAACTGGTAGCGTGTTTCGCTACTAAAATAGAACAGGGATCACGCAAGGAAAAACGCTGCCATTGATGGATTCCTCCACACAATGCAAATCCTCCACAAAAAGTACGGATCTGATGATTTCCTTAAAATCTCAAATCACACATAAGCCTACTTCACCATTTAACTAATCTCCGATAGTTGGTGCACGGGTAAAGCAAAATCCTCCCACTCCCCAGAAACCTCCGAATAAAGCCTGCCTCTCTTTCGAAAAGAAGCTTGTTCTACACTGCACCGGGATCTCTGCTGGGCCCGAGGCAAAAACTCTTGCAACTGCTACTATTATCTTATCCCTTACGCTATTTTTTCCACCTGATTTTATTATATTTTATTTCGAGGAGGAGGCCCATGCGAGTTACTCTTTTTCTTTCTTCGCCCGTGCTGCTTTTTGGTGTGATCGGATAGCCGCGGGCTGGGACCGAAACTATAAGCCTTTATCATCCGGAGGACTTCATGTACACTGCGTTGCGCAAAGATTGCGCTGAGAGACATTTGTTTTAAATAGAGTGTTTTTTCCCCGGAGTTTTATGAACTCCTTCCTCCGATCGTAGCACTGGAAAGAGCGTCGGAAATTAGGTGCTGTAGTCATAGGGGACGCTAATAAGAGGAGGCTATTGTCCCTGGTAATGGAAGGATGAGGACAAGGGCTGGGTTTGCTGTTGAGAAATCTGTGCTCCTGAGGCTGGTTAGTTGAGTTAAAAAAGGAAATGGAACAATTCGCTTGTTCATGTTTCGTGCGCTGTTGGAAGAGAGTTTTAATACATTGCAAAATCTTGTTGAATCTGTATATCCGTGCTTCGATAGGAAATAGTTCAATGCTTATTTTGGAAGATTTTGGTGATAACGTGAAATGATGTGTTTTAATACAGTACTTTGCGATATTTTAATTTTTTCGGAAGGTTTTGTCCAGGGCACATTGATCTTTTCCCCTTTTTTCTAATGTCCGGGCATATTCACGAAACTCTTATAGTTAAAACTACATATATCATAGTGCAGCAACATTACCTCATATACACACCTACCTTTATATGCACAAACCGGTCAGTCTTTCACACTTTCATATCAGACTGCAAATATCCGTGCCTTACCCCGGATTCCACCCTAGCCGTTTCTACACAAAACGGTCATGTGATGCATAGTGCTTTGTAATTAATGGACAACTAAAAATCAATGTGAATTTGGACCTTTTTTACAAATGTTCCAATCCATTTTTCACTGAAGGCACAGAGATCGTCTTTGTATATAAGTGTATTACTTATAAGTACTTGCTACTATCTCTACATAAATAATAATACAATTATTACAATCGTATAGGATATAGAAATCAGTGTCATTATCTCAATATCCTTAACACATTCCAAGGATAAATGTCTAAGCATATGATCCAGTATATGACCAAGAGTATCAGCAGTGCAATATATCAAATCTAATGCATTACAGTACATAAAAAGTTCTTTGTAGCAGTTACCATATTCGTACAACTCTGTTTTCCATGGAGCTAAAATGATAATAGCACCTAATTTTTCCAATGTTTTCAAATTTGGATTTGTAGTATCCATGGTCGACAGTCAGAAGGATAAATATGAAAGAGTAGGGCACATTATGTCATGTTTAATTTAAAAACATGAACTAAACTCGACTACATCCATATAAAATGAAGTTTTCTATTTTTGATAAATTTTATTTCGTCATAAAATGTGAAATACAAAACAATACTTATTTGAATCCACTAAAAATTGTTAAGGGATTAGAATACCTATTATATTTAAGTATAAGTGTATCTGTAAGAATAGATGTAAATACTTCCTTCTAATTCTTTTTTTTTTACCTACTACTTTGATTTGTCATTTCTAAGGACTTGCAAATACGAATAAAGTATTTAGTCATTTAAATCAGGGCTCGAAATATCCGGGTGCACAGGTGCACTGTGCACATGAAAATAAAATTGTTCACCCAATTTTTTCCAGCTAGGTGCATGCCGTGTACCTAAAGTTAAAAAGTAGAGGGAACGTTTTATGTTATTTTGATGCTTTAACAAACTATTAGTATCGACCTCTCTCGCTCTAAAGAAACGTAATTAAAATTCCTAAATACACACTATGCGAAAAAAAAATCGCTGGGCTGTAACGGGTTTATGCAGGATGAAGGTTTACTAGTGCCATGCCACCAGAACTTTCGGATGATCGAAACATTTTCCATCTAGCTCTGTTGAAGCGACTGTCGAGACAGTCGTGCGCAGTAGAAGAGAGAATGCAGATGTTTTTATTTTTATTTACTATCTACTACTAACCTATCTAAACCTACCCAACTAATAAAGTAGTTTACATTATATCAATGCTCTTATATTACGTTTTTTTAAATGTGCACCAAAAATATAACCTGTGCACCTAATTTAAAAACTTTGATGTACCTTGTACATCTGTATTAAAAAATCTATTTCGAGGCCTGATTTAAATGCTTGTATTTTGTCTCCAACGAACGTCAAATTAATTAACGAATTAAAAGTCACTAATCATAGGAAATTGCTTTTGAAGTTAAAATGTATCTCGAATTTGATTAGTTATATTTTTAACTAATTAAATTATAGTTGAAATAAATTGCTACCTAGTAATTAATAATTATTACGGTTAGCGTCACTTTTTGGGAAAAGTTACATTCTATGATTCCATGCGATTTTATTTAGAAGTATGATTAATCACTCGGCATTGCCTTATAGCTGAGGTATAGGTCCTGATAGCAACTATATAAATAGTACCGTCTTCTCATTACTGGCTATTGAACATTATATTAGTATGACTAGATCTTCAGTGATTGTCATAATCATTTGCAATAACCATTACCAGTTTGCGCACGAGCTGTCAGTTGTCAGAGCACTCAAGACTTTAATTATACATCTGGGTAATACCAAATGGTGTGATTTACTAATAATAACACGACTGCGACAATTGGGCATGATTGTCGGTAGCTATTATAATAGCAGTTTTACGGCTAAGAGTAATTGCGATTGGTTTATATTTTTTCATAGTTCGATCGATTTGAATATGTTGTAAAAAGGAAACGGTTTTTAAAGGTGTTTTAATAAATCGGGGAGAGAATATTTTGAACATTGCTTTTATAATATAACTACTAAGTACTTTTATTTCAATCCAATTTTTCTTTTTAGTTAAATTTAAATATCAGAAATATATATATCTCTAATTATGTAAGCAAAAAAATAGTTGAATTTATTTTTGTATTTATATAAAATTATATAAAACACAGCTTCTATTCTATTAAATATTAGATCTTAAATAATATGAAAACTGATATACCTCGCAGCTTGAGTTCCATGTTATTCAGATTAAATCCATAATTTTGAACAAGAAATTTTTTAACAGAAAAATGCATATAACAAATCGATATTTACTTACATTTTAATTTTACACCAGTCAAAAATTTATATGCATCATAGTTCAAACTATCAAAGATATTTCTCTCAGACAAATAATTTGCTATAAGCTTAATATAATGTCAAAGTTACAAGCTATATCTCCAGCCATGGAACTTTAACTGTATTTTCATAGAAGTTAAGTTGTCATCAAGACATTCATACCTACTTATCAAACAATTGTATTTTGATTATATGTATTACTATATGTCACTAACGTTCGTGGCTAGGAAATTGACGCTATTTGTTTATAGTCGAATGACAATGGATGCAAGCAACATCAAACCGACTGTTACTAGATTCATTGACCAATTTTGTCACTTAGTTTAACTTTGCTAAATTTGAGCTATGCAACAGAACCATATTGCTAGAAACGCACGGACGAGTTCGTCCCTCAAATGCAATTCAATAGCAGTCCGATTACAGAAAACAATGGGAAATTTGGAAGATAGAAATAAAGCAGAAAAGAAAATATGATCAAAAATAGGTTTAGCTTCAAGAAATGCGGAATAGATTTTGAACAAGGTAATGAGATGAAATTGAAGTAGGCTTGCCGAATCAAACTGAGGTAACATGGATGAGATATGCTTCTTGACATGGATTTTATTGAATCCAATAAGAACTAATACCAGTAAGAGAAATGAAACACTGCTATATATATTTTTGGATAAATTTAATTCATTTAGAAATCCATTTATGAATATTCGGTATTGGTAATGGTAATTTTAGTTAACTTCGTACTAGAGCAACACAATGGGCTATTGACGACGGTCCGGGATCAGTCCCTAAGGGAAAGATCCGAGGACAACACCTCGTAATTTTGAACCACGGTAAGATGACGAAGCAACACCTGAGCTGGCACCCCACTCTCCAAAGTTCCACGCCAACCCAACGTGAGGACTTTCGGCCACGACAGATTTAAGGTGCACCAGCAGCCTCTACACTATACGCTTACAAACATCCATGCCCGTACCCGGATTCAAACCAGGAACCTTCCGATCTAGAGGCTAACACCTTAACCACTATACCGGTTGGTCGGCATGAGTATTCGGATGCTACATTCATTTCATATGGATTGAAATGAGGTATAGAGTATCAGCAAAATGTTACTTCGCCGTTAATAGATATAAATAATTAAATTTAATAGATATAAATAATTAAATTTAATACATATAAATAATTAAATTTAATTATAAATTATTAAATTTTAATAGATATAAATAATAAACTACGTCTTAGAACTAATTTTAATTGCAAGTACTAGTAATTATTATATATATGATAAATAATTGCTACTAGTAGTAATTATTTATCATATATATAATAATTACTATATATGAATATTATGTAACTACATATATATGAATATTATGTAACTACACTTTCCGACAAGACATTTAAAATTTTATATAAATATCTAAGTGTCAAATTTTAGTAAACTTTCATTTACCTTATATGAATACGTGGTTACCCTTTATGAGGAAATCTTCTCACATCCTCTACCTAAAAAGCTACAAACCCAAATTACTTCAAATGATTAAAAAGCAACCAGTTGTACGCAACGATAATTGCCTCGCGAATTGTTTCACGAGAAACTGAACACAAATCCTTCCCCAAAGCATTTGAATCAAGACGGACAGAACTCAAACAAAAACTTTTTATCCACATGAATATTTGAAGAAATTCTAAACTTAGCATCCCCTAAAATCCTATCCCAGAAGATTAAGTAATTAGCAAACACCAAACAAACGGAACCGGGGGAAAAAAAGAGAGAAAACCCCTCAATGAGCGCGTAATCTAATTAAAGCCCGAATCAGCATCTTCCCAAAAAACGATTCAACAAGTGTCGGAAACACGTCGAGGGAGAATCGCATTCTTTCCCGAATCCTCGCATCTGCAACTTCGCTGTTACGCCCAAGCTCTAAACTCTTGCCTGAGCTCTTATTTTCCCACCAAGAAACACAGAGTAAACACCACGGAAAGAAAATCCAATTTATTAGCCTCTAGCTTCGCAACGTAAATAACTTTCTGAGGAGATAAAAAGAGATAGCCAGCTGAATCCTTCTCAAATACAAGGCTACGGGGTTGAGCTAAAGAGTCAATTAGCTTAAGAGAAATTCAAGGAATATCAAAGGCGTAGAGAGCCAAATGATGTATTGAACTTTCAAGATTAGAGTAAAGGAATTTTAATGTAATTATGAGAACTAAATTCCCCTCGATGCAAAGATATGTTATAAAGAGAGAGCCGGAGAGGATGGAAGCGCTCTCTTCCCTTCTCTCGCTCGATATTAGAGTACGTTATTTTTGGAGCCTGAATCATTAATGGGAGGATTTGGAAAGCTAATCTATGAAATGATTTACTTATTCATGCCGTGATGCTTCTCAGGGCTTCACACTGAGAAGCACTGAATAGAAATTATTTTACAGTATATATTAACTAAGAGATGATGATATCATGAGTAAAGTTAGGAGTTAGGAACAACAAAAATATGTTAATTAATCATGGTGTTGTACGGAAATTACGCTCCTTTGCTCTTAGGGAGGTTTAATTCCGTAATTTTCAAATTTTTTGTAAAATAAAATACTGTAAAGCATCCTTACTACACCTCCAAGTGGTTTAGACGAGATATCTCGTCTGTCAAAGCTCCGACCAATTTTGCTGCTGACAAGGTATCTTATCATTATACGATTTTTTGACGACGATCGACTTTATAACAACACGGTAAAGATCTAAGCAATTTTCTTCTAACGATGATCTTGTACATCAAGAATTGGTGGCGATTGCTTACTACGAGATATCTCGCCGTGATAACCACTTGAAGAGTTAACTCGTCTTACCTAAAGTCCTTTCAACTACAAAGTGTGGCTCAGGAAGCCCGATGTCCCATTATACTAGATTAGGGTGAAAGAGACAAGGAAGAAGTTCTAAATCAGTTAGACGGTATTAGCTTAGGTGACAACTGATTTGCCCACTGCTCTAGCAACCATTGGGTCTTGTAACTTACCCTGCATGTATTTCTATCTTCGGAGTCAATAAAACTTTCATTGTGTGTATGCCCACCACGATTTTGGTCTTGTTCTTGACATGGATTGGTCAGACATGGCCGTTTTTACAAATCCCGGCCAACTCAAAAGCCTCAGTTACACGAATTATTCATTGAGACACAGTAATAAAGCGCTCTATTTGATAGGTAGTAGATATATTAATAGTTAACCCTCTTGATGGGATTATTTCAATGAAGTGTTTCGTCATTAGCAAATCTTGATGCATGATATACCAAGTCATTAGAAGGCAACTGGCCGGATCTTAAACTCATCATCATTGAAAAATTTATTATATCTGGTTGATGAGGTAGGAATTCAACTAATGTCAAAGTAGAATAACATAACAGGCCATTATAGACCTTCTGGGATCAACCCACGAAGGTTCCGATAACAACAGCACATTATTTTCATTTACAGTCAGGTAGGTAGGCATTATAAATTTCATCCTACTGGAGCAACACAACGGGTTATTGACGACGGTCCATTATTATTCCCCAAGAGAAAGATCCGAGGACAACACCACGCCTGAGCTGGTACCCCACTCAACAAACTTCCATACTACGCCAACTTGAAGACATTTGAGGCCACTAAAGATTTAACGTCCACTATATCCCTTGTACACAATGGTGTTTGTTGTATTTGAACTCGCAACTCTCCCGATGTTAATCCGTTACTCTTCTGATCGGGCCGCTGACCAACCGGAATAGTGGTTAAGGTGTTAGCATCTAGATCGGAAGGTTCCTGGTTCAAATCCGAGTCCGTGCATGGATGTTTGTATGCATATGGTGAGGAGTCGTCTGGTGCACCTTATATCTGTCGTGGCAGAAAGTCCTCACATTGGGTTGGTGGGGAAGTTTGGAGAGTAGGGTTCCAGTTCAGGTGTTTCTTCGTCATTTGACCATGGTTCAAAATTACGAGGTGTTGTCCTCGGATTTTTTCCTCAAGGGACTGATCCCGGACCGTCGTCAATAGCCCGTTGCGTTGCTCTTGTACGACATTAACTAAAATTACCATTACTTTCCAACCGGGCCACCATGGCTCAATTCACGGTCAGAGGACAAGTCGTAATGAGGATAGATCTCATCATTAAAAAAATTAGTTAAATCTTGATGGACGAGATATCTTGATGATTACCACTTAAAAGTTCAAATTAACGTCAAACTGGACAGTCTATTGGCAACAGCCCGGGATCAGTTACAGAGAGAGAGAGAGAGTTTTGAGGACAACAAATCGATATTTTAAACCATGGTCAGATAGCGAGATCAACACCTGAGCTGGCACTCCACTCTCCAAAAGTCTACACCACACCAACGTCAGGGCACTTGAAGTAGCACACGTAAACCGATTTGATAGAGATTTAGAATTAGATGGTGTCTGTGTGACAGAAACCGGATTGAAACGACATTTTCAACTGAGGGGAGGGATTACTTTCCTCTTAGTTGACGTTTTTGTGTTTTTTGTCTCTAACTTGTTTCAAAGCAAAATTGGTTCTTTCAATTTTTCTTTAAATTGTTGCTGCACGTTACGGGCAGGGAACGCTTGGCACGCCAACGATTTTCTCCCGGCTCGCCAATCCTAACGCCAAACTTCAAAAACAAATCCGTAAATCTCTCCAACTTCTTAGCTGAGTTGTATATTTAAACTCATTTGACATAAATTAGAAAATAAATAAGTTTTACATCCTCACGTTTATATCCTTTCGTACTCTTTTGCTGATACTAAAAATTTCGTCTTTAAATTTCATGGTCCTTATGTGGTACATATAATCACACTTAAAGGATGATATTAATATATACAGGTTATAAACAGGATAGATTCGGTAGAACAGCCTTTAATTAAAAGCGCTGCCTCTAAATTCTACATTGATTCAATCTCCTGACTTATAATAATAAGTCTTACTGTGTTCTTTGATTTTAACCCAATGATATCTGACTCTGAAAAGGTAATATTTAGACTTAAAAGACATCGGATATGTTCCTCAAAATTTCCGGCCGACCAACCGGTATAGTGGTTAAGGTGTTAGCCTCTAGATCGGAAGGTTCCTGGTTCGAATCCGGGTCCGGGCATGGATGTTTTTAAACGTACGGTGTAGAGGCGGCTGGTGCACCTTAAATCTGTCGTGGCCGAAAGTCCTCACGTTGGGTTGGCGTGGAAGTTTGGAGAGTAGGGTGCCAGCTCAGGTGTTGCTTCGTCATCTGACCGTGGTTCAAAATTACGAAGTGTTGTCCTCGAATCTTTCCCTTAAGGGACTGATCCCGGACCGTTGTCAATAGCCCGTTGTGTTGCTCTAGTACGACGTTAACTGAAATTACCTCAAAATTTCGGCTGATACGTGAGAAAATTTTGCGTCGTAGATTTTGCCATTTTGGTACGTACGCTCATAAGGGTTGTTCACCACTGCTCTAGGTATAATTTTGTTACATGAGTGCATAGTAGACCCAACTCCTTACAGATATTCGCAACAATAGTCAAAGTGTCAGAAAATAGTTGAAATATAATAATCTGTGGTGAATAAATACATTAAAAATGAGTTAAATTATACTGTAATGTGAATAGAACCTGAATAAAATATATGAACCTGAATGAATATGAAAATAATTTTCGCTACTGTTCCTTTCATGCCTGATTTCAGTGTAATCTAAATAAAAAGCACATTACTGTCATATTAGGAAGAATTTTTAAATGTACATATAATTGATTTTAAAGCATATGATTAAGTCAATTACAAAAAGCAATTTTATTTTTTAATAAAAGTAATAAAATAGTTGTTAAAATAAAAGTTATTTAAAAAAAGGATAATAAATTTAAAAAAAAGGATAGTAAATACTTTAAAAAAATAATAAATACTTAAAAAAATGGATAATAAATGCTTAAAAGAAAGAATAATAAGCACTTTTAATTTAAATTATCTGTATGAAACACAAGGCAAACTGATGAGCAGAAAATAATTTAAAGCGAAGTCTCGTTGTATCTAAAGAAAAATCTTTCAATATCGGGTGCAATGGCCTTTCATTTGTCCAAGACTCCCCTCGAAGGAAGCATGATATATTTAGGCTGCTTGCTGTTCAAGATAAGGTCTCCCAGACCATCTTAACTGATTAGTGCTTGTTGATTCCCAGCCAGCAATTTGTTTGACCTAAGATTGCCTGTCTCCGGTGCTTACTGACCACGACTGTCTGTTGTCCCAACTTCCTTAAATAGTACTTGCTGATTTTACAGACTGTAATTTATGTTATCTAGAATAGCCTATACCTTGTACTCTTTGGGCACTACTGTCTACAAGTCCATCTTCACCAAATAGTGTATGCTGGTTCCCAACCTGCGTTTTGTTTGACCTAAGATTGCCTGTATCCGGTGCTTACTGACCACGACTGTCCCAACTTCCTTAAATAGTACTTGCTGATTCTACAGACTGTAATTTATGTTATCTAGAATAGCCTATACCTTGTACTCTTTGGGCACTACTGTCTACAAGTCCATCTTCACCAAATAGTGTATGCTGGTTCCCAACCTGCGTTTTGTTTGACCTAAGATTGCCTGTATCCGGTGCTTACTGACCACGACTGTCTGTTGTCCCAACTTCCTTAAATAGTACTTGCTGATTCTACAGACTGTAATTTATGTTATCTAGAATAGCCTATACCTTGTACTCTTTGGGCACTACTGTCTACAAGTCCATCTTCACCAAATAGTGTACGCTGGTTCCCAACCTGCGTTTTGTTTGACCTAAGATTGCCTGTCTCCGGTGCTTACTGACCACGACTGTCTGCTGGCCCAACTTCCTTAAAAAGTACTTGCTGATTCTACAGACTGTAATTTATGTTATCTAGAATAGCCTATACCTTGTACTCTTTGGGCACTACTGTCTACAAGTCCATCTTCACCAAATAGTGTATGCTGGTTCCCAACCTGCGTTTTGTTTGACCTAAGATTGCCTGTATTCGGTGCTTACTGACCACGACTGTCTGTTGTCCCAACTTCCTTAAATAGTACTTGCTGATTCGACAGACTGTAATTTATGTTATCTAGAATAGCCTATACCTTGCACTTTTGGGCACTACTGTTTACAAGTTCATCTTCACCAAGTAGTGTATGCTGGTTCCCAATCTGCGTTTTGTTTGACCTAAGATTGCCTGTATCCGGTGCTTACTGACCACGACTGTCTGCTGGCCCAACTTCCTTAAATAGTACTTGCTGATTCTACAGACTGTAATTTATGTTATCTAGAATAGCCTATACCTTGTACTCTTTGGGCACTACTGTTTACAAGTCCATCTTCACCAAATAGTGTATGCTGATTCCCAACCTGCGTTTTGTGTGACCTAAGATAGCCTGTATTCGGTGCTTACTGGCCAGGACTGTCTTCTTGTTCATCCTCATCAAATAGTGTTTGCTGATTCCAAGCCTGTAATTTGTGTTACCTATGATACCTTACGTCCTGTGTTTACTGGCCACGACTTTCTCCTTGCCCATCTTCACGGAATAATTATTGGTGATTCCCACAGATTGTAATTTGTGACCTTGGACTGTCTATACCCAGAGCTTTTTGGTCATGACTGTTTACTGGTTCATCTTGAGCGTATAGTACTTCCCTTTTCTCCAGACTGTAATTTGTAGGACTTTGGACAGCCCACGTCCTATGCACATTTAGTGTCGAAACTCATGCTTTTGGGGGAAAAAATGGAATTGTGCTTGTGGAAAAATAATGGAGTTTTGCTTCTGGACAAATAAAGGAGAATACACGTGATCTAATGGTCTAGCTGCCAACTGACCAGCATTTGCCAACAACACTTTTGTATGAAGACATTACCTAAATCAAATTCATGTTCAATTATAATAAAGCAAAAGTAATCGATAGTGAGACGGGATAAATAAATACTTAAATAACATAGTACTTAGATAATGATTATTTCTAATAAAACCAAGTCAATTAATACAGTCTCCTTACACTTGTAATAGGATTTGCAGCAACTAACTAAGAGAAATGGTATCGTGTTTTTAACTTACATCTATCCCTAATTGAAAACTCCGAGGTGCACATCTTTTAATTAAGCACCCAGATGACTGATATAATTTCACAAAGGGTCTCAGTGTAGACAGGCAATTGCGTGTTTCTCTGCACTCTATAAGATTATAAATCTTAATCAAAATGTAAATAAGCTAACACAAACCGAACAATTTTTTTTTATTCTGTCCTTACACAACACTTGAAGATTCAGTAGGAATCCATTCCCTAAATTCCTAAATTTTGCACAAAGTCATTGAAAACAAATTACCCAAACGAAACAAGGAGCCAAGAAAGGATGATTTTCGATTATACTCGAGTTGATTTCGTAAAACCGCGGGACATTCGGGTGCCTTTCAGTCTTCGTTAAAACTCGTTTGTTTCCGACCGTCTTCGTTTGCATTTATCTCTGAACAGGCTTCCTCCGGGAATACCGATGATAGAGAGAGGGAAAAGTGGGGATTTTTCCAGCAGACTTTTCCCTCGGCACGTCGGAAATTGGCTGAGTGACACGAGGAAGTTACGGCAAAAAGCCAATGAGCAGCTCTGTAATGAGAGCGGTTGCAGTGGGGGAAATAAATATTCTGATGCATCCGGAATTTTCATGACGTTGGGTTTGTTACTTTTGGGGTTTGTTCTTGGGCCTTTGGTACTTCTTGAGAAAAGTAGTTTTATTTGTGTCCAAAAAGAAAATTTAATTTTATGTAAATGGGTATCAAATTAGCATTGCAATAGTAAGATAATTATTTTGGAAGGTGAATTTTCAATATATTATCAATTATCATTTCATCTTAGAGATTTAAAAGGATATCTTGTTTTGTTACCGAATATGACATATAAAAGCAAAGCTTTCATTATACATTGTGTTTTATCTTAATTTAAATATATATCAGATATTGGAAACATATTTTCCAGTGGGGTTGGGTTTTAAGATTGTCTACTCGCCTACCTAATTAAGCGGTAATTTAAACATCTACATATTACTCTGATATTTCAATATCCTTCACTATTACCTTAAGTGCTGCAGTAGCCTGGTTGGAAGAGTAGCAGATTATCAATTGGAGGTTTTCGAGTTTAAATCTCGGTCTGACCGAAGGCTGTCGTGTACCTGGGGTTGGTGTATATCAAACCTACCACTTCCTGAAATGTCCTCATATTGACATGGCGTGGAAGTTTGGAGAATGGAGTGCCAGCTGAGGTGTTGAATAGTCATCAGGCCATAATTCAAATTGACAAGGTGTTGTCCTCGGACGTTTTTCCCCTTCGGGATCGATTACGGGAGGGGTAGTTAAATCAACGTCCCCCTGGAGCAACGCAACGGGATATTGGCGAAGGTCCGGAATTAATCTCAAAGAAAAGGCATTGACTGTTACCAATAGTCCGTTTTGTTAATTCAGTGAGACGTTAAATCAACTACCTACAATAACTGTTTTTAAACGATGCCAGTTAGGTAGTTAAATTAACTGCGTACTGTAGCAACAGAACGTACTATTGAAAACAGCAAATAATATTTATTTTAAAAATCCCTAATTAAATTTACTGCATGTCCCATGAAGTTCAAGCCACAATAATGCTTAGAATTTCCTTGATATATTTGTTTCCGCCTTTAAGACGTATGACTGGATTACTTGATGCTATCGAGGATTTGTGGTGACAAAGTTACCTAATTGAATTCCCAATATATATCAATATCTTCCAACTAGGGCATACCCAGGTTGGTAATTAAATTAACTGCACACTGTAGCAACAGAACGGACTATTGATATCAGCAAAGAAAGTTTATTTTTATAATCCCGCATTAAATTTAGTACATGGCCCATGTAGTTCACACCACAATAAAGCTTATAATTTCCTTGATATATTTGTTTCCGCATTTAAAGACACATGTCTGGATTACGTGATGTGATCGAGGATTTGTGGTGACCGTAGAAACCTCATTCAATTCCCAATATATATCAATAACTTCCAACTATGGCATACACCGGTGGGTAGTTAACTTAACTGCACACTGTAGCAATACAACGGACTATAGATACCAGCAAAGAAAATTTAGTTTTAAAATCCTGCATAATATTTAGTGCATGGCCCATGTAGTTCACACCGCAACAAAGCTTATAATTTCCTTAACATATTTGTTTCCGCCTTTAAGACCTATGACTGGATTACTTGATGTGATCGAGCATTTGTGGTGACGTAGAAACCTCATTAAATTCCCAATCGATGTCAATAACTTCCAACTATGGCATACCCCGGGAAATAGAGATTTATTACAATACAAAGTTCAAACATTTCCAGCGCCCTCCTTTATTCCGATTAAGCAATATACACAGGCATGCCTCAAGATTCAGAGTTTATTGCGTTATCCCAAAGTCCAATAAATGCATAGTATACGCGTTGACTGTTTGCATGATTTAAGCCTTTCACTCGAAAGCTCCTCCAAAGTTAGATGGACTCATCGAAAAGGAACTCTTTCCCTAATTACTTTTCCCAATCATCCATTATCTTCGGAATTCTGATGATCAAAGTAATAACTGCCTTTGCGCGCAGATAATCAAAGGAAGGAGCTTGGGAGCAGAAATATCGCTCCTTTGCAGTTCTCTCGCTGAGATGAGGCGCTTTTGAAAGAGAATTCGCAGATGAATTCTTGGTGTGTTTCTTTTTATCAGTTGAAGAAAATGTGAGAGTATTCCTGGTGGGGTTTATTTTTACTGGGATCCAGTTTTGTGTGGGCTGCTTGGGTTTCTAAGCATTCCGGCAAAGAACTCCTAGTGGAGTGTGCTTAGAATGTGGAAAGTGGAAGTTATGTCATTGCTTCTGAGGATAAGAATATGAATTAAGTATTCAAGTTTGTGACTGTATATTAAGTGATTTGGAAGGTCTCGTATATGATGTCGATCAATTCTTTGAAAACTAATTATTCCATTTATAATGCGTTCCTTTCATGTAATTCATACTTCTTCCACAAGTGAAACCCTGTTTTAGAACGTTTGGAATACATTTTAAACCAAAGAACAGTAATTTAACACTGTGACCGTGTGCTGAGAAATTCCTCTTTGAAGCTGGCGAACAAACGACAAACTCTCATTACACTCACAAACATTTATTAATCTAATTTACATTACGTGGACACAATATATACTAATTACATAACCTTTCATAACTACCCGACATAACGGACGCTACGACGCGTCTTCGTTCTACGCCGTCGATAACACCCTGACCTCCTGAGGGTGTCCTTGATCAAAGCAGGGGTTAGATTTAGTTTTGGTTCTCACTTTTAGTTCGGAGGTTTAGAGCTCTGCAGCTGACGCTGTGCTTATACGCTGTGCACCACTTGTTACAACATTTAATTAAGTTATTGTTATTTCCTTTGTAAGCCGAAATTGCATGAATGTTGGTAGACGAATTTACTTCACACTGGAACAACACGACCGGCTATTGGCGATGGTCAGGGATCAATTCCAAATGGAATTTTGAACTAGGGTCGGATGACGAGATCAACATCTGATATGCAAACTTCCACTCTATGCTAACCAACTAACACCAACACACACTCCAGTGTATAGTGTCATGAGACACTGTACCAGACACTATGTTAAGGATATTTGACCACCACGACCGATTTAACATGCACCATTCCCTATTTGTATGAAAGTGTTTGTTTTAATGATGTTTTGAACTGGCAAACCACCAGTTGCTAATCCGCGACTTTACCAATTGGGCTTCCACGACTCCATTACATGTAGGATTGTTGGGAGAACATTTAATATAACTATGTAATTATAACAATAACAGTTTGATATACATTTTACAAAAACATTTTGTAACATTTTTTTCCTTAAAGATGAAAATTGTAAAAAATTGTTTTCGTTTCAATAGATTTTAATATTTTAAAATCTCATGTTTTTAATGCTAGATTTTTACTTAGACAAATGTGTACTAATCTTTGACCTAAAGAAATTAATTCGTTGAAGACTTGTAGATACTATTCTTTATGTACTTTCAGAACTTCTTTCATCTTTAAACTGTTCATTCAATTTAGATCTTTCACAAATGAGAAACAAAAACATGTCTTTTGAATATGAGAATCAAAATACAACCGCAGTGATAATTATATTTCTAAATTCAATTATTTCGTTGAGTGAATTCTTCCTATTTGAAACTGTGAAAACAATACGTGTCAAAATTTCTGTTTGAAGATGATTAGTAGTACAGTTTATCTTAATAGGTACAATAGATTTCATCTGTGCAAGTAATGATAAATTTAAACAAGCGTGTAGAAAGTAATTCTAAAATATGAAGCATAATAACGATGAAATGCTAACGTTTCATTCAATTTAATATTTTCAACAACATACTAGTTTGATAATGTGATGATTTATATATACCGGCAATCATCAGATTTCAATAAAGCTAAAAAATCGTGAACTGTAGAATTGGAAAGAGAAATCGATTTTGATGTGGTTAAAAGGCTCTTTAAACCAGACGTTTTTGATTAGTTTACTTTTTACTGCCATCGATTAATGGCAAAGGCAGGTAGGGTAATGCTCACACTTTCTATAAAACCACTCGCCAAATCGTCGGATTGCGTGTTTTGGAAATTCTTTCCTTCGTCTACTCATATTACTTTATTCAATGAGCTCATTTTTTGTGAATAATCTTTGGAGATCATTGATTTGGCATCAAAAAAGAGGCGAACTTTTTCTTTCATTATTTCATCTCTCGGAAAAGTTTTTTTATGTTTACGCTCAGAACAAAAATCACAAGAAATTGAAATTATTTTCATAGATTGTTGGGTTTTTTGAATAGTTGTAATATCAATAAGCATTCAAGTTCTGGTCAACTCACTTCTAACGAAAACAGAAAAATATGAAGTTCATGGACGCTTTTCCCCACCATAATACCACCTGTTAGTTGTAGACGGTGTAGTGTAGTGAACCGAGTGGAACGACACAGCCTAACGAATGACCAACGCTTATTACTAGGGCAACTTTTTGTAACGAATGCAACTTTTTGTCACATGTTCTACGCTGCATGTAAAGTACTAAAACCAAAATTCCTCCTACATGGGGTGTATTATAAGTGAGTTATAACCGCAACATAAATGCAACTTTCTGCATAAATGCAACTTTTTGCATAAACGCAACCACCTGCAACTTTTTAAAATGTAGCTTAAAATTAATAAAATCAAATTACTATTTCATTTTTTGCTCTCTGAACCAACCTTTCGATAGCGTGTATCTAATCTTGCGAACGCCGAAGTATTGCGGATCAAACAAGAAGTTCATGGAAAGAAGATGTTCGTCCTAACGGACGAAAGTGACATAAATGGCAAGAAGTAACTTTTGACACATTGGTTGGAACTCTTGATAATACAGAGGAAACTTGCGTAATCAACTGCAGAATTTGCGAGGTGAGTGCCGATCATCAATATGTTGTTCGCCTTATAGATGACGTTTTAAAACCTCTAAATGTCGAGCAAAAGGATTTTGCGCTTCTGCCATCCGATACAGCACATTATATGACTGCGGCTGGCGCAGTTTTTCAATGTTTAAGAAATGACTGGCCAAGGATCGACCATTCAACGTTCTTCTGTGTTTAAGAATGTATTGTAATACTGTTGTATACAACTAAAATTATCAATATATTTTGAATTTTTTTTATTTTTGACTAAAATTTATTTTAGAATTCAGTGTATCAAAAATAAATGCAACTTTATTTCCATAAATTCAACTTTAGGGAATGATCAATGGAACTTTTCCCATTTTTACTGCAACACAAAAAGTTGCCCTACTTATTACGTTAAACATACAGACACTATATGCAATCAAAGATATGTGTTCCTTGGTTGTGGGCGTTGCAAACAAGGGAAAATAGGCTCTCCTCGAACGACTTGCTCGAACGAACATACAAATAAAACCACCTTTCTTCAGCTCGAGCTATCCAATGATTATCTTCTTCTGTTGGCAGTTTCCCTGGAGACAAAGACCGTAGTTCACATGAGGCTGCTGCTCGTTGAATCTGTCGTGAGCACAAATGTTCTCATGTTGATTTAGTGTGGATATTTGAAGAGTGAGGTACCTGCTCAGGGGTGAACTCGTCATTAGACCGTGATTCAAAAATTCATGTTGTTGTAATCGGATGTTTCCCTTTGGGTCTGATTCCAAACTATCACCAATAGTCCGTTGTGTTTCTCTAGTGCGATGTTATTTAAACACCTACGTCGCTGAGAGATAGTTCAATCACAGGGAGTTGTCGGTCACACCTTAAAAACACCTGGACGTCAACTTGACCACCAAGGTAATTTGGTAATTTTTAATTAACGTCGGGCACACACAACGGGCTATTGACGACGGTCCGTGATCAATCCCCTAAATGAAAGATTCGAAAACTCTACGTAAATTTGAGACTCGGTCAGACGACGAATGACCACCATGGACACTAATAGATGTTTCATGATTGTCAGCCGGCTATCAGTGGTATTGACCCATTGGTTGACATCTAATCCGAGTTGTTGCAAGAACGCTACAGCGGTGCAGGTTCATCTATAGCCCGATGTGTTGCTTTAGTACGACGTTGATTAAAATTACCTTCCACTCCAAGCCAACATGAGGACATTTGAGGCCACGACCAATTTAACGTGCACTAGCATCTATGTACACAAAGGTCTTTGGTTAGGTTCGAACTAACAAGCCTCCGGTCCCTTACCTGTTACCCTTCCAACCGGGTACCATAGAGGGTTAAAGGAATTTTCAATGTAAGCAAAACAAACCATGATAAGAGAATTTTACTTCTGGTTTCGCCATTTGAAGAAAACTGTCCAGATCTTGATCTTATAAAATAAATCGGCAATGTCTTGATGATTAGATATCGTGTCATTGATAAATTTGTTCAGACCTTGATGGACAAGATTACCTTGTCAAAACCACTTCGAAGTTAAACTTTAGAAATTGTTCTGTTAATATTCTCTCAACATTCAGAGGACTATCATATAACGATTGCCTAAAAACTTTTAACATTCTTAAAATATCTTAGAGTCCTAATGTAGCTTTTAACTCTCTACTCTTGAAATAAATATCAACATTCCTTCAACGTTTAAAACTGAAATATAAATATCCAAATACTTTGTAAAAATTCATTAATAGTCTATTTACGTTGTAGAATCTTCGCAATAAAAGTTTTGAATTCATTCGCCAACATAACTTGAGATAAAATTCTTTATTTTTGCGTTCTCATATAAAACTTTAAATATTGATAAATTTGTGATACATATGTCCAGGAAAACAAGTATTAACAACAAATTTAGATGTTTTGAGAATGAATCGCATTCGGCTTTGTGAAATTCCCAATTATTACTTACGGATAATACTTATTTTGCAAGAGATTTGTTTACTCAAAGCTGAACAGCAAAAGCTGTCAGCACCCTCTTAAAACCCTAATGCTGTTCTTGAGATCTCCAGCTGTTTCTCGGAATCCGTATGCATAATTTATGATTTTCGACGTGCATTCCTACACGTTTTTTTCATCCAGAGAGCATCTTTTAAGCTCTCTAAGAACCCCTACAAAAATACAGAATCGTATCCACCGTTCCTCTGCGATACACTCCGAGATTTTTTATGTTTCCATGCTTCTCTTTCTACAACGGCAGGGAAAAAAGGGAAGAAACGTATAATCAATTCAGGGAAAGAGCGTACTACGTTTCGCTAACGAACTGACGCCAAGTAGTATTCCTGAAGTTTTCAAATCACATTTTGTCTTTCATTTCTTTTCTCTTTCTTTCCCTCTCTTCTCGTTCTCCAAACGATTTCTTTCTTTTTTCCTTTTTCTCTTTTCATTATTCCATCGCAGCCGAGCCTCTCTTTTCTAATGCAACAGATGAGAGACTTTCAGAGTCAACACAGATTCAGAGACACGGAGGAGGGAAAATTCAATTTGGATAAAGGGAAACCAGAGGGAGAAATAATGAAAAAAATATCCTGGAAAAATTATCCGTGGGAAAGAGCGATGTAGGATGCTCGGAGAGATATTTCCGAATAACTCTTTCCATCTCCTCTGAGGAATTTTCGGGAAAATTCAAATCAAATGTTTTGTACCGAATGCTTCCGAGGATTGTTTTAGGGGGTCTTCGGGAAGGAACGAACTACCTCCAGATCGAGCGAGAAGTGCACTTTGTGGTCGTAGAGGGATGTAGAATGAGGAATTGTGCAGTCATGCGGGAAAAAGTGTGTTTATGCTTTGCGTTATGTCTTCCGACGGCGCAGGGTTTCTGTGAGACTACAGGGAATATACAGTAGTTGGTATGTCAGAGAAGTATTTTTTGAAATAAAAAAGGCTTAGAAAGGTATATTCAGGTCTTTTTAAGCCAATATCATAAACTGAGCTCCCGTTTAGTGGCAAGAGAAATTCTTCAAGTTTAAGGAAAATATATATATATATATATATATATATGCATATATATATATATATATATATATATATATATATATATATATATATATATATATATATATATATATATATATATATATTATATATATATATATATATATATACTACAGTTACGAAAAGTACCCGAAACGCTGTCACGTTTTTTACAATCCTCAAAACATGCCCCTTAAAGTCGTTTTTGTGAAATCATTCGGGGTTCGTTTTCGAATTTTCTTTTATTGCATCAAGGGACTCAAATAGTGTTCACTAACAGTGAGTTTCATCCGTGGAAATAAGAAAAAGTCACACGGTGTCATATCGGGTGATTACGGAGCTTGTGGAGCCGTATTTGTTCAATGTTTTGTCAAAAAGCTCGAATAATAATGGAATTGTGAGAAGGCGCCTTATCGTGATACAAAACCCATTAGTTATCTCGCCAGGATTGTTTATGAGGAATTGCTTGACGTAAACTGCGCAAAAACATTCAAATAATGATCTTTATTGACCGTCTGGCGAGTTGGTAGAAATTCATAATGCACAACACCACGAGAAATCAAAGAAAACCGTCAACGGATTCTCTACATTATTTTGATTTTTATACCAATCAAAGTACTGTTGTTATTGACAAACAGTCGTCTGTAAAAACCTTTTGTAACTTTTAAAATGTGTTTGCAGCAGAAATTCCATTGCAGAAACAAAATTTAATGCATGTTCTTTGCTCAATTACATTCGATATTTTGGAAATTCAACGACTTAAAAATTCTTCTGTTATTAAAAACAAATTTATTTTCAGACGATAAAATTTAATGAAACGCTGATTGTTGCCACATGTGTTTATGTAATCAAAAATATATTTTATAAATGTTTGCAGACGATATTTACTGCATATGTATTTTAAAGGAATCATTCCGATACTTTTTGATTACAGTAGTACATCAGAATTGCTGTAAATATTTTTCTGTAAATAATTTTCCATTGATTTCCATTTCATTCCTTTTCCTGTTGAATTATTTTATGTGCATCCCTTTGGGGATTTTCGCCATTCACGTTATTTTTAAAAAGTTATTTATAAAATCCCCAAGTTCTGTTGCTTTGTAAGATGAACAGTAACATAAGTATAAGATAGGATGCTTGTAGAAAAAGTTTAGAAAGTATTGCTTTCTAAGTTAAAGCTGTTTCTTAGGAAAGGTAACTAGGAGATAAAAGATGTTCATTTTGCCAGAATCGAGTTTAACACTAGAACGACCAATGCTGCGATTTTGTCTCCGGAACGCGTGTGTCGCTTTCTCCATTTCCCAATTTAGTGACAGATTTGACAATTTCTTTTGAATTTTAATATATTTGCTTGGTAAGAGCACCGCAAAAGGTTTTTTTCTGTAGGCCAATTTGGAAAACTTCTATATCTGGATCCATCTAGATCTTATCTGCTAGTATATTTTGGACACTGATTTTCTGTGTCTAAATACCTTTTGTTCAGCAAAATATTACCAAAGATTGGCAAATTAAGTAGATTTCGAACCATTATTCATTTAATAATGTTTTTGATTCCTTTATTTGATGTTGAATTTGTTAGAATCCTTTAAAAGCGGAAATGGGTCAATCTCAAAAGGGTATTTACCTCTAAAGTTGAGCAGTTATTGTTATTCCAATTATAGTTTTATTCACAGGTGATTTTTTTACTTATCAGACACAAGCAAGATGAAGAAATCGGAAATTAGTTGTGAGAAATATCCAAAAATGAATCTGACTGTGATGAGTTCTCCTGCTACAATTAAATTGGACAAAGAGTACGTATTACTTGCAAATAAATCAGAAGTAACCGAAGAAAGTTACACAGATGGTGCCGACAATACCTGCAATAATTTGGACTCATATCAATTGGGATAACACGGAAAGGAAAACATATATAATGCGTGAATGATTGCTTTGCAGCTGGAAATATTTTACGTAAAAATACGGTTCTCTAGTTATGCCAAGCGAAACCGCTAATTAGTCCCGAGTTCAATAATCAATGAATCAAAATTCCAATCAGAATTATAATGAAAGGCATCAAAATTTTAAATCAGAATGAGAAACGTATCTGATATGCAGTATACGTGAAATTAAAAAGAGTTTTTTGAATCATTTTTTTAAGGCATCAATAAAAAAAAAACAAAACATCTTGTTCAGTAAGTTAACGAAGCCCAGATATGACGAAAAGATGTACTAAGGCTGTGTCAATTGTAAATATGGCAGGCCTCGAAATATACTTTTTTAATGCAGATGCACCTAATTTTAAATTTTAATTAATTTTTAATTTGTGCACCTAAGTTCTTAATTAGGTGCACAGGTTATATTTTAGGTGGTACTTTAAAAAAAAGTAATATAAGAGCATTATAGTAATATACTAGGGGCTCCACCCCCTTCTCGCTTACGCTTGCCAACCTCTTATAGAAATTTCGCTTTTTTCAACTTTGACACTTAATAAACTATAAACTAATAGCCACATCGGAAAAAATCTTCAAAATTGTCCAGGGAACACGTGAAGAACAAACCACTTTAATTTCGTAATTTTCTGATTCGTACTTTTTCGGGAAACTGTCTACGAACCGAGCTAAACAACACAGTTTTCAGTCCTGCAACGGCGGCGGCAACATTTTTTTTAATATAGAGAGAAACTACTTTATTATTTGGGTATGTTTGTATTGGTTAGTAGTTGATAGTAAATACAAATATTTAAACATCTAAATTCTCCCTTCTCCCGCGCACGGCTGTCGCGACAGTTTCTTCAACAGAGCTAGCTGGAAAATGTTTTGATCATCGGAAAGTTCTGGTAGCAGTGACACAAATAAACCTTCCTCCTGTATAAACCCGTTACGACCCAGTGATTTTGTTTTCGCATATTGTGTATTTAGGAATTTCAATTACGTTCCTTTAGGGCGAGACGTAGATACTAATATTTTGTTCAAAGAACAAAATAATATAATTAATAAATAAATAACATAACATACTTAACAAATTAATTTTAAAGTTAGGTGCACTGCGTGCACTTAGTGGGAAAAAATTAGGTGCACAATTTTATTTCATGTGCACAGTGCACCTGTGCACCCGGGTATTTCGAGCCCTGAAATAAGGTGTGAATGTTATACATATTCGTGAAAAATTAACGGCACAATCTGAATTAATATTGTACATTGCCAAGAAAATTAATACCGTTCCTTTTGTTTTGTTCAAACTTTCGTTGCTTATGCGTATTCTACGAGTTTGATAACCGATTTACTTTAACATTTTGTGGCATAAATAACCTTGAGTTTATATGAAAATTATGTAAAATAAGCTTGAAGTTAGCGGAAATAAAAGTTCGTGATGATGTTGTTTCGATGTTATTAGTATCTTATGCAATTTATGTACTGGTGTCGAAACAACTGGCTGTTGTCTTATGGTAAAACGAGTGCCGGCCATTTTAGTCTTAAATGTTCAAAATTTGAGTTTTCTATTTGTTTTATTTACAACAATATATCACGAGATAGAACGCATTAATAAGTCCATATTTTTAGAACAACTTTGTTTATACTCCCATTTTACCTAAGTTTTATTTTTTTACTACTTTTGCGGTTGTAAATTTAGTAGATATTCTTTTTTTTTATAATTATTAGAAAATTCCGAACTACGTTTTTTAAAATATTAAAAATTCTTTGTTGTAATGACAGAAGATCAAAGTTGCCTGTATTAAGAATTGAAGTTATATTTAAGCAACATATTACGTTTTACTCGTTTGTTCAAAACAGTGATTTCTTACCAAAGATATCAAATCAATAGTTGTACTTTGAAAATGATTATGTGTGTGTGAGTTACCTTTTATTCACTATCAAAGTGTCGGGAAGGCGTTAAAAAGGATTTTCTTGACACTTATTTGATGTTGGTAATTTTTTATAATGAATGAGAAGTTTGTTATTCTGGTCGCTTTTTCAATCTACAGTTAACCAATTCAAACCGAGTAAGATTGAATAAATATGTTAGTCTGTAGTTAATTGCTGCCTCATTTGTTCCAAAGAGTCATTGGAATTTATTCAATCATAAATATAAATATTAGTTAAAATAAGAATATCCAAACATATTCTATCTTACAACTAACGTTAATTATTACATAAAAAGTTATTTTTTTTTCCTTTTCGCAAAACATCAAATTTATATGTTTATTATAAAATATTCAGTGTATGTACCTTGTAAATGTACGCATATATCGTGTAATCATTAGTACTGAAGATTTTTCAAAGATAAAAAATGGATAGTATCAAAACGTATTATTGTATCACAAAACAAAACATTTCTCACTTTTTATAAATTTATTGCTCCAAATTCAAGCAAACATATAAACTTTTACTTATTTCACTTGTAATAAATTAATTAAACCAAACCTATTAATCTGTTATAAAAATGCTTGCAACCCAATTCAGTCCACATTGTTGTCAATGGTCCACTACAAATCCTAAGAGAGAGAAGCTTAACTTTTCTGTTTCCATTTAACCTAGATAGGCACCAGGTTTACTGTAGGCATACCAGTTATGAGTCGGAAGAGTTCTCCAAATTCTGTTTACACTGACTTAATATTTGAAGCGATTTCATTATAGGTAAGTGTATCATAAGATGGTAAAGCACCTAGACTTCTATGGTAGCCAAAAGGTCGACAGTTTCATTTCATTACAAATCAACACGGGAGGAAAATACAGTAATCCAATGAACTCATCAAAAGTGGAAAAATGCTCATCTAATAACGTCCTTTAAGAAATTAATGTTCAACAGCCTCGCAGATATTCGCACATTTCTGCATTCTTCCATCACCCCGTTCTATGTGAAGCATTAACGAACCAAGCACTCACTTGAGAAATATCCAAAGCCGTTCGGAAGAGTCATAAACTCGTCAATGTCCTCATACCGTCTTTTGGATATTAGAACCCTTTTTTTTTTAATCAGGCAAGAGCGTGCATAAAATTCCCCATCCCCTCAAGACTCGAAGCACAACAATGCGACTCATAAAACCGTGCAAAGTGGGAACGAGTAGATAAATTTCTGGCCGATGGTTTTATTAATAAGGAACGAGTCAGGGAAAGAGAGTCTCCAATCACTTTATTTACTTAACAATGGAACGTTGTAGGCGTGCTCCGGATTCCTCGCTGCTAGTCGGCCGTTATAATTAATTTGCATATCCTCAAACCTCCTTTGCTTCCCCCCAAACCAGCTTCGCGAAGTTTCCTCTTTTGCGCGCTCATATCTCGTCCCCGAGTCCTTCGCCAGTGATTCAGCAAAGTTGGAGCTGGTTGACGTGGTTGGCTAGAAGTGGTATGTGGTTTGGAATGCGCTAATCTGTGTCCATTGTCTGTGAGCTGTCGGACTGATCGGGTCTTCGTAAAGAACGAAAGTGAAGTCTGTTTTACTAGATAGATTTTACACAATGTTTTCGTATAACAGAGAGACGGAAAGGCTTTTGCAAGTGCCTCAAGACATCGAAAAAGGCTACTGTTAGTCGGACTGCGTCGAATTAGCGTTTGAGTCACTTGGTTTTTAACATCTGTACTCGTTAACATAGGATTCAGGTTGAGTGTACACAATGCTTTCCCACAATCATTGTCTTTAACCTAGATTGTTGCCTCGACTAGATATCTCGTCTTTAGCAAAACTAACTAGATCACGTGATATCTCGTCAATAAAGATTTGACCAACTTTGCCAATAACGCGATATATCATCAGCAATACCGATTGTTTCATGATGACGAGATCACGATCTAGTCAGTTTCTTTTGCTAAGGGCACGATATATTGTCCATCAAGACCTTCTAGATTCTTCTAATGACACTGTACATTGTCCATACAATCACAAGAAGGGTTATCTTTATAATTGTCAAAGCAATAGGCAATTGTTGGAAACTGCATACAATTTGTTGAATGAAAAAATGAATTAGGCACCACTGTTATAGCTTCATGGTTTGAGTTGGTTGGGGACAACACAAACAGTGGTGCTTCATTCATTTTTTGTTGAAAACAAAACCCTACAGAAAGTCATACGGAATGTCAAACCACCATCAAATCCTTCCTTTCAGATGTCTGTGAAGCCTTTAATTAAAATTGAAAAAGTTACTTACACATTCTAGACAATCGAGATGATTGTGTACTGCATGCAATGGAACATCATCTTAAACTGTTGCCTGCGAAGTTTTGAAGGATTTGACTCCGTATTTTTATATTTATGGTATTCTCACAACTGGTATAAAACAACCTAATGTTACAAATGTTGGATTGCTCCAAGTATGCAAAATTCGAAACCTCAATACAACCAAACACCTTGAGATGAAATTACACCACTAGAATACATCGGACACTGTATAGTGCAGTGCGTAAGAGGTAAGTTACAATATAATCATATTATCCCTTGAGATTAATAATGGCTACACCCTCCAAGTGGTATCCACGATATATTTCATCCCTCAAAATCTGAACAATTTTGCAAGGACGATATATCTTGTCATCGACACTGCCGATTTGTTTAGGATGACGATATCAAGATCTGATCAGTTTTCTTCAGCGAAGAGATACCTCGTCCATCAAGATCTGGTCGTTTTGACCTAATCTAATGAATCATGAGATACTATTGACAAGGCACTTCGTCACTACCACCTCAGAGGGTATTACAAGTCGATAAACAACTTTAAAGTAATCTTAATTGTTCGACTTAAATTAACAAAAAAAAAACCACTTAATTGTACTATACTATGAGCTTTTGGTTCATAATCCCCACAGTTTATTAAAGAAATCAAAGTTTGTTGTCAAATGTACTAATGATAGCTATGTGGGAAATAATTTTGACTAAAGTTTATAAGCTTTATGCTTCCATATTTCCTTTTGTAAATGATTAACCATCTGAAGAGTTCCGACGCATAAATTATTAGTGCAGTCTTCTCTGTATGACTTATGACTTGTTTTGACTTCATGATAAATGGAATCGCCACTTGGATTATTTTAACCAATGAATATATATAGTTAGTCATCATGTGTGTTATAGGGAATGTATAGTTAGTCATCATGCGTGTTATAGGGAATGTATAGTTAGTCATCATGTGTGTTATAGGGAATGTATAGTTAATCATCATGTGTGTTATAGGGAATGTATAGTTAGTCATCACGTGTGTTATAGGGAATGTATAGTTAGTCATCATGCGTGTTATAGGGAATGTATAGTTAGTCATCGAGTGTGTTATATGGAATGTATAGTTATTCATGTGTGTTATAGGGAATGTATAGTTAGTCATCACGTGTGTTATAGGGAATGTATAGTTAGTCATCATGCGTGTTATAGGGAATGTATAGTTAGTCATCCTGTGTGTTATAGGGAATGTATAGTTAATCATCATGTGTGTTATAGGGAATGTATAGTTAGTCATCATGTGTGTTATAGGGAATGTATAGTTAGTCATCATGCGTGTTATAGGGAATGTATAGTTAGTCATCATGTGTGTTATAGGGAATGTATAGTTAGTCATCATGTGTGTTATAGGGAATGTATAGTTAATCATCGTGTGTTATAGGGAATGTATAGTTAGTCATGTGTGTTATAGGGAATGTATAGTTAGTCATCACGTGTGTTATAGGGAATGTATAGTTAGTCATCATGTGTGTTATAAAGTGTAAGCAATGCTACGCTGCACAGAGGGTTAAATAAACTATTAATTAATATAATAACTGCTATTTTACTACCACAAAAATATGTGCAAAATTACTATTATAAATATATAGAAAAAGAAACCAAAACGTTTTCGAATGTGTGCCCCCATAGCGCCCTCTCTTATTATGCCACTGCTGCAGGAAAAACCTCTTCAAAATAAGTTTAAGGTCATTTCTACTTAAAAAGATGAAACGAACTCAAAGCAGGAACTTTACGTCTGCTTCCGCACGGGATATCTATCACATCTGAACATGTTTATTCAACGAAATGGCAGACTTCCGCAATTTATTTCCCGGGAACCGTCGGTAGAGACCACCGATTCCAGCTTCCCAAACAGATCTCCCGTTCTCTGGAATCTTTCCCTCTCAAGTAAGGCCTTCCCTACCGAGTGATATAGGGGCAACTGCGAGATCAAAAGCATCTTCAAATAAATTCCCATCAAGCGTCCTAACAGGTATCAAGCACACCCCAACTTGCATCTCAACGGGAGGGTTAGGACGGGATTTAGGTAAAAGAGGGGACGGGTTATCTTCCTCTTTTGATGTAGGCTGTTTTTGTTTTGTTTCCTCGCGCGGAGGGTGGGGCTGTTGAGATTTATTTCCAATCTGATTAAACGGCGTTGAAGTTTAGGGGATATGCACGGTAGATATCACTCTCTATTGATATAATAAAAGTGGGAGTTTTTTCCCGCCACTACGGAGATAGGAGTGAATGCTTGAGGGCTTCTAGAGGAAGTGTAGTCTCGGTTCTTTACAGTCGGGGGGGGGGGGGGGGCTTGTGAATCGATACTGCAAACTGTACAATCGATGTCAGTTTCCCGCTCCGTTAGGATTCAAGAGCTATAGATTTGCGCCTTCGGGATGTAGGTCCTCGGACAAAAGACTTTTTGAGCTCTTTGTTGTTGGAACATCGTTCCTTTTCATAAAACAATGAATAATAATCAACTTTAATTACAAGGGAGTCACGGTATTCTCTGGAGGGGGTTTGTGTGGTGTAAAATTCAATACAAAAAGAAATTTTAACCCTCCCAGTTGTTGTATTGCCAAGTTATCTCACCATTCGTCAAATTTGACCAGATCTTGAACGATGAAGTATCTATCATTAGAAGATTACTGGCCAGATCTTGATCTCATCCCCATAAAAAAATCGGCAATATCTTGACAATGAAACTCGTTATTAACGAAATTATTCAGACCTTGAGGGACGATATGTCTTGTTGAAATCACTTGGAGAGTTAAAGGATCTGTTCGATATTATAAATTGCAACCTTGTAAATCCATTCGCTTCATTTGGATGGCTCAGCTCTCAAGGCTGCACTGCTCGGTACAATTGACCAAAGTTCAATGTCTTGCACTCATGTCACTTGTATGTATTTATTTTTAAAAGAAGTATAGACATGTGACACACATTGGTAATTCCACAGTGTAGCCAAATGCTGTCTGATCAGGGAAACATTA
The DNA here is from genome assembly GCA_947359465.1 of Metellina segmentata. NCBI lineage: Eukaryota > Metazoa > Arthropoda > Arachnida > Araneae > Tetragnathidae > Metellina > Metellina segmentata. The sequence goes on from OX375879.1 coordinate 76,179,918, forward strand.
TTTCTTCCTTTTCACCGTATTTTCTTTAGTCTTCTGTAGCCATCAATGTTGATGAAAGTTGTTGGCAGTGTAATTTAAAAGAATGTTTTGAGATATACCATACTCAAAGCTACAGAATGGATTCCATGCTTTCAATATCCATACATGCAATTTCAGAAAATTCAAAATTGTTCGATTTCGTGTATTTTATATATTATTAAGCTTCCAACTTTCCTTCGAAGGTATATAAGCATGATACCTCAGTCAGCAGGATATACTTATATTTAAATATGAAACCATTGGGTAAAGAAATACGGGATCATAGACTCATTAATGAAATGTATTGATCATGTAGGCGGAATTACTGTCGTAAGATACCAGAAGTACTTATAACGTAGTCTTGGGAATTGACTTGTGTCAATAAGCTGTCAAAACACAAACTAGCGTTTTCAATCAGCTTGACAATAACAATAACCAGTCAATAGTTATTGACTGATTGATGAGAGAAATATCATGATGTGGTTGGAAATTATTCATTTATATAAAAATTATATTAAGTGGTAAATACTTCTTTCTAAATACTAAGGCTGTGAAGACACGCACACTGTATCAGATGTAGGGTACTTGATTCGTCCGCTCTATCTGGAAGCCTGATCTATATTTTTATAAATTGTTCTCAATCCCGAAATCTTTACACCACCATCTTCACATACATAAATTACTTTATGCCTCATGTTTCATCGCAGATATCCTTCCAAAAAATCTTAGAATCACAAAGTATTCAATTTTGAATGTCTTTGGTGATTCATTCGCAATTTCTGTGTTGTCATTCTGTTCACGAAAATTCTCTTCTCAGAGAGAAAGAACGTCGTCATCTTCCGAATCTAAAGTGTAGGAGGGGCTATGATAGAGCTCTGAAAAGTCAGCGTTGTCACTACTTCCTCTAGTAGTTTGTCGTATTCTTTTAGTGATATTCCTCTGAGTGGTAAAAGGACCTAGAACGAAGCAGTACAAATTGTTACGATCCAGATTTGTAGCAGAGATGAACTATCCTGAATGAACCTGTATTCTCTTTCGTGGTGGTCTGACGGTTCATTGATTGATTGGTTGGTTTTAGTCCCGGTGCACACATCCTGTTTCTCAAGGCGCGGCGCCGCTGCCGCAGCGCAAGTGCGGTCTGAGATACATTAGATCCAATGGAGCAATGCACACATGCCTCCAGCGCCGCTGGGGCGACGCACGTCCAACTTGCGCGCAATGTGTACCGCAGATCCCTACGGCGCCGCACAGTCGCCGCACATGAGTCTCCGTTATGAATTACCTTGTTTTCTAAACAAATGGAATATAAATAATAATTAATAAATGTCCATAACGTCCATTTTGATTGAAAATATACTTTTTTTACACCAAGTAAGCGAAATAAACACGTTTTCTTCGATGGTAATGGTAATTTTAGTTAACGTCGTACTAGAGCAACACAACGGGCTATTGACGACGGTCCGGGATCAGTCCCTTAAGGGAAAGATCCGAGGACAACACCTCGTAATTTTGAACCACGGTCAGATGACGAAGCAACACCTGAGCTGGCTCCCCACTCTCCAAACTTCCACGCCAACCCAACGTGAGGACTTTCGGCCACGACAGATTTAAGGTGTACCAGCCGCCTCTACACCATACGCTTACAAACATCCATGCCCTAACCCGGATTCCAACCAGGAACCTTCCGATCTAGAGGCTAACACCTTAACCACTATACCGGACGTTTTCTTCGATAGAATATTTATCGGAAATGGCGCGAAATAAGTTCATGTGTCATTTCACGGTTATGTGAGCATAGTTGGGCTTCGGTACCGTTGAAAATCCGGATGCGTGCACCGGCCCTTAATGTTGCAATGGCCGTATGTGGTGATGCTCTGGTGTCGAACTTAGATATTCGATATTCCAGTAATTTTGAGATAAGCTTTTAGCTCACTCTTCTATGCACTTTCTGTCCATCCTGTACTGTAGCATCTAGTATTCAATACAAGATTGGATTTCGATCAAGTGAGACGATCCTGCACTTCCTGAAATCGAAACAACCCCTATTTATTGACATAGTAGCATCAGATAAATATACAAAATCCCAAACAAGTTTGATACTATCAATATAGTAATTAGAGATAAAATAAATAATCATATATGAAAGCGTAAAATCTGATGGCCAGTCACCCCGAAATTTTTCTGAATCATGGGGTTACATTGTTCCGATTCATATTTTTCTGATGGTATCAAGTAATGGCTAAAGTTTCTTTCTAACTTTCGTTACGTGCCAACTCTCTTAATCTAAATCTAAATCGTTCATAAAGGGGTTTTAAATCGGGAGGCTCTAAATCGTTGTGAAGTTTATTATTGAAAGTTATTTTTATTCATTGTGACAGTCTTTTTGAGACCTGGAACCAACTGCTTCAAAAATAATTTAGGTTAATTTCAAATGAAGGTTAGGAAGGGGTTCGTGACATCGTCTTATCTATAATTCTATCAACCTTCCTAGTGGTTATGTTGATGAGATTGGATTGGACGCCGTAGGCGGACACTGTTTCACCTGTGCGGCTTTCAGCTGTATAGTCCGCCTTACGGAGGAGATTCTGGGATAAGGGAGAGCTAAGCAATCCACAATATATACATATACATTTAAGTACACAGAAGGGGAAAGTCAAGTGAAGGGCAAAACATGTAAGCACAAAAATACAAAATGACAAAAGAAAAGGATGACAAAGTTTGAAAAATTGACACAGAACAAAATGAGAAAACCAAAACAAAAAAAAAGGACATGAACATAAACAAACAAACAAAAAAAAATCATTTTCAGAAGGAAAAAAAAATAATAATAACAATATTGTAAAATACATAAGTCAGAACGTTAAATACAGATGTCAGACAGCCGAAATGACCTATAAAAGTTTCGAAAGGAAAGCAAAGTTATTTTGAGAAACCTCAACATTAGTAAAGCTGATAATATATTGAAATATGACATATCTCGTCATTAGAAAAAAAAAGTGACCAGATCTTGATCACGCCATCATCAAAAAATCCTCATCACTCGGAATTTAATAGTCAATTTTGATGACAAGACATCTCGTCATTAACATAGCTGGTAAGGTCTTGATGGACGAGATACTTGGAGGATAAGATAATTAATTCACACTGTACCTAAATAAAAAACCTAGTGTATACCTAACACTCAGATGAAATTTTTTTAATACTCCAAAACTGAGGTCTTGGATCTTAGACACAACAAGGGGCTAAGTTTTGAATAAAATTTTAGAGTTAGCATCCAGTGGAGAGTCACCACAACTCCGAACAAGAACTTTCAAAAAATCCATGTACTTGCAAGCTAGGATTCATGCTTGGGACATACCAGGTGGCAGACAAAATCAGCAATACCAGTTTGGTGACCTCTACGAATTTTTTAAAACCTTAGCAACGCAACGAGTATTTCTTTCCATCTGCTTGGTTAGTTTTCTTATAACGCAAGGTCATATTTGGCAGGGCTGAACAGCTTCAAACACAATAAATATATTGTCAAGCAATGGATATACACGCAAGAAAAATTATACTGACGTAGAACGTAGACGTAGTACAGCCATGTCATGTTAAAATAAATAATCAAAAATACGCTGTATACAGCTCGCGCATTTCCACCTAGGAAAGTAGGAAACTATAATTTCAGCGCCTCGTTTTGAAACTTTAACACGACTCATTATGCAGACACTAACTCTGAGACACGTATACTTGAATACCAACTCTAACTAAATATTTCCTTGGCTATCGGCTTATAAATAGTAAATATTTGTTTCAATCCACCGACACAATACCTCTACGCAAAATGATTCATTCTCTGCTAATACACCCCCGATCTTCAAATATTTATCCTCAGGGTTTGAATGGGATGTAAACAGACAAGTTGCATCCGAATTCAGATTACTCGGAAACGAAGCTGCATTATTTAACACAGACACGCGTCGAGAACTACACCACGGCGTCTTGTATCTCTTTCGCTCAGCTGTTTCAGGGACAGACGTAACACGTCGCGATAGGAGGTCACAAATGAGCTCTAAAATATTTACTCACAGAGAATAGGTAATCAGAGGCAGCAGATAGAGACAGACAGGCTCTTGGTGCGAAAGGGGAACGAGAAGCAAAAATGAATCGCAAAATAAACAAAGAAGGATGTAAATAAAAATCGATATTTTTCATTTTGGAGTTGGAAGTGGGAAACGTTGGGACAATTTCTCTCTGGCGCTTCCCTCCGATGCTGACGAGGATGTGAGGAGAAATGGGGAGAAAAAATGAGGAGAGATGAAACGTTGAGCAGCGGACTTGTATGCAGAATTTTTCATTCCCACACACGAAAACAAATTATGGGAATTTGTCTTGGGTAACAAATCTTATAGAAGAAACATAAGGATAAAGAAATGGTGTTATACTTGTTGATTCCCACATTTGTGATAAATTAGCCACTGAGCTTAATCGAGTCTCAAGCCTTGTAAAAGAATGAAACACAAATACACACTGTTTAAACACTTTTACTTTTAAGCATGTGAGAAAAACTATAAGTTTAAATTGCCACAGATTATTTTTCTTATATTGGAATCAAAATTGAATCAGGTCCATGATGTTCTTGTAAATAATGTCATCATGCCACCCCGATACAATGCAGCACATGATCAAAACTAGCCGTGATGCAATTCTGATAGTTGTGTAAATCTTCAAGTTAATCTTCAGTTAACCTTAAACCGAAAAGAAGATATCTTTACATGATTTGAAGTAGATATTTAATTGAATACCATACAATAACTTTCAAGAAGTATTTTATGAAACTTTTGATCATTGATGAGAACTGAGATGAAATACCTGGAATACTGAATTAAATCGTTTCGATAAGTAAGCTGGATATCAAGGTATCAAATTGTTCATCCAACTGAGCCGATTAGGCAGGTAACAGCATATTTTTGGCATGTTGTCCGAAAAAATTTACCACTTTGCTATTATTACACTAGGAAAACAATCTTTATCCATTAAAAAATTCCAGAACCGGTGTTCTATTCAGTGATAGACTTCTTGATCTGGGCAGGTCTGTTATGTAACAGCCCTGTTATATAACAGCATATTTTCGGCATGCTGTTCAAAAAAAGTATTTACCCCTTTGCTGTTATTGCATTAGAATAACGATCTTCGTAGGAAGACCGATCTTTTCAAACCGTCTCAAAATGGACCGATTCCGAGCTCGAAGTACACATCAAGTGGCATTTCCAATTCAACCGGAACGATCAACAAAATCCTCGCCAAACGTACGAAAACACCATCGCAAAAACTAGACCAAACGAAGTGACGGCAGAGAAAAAAAAAGATCCCCACCAACCAAAACAAAAACGAAACTCGGGAATCTACTTCCTCAAACCTCCTACCCTTCCTTATCCTTCACCCACTCCCATCCCCATATCTCAGTTACAAGGTCCCCTAATCACATTCCCCGTTCCTCTGACGGGGGGGTTGCAGTGGCGGAGGCGTAAAATTGGGAGGGGGGAAGAAAGCAGGCAAAAAGTCAAGGGACTGGGGGAGGGAGGGATTGTCCCTCACAATACTGAGAGTCACCAGAAGTCGTCACGGGCCTGCGAAAAACTCTGGAGCTATAAATCAAGTGAAGTCCAATCGAAGACAAGGACAGAGGAGGGATAAGTCGAAGGAGGGGTAAATTTTGAAAATGGGTGAGGGGTAGGTATATGAGAGAAAAGGGAACGAATCGATGCCCCTGTTCGTGTGCTCCAACACCCTTTTTGCTCGGGTCTTCAGCACTCTTAGCCGGGCGATACGTGTCACTGGAAATAACTGGTGGAAGTGGAGGATTTGGACGATTCTGGACTTTGAGCTCCTATTGGACTTTGCAGTTTTGTTTCGTTGTTGTTTGGTCCTCTTTTGTTGCGCCGATTGGGGAAGAAAGGAGTCTTTGTTGTGTTTGTTTGCAGGAGAGAATCGTTTTGGGAAAGTGTTATGGGATTAATTTTATCGGTAATGGGATCAAATATTGGAAATGTGGGACCTCGTAGACGGTCGTTGTAAAAGTGATCTGAGTCGTGGATGTGACGGTATTGTTAAATCAAATTTTCATTAATGTCTAAACGAGCACATAATCTTTTGATGGGCGATGTGATTCCCACGAGCTGTATATGCGCAATGGGTAACATAATAAGCAAACGCTTCAAAAGTATCAGGATAATTATCTGTTTAAAAAACTTTCAAGTTTTTGCAATGGTTTAAGTATATTTTATCCTATTCCAGACCTCAGATTTCGTCATAAGTATTCCTGACTTGTAGTTTGCCTGACAGTCTAAAATAGTCTTGAATTATGTATAAAAAACAACATGAAACTATTGTATGTAGTATTATTTACTGCGACGCCAAGATCAAGGCAATTGTTGAAATGTGTTCCTATCATGTCAAAAAGGAAATAAAGAGTAGGAGAGTATAACAAGCCAATTCGATAGATATCCTTTTGTACTTTCACTTGATTTTGCACTTTCAAATATTAAACATTTGTTGAAACACTCAGAATTTCTTTTCACCTTCTTTAGTTTTTTTTTTTTCATTTTCGACATGTCTATAACTTATCACTATGTTGTATGGAGCTCTTTAATTGGTAGAACTAATCATACAAAAGTTGAAAGTAGTTTTATTATTATATATTTAATGGAATCACAATACCACTTAATCATTTTTGACCTCAATGATCACCTCGAATGTTGTAGATATGAATCCCCTCAATTTCACTCCCGTTTGTTTTCAATGGAGCACTCTAGCATTCTCCATAAAAATCACTATATTTCTTTACACTCAATAATAGATCCGGTATTTAAGGATTTGGATCGGATTGAAATGTTAAACTTCAGACGTACTGATCTAACTTTTGTACTATTTGTCTTTAAACCTTGGTTTTGATGGAATGAGTCTTGATACGAACTAAGGCTGGAAGAGATAGAGAATCTGCCTTGTGTGTCAGTCAGTCTGAATTCACTCAGAATACTAACATCGTTTTCTCGAGTTAAGATAATGATGCTAAAAGTTCAAAATTACAAGGTGCTGTCCTCCGATTGTTCTCTTTGTGATTGATCCCGGACAGTCACCAATAGTCCATTGTGTTGTACCAGTACGATGCTAATTCAATTACCTACCTAATGAAACGTCTATATGTTGTTTTTCTATTTTTCAGTAAAACCACAAATCAACACTGACTCCATCATCCAATTTCAAAATCGGTTCAATAGTTTTAGAGAAATTCTGTCAATTACAATCAATGATCAATCTATAATTATTTTGTTTAGATTTAATTTTCATTAACACTTGAGAACTAGTTGAGCGACTGTTATGGAATCAGCTAGCTTATAAACAGAAAAAATATTCGACTGGCATGTGTCTTAGTTTCACTGTTGCACGCATCATCAATTAAAAATTTCACTAAGTTCGAAAGTAATTGGTAGAGAGAGAACATTCATATTTTTCAATATCTCATATTTAATGACATTGTTTATTATTCTAAATCGATCTATAAATAAGGACCTGGAGACTTGAAAGGGCGAAAGCGATTATATTTTATAAAACATTTTCCTAATTTATTTTCATCACTCAACTGTGATTCCATAACTTTGAAATGTGTGAGGTATATGTCAGATAACACATTAATCATCTTATAGTTCGAATTATTCTATTTCTTAGGCATCCACCAAGTAGAATTTCTTTCTTAAGGATACCCATGAAGGGGATTCTCATAAATTCTATATTTCATGGCTAGCGATTTGGATTTCAGAATTTATTTGGCTGTCGTGTTCCGACATCGTAATTCTTTTGCAATGAATGCCGGTGTGAAAAACCTGCTTCAAAAGACCGAAGGTTCCAAATCACCGACGACCACTAAGATCAAAGATCGCTCCTTCTACCCAAACTACTTCCTTGCATAAGGCCGCGAACAATTTTCCCATTCAGACATATATCCCGGAATGAACAAAACGAGCCCTGCTGAAAAGCACATACTTCGCTACAAAGTTGCACTCCTACTGACATCTCCAACTTTTCACGTCTCACGCCATACTGATGACGTCGTCAATCACGAGACACACATAAAAATCAACAAAAAATTGAACCGAGAATCCCTGCTCTATCTACCCTTCTATTCACCGGCATCAGAACCTGAAAGAAACCCTCCATGTCTCTTTTTTCCGTCTCTCTTTTTCCACTCTTATTGAGACACACCCGGAGAAAAATCCCTCGCACAGATAAATGTGACTTCTTCGGGAAATATTAGGGAAAGAATATTACCCGGGCAGAAAGGAGCGCAAAGGGAAAAAATAGGTCCAAGCACCCACACAGCACAAAAAAGAACCTTTTCCCGGATTCATATTCGGCCACCCCCTACCCTTGACTCGTTCCTCTTAAATGAGTCCTTTGACACCAAGGGCCGTCGTTTGTCACAGGAATGAGTCGGATCGCTGGCACCGACATTTTTACTTTAGACCAAATCTATTGGCATATTGCTTTTGATGCATATTTATTAGGGAAAGACTACACACAAAGTGTGTAGTCTTGAACCACCTGGTGGTTATCCCTTCTTTAAAAAAACTGACCAGATCTTGATGGACAAGATATCTCGTCGGTGGAAAATCCAGATATTGGTCGAATTTTTCTTAAAAAAATTGAGAGGACCTTCATGCTATCTTGTTGTTAGCAAAATTAATTATATCTTGATGGACGAGATATCTCATCGAAACCACTTGTCAAGTTATAATTGTGTAAGACATACAACACGAAGTGCCTTGAGCGCCATGAGAGAACACTTAATTGATGGACGAGATATCTCATCGAAATTATTTGGCGGGTTATGATTGTAAGAGTCAATCTCGCAACATGAAGTGCCTTGAGCTCCATCTGAGAACTCATAATTGATGGACGAGATATCTCATCGAAATTATTTGGCGGGTTATGATTGTAAGAGTCAATCTCGCAACATGAAGTGCCTTGAGCTCCATCTGAGAACTCATAATTGATGGACGAGATAGCTCATCGAAACCACTTGTCAAGTTATAATTGTGTAAGACATACAACATGAAGTGCCTTGAGCGCCATGAGAGAACACTTAATTGATGGACGAGATATCTCATCGAAATTATTTGGCGGGTTATGATTGTAAGAGTCAATCTCGCAACATGAAGTGCCTTGAGCTCCATCTGAGAACTCATAATTGATGGACGAGATAGCTCATCGAAACCACTTGTCAAGTTATAATTGTGTAAGACATACAACATGAAGTGCCTTGAGCGCCATGAGAGAACACTTAATTGATGGACGAGATATCTCATCGAAATTATTTGGCGGGTTATGATTGTAAGAGTCAATCTCGCAACATGAAGTGCCTTGAGCTCCATCTGAGAACTCATAATTGATGGACGAGATATCTCATCGAAACCACTTGTCAAGTTATAATTGTGTAAGACATACAACACGAAGTGCCTTGAGCGCCATGAGAGAACACTTAATTGATGGACGAGATATCTCATCGAAATTATTTGGCGGGTTATGACTGTAAGAGTCGATCTCGCAACATGAAGTGCCTTGAGCTCCATCTGAGAACTCATAATTGATGGACGAGATATTTCATCGAAATTATTTGGCGGGTTATGATTGTAAGAGTCAATCTCGCAACATGAAGTGCCTTGAGCTCCATCTGAGAACACTTAATTGATGGACGAGATATCTCATCGAAACCACTCGGCGGATTATGATTGTAAGAGTCAATCTCGCAACGTGAAGCGCCTTGAGCTTCAATTGAAAACACGTAATTGATGGACGAGATGTCTTATCGAAACCAGCTGTCAGGTTATGGTTGTAAGATTTAACCGTACAACCAAGTGTAATCGTACAATGAAGTGCCATGAGCTCCAACAGAGAACGCTTAGTTGAAGGACAAGATATCTCATCGAAACCACTTGGCGGGTTATGATTGTAAGAGTTGATTTTACAACATGAAGTGCCTCGAGCTTCAACTGAGAACGCTTTAATCGATTTCTGTAAATTGATTTAGCTATTACTGACCAATCGGTCTTATGGTCAAGGTGCTGGTTTCCGGATTGAAATGTTAGTTATTCGGATTCTGGTGTAAGATGAATGTTTGTCCGACTTGAGTGTATGTATGTCCTCTATACAAAGACTGTGACTAAAAGGTTCGTATATAAAAGAACCCACCCCTCACAAAATGTCAAAGAAATTAAGTCATTTTCTGCTTTGAAAGATCTATATATAGATACAAACGATATTCATTTCAATCATAGTTATTAGATTTTTAATTTAAAATATCTAAATTTATATTTATCATTATGTAATATCCTAGCCAACAGCCAACATGTCCAATGTCTGAATAAGTCTATTCTAAGAGCCAAACTGTGGATAATTTTTTCGGGAGTTCTGATTTAAAACAATAAACTGATTCCCATTGAAGGTCAGTAGCTTTTCTTATCTACTGCGAAAGATAGTCAGTGAGGTAAAATATGACATAGTCACAAAGCAGGAAATACTGATCTCAAAAGAAATGTGATAAATAAAATCAATAAAAAGAATTACATTTTATAAATTAACTAGCCACTGCGTTTCCAGCACGGCGTTGCCCGTGACAGTTCTTATCGTGGAGTCAGGTGGGACCACTGCTCGCTAACCCCTGGTGATTGCTACGAACTCCCATTTGGTTTGCTTCGAAAACCTACACCACGGGCAACGCCATAATGACCTCGTCATTGTCAAATGTGACCAAATTCGAATTGCAGAGAGATCCAATTGGCGTGATGTCACAATCTCTTGCGAAAAAATAAATATTAAATTGAAAAATTATTTATTAAAAGAAAATCCAAATTGTATAAGGTATCGATCTAATGAAAATTTTCCTTGCCCGTGACAGTTCTTTTCCTTGGTAAAGGTGTGACCACTGGTCGCTAACGCTCGCCAACCCCGGTGATTGCTACGTATTTCAATTTAATTGCGAAGATATCCAATACACCTGACGTCACAATCTCTTGCGGAAATGGATTGGATTGGACGCCATAGGCGGATATTGTTTCACCTCTTCGGCTTTCAGCTGTATAATCCGCCTTACGGAGGAGATTCGTGGATAAGGGAGAGCTGAGCAATCCACAGTACATACATAAAGCTTTTAACTGCACAGAAATGGCAAGGCAAGTGAAGGACGAAACATATAAGCACAAAAATACACTACAACGAAAGAAGAGGATAACAAAATTTAAAAAATTGACACAGAACAAAATGAGAAAAAAAAAGAACATAAACATAAACAATAAACAAAATCTAAATATAAAATCGCGAAATCATTTTTTAAAAAATGTTAAATCCAAAAGTCTGAACGTTTAAAAGACAGACAAAATGACATTGAATAGTTTCGAAAGAAAAGCAAAGTTAATTTGATAACTTTCGACTTCACAGCTCTGACAGATGTAATCAATGTTGGAGCTGAGAAATTAAATCACTTTAAGTATTTTGCGGTAACAGTGTCTGTTCTTGGCATTACTTTGGCACCAATGTGAGTATTGCTGCAGAGAAGGTTTCAACAAATGCCACGGACTTGTGAGATCACAGTTAAAAAGGTAGTGGATTGGATCACATTCTCGGCCGCATATATACAGCGCACTAGTTCTAAGTTGTAAACGTTCTAGATATGCAAGAAATGGTACATGGCTTGCAAAAACGTGTACAAGCATTTAGTTCTGATATTCTAGGTCGGTTGAAATTTTCGAAAAGAATTGATGAGTGTATCTCCCTTTGGTAGAAGCATCCCATTGTCCTTGCCATTGGTTCAAGACCAATGTATCAATGGAACTTAATAATTTGCACCTAGGACACTTTAGACTGGTTGTTTGGTGAGAGATCCCTTCTAACTGCAATAGGTCTGCTTATTCATTTCCCTCAATGGCAGTGTGTTCTTTAACCCATGAGATGTTAATTTGGGTATTTCAGGGGCTTCGAGCAGTTTTTCCTTGACCTCATTGACGATCTGGTTGTGGGAGAAGAGATTACCAAGAGCGGCGATACTTGATACACTGTCATGATGTGTGTTGGCTGCTATTCTCTCTGAAACACAATAGTAGACTGCTTCCTTAAGAACAAGCAGTTCAGCTTGATATACAGAGTTGCAAGAATGTATGGTATTATAGCCCAACTATGACAGATTGTGGAAACCTCGAACACCTTTGGGAGTTTTCGAGCCGTCTGTATAGATTGATGTTGTGATGCTGGGAAAGGGTTGTCTAATAAATGATTGAAGACTTGAGTGGATTAGGTGAGTTGAAGAAAAACATTTTTGTTCATAATCTGTGCAGATAAACCATTGATCATATAGCTTAACGTTTTCTTGAACTTTCATTATTTTTGAAACAACAGCTTCCTTTTGGACGACTAGGTTCAGGGGCACAATACCAGCCAGTATCTGAAGAGATGCCTTTGAAGTCGTTCTGTAAGCTCGAGTGATCAGAAGAACGAAGCTATTTTGGTGACCATTTAGATGGTTTATCATCATTATAGTAGGATTCATACCCCATATACTGGCTCTAAAAGACGAATTAATGTCAAATTTTCCTTGCCCTTGACAGTTCTTTTCGTGGGGTCAGGTGTGACCACTGCTCGCTAGCGATCGCCAAACCCGGTGATTGCTACGTATTCCCATTTTACAAAACACTCTAGAATCGGAAAAGTTGGCATGCTTCCAAAGGCCGACGTCATACAATCTACTTCCTTCTTCTTTCCGAGGTCAACCGAAGTCACCAGAAAAAATGAAGGAAAGATTGGTAATAATCAGTCTTCATAAAAGATTAGAAACAGGAGTGCTTCTCAGCCTGAGTTGATCATGTGACATCCCGAAACTCGTTTCGTGCCGGAGCCTATATTTCCCGTGAGCCTCGACTGAGGTACGGGTGGTCCGAAAGACGGAAGGTGAAAAAAACTGGTTCCAAATACTGACGTAGGGCGAAAAAGTCAAAATCGTGGTGCTTTGAGATTGTGGATAGACAAAGGTTTGACTTAGATTTCATAAGACTTAAAGACGGGCAATAAAATGTGAAATTCATACGTTTTGAGACTAATTTTACTTGAAATGGGAACGGTACTTTTTAGGTTCATTGTAGTACATCCAAAAAATTTCATTCGGAAGCTGTATCCGGTTGTGCAACTATTGATAAGTTTGAAGAATAATTGAGTTTGGAATTATCCATAGCGAACTAATTACGAGTCTCGAATCATTTTAATGAACATTTAACAGGTACCAAATAGGCCTGCATGAATAGACCCAGCACAATTACCCCATTACAAGATCGTTATGTTGTTCTAATGACTGAAAGATGATACCGCTTAATAGCTGCTGGGAAATTAACAAAACAGCATGAATCAAGCACGGGTACCGAAATACCTCGCCGGTGGCACAATTATAGTAATGATAGTGCCTTATTGTCTACACATCGTGCGGTTGAATAACTTCGGATTATACAGGGTGTTTCAAAACTACTTGTACGAACTTTAAATGGAGTTAGAAACACAAATGTTTAAACCGTATTCACAAAGGGATGTATATCTGCAAACATACTATTAAAATGCCTAAATCACAGAATATCTCTACAGTGTGTGCTTGCATATAGTGGTGTATTGGGAAATTAAAAAGACGACTACTTGGTCAAAAGGAAATGAGGTGGTGCAGAAATTGTCAAAGCCTATGACTTTTAATTTGTCAAATCTACGTATCAAACTGATACACAAGAAATAATTTGAAGCCGAGTCTCCCACTGTCAAGGAAGTCTCTCTCCCCCCCCCTTCTGCAATCGCATTTCACCTGTCCCAAACTCTCCTAAATGGGAAGTGGTTTCCAAGTTCAGAATCAATATGGTCACGACCGTCACGTCCATTGAATAGAACTTTCTGATTCCCAAACTGTAATTTGTGTGACCTAGGACAGCTTATTCTGGTGAACAAAAAAATATGGACGTGCTCTGAACAAATGATTTTTAATTGAGCTGTAAAATATGGAAAATAAATTAAAAATTATATATTTGAAAAAAAAAATTTCAGAGTGAGAATAAATTGTTTTTAACCATTGAAATATTTTTTTAAAGTTGAAATTTTTATTGTTTAGAATGTAAAAATGATATCTTCTTCTGTAATGTATGATTTATGTGATTTTATTAATTATAATAAGTTACACAAAAACATTTTGTTGTGAAATTGAAAACAGAAAAGTTATTCAAAGGACACAGTGTCACCTTTAGAATAGGCTAGGTAAATTCCAACCAACTGCGCGGCTACCATTAAAATATTTACAGAAAACATTAGAGATATTGCATGATTGAAGTAACCCTATTAACACACCAATGCCACATAGGAGAAAAACAATTCCAAGTGTTTTATAGTCAATAACATTACATGGGAATTTTCGGGATATCTTCTAACTAACTTCCAGTTGACTTTTGTAATATTTTAATATTTTTATTGCAACATAATATCAGAATGCATTAGGTAGTTGAAATGTCTCAAATGTGTAATATCCAACAATTAAAAGTTTAATTGACTGAATGCACAACCTTGTTTCCTTTAAACAAATGCTGTTTTTTAAAACACATATTTTGCTACGATTGGAAAGATTAATCTTCCCATACTCTACACAAAAATTCTTAACCGCTATAAAAAACCCATTAAACTTTGACGTTGTCTAGTGAAAGAAAGGATCAACTACAAGACCTGTACAATTTAATTTAACAAAGGTAAGATTAAAAAAAAGTTTTAGATACAAACAGAAAATTCACCGCATTACAAGACAATGAAGGCCGATATCCTTATTTCATTAAAAAAAACCTCTCATCAGAATGATTGATGTATCTTTTATCACTTGTGTAAAGGTTGTCCTTATTCATAATTTTGAGATGATTACCTTGTGTGCATATCTTTATTAATGTTTTGTTAAGACTAAAAACTGTAGCGAGTAATAGTGAGAATGCGATGAAAAATTTAATTATAAGAACTGTTGTTTAAATAAAAAAGTTGGAGTGATAGATAGAATCATGGTAAATAAAAAGGTACTGATTTAAAGTATTGAAATGTTGTCAGAGCTTATTGAAAACGATTCCTATCCAAGTTTGTAATATTTTAAAATAATATACATTTTCTCTCTGGTATGCATAATTATTAAGAATTTTATGAACACTTAAAGAAAACAACAGAATATTCCAAAGTCCACAGGCTATGAATTTCAAATTCGTTTTCCAGACTTAATTGTTATTTATTCATCTCGGTTACTCGGATTGAATAGGTAAAATGTAGATTGATAAAAAGGACCAGACCAGGTCCCAGGGACCAACTATTGATCTTTTCGATCTAAGACAATCTAAGGGCGAATTGGTGAGGGAACAACCAGTGGTTAATCCACCATAACACTTAACCGGTCACCAACATTCATCAGCATACAAACCGAGATTTGAACCCAGGACCTTCTCAGTGACAGACGAACTTTATGACCAATAGACATGAAAAAGTGCTTTTTTTTCCTCTTTTATAGATTGGTATTTTAATCGACGTCATGCTGGAGCAACACTACGGGCTATTGATGACGGTACGGTTTTAATCCTAAAGGGAAAGAACCGAGGACAACATCACGCAATTTTGAACCACAGTCCGATGACGATGCAACATCTGAGCTGAGACCACACCTCTCCAAACTTCCACACCACTCAGCGTCAATGTGAGGACATTTGAGGCCATGACGATTTTAACGTGCACCATTCCTGTTGTACACGACGGTCTCTGGCTGGACTTGAACTTCAATCATCCGATAATCCGAGGCTCTTCCAACCTTGCTTCCACGGTCCTAGTTTTCATAAGAGAATGAAAATATTGCTTTTCTATGTTGCTAGTGAAGAAATGCTGAATATTCAAAAGCAAAGATGAATGATAATAGGACAAGTACCTAATTCGACTATAATTCCCCTTGGAGTAATAGGATAGTTTTTTTGTCTAAGTATCTCATCCTTTGTAAAAAAGATCAGTCTTGTTGAAACACTTGGAGGGTTACTAAAGGTTAATATACTGTTTGTTGTTGTTGTACTCAGTCAATAGAGCTTCGGGCTCGCATCAGAAGGGTTGTGGATTCTGTCCTCGGCGGAGCCTGCAATTCTGATGATTGCGAGATCGGCGCTTCGACCTGGCTAAAGACCGTCGTGTTCTCTAATGGTGACTGGGGCACGTTAAATAGGTCGTGGTCTCAAAGTCCTTTATGTTCCCATACCAAATCAATACCTCTGGGGGTACCTGATCAGGGGGTTATCGGCCTTTGAACGGGATCTAAATTACGATATGTGTGAGTGAATGGATGCATGAAAGGGGCCTTCCTGTAAAACGGATGTGCCATGTATGTCGAGCAAAGTCAGACTTCCTCCCGATGGGGCTCAATAACATGGAAGACGCACCCCCTCGCCTCTTACCGTCTTCGACGGGCCTGGCACTCCTCTGGTCTGCCAGTGTATGCATGAGAAACAACAACAATACTGTTTAAAATATGAAAACTTCAAATATTTCCTAACATAGTAGTAGTTAGTTCAATATGAGACTTGCGTTCGCACGTGCACTAGATAAAACAGTGCAACGAATCTCAACACCATGAAGTGCGTCTGGCAGACTGAAGTTTCGTCGTCTTTCCACGACCTTCTAGAGTGACGATAAAGACATATAATCGAGTGAGGGAAATGAAAAAAGTGAAAAGAAATTCCATGCCGAAGACCAATTAGTGGAGTTGGTTTCTATGGCCCAATGACCATTAATAGCCCTCTATATAGCCAGGCTGGTAATGACTACTAAGCACCATACTTTTGAAGGAATTTATTCTACATTTGCAATTATAACGAAACGTGCACAGTGCATAGTTATATATTTGCGTACATTGTATACTTATACTTGCTATTTATAACTTATTTTGGTAAATATATGTAGTCATGCTTCGCCAAACAGAAGACAACGTCAAATAAATTGACATGCACACATAAGAAAAGTTTTACTGACATAGAAGAGAGACACCCACGGATGAATCGAACATCTGCCACCTAAAATTCGCAGGTTACTAGTACAGTGCCAAGAGCCACGGAGATCCTTTGATACAAAAGTTTGGTTGGTTAGTTGTTTTGGGGTAGTATAAAACAGGGGTTATATTTAGCCAATTTGTGTAAACACAAGACAGAAAAATTTAATTAAAAGATGCCGTGAAAGGAAAAAAGAGGGTCTGGGAATTAGAAGAATGGAATGAAAGTAGAAAATGATTGTTTGGGTATCCCGAAAACATGACACTCGTGTTTACTAAAGGCATTAAAACCCATAGGGAAAAAAGAGAGAAGATCTCGGGTTTGTGAAGCCCGTACACAAGTAGATGAGATGTACCCATGAGTGTCTTGATACCAAAGGATTTTAGCTAAATGAAAACGGGAAAATGTTAAGCACAACATACACTATACTAACAAAAGCATTTGGACACTGCATGTTTCTGATAAAAAGTGCTTTATTATTCTATTTAGTAACGGGTAGGCCATTATTTTGCTTGTATTATAGCTACAACACGTCGAGGTATACTTTCCACAAGTTTTCTGTAAGTCCGGGCAAGAATAGTTCGCCATGCCTCTTGCAAGACTGTGGGAAGAGATTGCAGTAGAGATAGTGTTCATGGCGGTGTCATACTCGTCGCTCCAGTCTGTCTCACAAGTGCTCCATCCTATTGAGATCAGGGCCCTGAACAGGCCAGTCATGCAAATTCATCTCATTTTCAGGACACTAGTCCAGCACACATTTTGCAGTATCACATAGAGCTCGATCCATCATCGCCGTAGTATTGCCATAGTGTAGGCAAGGCCGAATGAACCAGAACGTCAAAGTACACGTCAGAGTTCATGCTACCAGGTACATAAAGCAATGGGACAGGTATCAGGTACATAAAGCAATGGAACCGGTAACAGGTACATAAAGCAATGGAACCGGCACCAGGTACATAAAACAATGGAACCGGTACCAGGTGCATAAAGCAATGGGACATGTACCAGGTACATAAAGCAATGGAATACTTACCAGGTGCATAAAGCAATGGGACAGGTACCAGGTACATAAAGCAATGGAACAGGTACCAGGTACATAAAACAATGGGACAGGTACCAGGTACATAAAGCAATGGGACAGGTACCAGGTACATAAAGCAATGGAACAGGTACCAGGTACATAAATCAATGGAACCGGTAACAGGTACATAAAGCAATGGAACCGGCACCAGGTACATAAAACAATGGAACCGGTACCAGGTGCATAAAGCAATGGGACATGTACCAGGTACATAAAGCAATGTAATACTTACCAGGTGCATAAAGCAATGGGACCGGTACCAGGTACATAAAGCAATGGAACAGGTACCAGGTACATAAATCAATGGAACCGGTAACAGGTACATAAAGCAATGGAACCGGCACCAGGTACATAAAACAATGGAACCGGTACCAGGTGCATAAAGCAATGGGACATGTACCAGGTACATAAAGCAATGGAATACTTACCAGGTGCATAAAGCAATGGGACCGGTACCAGGTACATAAAGCAATGGAACAGGTACCAGGTACATAAAACAATGGGACAGGTACCAGGTACATAAAGCAATGGGACAGGTACCAGGTACATAAAGCAATGGAACAGGTACCAGGTACATAAAGCAATGGAATACTTACCAGGTGCATAAAGCAATGGGACAGGTACCAGGTACATAAAGCAATGGAACCGGTAACAGGTACATAAAGCAATGGAACCGGTACCAGGTACATAAAGCAATGGAACCGGTACCAGGTACATAAAGCAATGGGACATGTACCAGGTACATAAAGCAATGGAATACTTACCAGGTGCATAAAGCAATGGAACAGGTACCAGGTATATAAAACAATGGGACAGGTACCAGGTACATAAAGCAATGGGACAGGTACCAGGTACATAAAGCAGTGGGACAGGTACCAGGTACTTAAAGCAATGGGACAGGTACCAGGTACATAAAGCCAGGAAATACAACCCCACACTAAGATGGATCCTCCTCCGAATTTCTGCAGTGTCCAAATATGTCTGTTCATATTCTTATATAATTGTTATTTTGTAGCACGACGACCTATCATTACTGTACATTGAGCACTATTTTGGGATTATTGAGCAATACCTATGTCCTTCTACCTTTTCTTTGACATGCATCTTTCTTCTTAAAAACCATTACCCCTGAGGAGAGCATCCTATTGCCTCTCTTTATTTCACAAACTTTGTGGGTAAACACAAGTAATTCTTCGGAACGTCGACCAGTAAATTACAAATCCACCTTTTCGAGATATTTGGTCCGGCCTATCCCCGTAACAAGGCCCTTAAGCCGAAAAGCGTCGCTGATGACCACCGGAAGCCGAATGACCAGCGAAGCCCATCTCATCGAAGTAAATAGCGGATAAAACGCAAGCCACGATCACATAATCATTACCAATACCTTCTTTATCCCGGCGGCTGGCCAATCGGCGTCGGTCATTCCGACCTCCATGCACAAGCGGCGGGTAATTTTCCATCCGGATCAAGTTATCCCAGGAAAGGCCCCGAGAAATTTCGACTTGTAACGAGTGTAAACTTCATTACAGCTGGCGAGGTTTTTTTCCATCTGGGTCTATTTGCGCTGAAATGTTTTTGGTGCCGGTATTTCTTCCCTTAACGCTTCTCTTCATTGCTTTCATCACTTTTACGGAAAAGAAAATGACTTAAAGCATGGTCATATCCTATATAAACTTTCTGACTTCATACTTCTGGAGGAAATGTTTTCTACGTATACAATTGCATCCAAACGTGAACAGACGCTGTTCACTCTATTTATAGCTTATTTGGTTTAACATAACGTCAGGATGCAGAGTCTGGTATATGTGATATAATGGCACAGGTTCTAGATAACCGTGTCTTTCTGTCAGGTGACAGACGGCACTTGAAGTTGGTGACAAATATTGTTTGGTGACCAAATATTTCATGGCAAATTCAACGTGAAAAGGACGTAAAGCATAGTCATATCTGATAAATGAACACTAGGCATCAGACTTTTGGAAGGATTTATTCTACATTTACAATTATAGGGAATCGTGGACAGTGCATAGTTATATATTTGCATACGTGGTGTACTTATACTTGCTATTTATAACTTATTTTGACTAACATAAGGTAAAGAGGCAGTATCCTGTCCGCACGGAAATATGGCACCAGTTCTGATTAACCGTGTCTGCCTGTAGGGTGACTTAGGCGGAATTTGAAGTTGACGACACAATATTGCTTGACGACTTCAATGAACCAGGTACTGAATTTTTAGGACTTCTTCACACGAACAGAATCCCAGTCAATCCGAATCTTGTATAAACAGACCAAAAAAGATTCAGGAAAGCAGTTAAAAAGAAAAATCTCATAAACTTTCATTACACCTGAAGTGATACCCTTCAATTCACTTGTGTCTACGTCAGTCAGATTCTACTGGATTCAGATTGATTTGGATTGCGTTAGATTCTGTAGGCATAAAGCAATCCCAATAAATCACATTAAATATTTCAACACCGTAATTGCTCCAGCTTGTTTTGTGAAGTGATGACTTCTTGATTGATCTTAGATGCACCAGTCGATAAAACCAAGTCCCTTTGCTATACGGCAGACGTGTAATTTATGAATACGTACTTTATTTATTGTTTTAGAGGGATACGTGGAGAGATTCTCCAGTTCTTTTGTGATTTGGGATCGATGTAGTCGGATTTCTCCTATCTTCAAGGAAGTCATGATTATCCCGTGGTGTCGGAAATATTTAAAAAAGTGTAATTGAACAATAAATATGTAATTTATGCGAAAAATGTGCAAAAAGTATTAATTGATCAGGACTTATGAAAGTTTACTTTGAAAAACTGAAGAAAATAGCAGTAAAACATCTATCGATACTTCAGTTCCAAGGAGTAACAAGTCAAATATTTTGTGATATGAGTTTAATGTATGAAACGATTAATTACCTGTTCCGAAGAAAAACAACTCGATATTTGAATGCTATCTAGTCGTTATACCAAAAATGTTTGATCAATCTAGAAATATTTCAGTTCCATAATCGTTTTTGTAATCTTTTCGAGCACTTAAGTCAGAAATTTTGTGATTTGAGCTGCTGCCCTTTGTAACTGAGGAATCGATGCGAATATACCAATTTGACCTCTGTGATGAAAGTTTAAACTACTTATTTAAAATGACACGGTAAGAACGATTACTCCACAGTGTGATTTAGACGAGATGTTTCGTCCATCAATATCTGAGCAATGTTGCCAAAGGCTAATTTTTTTTATGATGACTAGATCAAGACGTGGTGAGTTTTTATATGATGTGATATCTGTTCAGTTTTGCTAATGACGAGATATCTCGTTGAGACAGACACCATGAACAATTGTACAAGCAAAAAGTAATGTTTTTTAAGGTGCTTGGAAATTTTCAAATTACAAGCCATCTTATTATGGGTGCAGCTTCAGTCTACGCTTATCGTGGTGGCAACGGCATTGATATTTTTTTTTTGGCGTACTTTAAATATTGCCAAATAAATAATTATTTCAGAAATATTTCTCTTTTTTACAACGGAAAGCAACAAGCTTCAGAAATACGTTTGGAAATGTTTCAAAATATATATTGCATACATAAATAACATAAATATACGTAAATAAAATATATATATATAAGACAACCTGAGACGACAGCACTGTACCTTGACAGAAATTAAAATGGCTAAAAACAATTAAAAAAAGTCAATTAAATAAAAGGGGAAAAAAAGGACCAATGAAGTCAAAGGATAGTTTAAAATTACAGTAACCAATGGAATCAAAGAAAAAATTTCAAACGAACCAATGAAATCAAACTACAATTTAACAGATTTAAAAGAACTTTCCAGGATATTCAAAATGAAAATTTAATTAGACTTTTCTCTTGCCAAGGTTACCTTTAAAAACGAAATAACCTTAATACAGATGAGTTGTCTTAACTTGTCATAGCTAGCTACTAAAATGCGCCAATAAAAGTGCCAAGGCCGTAGCCACCGCGATAAACATAGTCACAAGCTGTACCTTATTATGCGTAGTTTAAAGTTAACGTGAAAGTAAATAACTTGAAAAACTTTGATAGTCGAAAAAAAAGGAAGTTTTTGTGTAAATGGGAGACACAAAATAATACCCCCCCCCAATAAAATGTAAGTTTATTACACCTCACTCATAATTCAACTTAAAGCCAGGCCGACTTCCATTAATTATCAAGAACTTTACAAGTTCCTAGAGTCGTGACAAACTTAAATTAGTTTGAGTTTATAAGCGTATAATTATATGCCTTAAATTAGGTGTAATTAGTAGAACATACACTATCTAACTTTTGAATAGTTTAGCATGAAAAATGGTGTAATGATATAGTTTTAAACAAGAACTTTTCAAAAGGTATGAATATTTTCTTTTAAAATGGAATTTGTACATTCATTTAAAATGATAAATTGTTTAGTAAATAGAATAAGTGTACCGAATTGATTATTATGTTCATCATATACACCAACACGTTTCCACGCTGCGAAATAGTAATTCCTAAAATACTTTATAGATAATTAAAATTTTTCGTGATGCTACTGATAAAAATTATACCCATACACTTCACACAATTACTTTTTTCAATGCTTTTACTTTTCTAGTAAAGTGAGTTAGGCAATACTCCTATCATTCATAAAGAAACAAACAAAAAAGGAAATTTTAATCTGTTAAAAATATATTATTCTAAAATTAAATCTGTTAGAAAAATGTTAGCTTTTCATTCGGAAGATTAAAAAGATATATTTGTTCATCAATTTTAAAATTAGTTTAACTCACTGAGCGCCACGAAATTTCAGAGATAAGTAGATTGCTCTCTCTCTGTTACCCCACAAAGAATAAATCTTTCAAAATATTCTATCAATCTAGTCTAGAATAAATCGAAATTTTAAAAATTTGAAATTTACATTTTTTATACCATATTGGAAACGTTTAATCATTATCTTTTACAAACTTAAAAATAGCTATTTTATTTAGGAAATGTTATTTAATTATAAGCTTTTACTAACCTAGAAATAAATATTTAATTTAGGAACATTACATATGTGTATATGGGGTCTACATACGTTAAGTTAAGACTCAGGGGGTCCACAAGCAAAAAAAGCTTAGGAACCTTCGATCTAGATTATCGAAACTGGTTTAAATTCATAGAGAGTTTGTTAATAGTTGTAGAAAGTAAATACCTTAGAGAGTTCAAAAAATGAGAGTGACTTTATAATTTCGACCCATTTCAAGTTTTCTATCCGTTTTGGACCCTTCTGATGCCGAATCCGCCTTTTTCTCGTTTGGTGTCTGTCTGTCCGTCTGTCTGTCTGTATGTCTGTATGTTGTGCCCTATACACGTCCACGCGGTTTAAGATATTTTCATGGAAATTTGCATACAGTGAGTACTTATCTTGATTTAGTGAGTGGAATTGGTTGCGAAAGTCTGTATGTCTGTCTTTCTGTTCTATGTTCGATTTTGTGTTTGTGTGTTTGCGTAGGCATCACATGAATTGCATTCCAGATATTTGATTGCAGTGTATTTTATTTTATACATTATCTATTAATATAGTGAAGGCAATATTAAACATATCTTTATTGTTATATTTAGATGAGTTTCATGCTAAAACACCTGAGTAAGTATACTTAAATCAACCATAATTTGGTAGTTTTGGAAAAATTGGAATCTCTATTGAATATTACGATTACTTCGATTGTTTTACCAGTACTGCTAAAAAAGTAATTATTCTTCAAAAAATTATATTTTTTAATGAAATTTCAGCTCTGATACTTCATTTATTTCGAGTCTTATTTTTGTTCTTAGCGCAATGAAAACGATTTCGGAATATTTGAGACAGACGATATTTTTCAAGGAAACGAGAATGAACAAGATCGCGTGAGCAGTGATATTTTCTGTTTCTTTCGCTCTGAATTAATTTCACATTTCTAAACTTTGTGCACTTTTAGTTGTAAATTGTGGCAACTGTGAGAGATCAAGAGATAAAAATGAATCACAAATTAATATCTTTAGAACAATTTTTCCGACATCTTTTATTTTGTTCTATTTTACTGTTTTCTGTTTTAAATATTTATTATTTGTAATAAATGTGTTTTCCTTCTCATCACACCCAACAGCACCACAAAGTATTAGACTTGAAAATGTTAGGTAAGTCAGTATAAATTTTCAGTAAATTTTAAGTGTAGTTATGCCATTATTGAAAGAATAATGCCGTTGTTTAAAAAATAATGCCGTTATTTAAAGAATAATGCCGTTATTTAAAGAATAATGTCGTTATTGAAATAATAATAATGTTTAAAAATCCAAACTAGAACTTTTTCCAACATTAAAAAATTCGTTGTAGTAATGACAGGAGAAGATTGCAAAATTTCACAATGTCGCATACCGGAGGCAAGAGTGCCACAGGTAAAAAAATATTGTTTTGTTGACTATGAGTGCGAGAGCACTCGCCGTAAATCGTAATTTTAATTAATTGAGTTGCACATGAAAAGAACTTAAGAAAGGGAATTCCAAATCTTCCTATAAATCGTCTTTTATAGTAGTAAACTTAGTATCACCTTTCGTCTTTTTGTAGCTTTGTCATACAGCAATTGTGCGATGTATGTGAAATGTATTACATGAATGGATATGCATGTGTAGGATTTGTGTCCAAAGTAAGTTGTAGAAAATATGAAGATGGCGAAAGGTGTTAAAATAAATTTTTATTCTACAAAAAACGTAAGTCATTGTATATTTTGGTTATCTCTTCAATCTAGAGTAAACGAATTCAAACCGAGTAAGGTCGGGTATTTTGCTAGTGCATACATTAATTTAAAAGTAATAATTACACATATTTCAGCTGAAAAAATTGATAACATTTTCCAAAAATATTTTCTGTAGGCCAAAGGAGGGCAAGTGTACGCACCTAGTGTTTCTTTATTTATAAAAATTAAAGTAAATAAGATATAGGCTTCAAAAGTTTACACAATGTACTTTATTTAACTGCGAATCAATAAATCTTGGCTTCATGATTTTATTTCTTAAAATTTAAGTAAGAAACATGTAAAAAAAAAAAATGAAAATTGCGTACTCTTGCCCCTTCATGGAGGGTAAGAGTATGCAGGTAGGGTGGCCAAGAGTATCTGTTCTAACACCGGATCTGTCCTAACAACAGTCTCATACAAAAGGCCCATTGCCTTCGTATGCACAGCAATCCTCGTGCCACCAATCTTTGCACAATCCACATTGAATCCAGTCTTCGTTATAAGAATTGTCACATCCTGGGCAAATAACAAAAGGGTCCTCATTTTCAGCAGAAAACATAAGCTGGGCTGAGCTCGTTGATGGTTATTGGTCGTCATAAGAAAAAGTCAACCCTTTTTTTACGTTTTATTTCTTTTTTGTTCGTTTTATATTTACCATTTCACTTCCCTTTTCTGATTTGTTAAGAATCTCTGCCTTTTGCTTTTATTCTTTATCTTCCAAAAGGGGCTTTAACAGGCGAAGATGTCATAATTTCAGACTTAAGCGCAGAAGTCTTTTTTTTCTTTCTGGTTTGCATTTTCGTTGTTCTTTTGCTTTGGAAGCAGTAAAATTGAATGAATGCTAACATTAATTTTACTGCAGGTAGAATTTTCTGCACGTCTAGGCGTAGCTTCTTGTTCAGACAGCGTTTCGCCTGCTTCTGCACTGGGGTTTACAGATCCAGTTGGAATTTCATTCATGGTTTTTCACTTAAACACTTATACAATTATTTTATTGCTTTTTCAAGAAAAAGAAATGAAGTAAAAGTTAACGTAAGCTTAGGGGAGGCTAAGAAAAAATCTGTTGTGAACTGTTGGACTTCTCGTTTGCGCTTGACTAAACCGCTGCTAGATGACAGCATGTCACGGATAGTTAAACTCTAGCTACACCAACTTGTAGCTTATGAAATATGCTTTAATCTGTAATAAGTTTATAAAAATTATTTCACTCTATATAATGAAAAACACTTGTGTTCTATAATCGAAAAATTACATAGAAAAGTAAGAAAACGAAATTTTACTTTGTAAATTGAAAATGAAGTGTAGAGCAAATCGATGGTCATAAGTTGTAATCTAACACAGTAGGAGCAGAAATAAAACGTCACAATGACGATTCTCTGCAGTGTTGCCAACAAGGTGAAATTACCTTGCGTATTTTTAGCCGCCGGCGTACTCTTACCCATCGTACCCCTAATAATTGTTCGATAGTTAAGGTTTAAGCACTGGTATTATTTTTAAATAAATCCTTGAATCCGCATTTCGCGTGATATCAGAAAATTAATTTTTAGCCGTTAAAGTACTTTTAATTAAGAAATATCACCTCTTCTTTCTACATTAAAGTAAATACTGGTTACGGAAAAAAAACGAACACATTTCATTTTCCATGTTCTGCATTTACAAAACATTTTTCTGAGAAAAAGGAAAGGCGATGGATTCAGGCTTTATTTTGATTCAAATAAAAAAGCTTTTATTTGAAAAAGGAATCAAAGAATTCGAAAATTGCCGAGAATATTCGACTTAGTTCTGTTTTCCCGGCGTTATATTCCAGAATGCGCTTTCTTAAACAGTAAGGTACGAATTGCCCTGAGGTAAGGAGAAAAAACTCTTTTTCCTTTCGCAAAATTGTACCTTTCTGTTGAAAAAAGCAGGGACAAGAAAGAAAAACTCTGTTTCTTAAAAATGTTTCCGTTTTGAACTGTATCAGCTGGAAACGTAATGTTTAAAGTTTCTACTGGGCTTGATAAAAAGCTCGTGTAATTTAGAGTTTTGTAAAGATAGGACAGAATCTGTGTGCGTCCTCCCTTTAGAACTGCAATTTGCGAAAGAAGTTGTTGGAAGAAAATCGCTTCGGTTGCTTAGAGTTTTTCCCTTTCTTTCACAAGCCATTTTCTTTTTCAGGAGCATGAAAGTTATGCGTCGGGCGGAATGTAATTAAAATAAAATTATTTATTTTAAAAAGACCCTCCTACTTACTGGGTATAAATGAACTCCTTCTTATAGTGGAACTCATCAGACATAGCCTAATAGGTATCATTTGGTATTATTTTACGATACGTTCACGTGCAGTGGAGTTAACAGCCATCGACAAATTCTAAAATACAGTAGAAGCTTGATTATCGCACGTAATATGGACGGAGGTCCTCTGATTTGACCAGAAAACATATAATATAGTTATGGTAAAGCTACACAGCCTATATAAAATACATTATAATATATAATTATTTTATATTACAACTACCATTACTGAAAGATCCATGAAACTAGGTTCAAGAATAATTTACACTCGGAATTGTGTCGTTGTACGTTTTTATTGTGATAATTTTATAGTAAATATGGACGTGACTAATGTACATTTTAAGTCTCTTGAAAAAGGTCTAAGGTCTTCTGTTTCACAGCACTTTCTTGCATGTTTAGACAAATTGCACACATTCGTACATGACGTTTTATTTAAAGCTTAACCCTATAAGAGGCTTCGACGAGATATTTCATTCATCAAGATCTGACCAAATTTGCTTGTGACGAAATATCTCGTCTATCAAGACCTGATACATTTTGCTAATGACAAGATATATTTCGTCCAATTCCACTTTGTTCTATTCCACTTTGTCCATCGTTTATCAAGATCTGAGGAACTTTCCAAATGACGTGGTACCTCGTCCATCAAGGTCTGACGAACTTTGCTTGTGACAGGGTATTTTGTCCATCGAGAGCTGACGTACTTTGTTAATGACGAGGTTCCCCGTCGATCAAGATCTGACCAACTTTACTAGTGATGAGGTACTTCGTCCATTGACATCTGACGTACTTTGTTAATGCTGAAATACCTCGTCCATCAAGATCTGACATACTTTGTTAATGACAAGGTACCTCGTTCATCAAGATCATTAACTTTCCAAATGACGTGGTACCTCGTTCATCAAGGTCTGACGAACATTGCTAGTGACGGGGTATTTTGTACATCGCGATCTGACGTACTTTACTAGTGACGTCTTTTAGACCGAAAGCAAGGCCGACTAAAAAGACAGGCCCCGAAACTAACGGCGAGAAAGAAAGTCACGTGACCATCTTAGTCGAACTTCTGCCGATCTCCGCTCGTTGAATCAATTGCATATCGTCGTTGCGCGGATAATACCCGATATGTGGCATTTTTGTTTTTCAAAACTCTGGTTATTTGCGCCTTTCTCAAAAGAATATTCACAATATTCCCACGAAATGTCTATTTCACTTTATGATCCAGAAAAAATACACGAAATCCTACCATCATTTCCCAAACTTTTCAGACAGCGCAGTGGTGTTTTGAGTAATATTTTTTTGCAATCCTTATATAAAAAATATGCCTGATAAAAAAAATGTGGACGTTAAAAAAAGAAACGTAAGAAAAATAGCTAAAAATAATCATAAAAATATATATACATTTACCATATTTTTTACTAGTTTTTTTCTAATATTTTCTGACGATCGGGTACCTAGCACGGACCCAATTTGACAAACACTCCACTGAAATATACTGTTTTAAATACATTTAGTTAGTAGGGAAGGAAAACTACTATTTTTAATAATAATTTACTCTAAAGTATATTAAAGAAAATTACAACTGATAACCAAAAAATGTTCAGATTTTTCTTTATTTTAGTAAAATTTTATTCATACAACGTAACATATCTAGTGAAAAAACATAACATAACAAAATGTATATTTATAATACAAAAGAAAACAATATTTATCTCTCACTGTCAAATATTTTTGTTCAACTAAAATAGCAATATAAAAGCATAGAGTAAGCAGTCAGTCATTATATCATTTCTCACAGCAAGTCTAAGTATAAACACAAATTAAAATAGAATTCTAACAATGAATCAACTAGAACAAATGGAAACTAATGTTCAATAATCTACCTTTTCATAGATCAAATTAAAACAAAAGTCAGATGTTAATACACTATGATAAATTGTACAACATCTAATTTTAATCACCTTTCTTAAAAAAACAATTTTTTCAAAACATCTTTAAAGCAGAATTGTAAATTAATTTGGAGTATTTTTTCATATCTAATCTGCACTAATTGCTGTATGTGAATAGATGACTTTAATACTAATATCTTTAATGACCATTAACGCAGTTTGAAAAGGAAACCGTATCAATGAATTAAAGTATCGCATTCCTAGCTATAGCTAGAACTGTAAGTGCAACTGATGGAGATCTAGTAACCGCTGTGGTAGTCGCCAAATTAAATTTTTGCGCCAAATCAAGATGGCAGCCAATTTAAGCAAATCCAAGTTGGACGTCCGAAATCCGGACGTTTTTTTAAACGGCGTTTTTTTTCTCACTTTTTTACATCTTTCCGACAATTTTTAAAAATCAAGGAGTTAAACCTGGACCTAATTGATTAACCCGCTCAACAACGGACATGTTTAACGTAAATATCACACAAAAAATTAGAAGATTTTGAAGTGAAATTTGTTCCATTGTATTAAAAAGGTTTTTTCCTTTTTTTAAAAATTATCCTTATTGATACATTCTTACTTATATATCCTGATATTTTACTCTACTTTTTTAAACGCTACTTGCAAACGCAGGCCAACGAACGAAGCATTGTAGAATTCTTTCTGAATAGGGTTAAGCCTTAAAACTGGATAAAAAGCGCGAAAACTGAATCCGCTGCCATAACAAATCAATTATAGGGAAGTGAGAAACAAAAGGAGAAAAAAATCGTAACTTACAATCTGCAATTTCAAAAATCCAATTTCATCCATGAAGAAAAATAGCGTTCCATATGAACTGCACATTCCAAGATTCAAAGAAAAACCAAATTTAAATCAATAAGCAAAACAAAAATATTGTAACTTACAATCTCCAATTTCAAAATAAAATTCAATCCAGTGAGAAAAATTCCACAGTCCAAAATTTCCAACAGGAATAAATATCAAGAAATCTGGGAGAAAAATAGCGGTACAACAATTCCAAATAAAATTACTCCGTTCGTTCTACGAAGCAGGTGTTGTAATATCGTCAGGAAAAAGTTTAGGGTTGCAGAAAATGAGTAAAATTGACTAAAACAACAAAAGCAACACTTGGCAATATATCGTCCAAAAGTTGTAACTTAGCATATATTACATACCTTATGTTTACTCATCTCGTAATCCAAGACTTCGACTAAGTTGATCACGTGATATTTTAGTTTCGGGGCCTGTCTTTCTAGTTGGCCTTGGACCGAAAGTTGAAAGTTCGAAGCTGGATCCAACCAAAGACCGACGTGTACGTGGTGGCTAGTGCGCGTTATATCTGTCCTGCCTAAAATCTGAAATGTACTCATGTTGGTGTGGTGTGGAAGTTTGGAGAGTGGATTGCCATCTGAGGTGTTGCCTAACTGTGGTGCAAAAAAACGAGGTGTTGTCATGGTATCTTTCCCATTGGGATTGATCACGGACCGTCGCTAATACACCATTGTGTTGCTTCCGTGCGAAGTTAATTCAATTACTTACCTACATATTTCGGTGGATAACTCATGCGAAGTAAGACAATTTAGCACCCCAAGATCATCTGAAGAAACCTTATAGTAAGCAAGTTCCTTTTCTTTGATGTCAGTGTAAAATGGCATCCACTAAAAATGGTAGGTAAGCATTTTCATAAACGTCACACTGCTGCAACACAATTGGGCTATTAGCAACTGTCCGGGCTCAAAATCGAAGTGTATGATTCGAGGACAATAACCCCTAATTTTGAAACACGGCGAAATGAGGAGTCACACCATTCTCCAAACTTCCAACTGGGCTACTAAGGATACACTTACGAAACTTACGAATATTACTGCATATTGTTTCAAACAATTGCTAAAGACGCACAGCAAAAGTACTTTTATATCGTCCCTAATATTTTAGCATTGAAGGAATAGAGTTTTTATTTACATTTTTATGTGAAAATCTTTTATACCGAATGCACGTATCATTTTGAATGAGTTTTGCTATATTTGTATTATTTTCTGAATATTTTTCTGCTTGAATTGCATAACAATGTCAAATCGAAGCTTCGAAAGGTTTCTTACAGTTAAACTAATAAATTCTCAAATTTAGGAGGCACATATTTCGTACACAATTTTCTGATTTTCTTTTGAAATTATCTTTCAGCATTGATTTGATATTTTTTGTTAAAAACATTGTACTGACGCAAAAAGTAAATAGAACTGCTTGTCAGGAAGTTGTCGCCTACTATAGTGGTTGGCGCATGACAAGCGCGACAACCCAGGGAAGGGGATGCCAAGATGACAGGGAGAGTCTTGAAAAAGACTAGCGGGAAGTGACTGATTTGTTTATCTTCCGGATTACGATATTTTACGATACAATCGTTACCTAACATACATTGATTTCTGGTTATGTTATTTCCATATTATGTATCGTGTCCCTTTCATGTAATAAATTATCCTGGGACTAAAAACTGCTGGCTTGACTTATTGTGATTTGGAAGCAACAGAAAGTACCCATCCAACACTGCTCATTTTATTTGCGCATAGTTCACATTAGTAAAAATTCAAAAGAACCATTCACTAGGTTATAAACCTTATCTATAAATACGTATGAATAAAATTGACATAAAGAACATTTTTTTATAATTGTTTTTTCACCGTGAAAGCAGATTTTTTAATAAGGAAATTTAACGTATTAATCGGAATATGTATTTTTGGTTCACATCTGACAGTTTAAATGGTAACTGACTATTAGTTGCTTTTGAAACTTCTTCATACTAACCTGTCTTGCGTGCAACTGGATCTATATTATTTCATGTTTTTAAATCTTTTATGCTGAATACTCTGCAGCAATATTACAATGAAAACGGAAACAAATTACCGGAAAAAGAAAATATACTTCTTGTTAAAGAACCCTTTGATTTATCAACGTTTTGATAATATTTGTGGAAACAAAAAGTGCTGAAATAGCGTTCGAGAACATGGGAATTTCCGTCACACGTGACGAAATGAGTTACTAAACCACTAGCGTCCTCTATATTAAGCTGAAAAAAAAACTATCATGCAATACAATTTTTTAATGAGTCTATAAGCTCAAATTTTGATATAAGACAAATTTTGAACTTTTTAAAAGCAAATTAATATTTTTAATTTCGTATTTAAAGTATAGTAAATGCTCAATCGTATATTTTAGGACAGCGCGTTATATGTTGTATCATCTTATAAAGAAAAATAATTACATAGCACGCGACAATAAAAACTATTAAACAGTTTAATGAAAATAGAGAGAGAGAGAGAGTTAAGTAGTAAACGATTGTTGCCATAGTTTTAGAAAACTTTGTTGTTCTAATTTTAAGTTTTTATTTGTCATACGAAAGGAGGGAGTGGTGTTATTTCAAATAATAAACGTGCATTTACTGCATAAAAAGCAATTTTAACTCATATGAATATTTATAAGTTCTAGTAAATACATAATTACACATAATCTCACATCCAATTAAAAATGCGTAAAAGTACTATACTTTATTTATTTTCTCTAAGCAGACAGTCTTTTTATCAAATATTTTTAAATCACGAATTAATATTTACTTAGCTAAAATAACGTTAATCTTCCCATTTTTACATAATTTCGTTTGCTCGCTTCAAAGAATTCAATTCGTTTGATTACCATTTCCTTCATTTATTACCATTTTTGAAATAAATTAAAGCTAAATCTTGTCTTTGGGTTACGTTCCGAGATATTAATACTCTGATCGAATTACACTTATTTTAAATATTTTTGTTAAGCTAGAATACTCGCAGTTATCATTTCGATTTATATTTTCAATTCTCTAAATCAGTATGTTTGCTCTGTTTTGACGGGTTTGTAATTTTTAATAAATATGAATTGCAAATAAATTCTATATAAAAATTTAAAGTTAACAAGAACATCACCGATGCATATTAGTGTTCTAACTGTTACTTTAACAACAACAAGTATTGAAACGTTTCATAGAAACCTAACACATATTAACTAAAGGATTTAAAAGCAAATAAAATTTACTTATATTTACGAACACGTTGAGTTGACGCCATTTCTTCCAAATCGCTTTTGAATAGTAAACATTCCACAGGAACTACCGGTTTATGTAACCATTTATTGGTGTCAATCGTAAGCTTAGACGTTCATGCAAGTGTACCCGACTTCTTAACTACCAATTTTTTCAGAAATATTATTAGTCGATTTCCACGTATGTGGACATAGGTAGCAAAGAGGTTAAATATATTAAGTTGCTTACGGAATATTTGTACTGAAAAATATATGTCTGTATCTATTGATACGGCAGTTACTACACTTTATTTTTCTTACATGAATTAGTGTTGAATATATCGTTAAAAGGCAATGAAAATTGTAAGTTATTATGACTAGTGTTATCCTTTTGTTCTTATTATTTCAATAAAACTTCTATAAAAACACAATTTTAAGAACTACTGGTTCTTAACCTTCTTAAGGGATCACCCGCATGTTTGTTTTACAACCTGTATGCCTTCTAGAAAGTTTTAATTTTTATGAGTAGAATTCTTCCCGGTGTTTTTAAAGAAATAGATGTAGTTATTTTGTCAATATGGTGTGCTGTGGGGATAAGTAATACTACATTATACTGGGAAATCTCGGAAACTCTCATAGGGTTGAACTGTGAAACTTTTTGCAGAACTTGGTGTCAAGATATTTACATAATAGGTTTCGTAGTTGTGAATCTTACACGAACTGACAAATCATGCATCACGCGAAAACACTAGGTTTTGTAAACATTAGAAGAAATTTTAAACCATCCTGGTTGTTTTATTGACGAGACATCTCGACATTTACAAAACTAGCTAGATTTTAATGGACGATATATCTTGACATTAGAAGAAATCTGACCAGATCTTATTACGATTAAAAATTCGCTAGTACATTGGTGGCGAGATATTTAACACTTTCACTGCCGATAATGTGAGGATATGTTAATAGCTATTGCCCCGCCCTAGAAATGGTTTTTTTCCAGAAGTCAATACCAGTACTACGCCAATAACAGAATAGATTGTCGACAGCTCAGACAACAAATTTGCAGTTTCATCATCGGTTAGAGACTTATTTCAATGCATTTTCTTTTTTTGGTGCGTGAAAGCCCTGCAGAACTATCGTCTCTACACAAAACGCATGTTAAAATATTTTTTTAATAACTAATAAAGTTATAAATTCTTGAAAACACGTACCCTCACAACTAGCTTCTAACCTTTACTCCACGTCAATATCAACAGACATACCTAACATATAATGCTAATTGAAGCGGATATTAAATTTTGAGGCGCAGCTCATCCCTCTCAAACGCGTGACTAGCTACTAATTCATCACTCTGTATCACGCGCTAGCGCGTGATTGGTAGCGAAAGTGTTAATCATTAGCAAATTGTGTGAGATCGTGATTGACTAGATATCATGTCGAAACCACAAAAAGGATTAAATATGCACACATATAGACAGTTGATTACAACCCACATGCTGATCACATAACCAATGAATCAAGTTTGTTTTTATTTTACTTTTTATGTTCGTAAAGAAGTAACATCCACACACACACACACACACACACATATATATATATATATATATATATATATATATATATATATATATATACATATATATATATATATATATATATATATATATATATATATATATATATATATATATATATATATATATATATCTAATATATAAAATTTCCATGTCACAATGTTAGTTACCGTACTCCTCCGAAACGGCTTTACCGATTTTTACCAAATTTTATATGCGTATTCAGTAGGTCTGAGAATCGGCTACTATCGATTTTCCATATCCCTAAGTGATAAGGGTTGTTCACCCTTAAAATTTATTTTTTTAATTTTTTGACGAAATTTTTTGTTTTTATTTTTTTATAATGTGGCATTAAAAAATACATACAACCGTTAATTTTTACTTTTTTATCACCAACCCCTATTTTTTATGGCCATTTTAGTAATTTAATCATTTTTCATCCCGCTCGATAACTGATCAATTATAGTGTTTTTAACTGTACTTCGATTAAAGATCTAAAATTTTTTTTAAGAAAATAAACATTTATTTTTATTATTAAAGTTTAATCCTGATATATGCTTAGTGTTACCAATCTTAGATTCTTAAAATTTGCCGCGCGTGTATTTGGCACGATTAGTTCAGTTAATCAAGTTTTAGTTAAACAAGTGATTTACATAACCTTAAAAGTACTCAACACGTGTCACGAGCTCCAACCAACAACGGCTTTTGTGTTGTAAGTATACTTTTTTTATATAATTATTTGAATTTTTTACAACTATTGTTTCAAATTTTTTTTCACAAAACTAATGTTTTCGCTATAATCCTGGCCGATGCTGATGCACGTGTGAGCATGCAGCAATTGCGTCAAGAACAATCAGAAGATACACGAGCTGAGCGCAATGAAGTTATTTCATTAATTCTATTTATATGTGTTTTGTACAGTGAGCAATGCCAAGAGAACGCAAAGGGGCTGATTTGAGCCGTAATACAAGTAGGTCCAGAAGTATGAGAGATAAAAGATCCCAAAGAACCGAAGAACAAGTCCAGCAACAAAATGCTGATGCACGTGTGAGCATGCAGCAATTGCGTCAAGAACAATCAGAAGATTCACGAGCTGAGCGCAATGAAGTTATACGTTTAGAACAACGACAATCACGCCGTTTTACGGTTAATAGACGCAGAACAAATGACCAACAACGCCAACAGGTACATCGTGCATTTACATCTGATTCATTTTTGCGTCTAGCATTCCAGTATGAGCCCGCTATTGAATATTATGCTCATTCAAAAGTGGTAATTGGTGCTATGGATAAGGAATGTCCGCACTGTCATGCTCTTAAATTCAAAAATGAGCCACCTGGGATGTGTTGCGCGCCAGGAAAAGTGCAACTACCTGAAATTGAAACACCACCTGAACCATTGAACGGTTTACTTATCGGCACGGATCCAGATTCTAACGTATTCCTGAAGTCAATTCGAACATTCAATTCATGCTTTCAAATGACATCGTTTGGAGCAACAGAAATAGTTCGAAATACTAATGCTAATGGTCAACAATACAATTCTACATTCAAAATCAGAGGCCAAGTTTATCATAAAATGGGCTCATTGCTGCCAATGCCAAACGAACCACATAAATTTTTACAAATCTACTTCATGGGCGGCGAGGATTCCGGAAGCGCACTTGCCAATCGCGTGAATACACGTTGTGACTATAATAACCTTGATTCATTTTTTGCCAGGCGCATCGTCAGCGACTTGGACGCTCTATTGAACGAGCACAATGAATTGTTGAAAATATTCAAATCACACATGCACAAATTACAAAGCGATAATCACTCTATTGTCATTAATCCTGATAAAACACCAGCTGGAGAACATATTCGTAGATTCAATGCACCTGTTGTTGAAGACGTTGCTGGAATCATGGTTGGCGATCGTACAGGTACACGAGAAATTGTGATTCGTAGAAGAAATAATAATCTTCAGTTCATTGCTGATACACATCGTTCATATGACGCTCTCCAATATCCGCTAATATTCTGGAAGGGGCAAGACGGATATTGCATACACATAAAACAACGAGATTCCGTATCAGTTACTTCATTTATTATGAACTTGATCATTAACCATTTAACAAAACAATTAAATTATTGAACGGAATTAATTTAAATTAATATTCATAAATATATTATTACAGGAGCTGAAACAAACAAGAACGTTAGCTCAAAAGATTATTATGCGTACCGATTAATGATTCGGCGCGGCCTGGACAACGTCATTCTACGATGTCGTGAGCTTTGTCAACAATTCATGGTCGACATGTACGCGAAGATAGAGGGCGAACGACTACGATACTTACGATATAATCAACTCAAGCTGCGTGCGGAAG
The DNA here is from genome assembly GCA_947359465.1 of Metellina segmentata. NCBI lineage: Eukaryota > Metazoa > Arthropoda > Arachnida > Araneae > Tetragnathidae > Metellina > Metellina segmentata. Next base: position 76,217,053 of record OX375879.1, read on the forward strand.
AGTACATTCACTTACGAGACGCTATTAACAACAACGCCGACGTCGCCGAAATTGGTAACTCTGTCATTTTACCATCATCGTACGTAGGCAGTCCACGTCATATGCAAGAATATATACAGGATGCTATGGCTTACGTGCGCGAATATGGACGACCGTGTTTATTTATCACGTTCACATGTAATCCAAAATGGCTAGAGATTACATCTTTGCTATTGCCTGGCCAAAATGCAATACATCGTCATGACATTACAGCACGTGTATTCAGACAAAAGTTGAAGTCTCTAATAAGTATCATTACTAAATTACATGTATTCGGTCCCACACGTTGCTGGCTGTATTCAGTTGAATGGCAAAAGCGAGGATTACCTCATGCGCACATTTTGGTTTGGTTAATCGACAAAATCCGTCCTGAAGAAATCGATAGTATCATTTCTGCGGAAATTCCAGATTCGTCTACTGACCAAGTGCTGTTTGATATTGTTACAGCAAACATGATCCATGGTCCATGCGGTACTCTTCATCGTTCATCGCCTTGCATGGCAGATGGAAAATGTACTAAAAATTTCCCTAAAGATTTCACTAATGATACGATAACAAATACCGACGGATATCCAATATATCGTCGAAGAAGTCCCGATAATGGCGGACAATCATTTATTAAAAATATCAGCAACACAGACATTGACATTGACAATCGTTTGGTGGTGCCGTATTCGCCTCTGCTAAGCAAGACATACAATGCTCATATTAATGTTGAGTTTTGCAGTTCTGTGAAGAGCATCAAATATATTTGCAAGTATGTCCATAAAGGCAGTGATATGGCTGTGTTTAGAGTAGAAAATACTAATGTAAATGCTCCTCCAATGGATAAAAACGATGAAATTACGCTCTACCAAATTGGTCGGTACATCAGCTCCAATGAAGCTGCTTGGCGTATCTTCGGTTTTCCAATTCATGAACGGGATCCAGCAGTTGTTCAGTTAGCCGTCCATCTTGAAAACGGTCAGCGTGTATTTTTCACGAACGAGACAGTGATTGATCGTGCTACAAATCCACCTAAAACTACACTCACTGCATTTTTTGAATTGTGTAATAGTACGGATGATTTTGGTGCCTTTGCAAGAACATTACTCTATTCACAAGTACCACACTATTTCACATGGGCTAAAACAAAAAAATGGATGCCCCGCAAGCAAGGCTCACCAGTTGATGCATGTCTCAATTTATTTAAATCGAACGCTTTGGGGCGATTATTTACAGTCAATCCAAGACTTATGGTTAATGTTACTGGCCCATTATCATTTCAAGATATACGTAAAGTGAATGGGCAACAGTATCCGACATATAAAGACGCATGCCTTGCACTCGGCTTGCTGGAAGACGACAACCAGTGGGAGTGTATGCTTGCTGAAGCTGCATTGAACTGTACAGCAATACAAATTCGTCTACTATTCGCTATAGTGTTGACTACATGTTTCCCAGCTCGAGCACAGATATTGTGGGATAATCACAAAGATTCAATGACTGATGATATATCGCATCAACATCGTACACGGTGCAACGATCTAACGATAACATTCAGCGACGCTATGTACAATGAAGCATTGATTGCTATTGATGATCTTTGCATTGTCATTACCAACTTATCACTCACTCATTTCGGTATGAATTCGCCAAATCGAACTGCATCTGATTTAATTAACACTGAAATGAATCTTGAACTGCAGTACAACACTGTAGAAATGGCAGCGATTGTTACTCGCAATGTCCCACTAATGAATGACGAACAAAGAACCATTTATGACCGCATTTTGCTCGCAGTTTCAGCAGGACAAGGTGGGTTCTTCTTTATGGATGCACCGGGTGGAACTGGCAAAACATTCCTTACTTCACTAATTCTTGATGAAATACGATCAAATAATGGCATCGCATTGGCCGTTGTATCATCGGGCATTGCGGCAACTTTATTGGATGGAGGCAGAACAGCTCATTCAGTATTTAAGCTGCCACTAAATATTCAAAATAACCTTGACGCAGTGTGTAACATTAAAAAAACAATCGTCCATGGCCACCGTGCTGAAAGAGTGTAAAATTATCATCTGGGATGAATGTACTATGGCACACAAACATTCAATTGAGGCGTTGAACAGGACATTGAAAGATATTAAAAACAACGACAAACTATTTGGCGGCACTCTGTTGGTGCTTTCAGGTGATTTCAGACAAACACTTCCCGTCATTCCACGTTCAACATACGTTGATGAGATCAACGCTTGCTTAAAATCATCTCCATTGTGGCGTAATGTTGAAAAAGTACAGCTGAAAGTAAATATGCGCGTTCAAATGCTTCAAGATCCATCCGCTGAAACATTCTCAAAGCAACTCTTAGATATCGGTGATGGAAAAGTTGCTACAGATGAAACTGGATACGTAAAATTACCGACCGATTTCTGCACAATCGCTGATTCGCAAGATACTCTCATTGAACAAATATTTCCCGATGTACACACACAGTACATAAATCATGAGTGGCTTGCAGAAAGAGCTATTTTAGCAGCAAAAAATGCAGACGTTGACAGTTTAAATTTGAGGATACAACAGTTGTTGCCAGGGAACTTGGTATCATACAAATCTATTGATACAGTTTGCGATGCCAGCGAAGCTGTCAATTTTCCCACAGAATTTTTGAACTCACTGGATTTGCCAGGCATGCCACCGCATAATTTACAATTGAAGGTTGGATCTCCAATTATCTTGCTTCGTAATTTAAACCCGCCGGTTGTGCAACGGTACGCGATTAGTCATTCGAAAATTGATGAAAAACGTTATCGAAGCCAGCATTTTAAATGGCAATTGTAATGGTAATGGTAATTTTAGTTAACGTCGTACTAGAGCAACACAACAGGCTATTGACGACGGTCCGGGATCAGTCCCTTGAGGGAAAGAACCGAGGACAACACATTTTAAATTGCAAGTTCAAAGGTGAAAATATCTTAATACCACGGATTCCTATCATACCTACAGATGTGCCAATTCAATTCAAACGAATTCAGTTTCCGATTAGATTGGCATTTGCAATGACAATCAACAAATCCCAAGGCCAAACGATGTCTGTTTGTGGCTTAGATTTGAGTACACCATGTTTTTCACACGGGCAATTGTACGTAGCATGCTCTCGAGTCGGTGAACCATCCAGTTTGTTTGTGCTCGCTAAAGATGGGCTAACGAAAAATATTGTCCACGCTATAGCATTAAAAGATAGATGTTGTTTGTTAGTGTTAATGTAGTAATTAATATGTGATATGTAATTTTAAGAAATAAACTATAATAACTTGAAAATAATATTGTTTGGCGTTTGTTATTTTTATATTCCCTTATTGTTCATAGCGCTCCATGCCCATTTCACGCATATACCACATACTTACACACTTATAATAAGTAAGTTACTTTTTGTCTACACTAGAATTTATCTAGAAGCTAGAAATAATTTATAAGGCAAAACAATGTTTGCCGGGTCAGCTAGTATATATATATATATATATATATATATATATATATATATATATATATAATTCAAATACCACTCACTGACTGACTGACTCATCACTGTATCTCAAGAACTACAAGTCCTAGGAAGCTGAAATTTTGCAGGGTGTTTCTTCTTATACCGTAGGGGTGCACTAAGAAAGGATTTTGAAAAATTCGAATCCTGAGATGCCTAAAATTGACCTAAGGCCTAAGCCAAAAGCAATTTGAAATCGCCATAGAAATAACATTGAGTATAAAACGATTGATGTACGCATCTCAGATTGCTTTACCAGTGTTGATCGAAAAACAATTTTCTTAAAACAAATTAAATTATAATGTTCATGTTTGAACTGAATTTTTACTTCTTCCCATGATGAAAATAATATTTATGAATATTTGATTGATGAAGAAATAAAATTTAGAACATTTAATTTCATATTTACTTAAATTTTATAATGGAGCTCGAGAAGCCCAAACGATAAACTCATTGATCATAAAAGTGTAATTTTGCTACTCGGTATCTGGCAACCTCAGAATTAATGTTTAATTTTTTAATTTGATTTAAAATTCTTTTTTGGGGTATTTGAGTTGAAAACCAGATTGTTGCGATCATATTTGAAGATCCACAAGTACTATAAATATGTGTTCTTTTTTGTTTATAAATTATTGTCTTCATCAATGTTGTTCAAATTTTTTGTCGAATTGTTTTACTTCAGAATATATTCAGAAAGTCGAAATTCAACACACTAGAACAGATATTTTTTTTCAGAATTCTGCCTTTTTTAAGGATTGGAATTTTGTTTCTGTTTACATTATGTGTTCCGGTATATTACCTATACCAGAAATATTATTTAGGAGTTGGATTTTATTTATTTATTTAATGCAAAATATCACTAGACATGGGTACTTTCGTGGTGGTATATGTATATTTCCAACAACTTTCTTTAAATCTTTGGTTCAATACGTAATAGTGTGTATATATAAAAAATAAAATTTACGAATCAAAATATTTTTTAAGCCTGTAATTTGTTATTTTAAAATGACATGAAAAATTTCAAAAATAACTTTAAAACAAGATGGGTTACGTTAAATTAAAACTGGTAGTCATACTTTGTAGTTTAAAATATATTTCAAAATTTTGATATAGCTTTTCATTGAACGACGATTAAAATAAATTAAATTTCAGTTGTTTTTCGTGTTTCATGGGTGTAATTGAAAGCTGTACTCCATAGTAGAGTAACTACATATATCACTCTAAATAGATACGTGCTTTCCATTCAGAAACCAAATTTCTGATCTTAAAAAGTACCATAAGGGCTCAATTTAAAACTTTATGTGCGTTGGAGAAAAGGGAATTTTTAACAAGACTTTGTTGATCTTGGAATAATATCACACTCAGTAATTTTGAAAAATCGAAATTTTATGTCTTAAGAGGCAGAAAGTCGAGGTTGCTTACTCTATTTATTGAAGCTGTTCTTACGCAACTTAGATGCATGTGAATCGTTCGTTGAAAGTTATTTTCTTTTTGTAAAAGCGCTGTAAAATCAACCTTCTGTTTATTAAAAAATTGTTATCGATTGGGTTTAATTTGTCTACTCTGATGACATGTATTCCTAACAAAAGCTCTGTTATTCCACATGCCACTGAATGGAATTTTCTGGAAAAAGTGCCGTTTGCTTCAAAATAAATTAGTCGCGAATGCCGTAAATTTTTAGCCCCCTTGGAAAAATGGAACGCGGGTTAATATGTAGCTTATCATATCCGCAGGGTTCTAAAATATAAGTGTACCAAATGTGTGGATTGGTCAAAAGGTAGATTAGTGTAGAGAACAGACAAACGTCAACTCTGCTTTATATATCTAACAGAAGTTCCGTTATTCCACCCGCAGCTGAATGGAATTTTCAAGAAAAATTGCGCTTGCTTCAAACTAAATTAGTAACGAATGTTGTAACAATTTAATTTAACATCTTCTCATATTGATGATGAAATTCGAAACTATCGTATACTAGGTGAAAGAAGGACACAATGAAAACAAATTCATAGGAAAACTAAGTGCAAGACTATCCACCGAAAATTCGCCAGTTTTACTGAATTTGAATGCACGGGAATATTCGTAGTCACTCGAAAATTTAAAATCAACTTCAGCAGAAGTGTGACGAATATGAAATGGATTATATGGTTGGATACAACATATATATATGCATATTTGGGTTCGAAGTAAATTGTAGAAACAATGGATATATATACATTAATATATATATATATATATTAATGTATTTTTTTAAATAAAGTATTTCAAAATGTGCCCAACTCAGTCCTGTTTTTACACTAGTACTCTTGGATGTTCACCTAATTACATGAAATTCACTTGCTTCAAGAGTACTCCCTGTTCTGTAACAACTTAAAAATCAGCGAATTACGGGTTTCAGTTCGACAGTGATGTCTGGGTTTTACCTTTTTAAATAAATTGCTGCATTCCTTTCGGTGTTTCAATGCTACGGAGTTACATTAAAATAGTTGAATTCTGCGTTTGTAATAATATTTCGTTGTCTCATAACTCAAACCAAGCCACATTTGAACGAAGCTTCAAAACATATTACGAACAGGTTGATTGTATTTTCTGATAAACCTTTGTTGCCGTTCGCCAATATACAAATCATGCCGATTTCTATGCCACGTACATTAGGGATATTTATTTGGAAATATGGTTTCAATAGTTTGCATTCCATTAAGAATATATAAACTTTCCCAGACTGCCCCACACTGACAGAGAGCAAAGTGCGAGTTGTTCTAATCTGAATGTACGTATGGGAGTGGGTCGATTATGAAGCTCTGCCTTTGTACTAGAGGTTTGTATCTAGCCCTGCGCTACTAAGTGAGCCACTGCTGCATCCAATAACATAGGACCTTATTAATTGGCACCCAACTGAGCGCAATCCATTGAGACAGATAACACAGATACCGCCCGCTGCACATTACACACGCATCCCATCTGACCCGGGGGGGTTGCAACCACTGACGGCAATGACACGCCGGAGTATACCAAAATACGCCATATTTGGTCACATTCTAAGGGGGAAATCGCGTTTTGAAGGACACTCACTAAAATAAATTTTAAAAAACACACTTTATAGGTCAATTCATATTGCTGGGCAATAACATGAGTGTGTTATTGGACTGCATAAATAATTTAATTCGATTAGATCAGGAAAACGAAAATTAGGAATATAATTCATGAATAAACCTTCTGATGGTTGTCTCTATGAGGTATCTCGTCATTTTCAAAACCATTGGGAAAACTTGATGGAATGGAACTGAATTTGACAACAAGTGTGTTTCTTTTTCCATTCTGATGGTTGTCTTTACGAGGTATCTAGCCATTATCAAAACCATTGGATTGGATTGGACGTCGTAGGAGGACACTGTTTCACCTGTGTGGCTTTCAGCTGTATAGTCCGCCTTATGGAGGAGATTCGGAGATAAAGAAGAGCCGAGCAATCCACAATGCATGCACAAAACATTTAAGTACACAGAAAGAGGAAAAGCAAGTGAAGAGCAAAACAAGAAAGCACAAAAATACATAATGACAAAAGGAACGGATGAAAAAATTTGAAAAATCGGCACAGAACAAAATGAGATCAAAAACAAAAAAAAAAACATACACAATAAACAAAACCATACAAAAAAACAGGAAATCATTTTTTAAAAAAAAGTAAAATCCCAAAGTCAGAACGTTTAAAAACTGCCAAAATGACATACTAGTTTCGAAAGAAAAGCAAAGTTATTTTGAGAACTTTCGACTTCTCAGCTCTCACAGATGAATCAATGTTGGAGCTGAGAAATTCCATCACTTAAAGGATTTTGTGGTGGCAATGTCTGTTCTTGACAGTACTTTGGTACCAATGGGAGTAATTTTGAAGAGAAGGTTACAACAACTTGACTCATGAGATCGCACTCAAAGTGGTAGTGGATGGGATCACCTTTTCGCCCGCAAATGCACAGCGCACTAACGTTTATCCTTAGCTAAGGTGGAAACGTTCTAGATATGCCGGAAATGGTCCATGGCATGCAAAAAATTGTACAAGCATTGAGTTCTGGTAATTTAGATCTGTTGAAAGCTTCGGAAAGTATTGATGAGTGTATCTCCGTTTGGTAAAAGCATCCCATTCTGCTTGCCATATCATTGGGAAATCTTGGTGGAATTTAGCTGAATTGGACACCAAGTATATTTTAGCAAGTTTCTTTAACCATCCATATAGTTTTCTCGACGAGGTATTACGCCATTATCAATAACCATTGCGAACTCTTGATGGAATTTATCTGAATTTGATTTGACACAAGTGAGTTTCTTAAACTATCCTGGTGGTTGTCTCGACGAAGTATCTCGTCATTATAAAAATCATTGGAAATATTGATGGAATTTAGCTGAATTTGATTTGACACAAGTGAGTTTCTTAAACTATCCTGGTGGTTGTCTCGACGAAGTATCTCGCCATTATCAAAATCATTGGAAATATTGATGGAATTTAGCTGAATTTGATTTGACACAAGTGAGTTTCTTAAACTATCCTGGTGGTTGTCTCGACGAAGTATCTCGTCATTATAAAAATCATTGGAAATATTGATGGAATTTAGCTGAATTTGATTTGACACAAGTGAGTTTCTTAAACTATCCTGGTGGTTGTCTCGACGAAGTATCTCGCCATTATCAAAATCATTGGAAATATTGATGGAATTTAGCTGAATTTGATTTGACACAAGTGAGTTTCTTAAACTATCCTGGTGGTTGTCTCGACGAAGTATCTCGCCATTATCAAAATCATTGGAAATATTGATGGAATTTAGCTGAATTTGATTTGACACAAGTGAGTTTCTTAAACTATCCTGGTGGTTGTCTCGACGAAGTATCTCGCCATTATCAAAATCATTGGAAATATTGATGGAATTTGGCTGAATTTGATTTGACACAAGTGTGTTTCTTAAACTATCCTGGTGGTTGTCTCGACGAAGTATCTCGCCATTATCAACATCATTGTAAATCTTGATGGAATGAATTTGACACCAAGTGTACTTCTTTAACCCTTCTGATGGTTGTCTCTGGACGAGGTATCTTGTCATTATCAAAACCATTGGGAAATTTTAAAGGAATAAAGCTGAATTTGACACCAATTGTTTCTTTAACCAATCTGGTTGTTGTCTCGACGATGCAACTCGCCATTAGCAAAACTGACGAGATTTTGATGGACTAGAAATCTCGTAAATTGTAAAAAAAATTACTAGATCTAGACCTTGTCATTATCAAAAAATATGCAATATCTTGATGACGAGATATCTTCTCCATAGCAAAATTGTTCCAATATTAGTGGAATATATATCGTCGAACCACTTGGAGGCTTACATCAACTATATGTGAGAAACGTAGATAGTAATGAAAGTGGAGTTAATAATAGTATATTTATGTTAATTTTAAATTTTCCACTCATGGCAGGTATAGTTTCAATATTCAACTCTTGTGTCGACCTAATTCTAATAGATGATGACAAACAACTAAAATTTAAGCAATGAACCAATACCTGTAGCGATACTGAGTGTTACTACAGTTCTGTGTTCAATCGGAAAATTTAATCAATACAAAGACAATTAACGCTTTCGATTGAAAATACCAATTTTTTTAATTTTCTTCCTTGTTCTTCATGAACAGCTAAATCTTATACAAATCTATTTCAGAATAACAAAATGAAGTTGTTTTAATGAAATGGACCTTTTTATGACTCACACAATATATCAAACGAGAGAATATGCAGCGTCATATACCTAAATTTGGAGGTTTCTATACTCATATTGTCTCTTTTCTTGCATTACATTTTTTAATCAACTCAAAAGATAAAATTTAATTTTAAAATACAAAATAAAAATTTCTTACTGCATTTTACATTTTAACTTTCACTGTTATTTCCCAGTTTTCATTAATTTTAGTTTCTAGTATTAGTTATAGTTTAGTATTTAGTTTCTAGTTTAGTTACTAGCCTTTGGGTAATGGTACAAACTATATCTTTTACGGCCAAGATAAATGACGCAATGCACGTGGAAACCCTAGTCATACACTGTCAAGATATTGAAAATTTTTAGTGTTTGCTAAGCTGGAATAAAATTATCCTAGGCGAAAACTTTTCGACGCCAATTGGCGATTACTCCGAATACTGTTTACTAATTCGGAGAATAATCGTGTAATCCTTGGTCTAGACGTCGCCTTACAACAAATACAAATAAGTCCTTTCTTCTGTATATATAGTACTATACAATCACTGCCAAAAGTTAAACACGGAGAGAAAAATGTTAATTTTCAGAAGCCAATCTGAATTTGAGAGGCTGCAAATTGCTGCAGAGGTAGATGGAAGTATGCAAATGTGTTATGTAACAGCCAATCACGGTTTCGTGTCGATAAATATGCAAAAAAGGCAGTCGTATAAGAAGCCAATATTGTGAATGGTTAGAGGAGCTGCATGTAAATGCTGATAAAAAGTGTTTAGAACTTTCGTACGGATTAGTTTTCAAGACAGGAGTGTTTCTATGGCTTACAGAAGATGAATGGCAGACAGTGAGCTCTGGTGTTCTGTGGGATGCCTTGAAGCAGGGCAATCAATCAGGTATGTTGCTCTATTGGTCGACGTTCATCATTCCTTTATTTCACGATTATGGAAACAATACCAAACAAAGCAAACAGTTGTCCGAAGACATGTGGCCGGCCACCCAATGGTTACGACCCCCGCGGAAGATTGATATATTGCTATTGTAGCGAAGCGGAATCGAAGTGTGACCTCCAAACGTGTGACATCTATGGTTTCAGCTTTCATTGGTAAGACGATATCTGCCAGTACTGTGCTCCGAAGGCTACACATGAATGGACTGTACGCCCGTGTACCATGATTTTGCGTTTTTCTATCCGTCCAATCCAGAGGGGCATGATTAAAGTGGTGTCGAGAACATGTACATGGGACTGTGTCTGATTAAGCTAACATTATGTTCATGGATGAGTAGAGATTTGCTCTGGAGCCAGATGACAAACGTATAAGAGTCTGGAGAGAACAAGGCACACGCAATCGGCCCCAGAACATCATCGAGCATCACGCATTCTGAGGTGGAAGACTTCCACTAGAAGCATCATGGTGTGGGACGGGATTTCGTTGGGATATCGCACCGACCTGCACATCTATAGACGGAGTACTGTGACGGCTGTTCGGTATTGGGATGAAGTTCTAGAACCCACTGTGAGATTGTACGGTGCAGCAGTTGGTTCTTCTATCGTTTTAATGCATGATAATGCTCGTTTCCATAGAGCTGGCATCGTCGACGACTACCGGAGAGTGAGGGGATTGCGCGTATGAATTGGCTGGTGTATTTGTCCTATTAATCCCATTGAAAAATTTTGGGATGCCCTCAGCCGTGTTGCGTCTGCACGTTTACCACCCCCAGCAACACTTCCAGAGTTGCAACTTGCTTTACAAGAGGAATGGCGATTACTTGACTCTGGGGTGGTTGATCACCTTATAGAAAGCATTCTCACACACTGTAAACTTTGTATGAGGATGACGGGTGGACACATTCCCTATAAATGTCGGTTTTTATTTATTTGTTTTGTATGTAAACGTAATTTTGTTAATGACTCCAGTATGACTTCATATTATAACTAATGAAAATTCAATTCAATATTGTTTTCATCTTTGTATTTTATTCTTTGTTTTGTTTCATGCATAAACCTATTTGCTACTTTCCTGCCACATTTCTTGTCAATCAAAGCTGTACTTTTGGCAATGAGTGTATATTATGATTTGCATACCTAGACGTAAACATTTCGTGGAGATCTGAAGTCAGACCTTTCATCCCATCCCACCCAAACACCTGAAAGCATTACAACTAGGTCATTCAAGAAATATTACTCAAAATTTGTTTGGTACAATATAGTTTTAAGCAAAACTTGCATCCCACATTTGTAAATGTCTGTTAGTAGCCACTGGGTTTTACTTATTGTTTTCTCGCGGTAGATTTTAACGTTTTAACAGCGGATTTTAACAAAATGCCAACATTTTACTTTGTAAAAATTTTCTGAGTCTCAAGTAATTTAATTAGTGATTTTTTTAATATAATTCGAAGTGCTTCGTGTTTTTTTCTTGAAATGTCATGGACAAGATTTTTATTTTAAGGTAGTGTTTAGGTAACTCCACGGGTATATTATTTAGAAATTTTTATATCATTATACGGAATTTGGTCATGAGTGCATTTCAAACGAAATACAAATAACATAATAATATGAGTAATAGATAACATGAATACAAGAAAAAATACATGATATGTGGATTGTATTATAATCGATATATATATATCAATGGAAAGCGTTTGCCAGATGGATATTTTACCTACCTCATTTTCAGTCATTTATCAGTATCTGTTTTGAGTTACTTAAATACAAAATCAGGGATTTTCGACTTGGGGTGTATGTATGTGTGTTCTGACCTATCTACAAATAGTTGGGAGTACTTGCACTCTTTTACCGTCTCCGGACAGTCATACATATATATATATATATATATATATATATATATATATATATATATATATTCCAGTTAGGATCCAACATTTAAGCGAAGATCCGTATGATATATAAAGGTAAACGTAATCATTGAATGAAAATTTGCTTTCAAGTATTTTAAGAGAAAATAGGTGAGACTTCATCCGAATATGTGCAAGCCATGTTCAATTTTAGAAATATAACATGTCTGTCGTCTTATATTTGAATTTTAAAATTCATTTGATCTTAAAGGTTCGGTTTTTCAATTTGTTTTCAGAAAAAAAATATTTTCGTATACACATTTTCGGGAATAAATAATGAAATTTAAAAAACTTTTTGGGAATAAACAATGAAATTTAAAACACGTTTAAAAAAATGAACATGCTTTTATTTTACAACTAATATTGGATAAGGGATAACATTTTTTTTTTCAAACTATATAAAAACACAAAAAATAAAGCATGCGTGTGTGAGACGTAAGAAAAATAAGAGTCAAATTTTATCAATTTCGATGCTGTTATAACCAAATGCAAGGCTTTGATATTTGAATTTCACAAGAATTCTAACTATTGGATTTGATTTAATGGGTCTAATCGAAACTTTATAGCTTTTATGGGGAATGGTTTTAAATCTATATAAAAACTAGCAATTGGAATTTTGGACACTACGCCGAAAAATCCAAAATTTATTCCAACCCAAACGTTGCAGTTTCTGTTGAGCATCTTCGTTCATTTTAGAATTATAAGTTTTATTAATTACGGTTATTTTCTATACACACACATGTTTTGTGGAAAACATTCCATAGTAACTATAACAAAGTAACATTTGAAAATTTATACGACTTAATTTTTTAAAGTTAAAAATGCACTTAATGGAACATATCTGGAACCCATAAATGGTGGCAGAAAATGGTGAATTGTGTGAGGTAGTACGAACAACTCCCTGTGAACTCCCTCCCTCTGATATTCACCACCCCTAACAGACTCAGCCTATTGCACCGTAAACTGAGATAAAGCTCTGATGACAATGCAGTAGGATCTCTTCCTTTGTCCTGGTTTTAGATTATTGTAACACCACTCTTTTATTCCGTGTTTAAGCCTTTTAAAAGGCCGCCCTTCTCTTTAGTGGAAGACGTATATGCTTTTAGCCTTTCTGGGAGATAAGTAAAACTGAGTTCCATTTTGAGAAAAAGTGACCTGATTGGCATCAATCATTTCCTGCAATTGATATTGCTTTAAATATCAACTCTGTGTCTAATTCTGGTGTTTCGTGAAAGTCCTTGAAGTGAAACATGTAAATACAATCATTGAGTACAAGCATTTGCTCTGTACTTAAAATCTCAAATCATCTTAGGCCTTGGGGAACGCATCCTTTCTTGTCTGGAAAGTCCCTCAGACTTGCTAATGCGCCATCATAAGCTTGGTCTTATGCGCCTCAAGTCACTCGAGCTAATTACTTGATGTAATCTTTTTATTCGTTAAATGTACTCTGATATACAGGAATCTTTCTATTATGTCTACACGGACTCATGCCTGAAGGCCTGTAGTTAGACCATTGACTCCCTGGGTAAAATAGGCCAGCAGAAGAGACCAGACTACTCTCTCCAGGCATTGTTAGTGAACACTTGAAGGTAATGAAGATCGAATTGAGAAGCAAGCGTTTCATCTGTGCTTGAAATTGCCATCCGTCTCAATACTCGCTTGAGCACATCCTCTCGTGTCTCGGCTGTCCCTCAGACAAGCTTATTTGCAATCCTGTGATGGTTCTATGGATCTTAAGTCACACGGGCTTGTTCACCATGTGTAATCTTTTTATTGTGTCACATGTACTCCTCTAAGTCATGACTCGTACGCTTGTAGTAAAACCGGAGATTCCTTGGTTAAAATGGGCAGCAGAAAATACCAGACTCCTCTCTCCAGGCATCGTTAGCGAGCATTTGAAGCCAATGAAGATCGAATAGAGTAGTAAGCATTTCATCTGTGCTTGAAATTGCTATCCATCTCAGTAATCGCTTGAGCTCATCCTCTCTTGTCTTGGCTGTCCAACAGACAAGCTTACTTGCAATCCTGTGCTGGTTCTATGGACCTTAAGTCACACGGGCTTGTTCACGAGGTGTAATCTTTTTATTGTGTCACATGCACTCCTCTAACTCATGACTCGTACGCTTGTAGTAAGACAGGATATTCCCTGGTTAAAATGGGTAGCAAAAAAGACCAGACGTATCTCTAAAGGCATCATAGTGAACACTTGTACCCAATGAATGTCGAATTGGGTTGCATGAATTTTCTTGTCTTTTAAATGTAATGATGGCAGATCAGTATATTCAACATCATGAGCAATTTCTTGAGGGCCTCAAGTCGCACGGGCTAATTGACTTGCATAATATTTTTATCAATGCCTAGAGAGATAACTAATAGCCTACTCAAAATCTAGTTACTTTTAGAATTAATGGGCTGGTTTCTTACGGAAATTCGATAGATACTACCACAATTGACTGATTGCAAATTGCGTGAGACTATTATACCTGTAATAGAATAAACGAAAGAAATCCTGGTAGTACAATGGATATTTGAGTTCATTTGACTGTCTTGTTGCTTTTAACAGCCGACTGAGCTAAGCGTGAAGTGAAAGAAAATTTGAAATGAAAAGTAAAATTCATGACTGATGTAGAGGAATATAACCTTTTTGCAACAATAAGTACTTTTTGTAGACGAAAAGCACTGTCTTTCACATATCTTACTTAAAATTCAATGACTAAACCGAATTTATTAGTTGAGACATCTTTTTAGAAACATTCTGTTGGTTAAAAGGTAGAACAGTTTAGAATCAATACTGGAAAAACTGCTATTTTTAGTACCGAATAATTCATATGTCCCTCCAGGGAATAATTTTTGCAGTGAATATAAATTTGCTTTGTTCATAGTAAAAGTTACTTAACGCTTTGCCCTAAAGACTGTTGCCATCTACAATTTTAAAAGTAAAACAAAGAGCATCGAATGAATAAAAATCGTAAATGTTTTGGTGTAGGACAATAATAACAAAAATTAGTTTGTTTATACTACAAATAAATATATATCTATTTAATAATTTAATTCCTTTAAGATAAAAATATGCATGTTCTAATGTCAGATCATAAAAATAAGAACTATGCATTCCTTATCCAGAAAAAGTAATGTTCTATTTAAAACTGGAAACAAAGTAACTAATTTGTTGCCATTTTCTATTCCTTCATGGAAGCTAATCTAATTTGTTTTCTCTAGATAAACTCTTATGAAGGAAATTATCAAGAAGGAACACTAATTCGGAGCGCAGTTACAAGCGGTAAGAATCATGTTTGCACAAGGGATTATCGATTAAATATGGAATTAACGAAATATTCGTGTGTTAAACCTGCTGAAGATTGTGCCTAGGATTAATCTAGTGTCAAACATTATCCGATTTATTTTGAGGTGGGGAAATTGCTTTTCAAAATACCTCTTAATCTGCTGGTGATTTATTAGCTGTAGAAATGACTGTAAAGTATAAAATGAGACACGGATATAAAATGGAGGAACGTTCAAAAGCGATAAAATTAACCTTAGGAATTATTGGGATGTCGTGACACGAAAATACATCCGTGTACGTTATTTTAAGTTTCAAAAGATTTCATAACATATCATGTTCTTCCCAGGTTTTCTGATAGATTCTTATATGTAATAACCAGGATGAAATATGTTGTACCTTATTAAAGGGAAACTAGTTTGCATATTAAAATGCTCTCCTAAGTTATAGTATTTTTAAATTCCATAAGCAGTGAATAAATAAGAATTTTTTTTTATAAAATGGTAGTATATGTAATGGTTTAGTTCAGTTCTAAACTATGAAAAATTACAAATGATATTTATCCATATAATCAATCTATGTTCTTGATTGTACACCTAATTACAATGAATGAATTGTTTATTGGTGATTGATGAATTAACTGTAAATGATAGAACTATATATATATATATATATATATATATATATATATATATATGTATGTAAAAATTATAAAATACCGTTATCTAACTTACTTTGCATTCCGTGTTTAAATTTTAATTACACTCTCAATTCGATTAATTTCTGAATGATTATCGTAAATTAAATTTTGAAATGACTTGGAAATATAGACCCTTGAGATATGCATGTATATACTGAGAAAAAACTAAAGATGTGGCGCTGTAAGTAGGTAATTCTGATTGATTTTAAATCTGTTTTGTAAAATCAAATCGTGTTCTGTGAAATAAAAGTAACCACGTACTTTTATTTCATTAATTTTCTTAGTTAAAAATAACGTGACATAAGGATTATAAAATACACTTACAAAGCTACCATTGCATTTCGTATGTAAATTGTAATTATATACGAATAAATTATTTTCGCTGAATGATCACTCGTAGATTAAACGCTTGAAATGGCTTTGGTGTATACTTTTGATGTGCATTCAAATACTACAAAAAAGAGTAAACTTCTGTGTCAAGCAGATCGAGCGAGCTTTTCAAAAACGTGCAAGTAATAAAATCAGCAAGACGATTTAAAAGATATTTCTTCCGCCTGACAGAAGAACAAACGAATTACCCAATTTCCTATGATTCAACTACAAAGCGAAACAGTATATCCCACTTCTTTCTTTTTAATGTCCTCCTATCTCAAGACAGCCTGAAAGAAAAGTGAGAAAGATCTGATGCTTCATTTCCGATGTAGTGATCCTTGAAACAGATTGAATCAAAAGATTCAAAGATTCTCGAAAAAGTGTTCCCCCGACACACACCTTCCCCATTTCCGGATATCTTCCAAGTGATGTATCACTAAAGTGATCGTAGAAAATACACTTCGCCAATGGGTCATAGCTCGTTGAAGAGTGCGAGGAAAAAATTTACGGTTGTTTCTTATCAATATTATCAAACTCACTAGATCCGAAGGAGCGAGGAAAAAATTGGGAACGCGTGTGTGTTCCTGGCAGTTTTCCAGGTAAATTATCCGGGAATTTTATGTCTGCTAATGGGTTCCAGGAGGAATAGAAGTTTTACTCGAAAATTTCGAAACAAATGGTGTTCATTGACTGAAACGAATGCTAATGGCTTGGAGTTACGGTACTCTTTTTGCATAACTTTTGTAAAAAATGAATGGGATAATTAGGGAAATCTCAGATGTGTGTTCTTCGACAAATAAGAAATAAAGCTACTGTGTTATGACTTAATACAGCAAAAATTACGCTTTCTTTTTCTGGTTAAAACCAGTCTGTATTGTTAATTGTTCTGTTTGTTATTGAATCATTAATTCTATTGTAACAGTCAGTTTGTTGATTTGGTTTCCTTTTCTAGGACAAAAGCTTGAAAAATATTGTTCTCAAGATGCTTCTACAAATACACGGTATTAGCTTACCTAGAAGGAATAGAAGTGTTGTGTTCAAAAGTTTTAATACAAATAGAGTTCATTGACGGAAAAGAGTGTTAATGGCTTGATGTTATGGCACTGTTTTTGCTTAACTTTTATCAACAGTGAGTAATGTAGTGGGATCTTAGATATTCTTCGACAAATACGAAATAAGGCTCTTGTGTTTGCCTTATTACAGCAAAAATATCGAATTATTTTGTAGCAAAAACCTGCCTATAATTCTCATTTAATCATTAATCATATTGTGACAAAATTGGGTTTTATATAACAAAACTCTGAAAAAAGATTAAACTGGGTTAAAAAAAAAGTAACAATAGGAACAGTAAAAATGTTTGGAGGGGTCCTTATCGTGTCTGAAGACCTGATAAAAATATTTAATAGGTCGTCTCTGGACTATGATCCTGATAAAAATATTTGTAGAACAATATCAATTCTTCAAACCTGATAAAAATATTTGCAAAACCATGTATGATAATATGATAAAAAATATTTGGAGGGCCATCCATTCAGGAATATTATTAAAAAAGAAAAAATTTCACAGCTGGCGAAAAACCAATAGATGTCAGAACTCTACCGTGAAAAAAATTATAATAAAATAAAAATATACAACTTGAGAAAAACTATTAAATGAACCAATGAAGTCAAAGAAAAAACTTAAAAGGAACATTGTAACGGATTAACACAATAATCGCAAATACAGACTCGCTACTAGAAGTGCGCCAAAAAAATCGCCAAGGCCGTTGGCAGCGTTATAAACGTAGACTGTAGCTGTAGCCAAAAATGAGATTGGTTGACTTGGTTTTTGGGTCGTTTTATAACGTAATAATAAACGTTAGTGAACAATTTAGTGGCCGCGCCTGCCACAATATCTTTCTCATTCAATCGTCCTTTGTGTTCTGGTTCTTTTACCGATTTGGTGGGAAGCCATTTCTAGGTAAGTCATGCGCAGGTGGTCTTGAGTTGGTAGGTCCTTACGTCTTGATAACATCTACGTTCATCAGACGATGAAACATTTCCGGTATCCCACATAAACAATCAATATTGCGTTAGAATGTGGAAGAAATAATTTTTAAGTAATATTCAAAAGTACCCAACACATTTTGTAAAACTTTCGCACAGATTTTACTGTATTAAGAGATGTTAGAGAAGCTAATCAATTTCTGGGTATAGTTGGAAAATGGATGTATTGTGTCTACCTATTACAAAACACATTTATCAATTTTCAGTATGTTCTTCACACATTTTTCAATAAGATATAAAACTTTTACTTACGTTGAAAGCATTTCAATCAATGCGTAATTTCTATAGCGTCTATAAAAGCATTAATATTGATTAAATATTAAAAAAACAATATTATTTCTAGATCCAGTTGCATGATAGGTATGTTTGTTTATGTAAATTAATACATTGATTGTTCTAACAGTCTCTAGACACTCACTTTCATTTATTTTTATGTTTCTTGGAAACAACAGAAAAGCCGCATCATCATTTTTGTGTCTATCGATCTATAAGGTATATTCAAAGATAAAAACTTCTGATGAGTATTGTGTCCAATGTGCATCTGCAAATCCTCGTTATTAATATCTTGAACAATTTATTGTTTTTAGGACGTTAAAATGTTGTAAAATAATCACTTTAATCCATAAAACATATTTCTATTTTGGAATGGAAAATGTTTGGTTTACGACAACTTGCAACGTGGGTACTAGGCTACCTAGCTGATCTAGTAATTATAATGTTTTGTCTGCCTCTCAGTAGATCCCCTGATTCAAATCCCGGTTTCTAAAAATATGGATGTTATTGGTTGGTTGCGTTTTTATCGCACACGGGATATGATGAGCCATACGAAAAACATGCAAAAGGATGCAATGGGCATGTACACACAAAAAAAGTTTTGTTGACTCACAAGCGAGAAACACACTCAGAAAGGAATCGAACCTGCACCGTCTACAGCTCTCAGGTTGCTACCATGGATTAATTATAAAAGTAAAGTGAGAAATGGTAACCTATTTATGTACACATCATTATGTGACCCAAACTAGTATTAATGTGATCCTTAGACTACTTTTGTCTGCGGGGTGGAAACAAGGATTCTTACATCTGATTGGTTCACATGACTGGAGAAGACATCGGTTCAGTCATTGATTCATTATCTCATAGGTTCGCACGACTTTGGAGAATTTGCCATTTCTGTCGCAACTCTATAGTAACTGGACACAATACTCTAACATAAAATGTTACGTCACCAAAGAGGCGATAAGACATAAAATCGGTAAAAGAGGTCAGTTTTTCACAGAGCAGTTATGTGACTACTAGTCAAGATGTAGGTCTCATTTTTTGAAGCTCAATAGCAATGCCCAGTCTACTGCATTTATTTAAGGTTCTAACACAATGGGTATATCCTCTGATCCAGATGGCCTCTTGCATGTAATTACTTGTCCCTATTGGGTTTAATAGCTGTTTACCTACTAAGTGCTCATTCACAAATACTACCCAGTTCACCCCTTGTTAATCCAGTTCAGCCCTTTAGAAGTCCAAAGAGGTCAGTTTTTGGGCATTTAAAATATTCAGTGGCGCTAATTAGATCGGGTATGTTAATGAGACTAAAAATAACAAACTCAAAGTAGTAACACAGAAATAACAAAACAAAACAATACGTTTTATGGGTAGTTCCAAAAGTTGAAACGTTTCACTATAAAATGTCATATTATTACAACAATTTAGCTCTAAATTTGGCGTGTGCAAGCTCAGTTGTATCTTAAAATGTCATAGATAATTTGTAAAGACTTCATTTATACTTATATACTTAGTTCAGTACTTTTAGAAACCTCCCGATAAAAATAACTCTTTTTTCAACAAAATAGACCCTTACTCGGTGAATTAAATTAAGCCTATTGGACGTCAAATAAAGTTCGATCTTTTCAATTTTAAAATCCACATTGCCACACGAACATGGACAGTGTTTATTCGAAATCCCAATCCCATTGGAAAGGCAGGACCGTGATCTCAGTTTATTTTAATCAAAGTCTAATAATCTTATCACTTAATTTTTGCCATTCGCACAAAATCCTTTCGTCCATCAGATAAGGGAAAGCTTCATAGCATTTATCCCTCTTTTTTTCCCTACCTCATCTCCCGCGATGCTGCTGTGGCTTAGCGTATAGAATGATCATTAGTTTCAATGCTTATCAGAAAATGGCTATTTTACTTTACACAGTTCCCCTCCCTTGCCTTCCTTTTCAGCTAATTTAATCTCCTGTTTGAGAAGGGAATAATGATTTTGATGAAAAAAATCCTTAAGCATCGCTCTGTGTAATATCCCTTATCTACTTAGACTGTGGTTTCAATGAATCACTTCGCTCTAACGTGGGTGAAAATTGATAAAAAAAAACTTCCTCCTCTTTTCCCAAATACTGAGGGTAAATACTATAGAAGATGATAAAGGAAATGGAGGTTAACTGTTACTGTGTTTTTGAGATTATGTCAATAGGCACATTCTTTGAATGGTTTCTGCGACTTTAATTCTATTATAGTGAGTGTATCGTTATCAACTGCACTTCAAAACTCAACAAAAATACAAAAGAACCACCATCTTTTACAGATAGTTTACACTACATATTTTATTTCTTCGTAAGAATCCTCTTGATTATTAAGTAGAGCACAATGTTTTCATCCTTTTTTAATTATATCAACAGTTTAAGTGTTTAGCGAAGAATAGTAAATCAAAAAATTCTTCTAATTCTTGCATACATAATATTGGCAAGGTGGTACATTTGAATAGTAAAGGATAAGCAACAGGATAGGGTTGCGAGTTCAAACCTCTGTCCAACCTTAGACCGTTGTGTTCGTGGCGGTTGGTGCATGTTGAATCCGTCGTGGCCACAAATTTCATCACGTTACAAATTTCATCACAGGGTGTGAAAGTTTGGAGAGTGAAGTGGCATTCTGGTGTTAATCATGGTTCATCATCTTCAGACCATAGAACAAAGTTATGTGATATTATCCTACGATCTTTTGTTCGAAATTGATTCTAGATCGGCGCAAATAGACCATTGTATATATTTAGTGCGGCTTTAATTCATTACTTACCTAACCAAATACTGAGGGTATTAAAAATATAAAAAATAAAGGGCATGGAGATCAGTTGTTACAGTGTTTTTGAATCAAAAGTATCAACCGTACTTGAAGAAAACAAAATGCTAGGGAACCCTGTTTTTAAGATCTTCTATACAAATTTGTTTTGCACAAAAATTATTAAGATTTTTTATTACACTAGGGGGTTTTGCCCCCTTCTCGCTTACGCTTGCCAACCCCCGGGGATTGCTACGCAATTCCATTAGTTTTGCTTCGCAAACCAACACTCCTTTCTCATAGTCAATTTCCTGCGACGGCGAAACTATCTTGCATCCAATGGAATTCGAATAATAGCATTATAATGCAGTAGGATTGAATTTCGCATCCACTCAAATCGTACATGCTAAATATTAAAGTTCGGGTTTTATTTATTTTTGTAAAAATTTACGACTATCATTTAAACGCAGTATGAAATAACCATTACCATTATTACTAGAATGATAAGTTGTTAACGGGTTTGCTGACATAAATGTCCACTTTAGCGTCAGAAGCAATGTTAATGAGTACATTTATATATGAATACACACTGTATTTATCATAAGTTATTTCAATTGGGATTTATTGTGAAACCTTTTAACATAGGCTAGGTAGTTGTTACAAATTGATGCAATTAAAGGGCTAATTTAAACAATCCCTCCTATGAAAATAATTTGTTATCACTAACATTTGGAAACATTAATAGTCCAAAGCATTTCTGAAAACTTCAAATCCCTCAAGATGCTTATATATCTTCATATGTTTATACATTGTATCCGCCTTGAATACATTCTATTTTGCTACGTAAACATCTGATATTAGAACAACATTAATGGGAATGCAATATTCTTCATGGAGCAGAATATTCTAGAACTATGTCCTGTTCATAAGCTATATTTCTAGATTAATGCTATTATTAGTATCTTATTTTAAAACACAATTGGTTTGAATAAATTTGTCTAAAATACTGAAATCTACTTTGAATTTGCATTTATAAAAGTACAGAAGTTGATCAGGTGATATTGTACGATCTGAAATCAGTTGAGTAGTTAAAGTGAAGAATATCGGTGTATATGCAAGTTTATAAAAAATGATAGTTTGATAGAAAAATATTGTGACCATATGTCCCTTTTTAAACGGGACCGTCCCGTTTTTAAACAGGCTGTCCCGTTGTCCCCAAGGAACGCCGAAATGTCCTGTTTTCAGAAAGTGATCAACTCACTATAACAATTTCCAAAAAGAGGAGCGAAATTTTTTTTAAAATCCGCCGGTAGCCTATAGCAACTGCAACCTCCATGGCGGGAGTTTTCGTGGTAACCACACAGTGCCACTGTTGACGCCTCAGCTTTTTGCAAGTACTTATAGTAGATAATTCCGGAGAAAATGTTGAGCACAAAAAATTATTGCCATCGTTTTCAAGATCAACGATTTTTTATTGGGGAAGTTCGAGAAAACTTTTTTTCTTGTTTTGACAGAAGAAAACGAGTTGATATTGCTTACTTTCTTAATGTTATGGGCTTTCAAAAGGCGAACTGTCAATCACTTGTGCCTGGGCCAATCAGGATTAGGCGTGTATTTATTCGGGTCAAAAAATTAGTAATGTCTACAACAAACAGGCCTGGTTTTGTCAACATACGATTGAGCTGGTGCATTTATTCAAATGCTATTGACTAAATATTTAAATTTAGTACTTGTGATCACTTTAGGCATCTAGAATATCAGTAATGGTAATTTTTAATTAACGTAGTACTAGAGCAACACAACGGGCTATTGACGACGGTCCAGGATCAATCCCTTAAGGGGAAAGAAACGATGACAACACCAAGTAATTTTGAACCACGGTCATATGACGAGGTAACAGCTGAGCTGGCACCCCACTCTCCAAACTTCCACACCAACCCAATGACTTTCGCCCACGACAGATTTAAGGAGCACCAGCCGCCTCTACACCATATGCTTGCAAACATCCATGCCTGGACCCGGATCCAAACCAGGAACCTTACGATCTAGAGGCAAACACCTTAATCACTATACCGGTTGGACGGTGTTTAGAATATCGGAATTCACATTGCAAAAAAACAAGGTTATTTCTTCTCCATCCCTAGTCAGAAGCCTGTTAGCTCGCTCCTAGATTGAAAGTACTCGTAGACAGCTCGTGCATCTTTCTTGACGATTTTTTTTTATCGGCGTGTGTTACTATAGTCAATTTAAATTTCTTGAACTTCAAACCTTCATTTCTACAATGCCTAAAGGTAATTGCACTTTCAATGTTAACTTATGAGGAAGTACCCGTTTATAAAACACAAAATTAAATTTTAAGAAATCCTGCCAAGAATTTCATTTTTATTTCAAATCGACATCAAATATACTTAAGCAAATTTCTTTTACAGAAAAAATAAGACCACTTAAATTATTTATTTTCACGTGTTCACACATTCCTGTTCTTTTCATTAATAAACAAAAACTATAAATAAATATGTGATGTTTTGAATACTCATACTATTACCTAAAAATTAGTAGATGTCCCGTTTTGAGGAGAAAATAGTCACGTTATAGAAAAAAGAATTTCTATGTAGCATTAGACATTGATTTCTACAGTAAATTCAAAGGAAATCACTGCATTGTGGTCTGGATTTGATATCATGTAGTCAAGCAGCACTCCGCTGCTATACCACCTCCCGCTATGGTTGAACTTGTATTTGTTTACAGGGAAGGTTGTGGAATCGCTATAAATCACGCTTGTGATTTGGTTTAATGATTTCCTTCACATTAAAATATATTTCGTGACCAACGTGAAGCTTTCACCATGTGATGCAATGCCCTTAACCCTCCTGGTGGTTTAACTTCGGGTTGAAAATTGTTCTGTAGTGTCCACCTTCTGGTAAACAAAGCCTGTTACAAACTACCATCAGTTCTGGAAAAGGGACAATTTGATTATACTTCTTTATCTTCAATCTCCTAGGAGTAATAGGGCAGTTTTGTCATGACAAGATGTACACGTCATTACCAAAAGTGACCAGATCCTGGATGAGATCGCTTCTAAACACTTGAACATAAATGACAACAGACATAGTCAAATTTACAAAACGGTGAATGAAATATGGTTCCATGAGGTACTTACCCATGTATTATTGACATCAGAATTATCATTTAGCGCTTCTTTCTCCTCCTGTAAAATCAATGATATGTTACACATAGACCGTTACTCACCCGAACGCTTCAATTGTATAGATTGGTAGCTTTTAGTCTTTAATTTGGGTAGTACTTAATAAAATTTTATAAAATCATAACATACATTTTGGTGTTCAAAATTAAGAGATTTTTTTTTTGGTGAGTATCTCTACAGAACTGCTAGGCTTCGTTTTAAATAATTTAATTTTGTACATAGGTTTAAATAATACAAAAAATAATCATACTAAACTTATCATACATACCCATGATAAGATGCATGACTCATCAGCACAGGAATTTCTAAAACAGAAGTTACAATATCAACACAACAAAAAAAGTTAATATAGGTATGGTCCTCTTTTACAATAATAGAGCTTTCACAACGTAAATTAATACTGGAAATGATTGAGTTTATGAGTACCTGGGACAACCAGACCCACTTCTGTTTTCCAGTCAGGATGGTTGCAATTTCCCTCCCAAGAGCGTCCACATATGCACTATAGGGTTTAGATCTGGAGATCTGGCTGACCAATACATCTGAAAAATATCATAATTTTCTAGATATTCTTAAGCCATATGACTCTATGTGGACGAGTGTCGTCGTCTATAAAAATAAAATCAGTGCCAACTATTATCTCCGAAAAGACAAATATAGTGATCCAAGTTCTCACAACAGCTACAATATCTGTCAAATACACGGTCTGTACGGTAGTCTAACATGATACCTTCCTAAACCATCAAAACCTCCGCTGCCGTATTGATCTCTTTCTCGGATGTTGGAGGCCAGGTAGCGTGTTCCTGGTTCTCTCCAGATGAACGTATGTCGACAATTATGGTTAGGTGGAAAATTGACCCATCAGTAAACAGAGCGGTACGACATTGATTCATGGCCCAAAGTCGATGTTATCTGTACCTTGTTAAGTGGGCTCTCTTGTGCGAAGAAGTCAATGGGACACAAACAGCAGGTATTCTTTAAAACAATCCTTTCTCATGATGCCTTCTGTAAACAGTAACCCTTGAAACTCGGCTTCCTTTTGCCGCATGAAGGTCACGAGAGAGCTGAGAAGCAGTTGAACTGTTTCATATACCTTCATTGGCAGTTCTGGCATTTGTTTGATTTTACCCAAGCTTTCTCTCTACGGATCCGGTAACCTTAAAGTGTTTCTATAAGTTGGACACGACGCTGGGCGTTACATTCAAGTCTCTTTCAATCTGCATTTAAGACTGCCCTGCCTCTAGTCTCCCGACGTTTCGCCCCCCCCCTCACTCCATTATCCGAACGTTGGAGATTACATATTTTAGCTGTTAGCTTTTGAATTTCATCCAATGGTGCATAAAAACACCACGAAATTTGTCGAGGTATGCTAGCGATTGTCACGTCCCCTCAGAAAGACTGTTTCTCAAAATTTCACACAGGCCGTAGGCTTAATTCACACTGACTAAATTTCACACTGAATACATATGCCCACACGCACATATTCGCCTACGTAATCAATACTAAAGATTTGTATCTTTGTTTGGAATTATTCGTTTTACTTTCGAGAAATTCGACAAAATCTGCAAATTCTTTTAATTTTGAAAACCAGTGTAGTTATAGTAAGAGATATGAAACATACGGGATACGAATCAATCACCAAACTAAGTACTACTGGCTTTTGAGCACCTTTTTTATTATTACTACCGTTGCTGCAAGGGCAAAGAGCTAAATTTTCTAGTACAACCACTGATTTACCTAAATAGGATTCTATAATTCTGGTGACTAAAATTTATGTACACACCTATTCTTCAACATTTTATAAGTAACAAACACATAAGATACCATCGTTATTAAGCACTTTCCTCCTAATGAATAATGGAGTCAGCTAATAAGTGATATTAAGTAGCAGTATTCAAAATCACATTAAAAATTCACTCTCAAAGGTATTATTTCCATAACAAAAAAAAGAATCCTTCCAGGGGGTACAAAAAGAACGATACATATCCGTAAGGATTTTCGAAGGCTTTCATCATCCCTTATTATCAGTTTTTCAGAAATACTCCAATTTTTTAACTCCTTTATGGTAATCTTTTTTCCCTCATCCTCTCCTTTCATCCCTGACGCCTATGGAACATATTGAAGAAAGCAAATCTGTCATAACCAGCTCTTCTCTCTGTATCTCCCCCTTTGCACACGACAGAGGCTATCTGTCTTCGTTCTTCCATCGCTCAAGGGGGGAGAAACACCCCCTCGGAATCTTCTCGCCCCCTCTCTTTTCTTTTCTCTCTTCTGGGGTTTTCTTCTCCAGAAAAACCCTTCAACTTCCAATTGCTCCAAAGTGGTTTTTGCTCTCTTTTTTACGTCTTTCCTCTCCTGGATGTTTGTGCTTTTGTTTTTCATTTGATAGTGAGTTATGGGGATTTTGTGTGGCTATTATTGCCTGTGGAGGGGAATGGGGATTTTCCACCGTGGCTAGAGCTGTTGGGATTCAATTATTTTGGATATCGAGTTGTAAGCTTTCGGAAGTGTCTGTTGGTTCGAATTGTTGTGTTCTTTGCAGTCCTGCTGCAGTAGGTTTGAGGGATTTGATCCGGCAAAATATTTATTGCTTTTGCAGAGCATTCGATTTATTTGTACAAAGATACAGGGAACTTAGATATAGTATAAAAATACCTTTACAAATGTATAATTCAGAAGAGCTTATTTTGAATTCTAAACTTCGTATTGTGTAGTTTAGCTTTTACAATTTTTCAGTATGTTAAAATATAGTAAATGTTTTAAATTATGTATCGAAAGAGATTGACAGTTCATTTTAATAAAAAATGTCTTCTTGTGTGATACATGTGTCAAACTGTAAGCCTGTTGATTTAGTATTCTATATGTTTAGAATTCCCGCTACAGTACTCTTGAAGTAATGTCATGGAATATTTAATATTTATTGTTTAGAATGAGTTAGAGCGCGCGATCGATGCTTTATTTTAATTTCTTTCGTTGCTATTTATTGCGCGTGCCATTATTACCACATATATTTTTCGGTATTTTAATTTTAACTTTAAGCGTAAAGGGATATTTTTTTTGGAAGAATGAATAAATTAGCTTTAGGACAGAGTTCACAACTGTTGGATTCATGTAAACACGCAGTTTTCATAAATGTCATTCTTTTTGTAGTTTTGAAACTCAGTACAGATTTTAAATACAATGAACACAATACAGTCCACTTCAGAAATTTATAGTATACTCGTGTCTTTCCATATACATATAACGGAGAACAGCAGAGTACTATACCCTTTTGGACACTTTGAACAGCATTCCTATTTGCAAGTATATTTGTTAATCTAATCTACCATTTCGCAGCTTAATTAGTTTAGTGGTTATAGAGTATGTATGGAATCCAGTCTGTTCCGCTTTTCGTATTCATGTTTGTAACCGCATGAATGTTAGCACGTGTCCATGTTAGGAGTAACGAGGGATATCCTCTGCATTCCCTTTCACAATTCTCCTTGCAATGCCAAAGTCCAAACAGGTCAATGGTCTGGAATTAAAGAAACACAAAAGAATCTAAAAGTATAGCATAGGCACTGTATTAGTGAAATAATGAAAAAATTCTATAATTACACACGATATTTAATTAACAAAACTTTATGCTTACACACAAAGTTTTATACAACAACGTTTACTTTCAATTTTGAACGTTTGCTCTTGGATATCGATAGATATTTAGTAATAAAATTGGAAATTATGTATTATAAGTAGGTAGCTTAAATTTCTAATTAAATACGTGACACTAGCAAATTTATATTTATAAAAATATTCCATTTCCAACTATTTCTTGGCTACAAGTACAAATTAATATTTTTAAAAATATTCCATTTCCCCTTACCTTTTTGCATTTTAGAGCTATCAAATAATTCAAAGATAAATAAGTCAGTTAATCTTTATTTTTCATACTAATTAATGAAAAGCTTCCCTCGTACATAAAATATGTTTATCCCTTTTTATTTATTATGTTACGTCCCAAGTAGACTTTAATTGTATATTTAAAAATAAATTTATTTGATTTCAAATGTAAAGAATATGAAGAAGGTTAGTATTTAATGACCTTCATTAGAGTAATTGGTAATGCAGTTAGAGCTTCAATAAATACACGTAGTTACTTCTTTATAAAGCAACTTTGTAAGTAACTCTGTTGCAAATAAAATGTATTTAGAGTTAACTTCAACATACAATTAAAGATATTTTCATGCCAATCAGTTTCAAATTACCTTTGAATGGCTTTGCATAATTTAATAAAATAATAGAACTTGTTTAAATAAGTATGTGTGCATTCTGTTTGACGGGAGTGGAATATCTCCCTTTATTATAAATACATAAAAGAACATAAAATGCATTTTAAGCGCATTAAGAATGCATGTCATTCTTTGAATTTATACACAACGAATTCTTATAAACTTTTGTATTATGTTGAATGTAAAGCATTATATCTATATATATAATACGCTTATGCGTGGCGCAAAATCGGCCTGTATTTCTCTCCGGTGTGTGGCAACGGTTTTGTCCTTTACAAATGTAAATATTGCTATCCCTCATTTCAACAACGGGAAGCGCGTCGCTTTTAAGCCTTGATCAATCTGCCCGGTAATTGTGAGAGGTTTTTGATAGAAAAATTAGCTCTTTGCGTCAATTTCAATTTAATTAGCGAAGAAGAGAGCAGTGAACTAGGGAATCTTTTGACGAACGAATTCAGAGAATTACCGCTAGAAATACTGTTACTGTTGTGTCTGCGAGTTCTCAAATACACAACTGTGTGTACAAGGAGGTTTTATCTGAATGAATATACCCCAGAATTTGTTATCATAGTAAATTCATTCATTCATATATCCCAGAAATATATTTGTCAGTGTAAATAATCACCCGCACTGTTCCTAAAAGTTCCAAGAGATTCCCTTTCTCGCTGCTCCCTCAGAACATTAGCTGTATGGTTCAGCAATACGTAAAAATGGTCTTCGGATAAACTGTTTTGCACCGTGTAAATACTAAAATATTATGTACCCAGAATTTGTTATTATTGTAAATACATTGTCATATCAGAAATCTATTTGTCAGTGTAAATGTTCACCCACACTGTTACTAAAAGTGAATTTAGAACATAGTCCCAAGAGTTCCCCTTTCTCGCTGCTCCCTCAGAACATTAGCTGTATGGTTCAGCAATTTGTAAAAAGGGTCTTCGAATAAACTGTTTTGCACCGTGTAAATACTCAAATTTCATATACCCCAGAATTTGATATTATTGTAAATACATTGTCATATCATATCCCACAAATCTATTTGTCAGTGTAAATACTCACCCACACTGTTCCTAAAAGTGAATTTAGAACATAGTAGTCCCAAGAGTTCCCCTTTCTCGCTGCTCCCTCAGAACATTAGCTGTATGGTTCAGCAATACGTAAAAAGGGTCTTCGAATAAACTGTTTTGCACCGTGTAAATACTCAAATATCATATACCCCAGAATTTGATATTATTGTAAATACATTGTCATATCATATCCCAGAAATCTATTTGTCAGTGTAAATACTCACCCACACTGTTCCTAAAAGTGAATTTAGAACATAGTAGTCCCCAGAGATCCCCTTTCTCGCTGCTCTCTCAGAACCGTAGCTGTATCGTTCAGCAATATGTAAAAAGGGTCTTCGGAAAAACTGTTTTGCACCGTGTAAATACTCAAATGTCATATACCCCAGAATTTATTATTATTGTAAATACATTGTCATATGATATCCCATAAATCTATTTGTCAGTGTAAATACTCACACTGTTACTGAAAGTGAATTTAGAACATAGTAGTCCCAAGAGATCCCCTTTCTCGCTGCTCTCTCAGAACCGTAGCTGTATCGTTCAGCAATATGTAAAAAGGGTCTTCGGATAAACTGTTTTGCACCGTGTAAATACTCAAATGTCATATACCCCAGAATTTATTATTATTGTAAATACATTGTCATATGATATCCCATAAATCTATTTGTCAGTGTAAATACTCACACTGTTACTGAAAGTGAATTTAGAACATAGTAGTCCCAAGAGATCCCCTTTCTCGCTGCTCTCTCAGAACCGTAGCTGTATCGTTCAGCAATATGTAAAAAGGGTCTTCGGATAAACTGTTTTGCACCGTGTAAATACTCAAATATCATATACCCCAGAATTTGTTATTATTGTAAATACATTGTCATATCATATCCCATAAATCTATTTGTCAGTGTAAATACTCACACTGTTACTGAAAGTGAATTTAGAACATAGTAGTCCCAAGAGTTCCCCTTTCTCGCTGCTCCCTCAGAACATTAGCTGTATGGTTCAGCAATACGCAAAAAGGGTCTTCGGATAAACTGTTTTGCACCGCGTAAATACTCAAATATCATATACCCCAGAATTTGTTATTGTAAAAATATTCAGTCATATCAGAAATCTATTTGTCAGTGTAAATGTTCACCTACACTGTTACGAAAAGTGAATTTAGAACATAGTAGTCCCAAGAGTTCCATTTTCTCGCTGCTCCCTCAGAACATTAGCTGTATGGTTCAGCAATACGCAAAAAGGGTCTTCGGATAAACTGTTTTGCACCGTGTAAATACTCAAATATCATATACCCCAGAATTTGATATTATTGTAAATACATTGTCATATCATATCCCACAAATCTATTTGTCAGTGTAAATACTCACCCACACTGTTCCTAAAAGTGAATTTAGAACGTAGTAGTCCCAAGAGTTCCCCTTTCTCGCTGCTCCCTCAGAACATTAGCTGTATGGTTCAGCAATTTGTAAAAAGGGTCTTCGAATAAACTGTTTTGCACCGTGTAAATACTCAAATATCATATACCCCAGAATTTGATATTATTGTAAATACATTGTCATATCATATCCCAGAAATCTATTTGTCAGTGTAAATACTCACCCACACTGTTCCTAAAAGTGAATTTAGAACATAGTAGTCCCCAGAGATCCCGTTTCTCGCTGCTCTCTCAGAACCGTAGCTGTATCGTTCAGCAATACGTAAAAAGGGTCTTCGGATAAACTGTTTTGCACCGTGTAAATACTCAAATGTCATGTACCCCAGAATTTGATATTATTGTAAATACATTGTCATATCATATTCCAGAAATCTATTTGTCAGTGTAAATGTTCACCTACACTGTTACGAAAAGTGAATTTAGAACATAGTAGTCCCAAGAGTTCCCCTTTCTCGCTGCTCCCTCAGAACATTAGCTGTATGATTCAGCAATACGCAAAAAGGGTCTTCGGATAAACTGTTTTGCACCGTGTAAATACTCAAATATCATATACCCCAGAATTTGTTATTATTGTAAATACATTCAGTCATATCAGAAATCTATTTGTCAGTGTAAATGTTCACCTACACTGTTACGAAAAGTGAATTTAGAACATAGTAGTCCCAAGAGTTCCCCTTTCTCGCTGCTCCCTCAGAACATTAGCTGTATGATTCAGCAATACGCAAAAAGGGTCTTCGAATAAACTGTTTTGCACCGTGTAAATACTCAAATATCATATACCTTAGAATTTGTTATTATTGTAAATACATTCAGTTATATACTGTCCCAAAAATCTATTTGTCAGTGTAAATACTCACCCATACTGTTCCTGAAAATGAATTTAGTACATAGTAGTCTCAAGAGATCCCCTTTCTCGCTGCTCTCACAGAACTGTAGCTGTATCGTTCAGCAATACATAATCAGATCAATTTTCAGGTCTATGTAGACTAAATTGGGCCCCTTTTAAGCTAGACTAAAGAATTGTAGTGTCCTATGGGCGAGCGAAGTGAGCTCGGATCGCTGAGCGATCTGGAGGGAACTGCTTGCAGTTCCGGGGGTTGGCGAGCGTCAGCGAGCAGGGGGCGTCAGCCCTCTAGTAACATTATATAATATTAACCCGACACTATATAATATTAACTGACATTGTATAATATTGACCCGTTTTACATATATGTATATATATGTACTAATATAATTTAAATAATTGTACTGTAGTATTTGTAAAGTATATAAGAGTCTTCATTCGTCATAATATTCACGTATTTCTGAAAACCAGAGAAGTTAACTCTCCCAGTTTTTAGATATTGGCATAAGCATCCAATATGTAAAAGGTTTTCGTGGAAAACTTTAAGATATAAACTATGCAGAATAGTATTAAGTAGATAATACGTCTCTTTAGAATTAGGTTTCTGATAAACTGATATCTGAGAAAAATACTAGAAAGAACTCAAAATATATAAGTAGTTAGTTTATGGAATTTTAACATTCCAGTAAATGTTTTTTACTTAAAAAGGTACTACTTACAATACATATAGTCGAAAATAAAGAACTAATATTAAATCAACCATTGTTTTTGACTACATTTTCTTACAATATTCTTCAAAACCCGATTCTTCTTTAAACTTCAATCTAGTTTTGAATCATTCGTATTAATTTTATAAAACAGTCCTCCCCCCAAACTGAATTTAGAATACCCCCCCCCAAAAAAAAATACAGACGGGGCTGTGTCGGGACACGGCCGCTAGGTGTAAGGCGTAGAATACGTCAGTGAGGCCATAGAGATCATGAGAGTGAAATAAATTACTATTAGTCTGTTTTAATTTCACACATCAAATGTTCATCGCTCCGCACGTATATGAGAATTGGTACACTCGCTGTTGATGCAGAAGGTTGTGGCTCATTACCGACCATCATACTTCACTCCATCATTCGATAATAAAACGTTTATGTCATCATATATGGTATATGTGTCGAACTGACCTCTTGGAGCTAATTGGCGCACTCGTATCAGGCATTTGTTCACCTTGAAGGTGCGACACCTGTACTTTCAAAAACTTCCTCCGAGCCCATTGACACTCAGCATAGGATTTCCGGATCTTCTTGAATTCCCCATCTCTCCATCTTTCTTCCTGTTGGCGTTTTCTATAATTCTTCTGGTGTTAATTAAGCATATATTTGGTTGTTTTGAAATTTTTGCGATTTTCCATACTACGAAGACCTAATCAAAACAAGTATTAAATTTTCAGGGTATTTTACATTATTATTTATAAAGCGTAGAGAGACGAAACAAATGACACCTCAAACGTCGTACTCACATGAAGGAGGCCGGAGTTAGACTAAATCAATATGAGCGGCATTGCGAATTTTCGTGACAACTTTGCACGGCGATTGCATCATCCGATGACGTCAGCGCAAGATCAATGAGCATTTATAACATTTTCTTGAATGCTCTTTCAACGCGATATTGTTCATTTATGTAAAATTTATATGTTTCAAGGTATTAAATTTTTCGCACGTACGGTTTTTAGTGACGCTCAAAAATTAAGCGTGATACCCCGGTTTCGAAAAGTAAGACGCATTCTTCGTTAAAGGGATCTAAGCTGAAATGATCTGTTAGATAGTTTCACAAGTTTTTATGGCATTTCTCGAGAACAAAATTTTTTCATGCAAACAAAGGAAACGAACCATTTAAATTCACTGTTACAATACAAAGAACTAAAAGCATTCCTGGCGTATGATACTCATACGTATTCTGACTTCTATCTTTCAAAATACTTGGAGGGGTGTCACTCGGCACCTTGTCTTCCGGTAAGCTGCTCGAATAAAATCCATGGCATCCCGGGAGGTCCTCAGACACATCAATCCAAAAGCTATCACACCTCTAAAACAGAAGATCTCTGGAAATCAGAAAACCCAACAATGGACTTCTTCGAGCCCATCCATCACTTTTAATGCCGCCAGAATAAAAATTTCCTTCTACAAGGGATTCACAAGATTACGTTATCCATCAACATGGCGTATCCTCTGCTTTCAATTACCCGACAAACTACCCTTTTAGAGTATAAAAACACAGCGCCCTGATCTATCTTCCCCGAAGTCTTTGTCCCTTTCTTATTTATAAGATATTCTATTAGCTCCGTACGACTCGTAATGGCCTCACTTAATTTACTGACTACAGAAGCGGGATTTGAATACATTGGATGTACAGTCCCATGCTTCAGGCGTGTTGGGGACTTCAGACTTGTACTGGGTTGCAGGATCTCGGATCTTGTAATGTGATTTCCAAGGATGTTTGGGCGATTCTGGATCAAGTCACTGGTATAGTTTCTATTCTTCTTCATTGTTTCTTAAGGTGACGTAGGCTGTTACAACGTGCATTTTGGAAATGCGTGGCAGTTACTAAAAAATGTACCTATCAAAATTTGTAGTACGTCAAAAAGGAATGAACTGCAAATATTCGCTTCGATTAAGACTTGACCTCCTCCCTCAGCCTTAAAGTAAACCGTATAACGTTTACTAAGTCAGTTGTATAAGTCTTTCTTACATCACAGAATAATGAACACTTATGCTTGATGGAAATTGAGTAGACATTTATAAAATTATAGTCAGAAAAGTGCAATATCGAATTATATTTAAAGGCTTTAAAATTCCTCTAATATAGAAAAATTATATAGAAGTATATAGAAAAAATATTCAAAAAGCCCAAACAGAAAATTAAGATACATTTTAGTTAATTAATTGTAAGTATACTTATAAATGAAATCTGATATCTTACTACTCATTCAATAAGATTGTCACACATGATCCAGAAAATATTTTCTGTTTGGCATTGGTGTAATTCTTAAAAGAAATACGGAAACGCGTTTTTTAAATGAAATTAAGTACTTTTGATTTAAAAACTCTTAGAACTTGTGGTGTAAATAATCAATATGTTGATATCATCTTGCGCAAATCAAAGTTTCAAAAACTGGATAGGTCATATCAGGTTAAATGTAATTTACATTTGCTATTAGTTACTGTGTCCGGGAGAACAATCGCCTCGTTATTGAACCCGAGGAAGCATGATATATCCTGTATAAATTGTTATTAAAATAGACATAGTTAAAAAGATCACTAAATTCTGCTTTTTTTCTGTGCAAATCGAAAAAACATTTTCATGTAAAGAGTTCAATAGCACCATGAAGGATACATAATTTTAGTAATCTGGAAACAAGGCCTTATATTTTTGATCATAAAGATACGATGATTTTCTTGCCTTTAAAAATTTTCACGATTGTTTCTGATGCCTGTGAAAGCAAGAATCATTTCGAATTTATATATCTGGCAAACACTCAAGAGTTGTGTCCTATATCTTTCGTTCTTCTCAAATTGACGCATTTGTCAAGTCTTTGATACAGAATGTTCAGCTTTATAACATTATTATTCTCTTAAGCATCAAGACTGTGTCCTTCAAACTTTCACTAAACCAAATTTCGTTACACCAAATTTAGTTGCCATTTTCAATATTTCTTTAAATTTCGGAAGCCATGGTAGCCAGGTTGGAAGAATAACGGATTATCAGCCTGAGGGCTACGAGTTAGTTATTCAGTTAAACTAAAAACCATTGTGTATGTGCGGGCTGGTGCACGTTGGTCTGTTGTGTCCCCCTTATATAATGGCTGTTAGTTCCTGTGGAATGTTTATTATTCAAAAGCAATTTGGAAGAAATGGCTTCTACTTAATTTGCTCGTAAAAGTAAGTAAAATTTCATTTGTGTTTTAATCCTTTAGTTAATGTGTTTTAGTTGATAATTTCTTAAAATGTGTAATGAGATAGTTTTTCTGATTTAATAAATATCTTATCATTTAAAAATTATTTTGCTTTCAGCATAATTCAGACTCGAGGTACATATATGTATACCTAAAATGTTTAGCCCCCTATGATGCCACCATCTAAAATTGGAATATACTTCAGAACCTTGAAGTATTCAATAATATTTATCAGAAAAAAAACTGATTTTTAAACAATTAAAATTTGGTTGGTAGAAGGGGTTAAAGAGTGAGATGACAGTTCTGGTTTCAGTATCGTGATCTGACCCTGGTTCAAAATTAAAAGATGCTGTTCTCTGATATCTCCCTTCGGGATTGGTTCTGGGCCGTTACCAATAGCCCGCTGCGTTGTATCGTTGCGATGTTAATTCAACTACCTACCTACCTTCAACTTCTATTTGTACCAAAAGACTTCATAATATCACTACATTTTGAGCCGTTTCCAGTTGAAGAATACTAACACAACAACACTGTAATTCAAGAAGGGATAAAAATCAAACAATGAATTCTAAACATTAAGGATCATAACATTCATAAGGTGAGATAGTATAATAGGATTAGGTTTTGTTTAGTTTGTGTCCCTCTATTACCATTTTTTCTTTTTTTTCAACAAAAGTGCTCATTAAAACATGCCTAGGCAGGTTAGCAGCCTGAAGTCTGTTGAGGCAGGGTGCAGAGCCCAAACCATTCGGCTACACTTAACAAGGATTCAATTTGCAGTCTGATTTGCAATAAGAGTAATACGTCTGGATGTCAGGGATGTAATTGTGACAGCACATATCAAAACCCTCTTCCACCAAAGAAAGCACGGAAAAAGAATTAAGCTCCAAAAATACATCTGGAAATGTGAGAAACACAGCTATTGACAAAGCTATATAATGATAATGACATACAACTTCGTCCAAGAGACTCACGAGTGAGGACTTGTGTTCTTTGAACGATCGTAAGTAGTGTGCAATTCGCGTTTTTCATGAAAAGCTGTTTGGGCCTCCATTTCCACATAAGACGGATTGCTTGCATATTAATCCACACATATGTAATAGGGTTAATAAGCTCAACTTTAATTTATTTGTCCTGTAGTACATTGTACATTTCTCTCTACACATAAAATCTTCAGTGAGTCAATCACAGGAGAAATATTTCTGGAACTGTTACATGTTAATACTTCATGGCCATTATTCGATACCAGTATATTCGAAGCGTGTAAATATCTTGTAATTCGTAAAGAAATATTACTTTTAAAGTAATATTTCGTAAAGTAGTAAATGTAGTTAATAATCCATTATACTTAGATTTGCA
This sequence comes from Metellina segmentata, assembly GCA_947359465.1. Classification (NCBI taxonomy): domain Eukaryota; kingdom Metazoa; phylum Arthropoda; class Arachnida; order Araneae; family Tetragnathidae; genus Metellina; species Metellina segmentata. The sequence continues at coordinate 76,254,754 of OX375879.1, forward strand.
TATTATTGTATGAAATTTACTAACATCAAAACATTAAAAATATTCAAAATAGTTGTGAATATTTCCTGACACTTGATTGACTAGAACTGCGAAAAAGGAATGCACAAAAAATATAACCAGATGACTGTGTAACTTCTTAAAATTAAACAAATATGATTTGACTGTTTGGGATTCTCAAAATGAAAAAAAAAATGGCATATAAGGATTATCATTTAACAATCGGTTTACTTTCGGTTAAACTTCGTCAACAAGTCTAACTTCTATCTATGATGCCCCCTCAATAGGCTGTACTAGAACTCTGTGCCCACTGTTTAAGTCCAACTGTTTTTTTTTATTATTAGCAATACTTTGATTGTTGAGAATGATTCTTGGTAGAATACGATGAAATGCATTTAATTCAGTCGTATCGGTGATTCATATTTGAAATCTTTACTGGGCATTTAATTCTATTGGTTTTCTTATTTTTCTTCGTCTGACATTATATGTAGTTTATTCACGAGTCCATATTTCTTCAGTACATCAAAACTATGTAAGAGTTCCGAATATCCTCTCCTCCAATTCCAATACAGCAAAGATTATTGAACCAAGTTTGGTAATTTACCTCTCTGGATCCATGACACCTTTGAAAAATATCATATATGAAAATCGAATATCTTTTCTTGGTTTTTGGGACTATTAACATCAACAATTAAGATGGTGAGCCTCCTTCTCTCCTCTTGATATTTCCTGCACCAGATATAATTCCCTCTTGACGCGATATGAATTTTAACGGTTCCCTTAGAGAATAAATGGATGAGTAGAGATCAGAAATTTTATTTTTAACTATATACATTGAAGGAACACAGTTCTTTACTATAAGAAGGTTTTGTTTCGACATCAGTTGGCACGGGTCCTCTTGTTTGCAGGATTGAGAGGTACATTAACTATTGGCATTAAAATTGAAGCCTTATCCAAGTTCATGAAGAATGGCAAACTGTTTGTTTTGTGAAATTATCTCTTGAAGCGGTTGATAATTCACAATTGTCTGTTAATTTTTATGACGTCGGATATAGATTATGATGTGTGATTGAGATCTGGTTACTTTGTACTTGTAAAAATTGACTACTATCCATAGGACTTTGGAATTTTCTTCAGCTTGATATTAAACTTTATATTGCACAATTATAAGGATCAATTAGACATTTAATGTGCTCTTGGAGGTTCCTGGATTTGTACTGAATCAAAAGTTTAATTATTATCATAAATCAGGTCAACACGTAATTTTGTTCAATATAATAAATTTTTTAATTAAAGTTAATGAAAATATTTTCGCTTGGGTATTGCAGGAAAAGGAATTTAATATTCAGTATAGACTGTATGTCGAAGTTGAATGCATTTGCATGTTTGACATCACCTCATAATTTAATATAAAGGCCAAAAAACTGTGTGATTTAGATTTATCATACACGTAAAAATCATAGTTATATTTGCTCTGTTTAAGCTAATCGTTTTGATCTCCAAAATTGTTGAAGTTGATCTGAAAAGTATGCTTTAAATGTCATAGAAATGTAACAAAATGTTTCCTTATTTAAACGGATCATCTTGTTCGATACTACCATTCTCAGATTTCTTAACAAATTGTAATGCTACATTATATCATTTACGCTTACTAATTATGTTTAAAAATCTTTCAGATAAAATTTAAAAGAAAGCGCTTGCTCTAACTTAAGTTTTTTTATAAACTGATTTGATAAAGGTATTTTTATGAGCCATATACGTGTCACAATTTTCGTGGTTAAATTAAATCTTACAGTACTAACTCAATTCTTTCTTCATTAAATATAATTTTCTATTACTCCTTGTTTGATCAATGTTTTAATTATCTGTTGATATTCCTTATTTTCATTTTATTCAAATTTAATAAATAATTTAACTTATTTAGCTTTCGCATAATGGACAAAGCATAATAAATTATGAAATAAAGCTGTAAATTTAATGCATCATGAAATACGACTACCATAAGTTAGGAAAGAGGATTACTAATTGTAAATTGAAAATCATAAATCGCAAGCTCTCACGCATGTGTAATGTGTAGTTTCAGAAATTACAAAACCTTACTACATAAAACAAAAAGTTCATAGTTAAAATAAATAACGATTAATTAACAACTTTGACAACAGAAATGAGCTAGAGACCATATTTCCATTTCTAAATTAAACTAGCCAAAATACACCTCACACACACACACACACACATAGTCCAAGCCTCTCCTAAAACTCGATTACGGTTGAAGTAATAGAAAAAGGTTAGCATTATTATCATCCTTCACATACAATCTAAAGCAAAATGAATAAACTTCCAGGTCAGATATTATTCAGAAGGGAATGAAGGAAATCATGCGCCATTTTGCTCCTGAACAGTCATCCAAGCTGAAGCGAATTCAGAATTGAATTAAAGAAAGGGAATTGAAGTGATTTGTTTTTCTGATATGCCGCAGCGAATGGTACCCTACGGGGAATCAAACAGGCGACAACCGGGTACCGGAATTCTTTTTGCTCACAGTGGTTGCTTGGATTAATTTTTACTCATCTGTGAATTTAATTCTGAATCCGTGGCAGTAGCAGACAGAGAATTATACTCCTACGCTTCAATGTATTGGGTTTTCAGTGCGAAAATAATCTTACTCCTCTGGAGCGGCATTAAATTAAAGAAACGCTTCCGAAATACTTCAGCTGATTTGAAATGAATATTTATGTATGAGCAGAAGGTTTTGAGAGAAGTGTAATGTATTCATTTCGATAAAGCGTTTTGATTTTTAAATAGTTCGTTTAACTAAATGGCTAGTCTAGAAATAAAAATTATGCAGTTGTTCTAAGGCAATACCTCAAGAAACATTGTTCATACCTTTTCCGGTCTTAAACATTTGTTGATAGGATGGGGGTATGGGCCACAAAAAATCCCAGAAAAGAATCCACAGAATGAAATAACCCTATTGATTAGTCAAATGACTATTTCTGTGAATAGTCCTGTATATGAGTTGAATCGTGCTTGATCCATCATATGGTTCAATCGTACTTGATCCATCATATGGTTCAATCGTGTTTGATCCATCATATGGTTCAATAGCCTCCCATTATATATAGCATTGGATAGTACATTTTAAAATCATATCAATGGTACGCTTATATGAATGAAGGATGGGCATCTTATTAAAAGGTCTATCAGTGTGATATAAATATTATAGTTAAAAAACTACTGTTACAGAGTAGATATTGGTTCATTATAGACTTAAAAGATTTGGCGTTCACACATGCTCCAAGGTTTTACAAGCATTTCCGTTTTATAATCATTAGTCTTCCCTGTAAAACTTCTTACCAGCTTTTGACCGTCATGACCAATAGAATCTTTTATATGATTATTTTAACTGGTTAGAATAGGATTATTTCAACTGATAGATGCGGGTATTTAGTCATTATATATATATATATATATATATATATATATATATATATATATATATATATATATATATATATATATATATATATATAGTGTCGTAGAGTTAAGGTAGTAACGTGTGCCTACAGTAAAGTGACCATGCTGAATATATTGAGACAGCTTAGAGCGCTCCTAGCGGTGAAATAGGGAAGTTAAAAAAGTAACTCGAAAATTAAAGGAGATTGGCCAAAATGTCTAGTTAGAAAAATGTACCCAATGCAATATAAAAGGCACAGAAAAAAAAATCATGGAGTTATCTGTAAAACTGGCGGATATAATCGCGATTGAAATTTGAACTTTTACATACCTTGAAAAAGGGGCCGTACTGAAATTATAAAACGTGTTCTCCGATGTTAATAAGATTTTCTGAATAAAGCAATGACGAATTTAAATTCAAACAACAAAGAAAGTAAAAAAAAAAAAGATAAATAAAAAAAGCATCTGAAAAACGTACTTCGGGAAATAAAAATAAAAAAAACTGACGTTCCAAAATCACACACAGTGTTCGCGCAAGAACTAAAATACAAGATTAAAACCCACACTGCCATACAGCCACACGAACGAAGATTTATTATTTAATATTTTTATCCTGATAAACTTTGATTGAGATACGAAAATTTCAGAAACAAATACGTGCTATTCAGTGTGGCACATTGGAAAACTAAAAGACACAGATTAGCAGCAGGAAGAAATTTATTGCTAAACAAAAACATTTGGAGTGTGTTCAAAAAGATCACCAACGGCTACAATACACATTTGTATTCGATCAAACACGATGGCATTCACATTCCTTATCATCTGTGGTGTGACAGTAGTGCAGCTATCGATGATATGCTGCCGCAGAACCAGCAAACTTGTCAACGAAGTTCCATTCATCCTATCTTTGATGTAACACCAGAGGAATAAATCGAGTGGAGTAAGATCTGGTGATCGTGGAGACCATTCAACACAGCCACCGTAGCCCATTACCTGTTGAACAAATCTATTCTTAAGAAACTGTAGCACTGCGTGCGGTTAGTGCGGCGGGGCGCCATTGTGTTGGAACCACAGGGAAAACAAGAATGTCAAAGGAATATTATCGATAAAGTCAGGTAACGCATCCTGACCAGCTGGAGGTATTTCGGTCCATTTAGTGAACCGTCATAGAACACGGGTCCTATTAGACGATCCTTCCACATACCGTACCACACATTCGTGGACCACTGCACATGTCTGATGGAAACTCCTCATGAGGGATTTTCTGGTGCCCAGAAATGGGTGTTCTGTCGGTTCAGCATCCCGTTTCGGTGAAACAGCCTCGTCCGACCATAATATGTTGGGAAAAAATGCTGGCCTAGTCTTCAATTCGCTGTTGTCGTGCGGGCCATATATGGACCAATTGGGGGTGCCATTGCCCCGAAGGGTTGGACTTCTTCATACATGACACATCCGTTTTACAGGAAGGTCCCTTTCACACATCCATTCACTCACACATACCGTAATTTAGATCCCGATCAGAGATCGATAACCCCCTGATCAGGTACCCCCAGAGGTATTGATTTGGTATGGGAACATGGGGGACTTTGTGATCACGACCTATTTAACGTGCCCCAGCCACCATTAGCGAACACGACGGTCTTTAGCCAGGTCTAAGCGCCGATCTCGCAACCATCAGAATTGCAGGCTCCGTCGAGGACAGAACCCACACCCCTTCCGATGCGAGCCCGACGCTCTACTGAGTGAGCTACCGCGGCTCTTCTTCAATTCGTTCAATGTCCAATTACAATTGCAAGGTAGGGATGTGCAGTATTTGCCATACGTGCATTTGTACTAAGCCAGTTTGGTTGCTGATTTGTCTAGCACGGCTGTAGACATGGGCTAAAGCGAACGTCAGTATGTCTTCTGCTGGTATTCTACTAGGCATACCGCATGCGGGTTGTCTGCCCGGACGAGATCGACTTTTAGTGCTACCCATGTCTCTGAGACGTTGAACCAAGTTTCCAATGGTTGCCGAACTTGGATGTGGACCATTTGGAAACAGAACGGTATAAGTCCGTGCAACCTGGACTGCATTGCGTTGGGAATCGCCCCATAGAGACGTACCATCTCACAATACTGACTATTAGTGAGAGTCGCATTTCCTCACAGCGTACTGTATGAAGTACGAATACGGGCTCGTGCGGTTTTAAACTGTTATGTAAAGGATGAAGACACAATGTGGATTTGCATACATGGGAAATCGCAGTAAATATCCACTGATATATATGAAATATCCCCGGATCGTGGGCATAATGAAAACTTTGGTTCCTGTTTTAATCTACAAATTTCTTATCCAATTTTATAAGAACGTTTAATCCACGCTTTTACCTTATACGTCTACAAATCAATTTTAAGTTTTATGGATGTTGTGGATCTATCAATCATCCACTGAACGACAGGCATTTGTTTATGACATTTTCCCGTCCGCGTAAACTTTATTATGGGAAGGGGAAAATTAACTTTAAAACACTGGATCTACACAACGGGCTATTGGCAACGGTGCGGGATCAATCTTGAAAGAAAGATCCAAGGACAAACTACGTAATTTTTAACCACGATCAGGTGGCGCAGTAAAAGCTGAGCTGGCACCCCAATCTCCGCATTTCCACATCACTACGACGCGCCGATTTTGCGTGCACTAAGCCCTTTTTTTACACGTCGGTAGTCGGATGGTACAGACGAGGATCGAACTCCCAACCCTCTGGTTGGCAGTCCGAAACTCTCCAATCAGGATACCACGGCCCCCTACATTTTATCAGGATGAAATTATTAAATAGTAAATCTTCGTTCGCTGTACGGCCGTGCGATTTTTAATCGTGTATTTTAGTTGTTGCGCGAAAACTGTGTGTGATTTCGGAACGTCATTTTTTTTTTTTTTTTTTTTTTTTACAGATGCTTTTTTTTAGATGTTTTTTTTATTAATTTATTTTTACTTCCTTTGTTGTTTGAAATTAAATTCGTCGTTGCTTAACTCAAATAAACAGAATAACACCGGAGAATAAGTTTTTCATTTTCAGGATGGCCCTTTTTTCAAGCCATGGAAAAGTTCAAATTTCAATCGCGAATATCTCCGCCAGTTTTACAGATAAGTAAAAGAAACTTTTTAAGGTACCTCTATTATTGTATTGCGAACATTTTTTAACCTGAAATTTTTGGCCAATCTCCTTTACTTTTCAGACTATTTTTTTTAACTTCCTTAGTTCGCTGCTAGAAACGCTGTAAGCTGCCTCAATAAATTCAGCATACTTCAACTTTACTATAGGTACACGTAACTAACTACCTTGACTCGACGCAACGCGGTTTCAATTTTGAAGGTCTTAAAAGGACTATTACAGGTCTGAGTTATATATATATATATATATGTTTGCGATTGCGATATATGCTGCTGTTGCGATTTGATTTCGTTTTCTTCTTACTCTTTTTTATAATGTTTTGTTCTGTATGTTTGCTTTGCAATTTATTTAGCGTTTTGTTGCTGATATACGTAGAAAATATCATTTTATGTTGTTTCATTCTCTTGTGGTTATGTCAATTATTCAGCAAGTTTCATAATCGTATTTAAATTAATTATTCACAAACATAACTTTATTGAACAAAGCCTTAACGTGCTCTCTTGGTTATATATAAAGAAGTTGTATACTTCAAATATCTATAGAACAAGCACTTTTGCAGTTATAGTTACAGTTAACATATCACATCCTCCTTTTTAACTTGTATAGTAAATAATAATACATATAAAACACTTCATAAAATCAAGAAACATTCAATAACATATATAATCACTTAAATACTTGGGTCGTCTTATAGTACGACCAGATTGGCGAGCATGAGGTTTTGTTACAGTATTGGATACTGACGGAGTACTCGTATCAATAAATGTTTCTTTTTTATCTGGAAAGTTATCGGGAATATTATTGTAACATGGATGGAAAGTCTTGGATAACCTTAAAAACTTTCGGTTTCTCACTAAGACTCTTCCAAAGTTTGTACTAATCTTATATGACCTGGGGTTATTGGTTAAAGACAAAGCAGTAGCAGGTTCCCATAATTTAGTTTTTACGTTCTGAACAGTGATTTTGTCTCCAGGCTGAAGTTCTTTCAAATTCTTACTGGATCTATCGTAATGGCGCTTCGGATTTTGTTGCATTCTTAACAATTTTATATCGACATCTTTAAAATGGTCTGAGTTAAGACGTTTATTACCAATGGGCAACTTGGTTCGTAATCGTCTATTAAACATTACCTGGGCTGGTGATAATCCTAATCCAGAAATGGATATATTACGATATTCTAATAATCCTACTGAAGGTCTACGGTTATCCTCGAAAGGCTTTCTTAAAAATTGTTTTGGATATCACAACTGCCTTCTCAACCATCACATTACTTTGAGGTTAATTAGTACTAGTGAATATAATTTAAATATCCCATCCCTTTCCAAAATTTGTATAACCATAGCTGTTAAGAGGAATATTGTCACAAACACAATAATTTCTGGAATTCCAAACTTGGAAAATATATCCTCTAACTTGAGAATGATTTCTGTAGTAGTCTTATTTGGAATAGGTACCGCGACTCAACCCTACTCCTAACACCATGTTTCATTCTCTTGTGGTTATGTCAATTATTCAGCAAGTTTCATAATCGTATTTAAATGAAAGCCACAATTCAAAACTTTATTGAACAAAGCCTTAACGTGCTCTCTTGGTTGTGTATAAAAAAACTGTATACTTCAAACATCTATACAACAAGTAATTTTGCAGTTATGGTTACAGTTAACATATCACATGGGTCAGTTCCTCCCTGATTACGCCCTGATCCACCAACACTTTCATTTTCGAAAATTTCTTTTTGGTTTTTATTTGGATTTTTCTTTTGATTTTGAAAAATTATATTGTTTACCTTGTGTTGTCAACGGCTTCAGTTCGGTTGCATGTTTATGGCTGAGTTTCGTTTTCTGGTTGATTGCACCTCGTGTTTATATATATATATATATATATATATATATATATATATATATATATATATATATTAATAAATATACGTTTTAACAACATATTATCTTCTCGATTGTGGCTGTAGTGATTGTAGAAATAGTACAGCAAAGAAAAACTTAAGTATTTTGATAAAGAAAAAGAAAAATATGAGTTCCTATGTACTAAAAATTTAACACCTTACAAGAAACGTAAAATACAACGAAAACTAAAAGGAAAAATTATAACAAAGGGAAGACAATAATGTATGAGGGTAAATGCTTTAATATTTCAACTAAGCAAATGTGTAGAAATAAAAAAAAATTGTATGCGTTTTTTACTAAGCTGAGGTACTAAACTTCCTTAATTTTCTGCTATGATACCATCTATAAATTGTATTGGTACACAATACACAGGCTTTAGGTACACTTAATCACAGAGACATTAGTAGAATTGAATTTTCAACTTCGTTTCAATTTATTTTAATGGATGATTTCAGAAATATGAAACGAAACCGAAAATAAAGTGTTTCCGTAATCATAAACGATAGCGCCATTCTCTAAAAGCCTAAATATTTCCTTACCATTTATTTCACTTTCGAATTTCATTCAAGAAGAAAAATATATCCGGCAAAGGCCCTACGAAAAGTGAAACTTGTGGATGAAGGGAGAAAAAAGAAACACCGGCTAAAAATTGAACATTAAGAGTTAACTGCAGAGAAGTCGCCTTTCATCAGTTTCAACGATTATTTACGTTCAAAAAATTTCGTATCATTTCCGATGTACACTTTTCAAGAAGATTAAAAACTAGCCAGGAATATTCCTCCATCAATTCGCGTCTGAAAGTTGTTTTTTCATCGCTCGCGGAAGAGATACTTTCTTGAAGTTGATTTCTCTTCGAAAAGTTTCGATAGTTATTTTTGTTTATTATTTATTTATTTATTTTCACTTCTCGGAGCGGCAGCAAATGAGTTTAGGACGCTTTTACTAAAAGCTTTTCCTATTATTATTTTTATGCTTCATTGATACGAGACGGACATTTTTTTCCCTTAACCCAAAAGCGTTGAAGTTTATAATGGAACTTCTCTTATTATTTAAGGAATGCGTGAAACGTGAATATGCACTATGTTGCGGTTTTACGCTGATAGAAAATAAATGTTTGCGGATATTTATATTATCACAAGTTTTTTCTTCTCTCCACACGTTATTTTTAAATATGTCGGCACTGGAAAGCTTTCACGTTTAGTTCGCAAGTGTATCATTTCCACAAAGAAGTTGAAATTGAATTCAATTTTCAGTTTCGTTTAACCGATTTTTTCTACCTCTACGTTTTCCTCAGACTATCATTTCTGTTAAAGATGGATCATTTGTGGAAGGAATTTCCATTAAGAATGTTTCCGAAAGTGTTGGTTAAATAATATTGAAGAATCTTAAGAAATATTGAAGAGTTAGATCCCCTTTTTGGATTTCTTAAGTAAAACCTCTCTCTGGGGATTATAAGTATTTTGAAAAGATGAAAATTTAGAAAAGCATGACTGAAGTTGGAGTGGGTAAGCAGTGATAAGGTTTCTCGATATAAATATCATATGATTCCCCATAATTATAAAATAAAAATGGTAGAAGAGTTAAAAGCAATTAAAAAGAAATTAGCAATAATATTTTCATTTACTGTCAACTGTTGATGAAGGTAGAATATAAAGAAACCTAAATAAACAAGCTGTACGAATTCAGCACCATATTTCATGGATTACAGTCTCAATAAACGAGTCACTCATTAAATATCACACTCATATTACGCATGGTAAGGGTTGATTATAATACTTTTCAGCCCAAAGCACCTGTTGACTGCCGCATTCATTTACCAAAACAAATCCTAAATAAAAAGAAGATGTATACATCAACAGCATATTTCCTGCAATCCGACTTACCCATAAAAGTGATTTCAACGAGATATCTAGTTCATAATGATCTGTGCAAACTTTGTAAATAACGAGATATTTTGTGTTCGTGATATTGTTGGAAGACGACAAGATCAATATTTCGTGCGTTTTCTACCAGTAACTAGCTATCTCGTCCATCAAAATCTGTAGATTTTGCTAATGATGAGGTACCCAGTCGAGACAACCCCTAGGAAGGTTATTAAAAGAATCACTCTAAATAACACCCACATCGAGGTGTACAAAAATGGCTGATTACACAACTATTCAACCCCCAAAGGCTGTGGACTGCCACACTTAAAGAATAAAACAAAACCTAAATGTAACAATGTACAGGTTCAGCGGCATATTTCCCGCATGCCAATATTAATCAATGAACCACGATTGAAACTTCACACCCACATCAAGGTGCGAATTGTTTATTATTCTACACACTAATCCAACCCAAATCCATTTGACTGCCACATAGAATGAAACAAAACCTATGCCATCAAACAAGGTGCACAAATTAAGCAGCATATTTCTCGGGTAGCAATTGTGATAAACCAGCTTATCTAAATATGAACCTCCCATCAAGGTACTAATGGTTTGTCCTACTACTATCCAGCCCACAAAGCCAGAGCACTGCCGCATTCACAAAGTAAAACAAAACCTGAATAAAACAAGTTGTACCAATTCAATAGGATAGTTCTCGAATACCAATTTTAATAAACCAGCTACTCTAAATATAAACCTCCAATCAAAATGCTAATGGTTCATTCAATTCAATGGCTATCCATCCCACAAATCCACTGAACTGCCGCATTCAAAGAGTAAAACAAAACCTAAATAAAACAAAGTGTACTAATTCAACAGGATATTTCTCGAATACCAATTTTAATAAACAAGCTACTCTAAATATCAACCTTTTATCAAGATCCTAATAGTTCGTGATACTACCATCCAGTCCACAAAGACACAGCACTGCCGCATTGACAGAGTAAACCTAAATAAAACAAGGTGTACCATTTCAACAGGATATTTATCGAATAGCAATTTTAATAAACCAGCTACTCTAAATATCAACCTCTTATCAAGATCCTAATAGTTCGTGATACTACCATCCAGCCCACATAGCCACAGCACTGCCGCATTGACAGAGTAAACCCAAATAAAACAAGGTGTACCAGTTCAACAGGATATTTATCGAATACCAATTTTAATAAACCAGTAACTCAAAATTCGAAACTCCTATCAAGATCCTAATAGTTCATGGTACTACCATCCAGCCTACAAAGCCACTGCACAGCCGCATTCACAAAGTAAAACGAAACCTAAATAAAACAAGGTGTACTAATTCAACAGCATATTCCCGCACCCCAATCCAAATAAACGAGCCACCCTTTAAATATCACACTCAGAGCAAGGTGCTAATGGTTGATTACACTACTGTCCAGCCCAAAGCCACTGGACTGCAGCATTCAAACAAACTTTCCCAAGGAAAGACGGAAAATTCCAAGACAAGCACAGACTTGCTTCCCGTTCGTGCAAAGCGGAGTGGCATCACGAATTCGATTCTGTTGTAGCAGCCAATTAGGGTCATCTCCTTACGGTTTCGTGAAATATTTCCCCCTTAATGCACACGAGAGCGGTGGGAGGGGGGACGAATTCCTCCCGGTTGCCATCTTAATTAATAAACTGCGGAAACTTCCATGTGTGGGGCTTTGAATGAGCGCTGCCAAATTAACATTCGGATTTGTGTCCAGCACCGCTGCGTTGGTTGTTTGGAAGAGGCTGCATCTTTTGAGGCCAATTTCGATAGCCAGGTGTCGGAAAGACGAATAGACATGCATGTTTCAAACTTCTGTTAAATAATGGTCTGTGAGGTTCGTTGGAATAAGAATACGAGACTCTAGAAATCACTTATTGCTAGTCGAGTGCTTATTATATTCTGAGGAGTAATCGCAAATAGTGAGTGTTGTATCCTTGATTTTCTTCATTGACGCGCATTGAAATTTGGAAGCGTAATACAATTCAAAGTACTCAGATAAAATAAGACACTTCACAAGTCTCACAATGCACAAGTGTAACTCAGAGTGTATATATATATATATATATATATATATACATAACCTCAAAGTTGACTTAAACTCACAGCTCCAAAACTACACTCCAATTAATAATTCTAAATAGACCTAAAACATTAAAAATAGTACCGTTGCCATTCATAAAAAATTATATAGATATAAATAATTTAAATATGCCATCTTATTCACGCTTTCACTAAGTTTCTATTGAATATCGCTTTCGAGTGCTTACTACTATTTTATCATAAATATTTTTATCACTTGCAATAGTCGTTTCCTTGTATTTTTATTTCATATTGTGCACGAGCACTTTCTCAAGTCTTTATAATAATATATTCTAGTGAAATTATTTAAGCAACACTTTAACCAAAAAGATGTGGAATAATTTAAATATAATTTGAACGAATAATAGTGCGTGTATAAAACTTGATACACGTATGTCATGACCAAGTTTGCATCGACCTTCTCATGAAACAGACAGAGCGGATGGACGGAGACGTTGTCGTAAGATCTCAGAAGAGTAAGGGTAAATCAAGAGGACTGTAGGATCGACTTGGTCCGATTGATTATAGATAGCGGTTATCATAAAACTGCATAATGCCCTTTTGACTAGTTAAAAATATGTCCCACATTAATATTCGTTCTTTTTCCCACACTCACGTGACAGATACTCAAACTAAGCTGCAGTAAGAAATATCATTAGATGCGCGCGCATACTCCGACAATTTTTTTAAAAGGTTGACGCAAGCTTGCATCGACCATCTAAATGAATAGACACAGCAAGTGTGTGGAGTTGGTGTCGAAAGATCTCAGAAACGTAAGTAAGTTACGAATTGACTGGAGACTATTGGTTATCGAGGCGCAGACTAGTGTTTTCCATCATGTTGGATAATCACTTTAACCAATCAAAAATTGTCCCACAGTAGAATTCGTGCTTTTCGCCACCATTCACGTGACAGATATTCAAACCAACCACACTTCTGTCTCACTACATTAACGCATAGCAGTATTGAAAAATGAGTCTAGCGAATCAACAACATTATAAAAGTAAGTTCACAAGATTCTTTGAAGTTAGAATAGAAGATACTAACTCATACTAGCACACACTACAGTGCCTAGTGTCATGAGACACTGTACCAATTTAAGACTTCAACTATCGCTTTATTAAGAACCATGGCAATTTCCCTTTAATAATATCTCTTTCAGAACTAAATTCACTTTCAGAACTTTCCTTTCACTGAACATACCAATATGCTAACACTGTAAAGTTTCATATCGTTGGGGATATCTAAAAACACTAATAAAGAATCGCCTAACCCTTCAGTATCCACAAGGAAATGTCTTTATAAGGATGTACGAATATGTAAAGCATCTATAAAGGATGTAGTCCTATTCTAACATGCATATCATCACTCAAAGTGCTAAAGATCGTATGTGAAAAATTCGATTTTTTCATTAATATTGCTATGTTTGGCATTCTGTGATTTCCACATTTTGGCAAAATCTCTTATGTCATCAGTTGATCCAATAAAAATTACAACAAAATGCATATAATAATAATGGAGTCAAATCTTAAGGAAAGCGATTAGTTTTTTTGCTCTCCTGAAAAATGTAGTGCTTAGACATACGACCTTTTTCACATTGAATGACGATATTTTTTCTATTCTACTATGTCATTCTTCATTACATTCTTATATTCTACGATATAATTCTTTATTACGTTCTTCTATTATGTAATTCTGTATTACATTCTTCTTCTATTCTACTATGTAATTCTTCATTACATTCTTCTTCTATTCTACTATGTCATTCTTCATTACATTCTTATATTCTACTATATAATTCTTTATTACGTTCTTCTATTACGTTATTCTTTATTGCATTCTTCTTCTATTCTACTATGTAATTCTTCATTACGTTCTTCTATTATGTAATTCTGTATTACATTCTTCTTCTATTCTACTATGTTATTCATCATTACATTCTTCTTCTATTCTACTATGTCCTTCTTCATTACATTCTTCTTCTATTCTACTATGTCATTCTTCATTACATTCTTATATTCTACGATATAATTCTTTATTACGTTCTTCTATTACGTTATTCTTTATTACATTCTTCTTCTATTCTACTATGTAATTCTTCATTACGTTCTTCTATTATGTAATTCTGTATTACATTCTTCTTCTATTCTACTATGTTATTCTTCATTACATTCTTCTTCTATTCTACTATGTCATTCTTCATTACATTCTTCTTCTATTCTACTATGTCATTCTTCATTACATTCTTCTATTCTACGATGTAATCCTTCATTACGTTCTTCTTTTATTCTACTATGTAATTATTCATTACATTCTTCTATTCTACTATGTAATTCTTCATTACATTCTTCTATTCTACTATGTAATTCTTCATTTCGTTCTTCTTCCATTCTACTATATAATTCTTCATTAAATTCTTCTTCTATTTTACTATGTCATTCTTCATTACATTCTTCTTTTATTTTACAATATCATTTTTGCATACGTTATTATTCAGTTATTAAATAAAGCAGGAAACGTTTTCTTACATAATATGCGTCGCGTTAAAACAGGTCATCCCGAACAACCATTCCCCGCAAATACTTGGTGATTGTTCTTGACATTTTGAACTCAAGCACTCCCGTAACTCAATTACCAAACAACGTTCTTCGACACATTCTCTGGTGAATTGCCTCATTTTAAAAGAACATTCAACGGCACACACTACCCCAGATCTTCAAAAATAAACCTCCCATGAAACAGCCCAGGAGTGGTTTTCCATTATAAAGACACTCTCTACTTCACCATAACTCAGGACTATATGATAACAGCGAATTAGGGACTCCGACTGTTCATGACTTTCCGGTCAGGAAGTGAGTTCATAGCTTCCAGTTTCCTCCCCCAGGGGGCGTAAACGTTTTACGATCTCTCTACCCCCGTCGTAATTCGTAATCGTAAACCGGCATGTGATGTTGGATATTTAACTGCACCCCTGAAATATGGTGGAAGGGGTAGAAAGGGTTTAGTTTTTTCTTTATTGAGTAAGGTAGTGGGGTTAAGAGCTCTTGTAGGCAGGGGGTTCTTTGGCTCCTGTGAGCAGCTCCGGGCTGACATGCTGGAAATGCGTTGTGTTTGCGATGTCCGGCGATTTTGATGTTTACTATCGATGTATACCAGCCTCTATCGATGTTTTATTCTCGGAGCATTTGCAAAACGGAAGGAATGTAAAGGGGTTTTAATGCTTTTCCGAAAGTGAACGTAAAACACCGAACCACGAAGTGTGTGTTCATTCTGTGTTTTATGGAGGCGGTGTGTGGGGATGTCAGATTGAAAACGTGTTGGGGGGACGATTTATTCTTTTTTTTAGGATGCTAGGAAATGCTTGTTTGTGTAGGGAAGAATTGGCTTTTACTCTTTTTGATTTTGGGCTGTGTTTTGAATGAAGAAAATGTTTCCATTGTTTTTACTCAATACATGTGATAAAAACACGAAAATGTTTCCTTGAATTCCTCAGGGGTTCACATGCATATATATGTTCTGTTTGTTGCAGTTTTCCCTGCATGACTGCTCAAACAGTTTCGCCTTGTTGACCAATAGAATTTTTATGGAGAATCTTTCAACCAAAAGAAGTGATTATTTATCCCTTGTGTTTATTATGGAGTAAAAGCATTAACACATTACTTGGAAACCTTTTGATGTATTCAAAGGGAGGATATACCCTATTATCCTTTTATCTTATCCTATTAACCTCTAAGCATCACGAGGCTGCGATTACCTAGTTGGTAGAGTAACAGATTAGGATCCGGAGGGTTGCGAATGCGTATCCAACCAAAGACCATCGTGTTCGTTAAGGGGGCTCATGCACGTTAAATCTGTCGAGACTTCAAATATCTTCACTTTGGTGTAGTGTGAAAGCGTGTAGAATGAGGTGCCAGCTCAAGTGTAACCTCGTCGTATTGTAGTCGACCAACCGGTTTTGTGGTTAAGGTGTTAGCCTCTAGATCGGAAGGACACTGGTTCAAATCCGGGTCAGTGCATGGATATTTGTAAGTGTATGTTGTAGAAGCGGCTGGTGCTCCTCAAATCTGCCATGGCCGAAAGTCTTCACGTTGGATTGGTGTGGAAGTTCGGAGAGTGTGATGTCTGATCAGGTGTTGCCTCGTCATCTGACAGTGGTTCAAAATTACTCGGTGTTGTACTCGGATATTACCCTTCGGGTTAGATCCCGGATCATCGCCAATAGTCCGTTGTGTTTCTTCAGTTCGACGTTAGTTAAAATACCTACTTAACTTCTTAGCGTCGCTAGTTTTCCGAGTAAAGTGGTATTGCTTTTCTCGTAACATACAAGGGACATCTGGTCAAGCTACGACAATCTCAAAACTTCCAGTATCAACTTCGGAGGAAGTTAGGGAAAACAAAATTAAACCATAGGGAACACATTGAAATGCATTTCTATAAACACTCTCTTATGTGTTATAGGGTGCTGTTTTAAGGGCATACGCGAAGGTCAGCAAATATGTGATAAAAAATGTTACAGATCTGGTTAAGCAATCAAAAGTCTGTGACCTAATTTCTATATTTGAATATTTTTCTTACATTCCACAGTTCAAGGTCCACTTTTGCGCACACTGTGTATGATTTTTACGATTTGCTTGAGGGTGCATGCAGTTCAGAAGCGTGGCAATTGAGCCGTTTGTAGGACAATACATACGCCGCCTCTTATGATTCGTGTATTATTTTTGGTATTTGCAGCTTTAAACACCCACTGTGAAACTGCACACGTACAGTTTCTGTCGAAGTTTAAAATTAGAGCTAGTAAAAAATGTTACATAGTTACGACAGAAAGTCAAAAGTTACTCGGATTGAATAA
The DNA here is from genome assembly GCA_947359465.1 of Metellina segmentata. NCBI lineage: Eukaryota > Metazoa > Arthropoda > Arachnida > Araneae > Tetragnathidae > Metellina > Metellina segmentata. The sequence continues at coordinate 76,272,114 of OX375879.1, forward strand.
GTTTTTTTTTTTTTTATCTATATAGGGGGGGGTCTTCTTCCTTTTCGATGCACTAGTGCATTTGGTTCAGTGGTACTCAAGCCTGTTTATAAACCTCCAAAAAGAAGGTTTTTTACGTAGGTTATCAAGTCATTTATGCACTGCTTCCCCCACTTCTTTGTCCGTTTATCTGCAGAGAGCATGCTACATTGTCGATCGTAACTCTTCGATTTGCCTGCACCATTTCTCGAGCTTACTGTATCTTCTGTCAGTTGTGGAGGTTGACGAACGTCCTGTTCCTTCCTTCCTTACGTTTGTCCGACCTCTTTTATGCCCGGTGCACACATCCGGTTTTTCAACGTACGGTGCCGCTGCCGCAACGCAAGTACGGTCTGAGATCCATTAGATCCAATGGAGTAGTGCACACACGCCACCAGAGCCGCTGCGGTGACTCACGTACAACTTGCGTGCAATTTGTACCGCAGTTCCCCACGGCGCCTCAGCTCGCCGCACACGTTTCTCCGATCAGATGTACCTTGTTTACATAAATAAATAGAATATAAATAATAATTAATAAATGGTTGTATCCAGTAACGTCTATTTTGTTTCAAAGTATACTTTTTTTTTACACCAAGTAAGCGAAATAAACACATTTTCTTCGATAGAATATTTATCGTAAATGGCGCGAAATGAGTACTTGCGTCATTTCACGGTTATGTGTGCATATTTGGGCTTCGGTGCCGCAGCGGCGCCGCACGTTGAAAAACCGAATGTGTGCATCGGACCATAATCTTCTCGATCCACTCATACACACTTTTACGTGGTAGAGCACTGTCACCGTATTGTATTGTAGGCCTCTGATGAATTTGAGCCCCTGGCACACCTTTCGACCATAAAAATCCGATCAATGCTCTTTATAACTCTTTGGTGCACACTGCTAGTGGAGGGGCCTTGTTTTTTCAATGAAGCAGAAGCAAGAAAAGTGTTGCTAAAAATGGCGAATTCAGTAACGTGTCCACAGTAATATCAACTCTAAGAATATGTGCACAGAAGACAATGTGACAGACCTAAAAATGTGTTAAAGCGAAAGTCGGGATAGTTTTTCAAACCCTCGTACTTTCTTTCGTTTACGCTTTCAGTGTATCCTATAACACACCAGGTCAAAACTTGTACATCCCAATCTAAATTTAGTTTAATTTTGTCTTTCCTACCTTCCCTTGAAGCTGGTATTGAAAGTTTTGAAGCACCTTATCCCGCAGATTTTCATTATGTTTCCAAATAATGTAGATATGCTCTTTCTCCATAAAAAAAACATAATGACCGAAATAATCTAAGGATAGATTATATAGATCATGAAAGTTAAAAGGGGGTTAGGTGTCATGCTTCGCAACACTACAGGCTGCAGAGTGGATATATCTTCACAGTGTTATATGTTTACAACTACGTGCTAGGTGGCCCACATGTTACTTCATCGTGAAGCTATTTTATTTATTCAATTATATTTCGCCTTAATTATGCATCTAATAAATATTCCTTTCATTTTATTAATTTAAATATTTTTATTAATAGCGTTATAGCTTTATTATTTTTATTCATTCCGTTATTGCTTTATTATTTTTATGCATTGCGTTACTGCTTTATTATTTTTATTGTAATTTTTTAAATTTGTTTTTCCAGATTAAAGTTATACATTATGGAAGCCTCTCTCTCAGGTCGATAAACTGTAGAACAAATAATTTTTGCAATATCAAACTGATTGGTTATCAGGAAAAAGGAGAGAATTACAGTAAAGAAGTAGCTTTAGTGTTACTCTGTGAATTATTGAATTTCTACAAAACCAATACTTATCCCTTTGAAGTTTAAACAACAAAGATATATGGCTCTCTCAGTATATGATTCGATTTCTAAAATAATTTATAGTTTTGTGTTTTGTAGAGTTTCTATCCAACATGTGAAAACCAAACATATTTACTTACTCGTAGAATCACGAAAAATGCTTCGGTGTGTTTTCTTTTATGTTTGTTACAAAATTAACAAGCAAAATTAATGAAATAACATTAAAAAAAGGCAACTTGAACCAACAAAAAATTAACATATAAAACACTAAAGAAGGTTTAAACAAAAAAAGATAGAATAAAAATAATCATCAACAGCGAACATTAATTATTCAATGTGCCGCTGCTTCCAAAAATAACATTTTTTTACTTACATTGTAGGGGCCAGGGAAGCCCGAATGGAAAAGAAGTAAATTAGCAACAGGGGTGTTGGGGAGTTTGAAACTCGATGAAACCAAAGATCGTGGTGTACATTCGGGCTGGTACTCGTTAAATATGCCATGGCCTGAAATGTCCTCGCATTTTCATGGTGTGGACATTTGGAGAGTGGGGTGCCAACTCAGGCGCGTCATTTGTTTACACGGTTCGAAATTATGAAGTACTGGCGTCGAACATTTTGGATTGATCCCGGACCATAGATAATAGCTTGTGTTGCTTCAATGCGACTAAAATTCAACCATTTAACTTTTTTACTGACAACTCACTCCTACAGCTCGTACAAGCTGCTAATGCAGAGGGAAAATGTACTAAGTTCACTTTTTTCTGCTACGATTCGACATATAGCTAAAGCTGTATTATCTGCTCGTTGTTCAATTTACTTTTGACAGTTGATTGTTAAAGCAATACAATATTAAACATCAAATTGAATTCCTCGTTTAATTTTCATTATCTTTTTCTTTATGTAACGATATAAAATATAAAATACATAAATAATAAATAAATAATGTAAATAATAGTTATTAAATACATAAATAATACAATATAAAACGTAAATAATAGTTATTAAATATATAAATAATACAATATAAAACGTAAATAATAGTTATTAAATATATAAATAATACAATATAAAATGTACATAATAGTTATTAAATATATAAATAATACAATATAAAATGTAAATAAAAATATCCATAATATACTATAGATAACTTCATGTGCTACTAAGGCCCCTAAGTCACAATGAATATAAGAAAACCTTGGTCATTCAAAGCCTTATTTAGGACACTAAAGATTTTTCGATTATAAGATTCACTGTCAACAACCAAGAATAAATATTGATATTTATTAACAGATTATAGTAGCATTTATTTATTCTAGTTGACATCATGACCTTCAGGTAGGCGTCAGTTTTTTATCTCAAACTTGGAAAAAGTCGGTCTTCAACCTACATTTCGCTAACACGCATTCTAAAAGAGTAGAGATGGGCTGATCGAAATTCAGATTGTATCTCTCATACAATCGCCAAACTAATGTCAAGCCAAGGCCGCACCGCTAACTAGACTTTAATCTAATTTTTTCTTGTGATGACAGTTGCATTTGCCTGAAAAATACACTGTTTGTGAAAATTGCAACACTATGAAGGAATCATGAAAATTAAACGAAACTTGCAGGAATTGAATAACAGATTAGGATATTCAAATGATTTGAATTTCAAAGCGGTCACACAAGTGTGGATCGAGAAACACCCTCTAATCTTCCAAGTGAGCCGTGTATAAAAAGCACTATAAAGGTGTGTTGAAATTGTGTATATCGTCGTTTGACTGCTACTGTAAATGATTGATTATCTGTTAACCAGTGTAACGAATCAGATCAGACAAAAAATAATTGTTGTTGTAATAAACAAAGCGATTTCTTATGGTAATTTTTTAGTTAACGTCGTACTAGAGCAACACAGCGGGCTATTGACGACGGTCCGGGATCAATCCCTCAAGGGAAATATCCGATCGATTTCTTATGCAACTTTCTAAAACCAATTAAACTCGATAAATCTATGTTGGTGCAGCTTCAGTCTGCGTTTATAGAGGTGGAAAGGGTATTGGCGCTTTTTTGGAGCACATCTACATAGTAGCGAGTTAGGGCAGGTTAAGGCAACCCATCTGTTTAAAGGTTATTGCGGTTTTTATAGCAATCTCGACAATCGGAAAGTTTAAATTTTTATTTTGAATTTTTAGAAAGTTCTTTCAAAATCCGTTAAACGATCGTTTCATTTCATTAATTCATGTGAAATAATAATACTTTCCTTGGCGACTTTAGAAGTGCGCCAAAACAAGTGGCAAGGTCGTTGCCACAGCTATAAACGTATACTGAAGCGGCTCCTCTGTAGTAATTGGAAGGCTGTTTCAATGTCGTTGGTTTTGGGAACTTTTTGAGACTATTAATATCGGTAATGTAGCTGCAATTTTACCGCTGGTGGCATACTTAATGTTGAATATGGCTTTCATCAGAATAAAGGTAGAAGAGTTTGATACAGACACAGCTAAAAGGGGAATATTGAAGCAATGGGACCTGAAAATAATCTGATAAAACACGCTAACACAGGTTCCGTGAAAATTCCTTTCTAGTGAACTGGTCAATTTAAGTTGAGGTCAAAAACTTCGAAATGGAACAATCGACCACAAAACTACTTGAAATGACAAATGATAATGTGAACGCATCCAATCAACAAACAAAGACTGAAGTTTTTGCTTGTGGAGATTCAATTCACGCCCCATGAAACCTGATGAAAGAGGAAAGTATGTGGATACAGAACCTGGTGGAACAGAAGCTTACAGAACCTGGAAAGCAAAAATCTTTGGCATTGGAGATTCGCCGAACTCTTTTGCGGAACTAAACGAAAATGTAGGGATTTTGGACACGTTCAAAGGTCCAAAAAGATTTGTTGGATTTGCAAGTGGAAGTTTTCTTAATGTATCTGCGAAACAAGGAACAAAAATTTCGAAATATACTCAGCCAAGAAGGAGCACACCAGTGTTTGGATTAGAAGGACTGTACAGGCGTAGACGCACAGAACTGGAACATTTATGGACCTCTGAGAGCGATGGAGTAATACCTGGTCCGGATTTCTTCTTGAAGAACTGGCACTTTTATGTTCAACATCGCATGAAATGGCGCAATCGTAAGAAAAAATGCAGTTCGTTCCTAGTTTGAGATGCATCGAAGAAGAAAATTAAGATGAAGATATACATTCTACCAGCGTTGAAGACGTTAGATATGACTCAATTTTCCATTCTAAAGCATAAATATTATTATCTCTATCAAGTCATGGAAATGACTGCAAACTGAAAAACACAAACTGTTAAAAAAAATGAAAAAAAACCCATTTATTTTTGTTAGTAATAACTTATCTAACTTAACTATTAATGGGTATTGTGTACTAGCCACAGCGTGGTCAGCACGGCGTTGACCGTGACAGTTCTTTTAGTGGGGTCAGATGTGACGACTACTCGCTAACCCCGGTGATTGCTACGAATCCCCATTTGGTTTGCGATTCCCATTTGTTTTGCTGCGCAAACTAATTACGCCAGGTGATATTTTCTGATGGTAATGAAAATATGGTTGCTAATAGCGTATCATGTTACTTTTAAGGAGACAGTAGACTTTATAAATCGATGGCTAATCAATTTTCTAATTTTGACTCTAAAAATTATATAATATCAAACCAAATAACAAAAATAATGTTTCATTTGTGATCATTTTTGACGGAGTTGCACATATGTATGGCAACATTAATCATAATAGACATAAGTGTAGTAAGTCTTCTGGAAAAACGCGTTTTCCTATCGAAATGTTTTGACATTCTGATTTTAAAATGCTCTCTCTTCCTGAGCATCAGGTTTTATTTGGTTTAGATTAATATTTTTTTGGGAGGCGATAGTCATATCTGATTTATTCTTGTAATCTATGCAATTAAAAAATTCATCATGCTTCAATACTTCTGTATTAAATGTTGCTAATCATTTGCCTTGCAAATTTGTGTTGCAAAATTTTATGTGCTAACGTACATTTTTTGCATTACAGTTAAATAATGCACTTAAAGGAACTTATGATCCGGTGAATAGGGAGAGCAAAACAAGTACCTAGTACATCATATACCTAGCACACTGTACCCCTTTATGTCCAATATCATGTGTTTTCAATAAATGACAACGATCGTTTCCTTCCAACACACGACACGCATTGTATCACCGTGATCGGTACTTTATAAAGCTGCAAAAGTGTGAGTCTAACAGCCAGACACAAGTAGCATTCAAGAAAGTATCCATAGATGATCCAGATCAGGGATGCACATATCGCTGCACGACTCACCATTTGTTATTTTAACTTTAACTAGTCGCATGAGTAATTTAGGTTATAACTAGGGTAACTAGGATTAAACGAGGGTTTGAACATGTCATGGAAGTTGTGGTTTCGACTATTAGTTTTAGAATTTCTGGTGGCCTTTATCAACGACCGTTCCAAAAGTTTCAGTCAAAAACAATGTTGCTGTTCCTGTTGGACATCTACATGTCCATCTGAGGTCAAATTAAACCACGAGTACATATCACACGCTGTCACCTCCATGCGCATAGCTAAAGCGGTATTATAGCGGAATAAACGATGTGATTCTACATACAGTTAAAACGGTATTATCTGCCAGTGGTTTAATTTGACTTTTCTTGGTGGACACGTATATCTTCAACAGGAATCAAAATGAACCACCTACAGATAACACACGTTTTCACTCTTTTGGCTCACAAAACAAAACTGGACTACAATTATGTTTATTCACATTGATTGCTGTGTTGTCCTAAGAAAACAAGACAATCGCAGTATCTTAAGTACATAAAAGAGTTGTACCACACAAAGCACATAGGATAGTTATTATACTATCCTAAGTTGGATTATATTAAGTACTTAAAAGAGTTGTACTATATTAAATACATAAAAGAGTTGTGTGTGTACTATATTAAGTACACAAAATAGTTCTACTATATTAATTACATAAAAGAGTTGTACTATATTAAGTACATAAAAGAGCTGTACTATATTAAGTACATAACAGAGTTGTACTATGTTAAGTACATAACAGAGTTGTACTATATTAAGTTCACAAAATATTTGTACTACATTAAGTACATAAAAGAGTTGTACTATATTAAGTACATAAAAGAGTTGTACTATATTAAGTACATAACAGAGTTGTACTATATTAAGTACATAAAATAGTTGCACTATATTAAGTACATAACAGAGTTGTACTATATTAAGTACATAACAGAGTTGTGCTATATTAAGTACATAAAAGAGTTGTACTATATTAAGTACCTAAAAGAGTTGTACTATGTTAAGTACATAACAGAGTTGTACTATATTAAGTTCACAAAATATTTGTACTACATTAAGTACATAAAAGAGTTGTACTATATTAAGTACATAAAAGAGTTGTACTATATTAAGTACATAACAGAGGTGTACCATATTAAGTTCATAAAAGAGTTGTACTATATTAAGTAATTAATAGAGTTGTATTATATTAAGTACATAAAAGATTTGTACTGTATTAAGTACATAAAAGAGTTGTACTATATTAAGTACATAAAAGAGTTGAACCATATTAAGTACATAAAAGAGTTGTACTATATTAAGTACATAAAAGAGTAGTACCAAATTAAGTACATGAAAGAGTTGTACTATCCTAAGTACACAAGACAGATTTGTGGAACGAAACTCTGCGATTAAGGCTAGTCAAATGAAGAGATCAAGCTCAAACTGAGAAGTTGGCAACGTTCTTGGCTCTTGAAATGTACATGAAAAGTTACACCAGTTAAGGAGGAACGCCAACAACGGTCACTGAGGTGCGCTCTGCGCGTATATAGTATTTCTAATAAGAAAAAACAATTATTATTTCTTACATGTCTTACACAACAGTCGCCATTGTGCGTACAGCTAAAGAGTATAATTCAGATAATTAAAGTGATGTTATCTGCTCGTGGTTCAATTTGACTCCTGGTAGACACCTACGTATCCATCAGGAGTCAAATTGAAAAACGAGCAGCTAAGAAACATTGGTGTCACATACATACATTGGAAGCGGGTACCAACCACCGTATAAAGGCATAAACTAGATGTATATATACATGCATTCCAATATAAATTGCGAATAAATCAAAACATTTGACTGCAGAAAAATAATCCCTTAAATTCCATAGTAAGACTTGCCATCCTTGAGCATGTTGTCATGATTGCTTTTCTTTTCTCACTTCCCTTGATCAAGAGGCTTTTATGGGCAGTAAATAAAGCTGGTTCCGGTCGAAAGATTAACGCCTTGAGTCGGAAAACTAATAACGTCGTAAATGTTTTATGGAATCCTTGCAGAAGCTGGGAATTCTTAAAAACATTTTCTTGAGACAATAGTTTTAGACGGTTATAAAGCGGGCGTAAATATATCTGTGGCTTACGGTTTACCTGTAAATATGTGCTTATGAGACAACTAATTTGAGTGTACTCTAAGTATTTCAAAAAAGTTACTGTCTAGGCATTAATTTATTTTCTTTTTTATCAAATAGACTACAATATCTTCAAACATCTGTGGCTACCAAGCTCTGATCAAAGAATTAATGTTATTCCTTTATACTTTAATTTTGAAATGGTCACACAAAATCTACCCTTTCCGATAGAGCTGTATTTCCATTATAATTTCTTTCAAAACCGTACATTATTATTAATATGCCTACCATTGGACAAGTAGCTAAAGGCTTCGCCCTTAAGGAACTAGTATATTGAATTGTTCGGTTACCAGATTGAATATCGTATGTACCGAAGTCGGGTTGGCTGCTTGAAGTTTCATGGTTTCATCAAGAGCATGATCCGTAAATGTGGACAGCTTCCCCAAAGTCTGTCCTCAGAAAGACATACCTCCCCTTTTCGTGCTGGGTGCGATGTGACAGCTCACATGATTCCTAAAATTAACACTGAAACTGCTAAGTTCTCACCAACGGAATGCTTGAAGGACTTCTCGTCCATAAGCTGGTATTGAAGATATTTTTACTGTTAGGTAATGTTAATACCTCAGTTACTTACTTGGTACCTAACTTTTGAAATAAAGCATAAGCAAATGATAAAATTGTAACGTTTATTTGACTTTCAGATGAGTGAAGAATAAGTAAAGTAGAAGAAGTAGAATCACACACCTGGTTTATTTATGTACCGCTCATGCAGTCATGGAAAAAAGTATAACGTCGCAAAAAAATGACATTAGACAAGAAATATGTATCATATTTTTTATGAAAAGTTAGGATACTTCATGATATATAATAAAATCACAGCAAAATACATTTAAGTTCCTTTTTCTATTACTTGTATTAATTGTCGGTTCATACAACCAAACATAGCTTGGGAGGTGTCCGGGGGAATGTTAATTTTTAATTGCGGTTTTTTAGATCAGACTTGCTGCTGTACTGTCGCCCATTCTTGTAAACAGATCGAGCTAGAATGTCCCAAAGGCGTTCCATTGTATTCAATTCGCGACTTCTAGATGGCCATTGAAGAGTTTTTACCTCGTTCGTCTTCAGACAGGATTTTGTGGAGCACGAAGTATGCACAGATGCATTGTCTTGTTGAAATGTCCAATCGCCTGATTTAATCAGAAGATCAACCGGTAACATACTATCTGCCAGCATGACCTGATACAATATTGAATTAATTTTTTATCGACAAAAACAATTTCATCTGAACCACCGGCTGCAAAGGTGGCCCAAACCATGACAGATCCCATTCCGAATTGTCGTTTTGACAAAAAGTGGTGTTCTATACGCAGATCATACCAGTAAAACTTGTATCTGTCTGGCCCACCAAAATTAAACTTACTTCGTCCGAAAACATCACATCATTGGAGTTGGTGCCAACCGTTAAATTTTTCCGGGTAAACTTAAAACGCTAATCAATATGCCGCTTAGAAAGTGGAGGTTTTTCTTTTAACTTCTTGTACACAACATTCGGATTTCTATACAGTGCATTTCTTATTGTTCGGCTGATACAGGGCAACTGCATCTCATCTTTAATTTGCGAGAAAAACATTTTTTGTTGCGGGTGAGTTTCTAGATCTGTCTCTTGCATTGAATAAATTATATATGACCTTCCTGTTCGCTGTTTTGTTACTTGTTACGTTACTAAGTAATCCAAGCGAAATCTATCCAACGTTTCTTTAAAAATTATCTTTAGTATGTAATATCATTTCTGAAATTTTAATGTTAGAAAAAGTTGTGAATAAATACCTTTAGATCATCTTATGTGAGTCGATTCAGAAAACATTTCATATCTTTTATAGTAAAATCTCAGCTCTTAATCCCAGTAGAATTTTCACAAGAATTAAATCAATATTTGCTGTTTTAGGCCTTTTTTTTTAAACAGAAATGAATTCTACCATGGGAAAAAAGCTTAATTTTGTATTGTTGCAGAAACCCTTATGAATTGATTAAACTATTCATTTTTTTTAGAATACTGAGTAATATTCATACTGAAATTTCTGACTGAATTCGAAATTCATACTACTGATTCATACTGAGATTTTGACTTAGGTTCTTTAATAGCAGCATAATAAAAAAAAAATTCGCGTGATACGGTTTCTTCATAAAACATGAATAAAAGTCTTAAAATTATGAATTTTTAGCAGGATTTCATATTTCAGGCACACATATTTATAGAAGACGTAGTTTCATGTAAATGATAGCCTTGGAATTTGCTTTATTCAAATTTTTGGGATTATTCCATTTTCCCCCTCAACGTTACTCTTATTCTTCACTTTCGGAAAGTCTAAAATAAGCTGAAAATTTACCATTTAGTTACACTTCATTTTAAATGTTAGATATCAAGTAAATAATTAAGAGGCTAACATTACGTGATAGTAAAAATAGTTTTTGGATTCAAAATGTGGTATCTAAATTAGATGTTGTGACTGAAAATCCTAAATTTTAGGCACACTTTCATATTTCATGCACATAAATTTATAGAATAGGTAATTTCCTTTAAATTAGAGTTAAATTTGCTTTATTATGAGATTAAATAGAATTTAAGGTAGTGCCAATTCCCTACAGTGTTTCATGTATCCATTAGTAATATCATAAATCTGCAGGACGCATTAAAAGTGTTCTTTCGAATTCACTATGATGTTACCAGTAAATTAGCTTAAATAAACTTAATTGGTACATTTAATTTACACACTCTAATTAGGTGTGTCCTTTGCTTACTGCTCTTAAATATGTATCACGTTTCTTAATTACGACAGGTTTTCGCCATTAAATTAAGCACAAAAAGAATAGCAAATGAGGTTTATCCAAAAACGCAAATAATTATGATGAACTTGCTTGTTTCGGGTCCAAAAAAATGGAAGGATGTTTAGGAAAACATAAACACTTGCGTAAGAATAGGCATTTTTTAAACACGGGGAGTAACTCACAGAGAAATGATGGAGACAGTGGAAGCATGTGATGGGAAAAAAGAGAAGAAAGCAATTTCTTAATGCAAATCACCGATTGTGTTCTAATGAGCTTGATAAATTGCATAATTATGTCCAGAGGCTAAGTGGTAATTCCAAATCCCTGTTCTCATTGTCGGAAAACAGATTAAGAGAGTTCCCCCAACCCTCTCTTAGGGAGGTTATTTTTCTTTTTTTAACTTTCTTAATGAACGGCTGCTTGCTGCATGCTGTTCCGACCCCATTCTAAATAACTTATTGATTGCTTTCCAGTACAAGTATCTGGGTAAAAAAGCTCAGGAGCTGAGATATTGTGGTGCCTGTTGGTCTATTTCAATCAAATGAGCATTTCCTAGACACGTTATTGATAAACGTAGTTTATAATTTTTAATTAAGCTGCAGAAATCAATGGCCTTCAGCGCCATTTTATAATCTTTACTCTATAGGATGTTTAACACTAAATCTACCGACCTTTTGTAAATATCTGTGTTTTACTAAAACGGATTAAACGACCGTTTTCCCATTTGGACGCTAGTAATAATGGAGAGCTTGAGGTAATAAACAAAATTGCCTTTAAAGCACTAACAAAAATTTAATACATTTTGACTCGAATACCGATCTTGAATTGATAAGGTCAATCCAGAAGAAAGAATTATGGTTATGAGTTCTGTCCTCGGCGAAGTCTGCAATTCTGATGATTGCGAGATCGGCGCTTCGACCTGGCTAAAGACCGCCGTGTTCACTAATGGTGACTGGGGCACGTTAAATAGATCGTGGTCACAAAGTCCCCCATGTTCCCATACCAAATCAATACCACTGGGGGTACCTGATCAGGGGGTTATCGGCCTCTGATTGGGATCTAAATTACGATATGTGTAAGTGAATGGATGTATGAAAGGGACCTTCCTGTAAAACGGATGTGTCATGCATGTCGAGCAAAGTCGGACTTCCTCCCAATGGGGCTCAATAACATGGAAGGCGCACCCCCCTCGCCTCTTGCCGTCTTCGACGGGCCTGGCACTCCTCTGGTCTGCCAGTGTAGGCATAAGAAACAACAACAACAACAGAAAGAATTATAAATGTTAAGATGTTATGTTATCATTAGGATGCAATGAAGCATGATACACTCTATAGTGTTGAGCGTGCTTATTTCTTTTCACAGCACTGTTTATGGAATGGTTTTAGAAGGTTCTAGAAACACATAAGGCATTATATCGGTCAACTGGCCCATCGCGGTAAAGACAGGTATATATATATATATATATATATATATATATAACACTAACGTACGTGCGTGGACCTTAAATCGGCGTTATTAATGTATTGTCGAATGGCAACGACGGAGAGCTACAAGAAATGCTGAAGATAAAGATCGGCGTGCGAATAAAACAGCTGAGTAAACACTGACGAGCCGTGCGAATGAAACGGCTGAGCAAACAGTACCGTACGTACGTGAACTCGAAATCGGCGTTATTTGTGCATCGTCGAATGGCAACAATCAGCGTAAATAAAATAACCCAGTTTTTTTTTTTAATTCTTGCTGTTTTCAAACTGCCGAGGTCAATTTCTATGCAAAATGCACGAAAAGAACTCATCGCGCGAATGAAACAGTTGAGCAGTCGTTTGAACTGTGCGCTACAAGAAATGCTGAAGATAGAGATTGCCGCGCGAATGAAACGGCTGAACAATGTTATGAACGGAGAGCACAGCAAAGGCTTAGTTATCAACATGTTTCAAGCGGAAATCTTTCTGACGTTCAAGAACACAGCTGCGGGAATTTGACAGAATTGTGCACTTTTTGCCACCCCTTTTACTGGAAAAATAAACTCAATAGAAGCAAAAATGTTACGAAATGTTGTCACGATGGGATTGGTGTGAAATTCAAATTAAATGTTACAAATGCATAATAGAGGACTAATTGCAAATATGAAACTCTTTACATGTATCACGAGAGAAGTGCATAGAATCTAACTGTAGCATTTGATATGTCTCTAATGACAATTTCAACAATTGAGAGACTTGTTTGATATTTCCAGTTTTGAGTTGTAAGTGTATTGGTAAATATATAATGTTTCTAAGGTCGGAAACCTTTCATACCATTTTATCAAAAACTGTGAATTAATTGAAAGATTTACCACGAAAATATTTATCTGTAGCCAGCTACTAATAGCTTACTTATACATAGAGTAAAACATAGATTTAGCCTTTTCATTCACGAATGACCAAATGTCGTGAATATTTGTGTTTTATTCAGTTTTGACAACTATTACAAACATGCGAGCTCTTGCCGGCGCAGCCCGGTTAGTTATTTTTAATCCTCGTGGTGGTGTCTTGCGATGAGGTAAGTAGTCATTAACAAAGTTTGTCAGATCTTCATGGACGAGATATTACATCATAAGAAAAAGTGACTTGATCTTGATATTGCCATCATAAAAAAATGGTAGTTCAATTCGCAATTTTGATTATGAGATTTCTCGTCATTGGTAAAATAGATCAGATCTTGATGGACGAGATATCTCTTCAAAACGACCTGGATAGTTAATATTACAAACATTTCAGTAAAAGTAAAAAAAATTTAATTTAGAAAAAGCAATAAAACTTTTAAAAGTAATTTAATTCAAAATTTTAAAGCGATTCAATCGACATGCTTACTATATTTAGTGTTAAAAGCGCCAGATTTCTAAACTGGCATGTAAAGAATGTTGCGAATGATGGTAAAAATAGGTTGTAGAGGACGCACCAAAGCAAACATTGTATTTTTGGTCAAAGAATTAATGATCCTAAACATTTTACATAAGTTCTAGAGGATGGCTTTGTAAATCGTTCTTTTATTAAACTTGTCATTCGCACCGCGGATTTTGCAAACTACACATTGCGCCAATTCTGAAGCGGTGGACTGAAAATAAAATCTAAAACATTCATTAAATTCAAAATAAAAATGTATTCAAAGAGCAAAGAAATCCTTTGAGGATTTGTGAGCTAATTTATCGTTCTGATTACGTTGTATGCACAAAGAAAGAATATATAATATAACCCATGAAAAAATTCTAGTTCATGTAGTTTAATCTAACGCGGAACTAGTTAAAAATTCGATTTTAATTGAGGCCCATAGGAGAACGTATCCTTACAGCATCACTGCAACTGTATCGGTTTTCAAGCCGATGCCACAGCGAAGCATTTTTTCACCGAAAGAAAACGCGAGTAATGTATCTTTCGAGAAGGAATAAAAAGGAAAAAACAAAGACTGCGTTTTAATCAACCATTTAACGGTATTCTCCAGTCCGCTGCACCTTAATAAGCAACACAGTCTAATTAACACAAGAGGTCCGAAGGGGAAATAGCGAAAGAAGGAAAAAACGTAAACAAATTAGTAACCAAAAAGAAACCTCGTTCCGACAGCTGAAGTTGAGTTGTTTTTATCTCGCTTCATTCGGCACATTTGTTTTCCAAATTAAAAAAACTGAATACAAAAAAGTTTCGGGGCAACAAAGGGAAGAAAAAAAATGTGAAGGTTCTAGAAAATAAAGTCCTTAATAAAGCACCAGGGGTGATGAGTAAATATATGCTTCATGAATGTAGCCTTGAGCTATTATTCTTTTGAAAAGAATGAATATAGAATTGCCTCTGGAATGTGTTTAGCTGAACGAAAGCGAATTGTTGTCAGGTGCAGTTACATGGATAATTCTCTTTAGAATGACTTCAAATATTGTTCGTTCGTACGCAATTGAGAAACAGAACAATTAAGAAAACAATGAAAGCGAGAAAACAGCAGAAATTCTCTTTGAGGGAAAGAGATAAGTCATGTTATAAGTGATGGTAAAAGTTAAGTGCCAGACTCACTTGTTTATAGAAAGGCACCAACGAGTAAACTCTAACGCCCGATAGCAAATATACCAAATTCGTCAAAATTTAAAAAAACTTAAAAATTTAACCAAAAAAGCTTAACTTTCCAAGTGGTTTCATCACGATATTTCCTCCATTATGATATGTCCAATTTTGCTATTAACGATATATCTCGTTATCAGGGTATTGCCGATTTTTTAATCAAAATCAGATGAAGATAGGGTCAGTTTTGCTAACATCGAGATACCGCGTCGAGACAATCACCAGACGGGTTAAGACAGAGCAAACCTGTCGTCTCAAGGTCAGGGTTATGACTTCTGAATTGTATCTGTGGTAAGGCATGGATGTTTACAATGAATGGTGTGACCTCTATAAACGGGTTTTTATGCCTAAAATGAGTGGCATGTATGAGAGGTGCATTGTGAACCTACTCCTCTCAGTACATCAAGGTAATGCAAAGTGGTTCACAAATCCGCCTATGGACTGCTTGCAAATCGGCCGACCATTAAAAATAAAAGATTAAAGCAGGTGAAGAACTATCTCTCAATAGCTGTTTTGGCGTGACTAAACGTCTACAATCACCAGAATGATGAGTAAATATATGCTTTATGAATATAGCCTTGGGCTACTATTCTATTAAACAGAATTAATATAGAATTGCCTCTGGTACGTGTTCAGCTGAACGAAATAGAATTGTTGAGAGATGCAGTTACATGGCTAATTATTTTTAGAATGACTTCAAATATTGTTCGTTCGTATGCAATTGAGAAACTGAGTGCAAAATGGCTCACAAATCCGCCTTTGTAGTGCCTTAATACTGTGCAATTGGCCGAGTATTAAAAATAAAAGATTAACACAGAGGTGAAGAGAGAATTGTCAATAGATGTTTCGGTGGAACTAAACGTCTACCATCATCAGGACAGAAGAAAGGAACTTTTATTTCGGTTTGCTTGAAGGAAATAGGTATTAACAATTATTCACTTGTTTTAATCTTCATTCTTTTGAAGCGGTGCCATATATGTTAAAAACAGTATTTGCAGTGTTTAATAAAAGAATGTGCAGAATAATCTCGACAAAAATGCTTTTTGTGGACGATAACGTCCTGTATCTGTCGGATGTTATAATCTACATTCATCCTCGATCTTGTAGTAATAATATTAAATTGTGTGTGCATGTGAACAAACCCAATTTAAAATATTGGCATAAAAGCAGAATTCCTGTGTTTTAAATTAGCAGGTTATTTTAAAATTGGTTGAATATAATTTCACAATAAATCATAGAAAGCATTTCTGTTTCAAAATAACATAGAACTAAATCCCTACTAATATAATTTATATATTCTTACGCTTTTTTACTTATTATTGTCCTTGTTCGAAACGCATGGAAAACTGTCACATACCTTTTCTACAAAAATATTTCACATTATTTTTACTACATTTTACTATGGGCATTATATATTTTTTAGTTAGTTCTCTCTAGCTATATTAACCTTCCACTAAAAATCTAATGTATCCCTCTTCTCCTTATAACTCCAGCTTTTATTTTAATAAAAAAGTAACTAACAAAGCTTAGAATCTCATCAAATAAAAAATTTTACACCTACCAATTATCGATTCAGGCATAATAACCATAATACAACCAGCCTCTAGTCTTGTTGGTCCTATTTTTGCCAGCCTGATCTTTTGATGAATTGACAGTAGCTCTTATAGCTTCAGTTCGAGTAGAAACTCATTAACTGACATTTTTACGATGACACTAAAGATAATTTGCATGATGATGAGAAACATATTGTCATATTGGGATATGTTTAGAAGATACATAATACAATTATAATGCTTATAATTTTTAATTTTTAACTTAAAAAGAAGGAATATTGAATAGCCCTAAAGTACCAATTTTATTTTTTCTGTGAATGAGTTTCTGCTCTAAGCCGTTGAATGATATATTCTTATCTTTTGCATATTTTCTTGTATGAAATGGTATACCCCGTTCGTTCACTGATATAAACTGTTTAAAGGTTTATTTTTATAACAACATAATGTAATCGATAATCACTACATTAATTAAGCATGCCTTGAAACACAACAGACCATTACCACATTTTTTGAAAAATATACTCAACATGTTATTGATTGCACAAGCAAAAAAAACCATCACTGACTTTGAAAGAATCGACAGCAATCAACCACATATTGCCAATAAATAAACCAGTAGCAAATGAAACGACAGGGCGACATGTAAAAAAATTGCAGAACAAAAAAGGAAATGTCGACAGTCCACCCTCTTCCTAACAACATATCGATTAAGAATTGTTATCCATACAACAAACAATAAATCGATTCCACATTTGTTTCTGAAAAACTTTCTCTACTGCCATTCCTCTCGTCAAGTTGATTCAAGCGGGATCAAAACCTGGTGTTCCCAGATGTAGGGATTTGGAGCTTCACTTCTTCGTTTCTCTTCTCGAAAAGAGGCCAGAAGACTTCCAAAACATAATATTTTCCTCACCGTCATTCTCCATTCTCTTTCCCTTCCCTGCTTTGAGCGGATTTTGGTATTGGCATCGAATATTTGAGTTCTGGAGATTCTGAAGACTTCGTTTTTTTTTTTTTTTTTTCATATAAACCAAGACTAACAAAAAAAATCTAAAAAAGGAGGGATTTTCTTTTTTAAAATAGAAACTGTATCTTATGTATATGTAACAGAATAAATCAGTATATCTTTTTAAAGTTACAATAAACGGTTACTATTTCATACTTGTTAAATATTTAAAAAGTAAACCCTCTGCAGATGAAAGCACTTAAGGTACAAGTTTTCTAGAGTGAAATACACACACAACACACTCTCAGCATGTTAAAAGTCTAACCCAACTCGGGATTGTCTCGACTTGGTATACCCCCTTCATTATCTAAACTTAATATAACTGGATGGACTAGGTATCTCATCAACCTGAAAAAAGTGGCAATATTTTGACTTTGTATCTCGTCATTAAAATAACTGAACAGATCTTGATGAACGAGATATTTCGTGGAAACCATTTGGAGGAAAAAAATGAATTAATCAAAGGTATTAGAAACACAATAAATTATTTTCGTTTCATCTGAAAAAATGATACCGCTGTAGCCAAATTTTTATGTTGAAAAAACGAATCTGGTGTTTTCATTTACAGCTCCATAGTCCACTTTTTCTACACGAGGGCTAGAAGCACTGAAACGCAGTGCTAAAAATGGATTATAAGCCACTTCGAAAATGCGTACCAAGACAGATATTCAAAGTGGCAATATCTTGACTTTGTATCTCGTCATTAAAATAACTGAACAGATCTTGATGAACGAGATATTTCGTGGAAACCATTTGGAGGAAAAAAATGAATTAATCAAAGGTATTAGAAACACAATAAATTCGTTTCGTTATATCTGAAATAATGATACCGCTGTTAGCAAATTTTTATGTTAAAACGAATCTGGTGTTTTGACTTACAGCTCCATAGTCCACTTTTTATACACGAGGGCTAGAAGAACTGGAACTCAGGGCTCAAAATGGATTCTGAACCACTTCGATGATGTGTACCAAGACAGATATTCAAACTCGAGCCTTTTGAACCACTCGACTACCTGACCTGCATCAAAGGACAGTCACGGAGATGATTTACATTTTTGACGGTAAATACATTTTCAAACTTTATACTGCTTGGAAATACTATGCAAATTCCTGAAATTTTATTCTTCGTGTTTGAATGGTAATGAACTCTTTATTTTATGTTTGAAATTTACCGATATTCTTAATATCCTTAAAGTACCGATGGGGGGAAATCTTTAAAAGCGGCAATTTTTATTTCTATCAATTTCCTGAGACAGGAACTTAGTGAGCGTGATAAGATTAAAATCAGGAACTACAGTATTCAATAAAATAATTCAAACGCGTAGTGGGTATAATGTAAAATAATATCAATAGATATAGCTAGTTGTTGCTTCGTACGAAGAATCTTCACAGTATAATGATTACGCTTTTAGGCTGGCAAGTATGGTTCCAAACTTTGAACACATTTAAGACGAGATTGTAACACAAAAATTTATAATACAACATTATTAAATAAATATACAATTTGAAAAAAAATTATATAAAATGGATAGAGAAAAAAAGAGTTATTCCTGAATTATGTTTATAATATAAACTTTTGCTCGTCATTTAGACGTGAAACACATTCCAAAATTACTCTATTGAAACCATACTTTAGACAACATCATTATGTTCAATTCGATACCATTTAGTCAATTGATCAAACGCAAAGCAAGTAAAGCAAAAGTGATAGTAATCAAAAAAACCAGTAATGATGCTTCGTAGTGTGTTTCTCATATAGGTTTCAACCATCATTTCATTACTAGATTTTAAATCCTACTTCTATTTATCCTCTAATTAAGACAAATTTTATAGCTGATATTATGTAACAGGTATTCAGCATTTTGTTTCATAACAAACTTCTGGTGCCAATTGTAGATTATTTTACAAGATTTTTGAACCCATTCCAACTAAGAAGCAAATATTGATCATATTTACCCAATCATCCTTAAACCAAAGAGGGATGCTTCACCCATCGGCATTAGAGGAAACCGCTCCCACCGTAATCTAGATCCAATGAATTGATCAAAAATATTCAAAACACCCCTCCCACCCAGACTGGAAAATCGCTTTAAAAGAGATAGATATTGAAATTCAAACGAGGATAAAAATTGCAGCGTGGCAGAGAGCTCAATTTTATTCACATTCATTTACCTTCTATCCTTCCCGTAGCTTCGGGAGGCATTTTTCTTTCCTCGCTCAAAATGCCCCAGTTTTTCTTACCCCGGCAATTACACAACCCGGGTAGGATAGAAAGACGCAACTTCTTATGGGGCATGACAAGGGAGGTGAGGGCATGATGTATTCCCGCATGCCCCGTCCTCCACCCCCTCTCTCCCAATGGCGCCAAAATGGGAAATACGTATTACAGCGGTGATATTAGGAAAAGGGAAAATATATTGATATTAAGTACAATACATCATTTCAGTTATGTGTACCGGTATCTTGACTTTTTTACTCTAAATAATGGTTTGGGGTTTTATTTGTATTTTGCTCGATTCACTCCAGTTCCCCTTTCCCCCGGGGGGGGGGGGGTTCGGGCAAGGTTGGTCTCACAAAGGAATGCTTATTACCGTGATGCGATACCCTGTGACGAAAGATCGTGCGTTGTTGAATGGATGAATGCGATATTTAAATTAAATGTGTGTATTGTGTGCTAAATCTTGATATGGAAATGACGGTTTTATGAAGCAAGGTTCCAACCGTGATTTCGGGGGGCTGTTCAGAATGTCAACTGTGGGAGAGAATGAATTTAGAAAGAAAAAAAGTAGATATTTGAAATTGGATATTTTGCAGCTCTAAACAGAGTTCTATGATCATGGAGATATTCAAAGAGCTGAAAGCTTGTGGCAGTCTATGCAACTCTTTTGAATGCGAGACGTTTATCAGCATTGAATTTGTACTCGTAATTACTGTACATAAACGTAGCATGTAGGTAGAGCCGATCTTAGAAGATGTGTACCCAGACTGGAGAGATCTCAGGGGTATGATTGCAGTCTTTGTTTCGTGAAGAGTAAAGGACAGCTTTACTTTTTAACAAAAGGCTTTATTTCAACAAAAAAGCAGACATACACACACAATTACGGAAGAGGTATACTTTAGAATTCTACTCGGGAGCCCGCTATCTGCTCGCTGACGCTCGCCAACCCCCGGAGGACCGCTTTGCAATCCTCATTGGTTCGCTGCACGAACCTCGTTCACTGCTCGCATCAATGAAGACATGCGTCCTAGCAGAAGGGATTGTTTAAAAAATATGATATTCCGAAAACTATAGTATTTCTAGTCTTCATATTCCTCAAACGAAATTATAGTACCTCTACTCAAGCATGCACGTTTTCTACGATTACTTTCAGTTCTGACATTACGTCTTGCATCTCTTTCAATTAACCTTTAATTGGCTTGTCCGCTTTCTTTGATTTCTATTATAAGCTGCAACAACTCGACTAACAATAATGTTTTTTTCAATAAAATTTCGTTACAGCTACACTCTACGTTTATGAGTGATGGCAACGGCTTGGCGATTTTTTTTTGACCCACTTCTAGTAGCGAGTTACGATAAATTAAGGCAACCCATCTTTCGTTACGGTTGTTGTGGTTTTCATGGCAACCTCGGCAAACGGAAACCTTCAATTTTCATTTTGAATATTCTAGAAAGTTCTTCCAAAATCCGTTAAAGTCGTTTGATTTCATTGATTCGTTTGAAAATTTTTCTTTCCTCCCATTGCCTAACTTCAGGAGCTGTTTGCGCAGTAGAAAGAATATTTACCTGATTCGAAGACAAGTTTGTAGTTTAAGGTGTTGTTATCATGTAAATAACTTAACTACAACTACATCTAAGACCAAGAATTTTCCCCAACGTTTTGTAATTTTTCAGCGTGATGTATTTTGGTTATAATACAACAATAAAGCAGTGTGTTGATTTGAATTTGAAATAATTTGTGTTCGGCTTTGTATTTATCTGTCAGATAAACTTCACCTTTTAGCATAGTTTCACAATCATGCAATCAATTTAACGCACAAATAATGATTAAATTATAAGAACATGACATACACCTATGTTTGTATGGTTAGCACATTTTATCTCTATTTTAATTCCTCAACAATTTCTTTCTGTTTTACTATAAGAAGCGAATGTTATCTTAAAGATATAACAACATATACTACGCTTAATTGTCATATTTCAACCGTGTCTAACAAAATACTAATAAAAGCGATAGGTAAGAGCGAGTTTTTTTCTAGTACACAAGGGATTATTCAATCTTACACTTCAATACTGCTGACAAGAGCTATACGACATTAAACGGTGAAATGTATACAGCTTCCCCGTTAAGTTTTTTCTTCGTAATGCGATTTTAGTTATATTGCATGTGTCTGAAAAATTCAGAACATAAATATTGGGAAGAAAATATCATGAGATTTATAGGCAGATTATTTTTTTAAGTAACCGTTTTTAAATTAAAATTTGCATTTTTGATAAAAAAAAAAAAACATCGTGGAACTCTGTAGAAGCATCCTATAACGAATCATAAACTACAAACGATCTTCATTGTTTTATATACCGTTGATAACTATATATTTATAAATTCTCTTCCAGTTTCCTTCCTTTTCCTTTTTTGTATTTCTCTTTTACAAATATACTGTAGAATTTTCTACCTTCTCTCAAATTTGTAATTATTTTTACACGACAATGTTTTTTATTGTCTGCCACATTTCATTAAGTTGATAGGTTATTTTAAGTAACCTGTTTTAAGTTCCGGGCTCTTACTAGAATTCTGAATTCACAAATTCTGAGAACTTACTACGTAGAAATTTTATGACTATAACTTTCAATTACAGTAACTGGGAAACTAAAAAGAGCGTTTTAAGGGCCCGTAGGTTACAAATTCTTTTAAACAAAATACAGCACAATTTTATATTTAGATAAATGTAACTTATTTTTCTAATCACCAAAGATATAATAGTATTCTCTTAGTTTATGTTTAATTTACGAACTGTGTTTCCTATTGTAAAATGATAATTGATGGTTTGCGATAAATTCATTATTCCAAACATTGTATTTGTTATAGAGAATTAAACGAACCTAATACATCTGATTTGATTGAGATTTCAACTCGTGATATTAAAGAGCGTCTTACACAAAATCAACTAAAACAAAAAGCCCTAAAACCAGTACTACAGCGATTAAAAACAAAGAAACCACACTCCACAACAGAAGCATCAAAACAACACTCAGATTCAGTTCACTTTTTCTTTAAATAAAATTTACAACCTGATGCAATAATGCCTCGTTTTTTACCCATCATTAATCAGGGGATTGAAGCCAGGAAAATTGAAAAATAATAACAAGCCAGATAACAAAAAATAATATATATAAATTCCAGGCAATCGTCTCTGTAAGACGAAGGAAGAAGAAATAATTTTGATCAAAGAAAATAAGTGAAACAAAAAAATAACAACTCCCTTGAAGACAAAGGCGAGCGCAGAGAAAGGGAAAAAAACATCAAAGATGGAATTAAGAAGTAGAATGATCGAATACTGGGGGAAAGGGAAGGAAAAGCTAATAACAAAGATCATTAATCTTGCTATCCGGAACGCTACTGATAATCCACTAGAATACGCTTTTCTTCCCTTCTCTCCATCTTGAAATTCAATAAGTGATATGGGCCTGATGACATCATCAGCCCGGCTGAGGAAAGGATCGACTTTTTCCACTTGGAAGGAGTTATTTTAATATCCCGTTTTGGATGATCAACATCGTCCGCTTTTCCTTGTTCTGGGGTAATATAAAATCCAGGCTAATGCCAATTATTCTGGTTTGTTTCGTTAAGTTGCGCCCGTTTCAGGATTGAACGTCACTAAGCGAGAAGGCGACGCTCTAGGGAGTATTACAAATTTTGGAAATGATGTTTACAATAGACGATCAACATCCGTGGTCCGCTTTTGCTTGTAGTAATGTAATATAAGATCGAGGTTAATGCCAATTATTCTGGTTTGTTTCGTTAAGTTGGGTCCGTTTCATGATGGAACGTCACTAAGCGAGAAGGTTAGGGAGCATTACAAATTTTGGAAGTAATGCTTCCAATAGACGATCAACATCCGTGGTTCGCTTTTGCTTGTTGTAATGTAATATAAGATCGTAGCTAATGCCAATTATTCTGGTTTGTTTCGTTAAATTGCGTCCGTTTCTGGATAGAGCGTCACTTAGTGAGTGGCTCTGTGGGTTCTGTTGATAAATATGGATTGGTATACGTTTACAGCAATGCATCTTCAGCAATTCTATATTGTAACTGAACTTTTTCAATGATAAAGCACACATTGCTCAACAAAAGACAAAATACTTTTAAACATCATAAGAGCCGTTACATTATTTGGTAATTAATATGTTTATGTACAAAAGAAACCGTGTAAAAAATGGTTATTGGACAAATTTCAGTACCAATGGAGATTATTGTCAGATACCAACCCTTCGAATACTAGCTCCCAGTCCCAATTTGAAGTTACATCCTGACTTAAGACTGCTTGGAAGGAAGATTTTACTCTTGTTGATAGTATCTATTACCGTAAAATACGTTCATTTTCCTCTGCCCAACTCCCGAAGACAGAAAGAATTTATAAAGACATAAAAACCTGAACCCACATCCCACCGCCATATGCAGCGAGCGAAATTAAGATAAAATGGCGACAGCGGTTAAAAATAATTCCCGAAAAGCTAACAGTTAAGACGCGAGGAAAACAGAAAAAGCCCAAAGCCATACTTCCTCAGCGATTAACTCTTGCGATCCAAGGCGTGAAAACAATAATACTAAAGCCAGAACGCATCTCAGATGTTATCAGTGTGGAAGTGCAGATTTGGAGGAACAATTTATGGCCAGCGTGAAGCGTTAGCTTCTCCAGGGCTAGAAAAAACCATATCTTTAACATAAATTTAATAATTCCGCATAAAAAAGGGTAATAGGTGCATCATAATTTCACAGGCTTATAGCCGCTGCCGGAGAATATAACAAGCTTAATAAAGAAGGGCCCCTTCCACTTCAAGCCTTGAGAAGTAAGGGACATAAGAAAAAGATCGTATCCAAACTTTATAGCGAAACAAAGTACTCATTCTAGTAGAGAGGGGTTATAAAAAGTGGTGATTTTAGGTGTATGCATAATAGCTGGATGCAAATGAACGTTGCCTCTCTGATAAATGGTGGTGTTCAGCGACAACGGCAAATGACGTATATTTGGTATTCATCCCCCGCTATTTTTTGTTTTGTTCTTGTTTTTTATCCATTGCTGTTATTCCCGTCTTGCTTTAAGATACTTTGGAGTGTCCTGCTTTTTGTTCCCCGCTAATCACTTCGTTCATTTGCATTAGTAGAGCGCTTTCTTCGTGGAGTTGAAACATATCGTCCGCCCTGATGAGATCTTGAGTGAGCTTTTTTAAAGTTTTTTCACGCTGTTTGGGATCTGGAAGTGGCAACTTTAACGAGACTTCTCATCATATCTTCCGGTTTCTTTTATTTTCCGCCTCTTGGCGAGAAATCACGTCTTGTGAGAGGAAAAAAACCCGGATAATTCGCTTGAAAGGGTTACATTTAAAAGCGAGCGGAATTAGCATCGTGTACTGCTTGTCACGTTTTTTCAGTGCAAAGAACAGTAAGGAAACCTAAATTAGGAAAATTTACTACCTAAATTAGAGTAAGAATTTTGGAAATGAAGAAACTCTTGATGACTTAACATCTCGTGTTTAGTACAGACGATTATTTCCATTAAGGGGAAATAAACCTCATATCATCAAAAAAAATGTTCATTCGCAATAAATTATTAAGAATTCTGTCCCGTAGTTAACAAGATAAAATTTATAGATCGTTATTAGAAATTGAAATTATAATTTTTAAATGACTGCGTTAAAACTACAGCGGCCCTATGCTGATCATAGAAAACTATACATATTGACTAATAAAAGTAAATGTTATTTTTATAACAATTTATTTCAGAAAGTTTAAAAACTGCACTTCTACAGTTTTTAAACTTTCTGCAATAAATTATCATAAAAATAACATTTTTTTATCAGTCAGTATATATTTTTTCTATTATCAGCATGGGGCCGCTGTAGTCGCATTAGTAGAGTCGTGGAATAGGAACAGGAGTGTTCTGAGTTCGAAACTAGACTCAACCAAAGACCGTCGTTTATATGAGGGAAGCACATTGAATATGCTGTGGCCTCACGTTACCGTTGGTGAAAGTTTGGAGATATATATGCCAGATCAGTTGTTGACTTCATTATCTGACCTCCAAGTGTTATACTCTGAACTTTCACTTTAGGATAGATCTCCAACCTTTTCAAGCAGCTCGTCGTGTTGCTCCAGTGTGACGTAAATACAACTACCTACCCACCTATCAGCAACACTTAAGTCTTGCTTCACAACTGAATACCCGTTTAAAATGTCCAGTGTCAGACTTAACAATCAGAGTAAACAGAAATACGAAACTGTAAACTGCAGGAGTTCAAACAGCCATTGCCTCATTCGGTCTCTAATCTCCCAATAACCCAGTAAGTAGTTAACTGTAAACTGCAGGGAACTGTAAGCTGCAGGAGTTCAAACAGACATTGCCTCATTTGGTCTTTTTTCTCCCAATAACCCAACTGAGAGCACAGCAGCCAAAAATGTGGTAGCTGTCCATAATGGATTCGACTCAACAGAGAGTGTAGTTAGGGCTGGATTGGATTGGTTTATATTGGACACCGCAGGCCGACACTGTTTCACCTGGTGTGGCTTTCAGCTGTATAGTCCACCTTACGGAGGAGATCCAAGGATAAGTAAGAGCCGACCAATCCACAATCCATAATAACCATTTCAAGTACACAGAAAAATAAAAGACGTGAAGTGCAAAACATGTATCAAAATACAAAATGATGAAAGAAAAATATCACACAGTGTGAAAATTGACAAAGATCAATTTTCAAAATAAAAATGCACTACACAAAAAACAACACATTAATACGAAGGAGGTTGTCCTGGTCAGTAATGAAACAAGCCACTACAACAGTCACTACGAGGCCAAACAAGGATATTTATACAATACAGGATATATATCCTTGTTTGGCCTATTCTCGGGAGCAGTTGGATGGGACATTTCATGACGGTATCTGAAATATATCAATGTTTGTGTAGCATGTTTTAAAGTCAAAAAGGGATTTTATCACTTACTAACTGGAGCACTCCTTAACCTGTCAAACTTGCCCATTGCTTTGGTTCCTGCACAGTGTCCCTCCATTTACAATGATGTAACACACTTGCTAATTTAGTTTCAATTTTTCAAGAGCATACGCATGTAATAGTGACAAGTAATCCTCAACCAAAATCTTTCAAGAGAATTTAGTCCATGTTTCTAGAGTCACAAGAGAACAGAAGAATTTTCTCATTCATTAAAGCGATTAAAGATACGAAAAACAATAATTATTCGATTCTATGTCTATAGTTTTCGGTTAAATCTTGTTTTTCTCCGTTAAATTGTGCTTTATTTGTGTAATGCAATAAAACATTTGACTGATTTCTTTTAATAGATTAGCAAGTAATTATCCAGAAGTTGAATACGTATTTTAACTTAGGTTGTAATAACGGTGCGACGTAATTAAACTGACAGCAGGCTTCATGAAGGTTAAAGAAAGAAAAATTTCATCGTACTACCTTTATATAATGATAGTATTGATATGAATGGAGGAAAAAATAATGCAATCATTTACAGAAAACACAGCAAGAATTAATTATTTTTTCCATCAGGCAATTATTTTTTGTGTGCGCATCACATCTACGAAAATAAAAATTACAAATTAATATTTTATGTATTACGACGATACTTATATTTAAGACCAGCACTCTAAAAATCTAAGAGTACTAATGCTATCATGCAATTTTCAAATTAAAAAATTGTGCTAGATCAAACATTAATTGTATTAACATCTTCAAAATCGGGAATATTTCCAAATATCAAACAAAACTATTAATAACCATTATGATATTCAAAATGCGATTGAAAGAACTCATTAAAATATCTGAAATCAGCAAATTAATTAATCAATCTGTGATATAATGATTGACATATTTTGATCTCTACTTAATAACTAAATTTATTACATAAATATCACATATGTATGACACCAGTAGAAACAAATAAATTATTAAATCAATCCATTGAAAGTTTATATTGAGAGGACACTTTAATCTCTATTCATCAGCTTAATTTATATATATAACATAAATATAAAACAAGATCCTTAAAATCTACAGATTTACAAAAAACGATTCAAAAAATCATTAAAGCCAGAGAAATGAATAAATTAAGCAGTCAATCTGTTAAGTATTTATATTATTATTATAGATATACTATAATCCCTATTTATCAACTACTTTGAGTTTGGCAAGGAAACATACAATAGCTTTAAGCGTATTCTTCGTAATAAGTGTATAAGGAATTTCATAATTCGTGTATCCGGAAAAACAATTAAATTCTTGGAATAGTTTTGTGAGCATCCTCTATTCCTTCTTATAAACTTGCACCAAACTTTCCCAACAAAGTTATCCCTTCCCTTTTTTTCTTTTTCCCTACTTTCGGTTGCATCGCAATCTTTTGCAATCTAATAACTATTTATTTCTACTTCCAATTCCTCGTTAGGGCACCGGGGAGCCATTCTCTATTTCCCCCATGAGAAATGTTTCGCCACAGAGACAAAAGTTTCGCGGATTCGCGGTTTTCTTACAAGACCCATCTATTCTCGGAGGAAAGAAGAAAATGAAGTGGCCGAATTAGATCTACTTTGTTTTAAAAACTCACCTCAGGGAAAACTTAGGGCAAATAGTATTCATCCATTTCCCACCGGAAGCGGATAGGAACTTATCGAGAAGTTGATGCATGCCATTCTAACTAGATGACTTATTAGCTGCTTTCTACCGGTTTGGTAAAACTACACTGAATTCTAAAACCAGATTGAACAAAATATAATTGCATGTAGAACTTGAAAATGAAAGTCAAAGTTTAATATATTATAAAAACAACTAGGGGGCCCGCCCCCTGCTCGCTAACACTCGCCAACCCCCAGAGGATTCCTTCGCAATCCTCATTGGTTCGCTGCGCGAACCTATGCTCGCTTCGCTCGCATCAATGAAGACATGTGTCCTAGCAGAAGGAATTGTTAACAAAATATGATATTCCAAAAAAATATTTTTCAAATCTAAATTTTATGCTGTTTATCAGAAAAGATATTTACAGTACCTCTGAAATCAGAATTCAAATGGAAACTTTGAACAAATTTTGACTCGAAATGTGAGCGTTGATATGGAAATTGAAAACCCAGCATGTTGGTTGTGTGTACATTTACCCAGTACTCGAGCCACCCACGCTTTTTCATTGAGTTTGTTGTCGAAAGTTGTAATGCAAGTGTCTTCTTGAACTATAATAGTTTGCCCCGAAACGGACTTTTTTTTTTAAATGACCCTGAAAAGATCCTCCGTTTTCTTTGATTTCTATTATTTACTGCAACAGCTCGACTAAAATTCTTTTTTTTTTCAATAAAATTTCATCCGATAACGCTATAAATTCAATTGAAGCGCGAGGCTTTGGAATAAACAAAGAATCGTACAATGTTGCCTAAACGCGAAAACAAATAACGTCTTTTTTGCGTGCCATGTAAGAGAATTATATATATAGATTACTAATCTTCAACACGTCCGCTTTTTGTGGCACGTTAGATTTCTAAAGATGAATTTGTTTTTTACGAGTGTTTTTAAGCATTTATGTAAAAACGATTTCGATTGCAATAATTTTAATCCTTTGTTTACCAAAGAAGCCATATGAGTAATGATTGCGTCAAAATTAAGGTAGGTTGCACTAGTGTTTTTGTGATTTTTGTAGTGTTTTGGGCATTTTTGTAATGTTTTGTGACTTCCTGCACACACGCAAAGAACGAACGTTTTGGCATTTGGCGTGTTTATACAATACGATTTCAACACCTCATTAATAGAATGTAAAAAATAGAATTTTGAATTGATATATGATAGGTAATTGGTCAACCACAAATAGATTAAACTCCAAAATGGCAATAAACTATAGTTTGAGGAAACTCCAATTTATATCATTCGAAAACATTTGAGTAAGAAGTAAAATTTCAGCCTTTCCTCTCATTTGTTTACACTGACAATCCCTCTCGTAAACACTGTATAATTCTGCTATTTTTACCTTTAGTCTTTCAACACATATTCCGGAGGCATGATATAAAATTTACTATTTTTTTTATCTGGATTTTGTAAAGTGTGCTATATCTCTTTCTGCTGCTTTCTTTGCGAATGGGACAGCCGTGACAGAAAAAATTATTACATCCGTAAACAGTGGCCTCCAAGAAAAAATTTCATTCCTGGCACCAAAAACATATCACTAGAACCACTTGTGAATCCGCAATACGTCTTTCTTTAACCATTGCACATTAAACTCGGTTTGATGAAAATATTTGTAAAAGCTTTGGACAGAGAAGGAGTGGCTTTTTTGCATCTCAGGAACAAATTCAAAAATTTAAGTGAGGCAAAGGTAAAAGAAGGGGTTGTTATTTGCCCACAAATTAAATCAGTGTTTTATGATGAAGAGTTTGTAAATAAACTGTCAGAAGCTGATAAAGCATCCTGGCTGGCATTCAAAGCAGTGTTCTAAGGTTTCCTTGGAAATGAGAAAGCTGAAAACTATGAAGATCTTGTTGGTGACATGGTAAAATGCTTTCGTGTTATAGGTTGCAATATGTTATTAAAACTACACTTTTTGGACTAACATCTGGACTTCTATACTCAAAACATCGGCGCAATTATTGATTAGCATGGAGAAAGGTTTAACCAGGACATTTCTATGTTTGAAAAACGTTTCAGTGGACGATGAAATGGAAGTTTTAGCTGAATATTGCTGGTCTGCTATCAGGGACACACCAACAGATGCCTACAAGAGGAAGCAGCCAAACAAATCATTTTGATGTTTGTGTTTTCTATAATAAAGCCTTTGTTTCATCTCTCTGTAACAAATTTGTATAAATATGAGATGTGGGTCTCCTACAAAAACGGTACGTGATGGACCATTTTGGTTTTCATATATGAATCAAGCCCCTTTTGTTTATACAGAATCACATAATTTCTTATAAAGGACAGAAAAAAAGTTAAAATTTGTTGTACAGTGTAATTGTAAATAAAAGTAATGCACTCCTTCAACCTGCACACATTGGTACATTCTACGGATCATTAAACGGGTGTAAGAATCTTATTCTAGTATTCTTGGAATCATTTCTTCAGTACTGATGGTGACTGAAAGTCTAGGTCGTGTCGCCATATTAAGTTTGAAAAATAATAAGATATATGGGAGATTTGTTTGCCCATATAAGTGATATCACCAATTTGACACAAATTAGAATTTATTATTAGGTCATATGGTCTAAATGAATGGCTAGGGTCAAAAAAGTAATAAACCACACTCAGAAATCTCTCTCTCTACTAAATAAAAATGAAATATAAACAAAATATTCCAGAGGATCTAAAGAGTTTCTGATTATTTTAATGAGTGTTCAATGCATGAAAGTGTAATTTAACAGACCCCTTTAACCATTTTAATTTTGTACATTCTTTACATTTGAAAAATAGGAAAAGTAGCTGATCATCATGTTGCTACTAAGCCCTTAAAATATTCATGTTAGTTTGTCATGATTATTAGGTAGCAGGGATGCGACATCGATGTCGATGTTTTCAAAACATCGATTAAAAAAAAAAACATCGATGTATTGGGGTCGATGTTTTGGTAACATCGATGTTTATACTTGTCGATGTTTTTACGTTGTCGATGGTTTTTTTTTTATGAAAAAAGTACCGGTATAAAAATTTTAAAAATAAACCAAGTAGCATAATTTTTATAATCAGCAAATTGAACATACTTTTAGACCAAAGTGACCAAGGATGGAGGGTCTGAAAAGTAAGAATGCGACATCGATGTCGATGTTTTCTAAACATTGATGTTTTAGAAAAAAACATCGATGTATTGGAGCCGATGTCGTATCACTAGTTGTTAAACCAGTTTTAAGAAATGGGGAAAAAAGTTTAAATACACTGAATTTTAAAAACATCGATGGTTTGGGGGCGATGTATTATCAACATCGATGTTTTAATTTTGATCATCGATGTTTTGCTGTCGATGTCGCATCACTAGTTGGTAAACCAGTTGTAAGAAATGGGGAAAAAAGTTTAAATACACTGAATTTTAAAAACATCGATGTTTTTGGGTCGATGTATTATCAACATCGATGTTTTAATTTTGAACATCAATGTTTCAAAACATCGATGTGCCATCGATGTCGCATCCCTGTTTGGTAGTCTGTGACATTCCACGGAAATAGCATGTAGCTATTAACCTTACTAGTGGTTTTTGACTGTACAGACGATTTTGCTAATGACGAGATATCTTGTCGAGAGTATATATAGTGTACTATAATTCTTTTAAACTTCAAAATTTACCTCTCCGATAAATTTGTTCCTCAGCTAAACTAGTTTAGGTAATTCCTGTTCAAAACAAAAGCATTTGTTAATACGAAAACCACAGTCAAGAAGAAAAACCTAGCATAGAATCACACCCCTAAACGGAGGGAAAATTTTATCGCGACTTCCCTCCCTTTGTGTCGAACGAACCCTGTTCCGAGATTCGAAAACTCCTCGTCAATTTTTCCCCTCACTTTCCGAAAAATATGTAACACCTGTTGTGCGATAAGAGTAAATATATTCTTCCCTCCTACATCCTCTTTTAGAGTCCCCAGTTAATTAATTTCGTTTTCCATTCTTTTCACCAGATATTGAAAATATCTAAAATTCGAAGGGAATTTTATCGATCTTTCTTCCCTTCTCGCGAACTCGGCATTTCCCTCCGTTTAATAGCAACGGACGAGGGTACAGGGAAAACCCGATTAAAAGCACCTGATATTATTAAAAGTGCGGATAGCACACACGATTGTTGAATCCAGTTCTGAAGCCGATCAATATTAATTAGCTGAAGCGCACGGCCTAACAGCTGGCAAACGTATAGGGCAAAACGTACCAATTTATCCCCAACATCGAGAACTGTCATCAAAATTTATGGTCTACCATCTTTCCCACCAGAAATCAACCCTTAGCTGGAACAGTGGTTTTTGCTGCTGTTTTGTGTAGAATTAATTGGTGAGGGGTTCTAATTAGGCTTCACACGGTTCTTTTTTTTTCCTTCTCAAGAATTCTTTTTTTTATGTATACTCTTTTTTGTTCTCTTCCAACCCAGCTTAATGTCATCAGAGGGGTTGAGCAAAATGGTGCGTTATTAATTTGTTTTTTTCCCAGACGGGGTTCGGTTTAAGTGCCAGAGCTTTTCAACCCCATTGTAAGTGGGACAAGGCGTAGGGGATGCGCTTTTATTGATACTATAGAGAAAGCTGATTTTCTTCCAGAAGTTCACTTTTTTTATGCTTAGGTTTAGTTCCTTCCCCCCACCCTCTCTCTTAAACTTGTTTCGTTTTCCAGCACTTGGAGTTTCGATCTCCTTTTAAGGGATTTTTTCGCTTCTTTTTCTTGGCAGTCACGCATTCTTTAATCCCCTCAAAGAAGTCTCATTTAGATTCAGTGTCACCACCCGGAGTAATGAAGAAATAATTTTGTGGCGTCGATTCGGCAGATTGCGAGCTTGTTGGAGCTGGTGGAAAAGCCAAATCTATCATGCATTTGCTAACTATAATACGAGATGTGTATGCCTCATTTTAAAAACTGTTTTTATTTGAAAGTACATAATTCTATGTAAAGAAGGTTTCGTATTTTCTCTCGCAATGGTGTATGATCACTATTTTGTCAATTTCCAGTTTGTCTCAATAATGTGCCCACCTGAAATTTGACGGAGTTTCGTACATACTGTGCACCTTTAAATTAGTTAAACTATAACTTTCGACATAGATTCAAATCAGTTTTAAGGAAGACTTGCACAGTTAAACTAAGTAAAAAGTGTGTGCATGATGCTTGTTTGTCTTTTAATATTTTCTTGCATCATGAGAAGCTTCTATTCGCTGTTTCCTAGAAAAATACCACGTATATTACTTTAATCACCAGAAATCAAGAAGTGCTTTTGCATACACTGAAAATACTTACGATTAGATATAACCCACAACGATACGAAATTCAAAAATTAACTACCAAATCGCAAACAACTGTTCTTGTATTTTACTTTAGCTTCGTTTCACATCACATATTATTTGAAACGCTTGTAGGTTTTCAATTATGAGCAAGAAAAGCATAATTTTTCTAGAAATATTTCTCCTGCTTGATTTTGTAAACATATGTAGCATTTGCCTTTGTGTTTTGGAATTAATTACAGAATAGTTAACACAACATTTAATTAGTTGACAAACGAACGATACAGACTCTACAAATCCGTAGAATGGGACATCATCGTGTTCTCCGATAACAACACAAACTTCGTCGCTAGTCATACTCACGACTACTATATAATATATATATATATATATATATATATATATATATATATATATATATATATATATATACGATTGATTAGTTCATATAACTTGTCTAATTAACTCTCATGAGATAAAGTAATTCAAATCAATAAGAGTCTTTAAATTAATAGGCTTTTATATAGTTTAATACAAGCACAACAATTCTTAATTCTGTTCATTTCACTAGTCATGTGCTGCTCATTTATGCAATATTATATCAGTGTTCTTTTTTAGTCAACTTCATAGTATGTAACATGTTCAGAAATAATTTCTAAACGTACTTTACGCATCCGTACAACAGTTAACTTTCCTCTGAATAAATCAGAATGTTAAAAATGTATCTAGATCAAAGCAGTATTTAGTGAATCCCGTCTGCCTAGACAAGCAAGCTGTCGACACCAAAATTTTCTCCCTAATCAAAAATGAATAAGGCATGGTGTCATAATCATAAATATCCAGGAGAGAGAGCTCAGTGTTTTAGTGTTATGAAACCCTCCGCCATTCATTAAAAGTTTAGGACTCATAAAATATAACTCTATACGACAATTTTATGTCTTTATTAAAACAATAAATGTTGCTAAGATGATTTTATAGCTTTTCGAGACATAAATTTGGTGACATCCGAAGTATTTTACGGGTTCAAAATTGTAACTTTGGTATGAAGTTTGAAATATTCAAATCTCAGAACAAACAGAATTCTGCAGATATCGTAAAATGTGATTATGTTTCAGGCAAGAAGTAAAACCAAAAAAATAAAATTTCTATCACAAAAAGTCCTATTTATTATGTTTTCAGCTTCATTGGTTTACAGTAATTTGAATTAATAAAATATACCGTTTTGCTGAAATCATTGTTAACATATTGTTATTAGTCTTCTGTTGTACGTTATAAGCTAAAATTACTCTAGTAAATTAAAATAAAACTCAAGCAAATATTAATATTACTAGAAAATAAAATGAATAGTTATTTTTAAAAATGAAATATAACAACAAATTTCTTCCTTTGATTTTGCTACCACTTTTATTATTGTAACCTTTACATCCCTCAATTGGTTATATTTTAAAGAATAAAATACGAGAACATTTTTGTTGTGTCTTTAGTAACACTTAGTTCTTTAGCATGTGTAATGTGCCCAGAAAACAAAATGTTACATTTAAAGTGGTTCCTGAACCTAATTTTATTACATTAAACTAATATTTTTATAAAAATATAACTTTACTTTTCAAAATCAAAAATGCCCTACTAAATATAAACTTCTTAAATTAATTTGTAACTGATAAAGTATTCGGAATTTGAAGACATTTTAACAATATAGAAGTTTTGTTATTTATCATATTAATATCAATGTTATAAAATTAATATTCAAATTAATAACTATATTAAAATAAAAATTTCAAAATTTCAAATCACTAAAATTCTAACATTTTCAGATAATGGAAGAATCACAAAAGGCAAAGACAATTCCAAGCTTTCGAACAATATTTAATTTACCTAATCGCGTTCACTGCTAAGAACACTTTTCCAGTTCAACGTTGCACTTTTTGACAAACGATTTTGCGATTGCTTGCTAAACTCTAATCAGTCATTTCTCTCCACTGCTCGATGGCTGCCATTAAAACAATGGACTCAGAACAAACAAAAAAGGCCGCTGCAATTTACGGGCAACAAATGGATGTCGTTTCGTTTAGTAGGTGCATTTTCTCTCTTTTGGAATTCTGCTGATACTCTAACGTAATTGTGCCCTGTTTTTGCTGATTTTTGCCATCGCTTTTCGTTTCGGGCACTCGCCTGTAACTAAGGGATATCGACAAGCGATTGTCACACGCAAAGAACGTTTATTTTCCCTTGTTTGCTTTAGTTGTTTCGAAATGTGCATTATTCAATTACATTAATATGTGTCGACGTGGATTATTGATATGGTTCATTGTGTCGAAAGACGTAATGGAATCGCTTTAAGGCTTTGTGAACACTTGAAAAAATTCGAAACACTCTGGAACTTTTGGGTTTGATCGAATTAAGGATTCATTTACAGTATCAGAAACTGAAGAAGCTGTTATCTGATTTATTAATTTGCAAATAAACAGCTTGGTAATCAAAGCAACACGGACCAAAGTGTATTGCGTTGCTATCTCCTCTGATTTTGTATGCTTCTGCAATGGGACTGATGATGAAATAGGGATTGATATTACAACTTTCTTTGATGAAGGTTGTTCGTATCTTGGCAGCTAAAGTTCAGTTTTTTTCCCCTAAATATAAATAAATGTTGACCAAAATATTTTTAAGCTTGAGATTTAGTTTTAATACTTACTTCTAATCCAAATGGAGGTGCTCTATAGTATAGATTGAAAGATTTTGAGTATGTTCATTTCAACATTTTAAAATTTACATTTAGACAATTCATAGTGCTATACCTAAATCTGGTCAAAATTATGACACTTAAAAAACAGGCATCGTATTAAATTCATGTTTACCCTCCCGAGGATTGTCTTGACAAGAAATATCGTTATTAACAAAGCCATTAGCGATTCTTGATGAAAGAAATATCTAGTAATTGAAAGAAAAATGACCAGATCTTGAGCTAGTAATCATAAAAATAATCGGCAATGTATTGATGACGGTATATTTTTTTTGTCATTAGCAACATTGATCAGATCTTGATGGACGATAATCCCGTCGAAATCATTTGAAAGATTAAATGCAGCCACTTGAAAGTGTCTTAATGTATTCATTTGCATCTGTTAATGCACTGGATAGTTTGCTCTGTGAAAAAAAATTACCAAAACAACCCGAAACCTGTGTTTGGTCAATACGACACTTGGTGGAACATTGGCCGAAACATGCGGTATAAATTACGAAATAAAGAAATGATCACAATATCATATCTATAGATTACTCTTTATTATTATAGAACTCCATCAGAAAGGTGTGTAATGAAATAGTAAGTTGGAAAGCTCCCTCTAGAGCTGCCACATGTCGTGGTAAAACAGTCAAACGAAACACTTATACTATCTTTTGGCATATCATACCAAGCAGTCTGAAGCTGCTGCTCCAGATTTACCATATTTAAGGAGTGGGGTAATTAGCGGCCTACCGTATCAAATATATAAGGGGGGGGGATTTGTGAATCATGTCCAAGGAAGGGTTTCCAGACCATGGAAGTACTTTATGGAGATAAAAGTCGTATGAGGCCGGGATGATTGGTATACGGCCCAGGAAAATAGATTGTTATACACGTGACATGTACTGCAAAACACCAGGTTACATGTCAAGCTTCTCTTGTACAGTCAATCCCCTACAAAGGGGATTGACTGTACAAGTAATGGATCCCTACACCATTACATTAATATTATAGTGGTGGATCGCTCAACAGTAAACGCAAGGCAAAAGCTAAATTCGTCGCTCAATGTGATACGTTGTCATAACATGCTTGCCCATGACTGTCCGGTACAACAATCTAGACACAACCACATATATTCGGTAGTCGTAGTAAGATATATTAATTGGAGACGTGTCTAAAATTCGTCATCCCTGGTGTCGGGTTATGAATCGCAATACTACAGAAAGCTGAATATCGGACTACATGCATCGTTGGATAGTTTATAAGGAAAATATTTGAGCCGTTTCAGTTTGTGTCACTATCATTCTATTCACTCTCTCACATTTGTCCATCTGCGCAGACCAAATGTGGGCTCTGGGGTATGACTAGCTTCATTGAATCACAGTAGTCAGCAAAGTTACACGACCGCGGTATGCGTCTCAATTGACGGTTGATTTGTCGACAAGACAACCCTGTTTCCAGTAGTTTTACAATGCGTTCATTTGTCCTAGTCGTACAGTTGAGTAGACTGTGTTCGTGTGCGTAGTGTAGGAATTCTCGGTCACAAATGATGGCAAGTTAATTGCCACTTCAATCAAGAATACTCACAGCGTTACTCTGACAACTCTCCAATTAGTATATAGAGACACCCTGGCCATTCATTGGCACACAGACTTTGATGATCATTTGAATGTTCTGATACATTAGATTTTCCATCAAATTTAATAGTGATTGATGAATGTTTCTGGTTGCTTTGATTTTGTTTGGCACACTGTGTATTAATTCGTATTGCGGTAATAAAATGGGTAAGTAGATAGATACAATGAGATAATGAAGACGGTTCGTAATCAATCTCGAAGGAAAAGATCCGAGAACGACGTCTCTTTTGAACGGTCAAATAGTGAGACCCAACACGTAAGCTGGTACACTACTTTCCAAACTTCCACATAATCCAAACATGAGGACATTATTTGAGGTCACAACATATTCCCCACATTCACGACTGTCTTTGGTTGGATCAAGTTTCGAACTCACAATACTCCGATTGCCAATATGTGACTCCGCCAACGCGTTATAACAGTCCAGTAACATTAGTAAATTTTAAAAAATGACTATTAGATAATTATGTAAATGTGTTTCTTCTAAGAAGAAGAGAACTGTAAAAATGCACTTCTTTTTGGATGCATATCAAACCCATCAGTTCAACGAATTGCAATTTCTTCAAATCATAACATATACTCCATGGATTCTTGATTTGTTACAGCATTTTCCTGCCAGTTATGTGCTTGATTCTTAAAATCTGATGGATACGCTGCAGTTAAGAAAAACATAGATAAAGAAAGTTTCATCGTAGCAGTAAATAGAACAAAATGCCCCTAGTGATGGTGATAGACAGTCATCTAGCAAACTACTTTCTAGCGTGGTGAGCAACAATCACGAAAGTCCGTAGAAAAACCATTTTACATGAGTAACAGTCATTTGTGTAAGTAAATCAATGAAATAAATTAATAAATGTGATGGTAAAATGCTTTTCTTGGTCCTA
This sequence comes from Metellina segmentata, assembly GCA_947359465.1. Lineage (NCBI taxonomy): Eukaryota > Metazoa > Arthropoda > Arachnida > Araneae > Tetragnathidae > Metellina > Metellina segmentata. The sequence goes on from OX375879.1 coordinate 76,311,231, forward strand.
GTGTAAACAAAAATGAAAATAGTTTATTATTGATTACAATTATATGTAAATTGATTTGTGACTATACAACACGTATGATTTTGATTGTCTGGTAGAAAAAGGATCAATTATACAAAAACAAACACACTAAATTTAATTTTCATGATTCATAAAGTGGATTTAGAAATAAATACAACCCGTATAAATGCACTTTTGGAATGACACTGGAATATAGTGTGACCTACTCTTTAAATTATAAAATAGCCCACAACTTGTATATAGGTGTATTTTATTATGTTTAGTGCAATGTTCACTTTTACATGTATTTCAACCCTCCAACACCTCTTTGGTCAGATTCTAAACTTTAATTATCCAAAATAAAGCAAATTGTATTACATAAACGCAACCAACCAATCGGGCTTGTGATCAGGGTGTATGCTAGCTTCTAGTATGTAATTATTTTTTACTGAGCTCAGAACAGTGTTTATCTCTAACAAATTCTTCTTTGACGACATAAAAAGCATGTCGAAAAACACGCCAATTACTACAAAAATCTCTATATTAACACGTTTGCTGCTGGTCACTTTTTCCTCAGAAGCCGACTTACTTTTTACAACAAATATGGTTCAAAAGTGCTCCAATACCAGAATAGATTGGCATGGCATTCGAGGTACTTTTAGTTATTGCCCCACCGTAGAAATGTTTATTCTTACTAACTAATAAAGCTATAAATTCGAAACCACATACCTTTACAACTAGCTAACCTTTACTCCACGCCAATACTACGCCAATACCACGCCAACAACTAAGATATAATGCTAATTGAAGCGGAAAACGATCACTCGCTGCCGTGAGATCAGCAACGAACGTGTTAAAGCTGTACCTAAATATCATAAAGTGTGGGAGATTGTTGTAGTGTTTTAAAGGAAATTCTGAATATACGATGTAATGTCCGCACAATCTATGTAAATAGTCCACCGTGCATAGTTGTTTAACTAAGTGATTTATAGCAACATTACTTCCCTCTCTGCGTTCACCAAAGTAATATTTAGTGTACCTCTCGATCAGATCTGTAGCAAGACAACTATGTAAAGTAGTTTAACATCTATTACAATGGTCAGATACTTTTTGGCCAGACCTAAAATATTTTACCTTTACTAACAATATGTCAAGCAATGTGCATTCAGGGGAACCACTGTTTATATCAATCACTCTCAATACAAAACCACATATGATTATGTTCACTAAATTGATTTAATAAGAAACTCTTTGGAAGTTCTGCCTGCGTTTTGAATCAAGCAAGCCGCTTTCCATCTTCCTGTCTGGCCCCTTCCGCTTTGGAGTGTCGCAAGCCGAAAGTGGAATAGCGCTTTATTGGAAATCGTTGGCAACATTTCTGTATTTGAGTAAGTGGAGGCTGTTTTAGGACGGTGGATGCAGGCATGTGTTGGAGGTACCTTCGTAGAGAAGAAAGCAAAAGCAGAGTGGTATCGATTCAATTCGGGAAGAACACATTGAAAGACGTAATTGAATGTTAAACAAGGAACATCATGTTAAAGCGGGTGATATTTAATTGGAAAAACGTTTTATTTCACAATCTTTGTGCTGTGAATCAGAAAAGGTAAACACATTATTAACCTCAAGTTAAATCTTTAAGCTTTGGTATTACGTGTAAATTAATGGACATTCCACGCTGGAATTGAAATGGCTTCCTTTAAATGAATAGCTAAGAATTTAAGTTCTCAATAAATGAATGATTAAGTCCTTGTAGGGATTGGGGTAATTACCGTCTTGATAGGACAATGCGTTTTGTATGAATAGTGGATTCGGTTCCTGTGAGCTGCATTAAATACTTTTCTCTTTGTGAACGAGCAATAGTTTCTCTTTGAACACAATTCAATGGCACATTGTGTTGCTCCAGTGTGACCTTAATTAAAAAACCTATCTACCCAATACTGTTCATTAGAATAAAGACTAAGTAGGACTGAAATCTATATACATAATTCTCTTACGTGGCACGCAAAAAAAAACGTTATTTGTTATCGCCTTTTGGCAACACTGTACAATTGTTTGTTTTCCACGAAGCCTCGAGATAGAATTGAATTTATAGCGTTATCGGATAAAATTGTATTGAAAAAAAAAAGAATATTTGTCGAGCTGTTGCAGTTTACAAACGACATGCTCGATTCCAAATCACCAAATTCGATCTCTAAAGCAGTGATCATATTTCGAGTCAAAATTTTCTCAAAGTGTTCATTTGAATTCCATATTATTCGAGTTCTGATTCCAGAGGTACTGTATAATTTTTCTGTAGAACATCAAATTTATATTTGAAGAATATATTTTTGGAATATCAAATTTTGTAAACATTGTCTTCATTGATGCGAGCAAAGCGAACCAATGAGGATTGCAAAGCAATCATCCGGGGGTTGGCGAGCGTTAACGAACAGGGGACGCGCTCCCTTGTAAATAAATATTCCTTAACAATGACTAAATTTCTTGTTTTTAATGATTTGGCTGTAAAAGTTTTGAAGATTATCTTTCATAAATTATTAAAATTTAACCATCATTTTGAGTAAAATAATTCACTGGATACTACATTAAATTCAAGATTTAGTCATCGATATGCATTTTATAAAAATGAAGAAAATTTTATTAATCCTCCAAGTGGTTTCGATGCGTTTATTCAAATGTGACTAATTTTGCTGATGTCGAGATATATCGTCATCAAGAATGTGAATCGAATTCCGAAGGTTGAATATATTGCAGTTTTGTTATGATTACGAGATAAGATCAGGTGTGATTTGCTTTTGACCATATATCTCTTTCATCAATATCTGGTCAGTTTTGGAAATGGCGAGATACCTCGACAAGACAGCCTTCAAGAGGATTAACAAAATTCATACGCAAAAACGTTCGTCCTTAAATGTAGACTGGTTCCATTTAGTCGAGTAAAAGTATTTCATAAACTAAACAACTGTATCAGAGAAAATTATTTAAATGTAGTTTAAATTAAATTATTCGTACATTAATGATTTCAAATTTTGTTATTTATGTAAGATATCGTATTGCATATTATGGGTTTTTCCTAAATGTTAATGCTGTGCAAGATTAAAACTTAAATTCCAAAATCCACATAAATTTAATTGTTTCAAATGACTATTTACGAATTTTAATTTATTAATTTGATGTCCTAATGAAAGATACAACAAATTTGATTGGGTTCAGGGAAATTGTTGTATCTAGCTAACTGTAGAACTAGATAATTCATGCTCCATACTGTCCAATAGGTGTATTGAAATATGTGATTTTGAAACATATCACTTAAATATTTCTATTATTCCCTTGTTTTGCATAACAACGATAAATTAATATTAATTTCTTGAAACATTATCTTGATTGGAACGATAACAGATTGTCTGTTAATAATCAGTAGCAAATGTGGGAAATTTAGAAAGTTCCCTTTAAAAAATGCTAGATATTTGATAGTGATAGATAAATTATAGTAAACAAGAGTATATTCCTTCTAATTTAAAAGCAACAATATGTGATTTTTTATATATTTTTTATATTTTCCTTTTTTTATAATTGAATAAAACAGTGCATTATACCTTATTCTTAATTACTATTTCTTTTGTTTTACAAAACAGCTGATCTGTTTTGCTCTTATTTGGCAGCATGAACACCATCGTCTGATTTGGTAAATTTTGGTACTGAACAAAACATTATGTAATACTGCAATGTTACTTATGTTTTTAAAGGCTCACAATTAATATTTTCGATCAACGGATTAAATGTCTCTTTAGTGAGATTATAACTGTCTTCGAGTTCTTCTTGTTAAAATGAGACTTTAAAATCTTTCGGCAATAACTATAAGGCAAATAACGACATGAATTATTGCTTTATTTTGTAATAATATGCTGTGCATGCCTTGTTAACTTTTTCACTCACAACTAATAAGTAGATTGAATTTCATTTTCAAATTTTTTTTGTCTAAGGAGAGAATGCTTTGTTTGTGTGTGTGTTTATTCAGAATGAGTGACTTCTTTTGTTCTCATTTAAAGAAATGAATATCATACTGTGATTTTAATTTTTTAACATTCTTTTATTCGCAAAATTAAATATGATATTTATGCTATTCAGTACAACAGAATAATTTGTTTTACTTTTTAAACGTTGTATAATTTCAAATTTACTTTACTTACGTTACATTGTTGTTCTTAATGAACAGAGAAATTGTATTTTATTTTTTCCTCCTTATTCGTTCCTTTCTTTGATGCAATAATGCATGTTTATCTGTGTCTACATCCGAAAAAATGAGGAGACACCATTAGACGAACAGAACTCTCCATGTAAGTGCGCTAAAGCTAGAATCCATGTATGACAGCCAAACAACTCGCAAACTATAACGGAGTCAGTATCAGACTGTACAATCCCCTGTAGACATTTATGAGACATGCCTGATAGGGCTTTATCCAGACACAGATCCGTACATAAACCCGAAACGGTTGTAAACGCGACTCGTACGAACGAACAATTTGTTTCAATCAAGTGCCCAGTGGAAGTGTTCCCGAGCCCAGGCGAGGCGTACAGTTGTTTGTTGAGTATGCAAAACGCTGCACGATCCTCACCTTATAGTTTTTGAGCTCTCAACATTGAATTTCGTTGTTATTTGAGCCAATGTTGCACGCCTATAGCGTTTAAAGATTATTGTCAGCCAACGATGGTCACATTCACTGTCTTTTTAAGGTTACATTGCTGTCGTATGTTACATGTTTTGCTAGAATTCTTGTAGTCACGATACACTTTTGAAAAGGTAGTAAGTTAAAATCTAAACTTTTTCCTCTACCTTCGATACGCTATCAATCTTATAACGAACTTCTACTGTTAAACCGTGTTTAAAATCGCTAATATCGTGATAACTCGCCATTCTCACTGAGGAAATAGCTTTATCACAAATGGACGGCTTAAAGTTACAATGGTGTAAAACACTTTCTTAAAAATTATACTTAGACACAGAAACCAGATACAATATAACCAAATTTAGCTAAAGATTATATTATATCTCTGGTCAGACACACAGAAACCAGATCTAGATAGGTCAATCTGTTAACTGAAAACGTGAAATTAGTCAGATCTTTATGACTGATGGCAGTGGAAGTTCTGACTTTTTTCCAAAAAAGTGAGTTACACCACTGTAACTTAAACCCGTCCAAATGTCTATCGCTTTATAAATTGACTGGCAGACTCGACCAATAACTTGCATAGTGGTGTTGCTGTGTATTTTGCATTGACTCTTCTGTGCCAGTTTTTCTAGCACTTCGGTGTATATACTACTGTTCTCTAAATTAAGTTTTGTTGTGTTTCACCAGAGATGCATCAACTAAAATTTTTACCTTTTATATTTTATTATATAACTATAATGTATAAGTTCATTATTTGATATTGCACGTCTTATGTCTGACGCACTATGTCAAAAAATGACACTTGCAACCAACCCCTTTACTTCATGCGGCTATGGCGAGCCAAAAGGTTGGACACCCAGCTTTAAATCTTAGAAAACAAATATCCGCCTTCATATCCGTTTAGTATTCAAAACTGAAATGTTTTCAAGTCTTCGTACCCTTTTCGTATTGACTTCAATGATTGAACGCAACTTCCCATTTGCCAGTCGCAGTGTGCCGGGGCTTCGTCATCTGGATTCCATGTATCCCCCGAAGGCGCCTGAGGGGTACACCGTTAGGGTGGGGCACCGTCAGGATCGACAGAGAGGGGAAGGGAAATGAAATGGGAATTTTTATTGGGCGTTTCAATATTAAAGATGACTGAGCACAGTCGAGGTAATCCTTTTTGTGATCGGAAGTAAATTGCAAAAATCGGAATGGGTGTTTCCAAAAAAAATAATATTGTTTTCGTGTTTCGATATTTGCCTATAATTAAATTAAGATGGCCATGCAAGGGTAATAGTACCTTAACCGGTCGAATAAGATGTTTTGTAGAGAAATGTAGTTTATTTAAACTCTCACATTTTAATGAAGTATAAACTACTCTACTACTACGCCACCAGATATGCATACAATGCGACTGCTTTGGGGGTGTTTTTCGTGGTATGGCCTGGCACCTTTGCATGTTGTTCCTGGTCAATTGAACTCCAACGCACACATGAACATTTTGGACAATCAAGTTCTTCCTAGGCTCTGGCAGTTTAATGGAATGGACGAATGTTACTTCCAGGACGACAACGTTCCATGTCATGTTGCAGCCTCTGTCGAGCAGTGGTTTCACGATATGGATGTAAAAAGTCTTCCCTGGCCTGCTCAGAGTCCCGACCTTAGCCCCATAGAACATTTGTGGAACGAGTTGGAGCTACGCAAACAGACTAGGGAACCACGTCCGAAATCTACAGCTGAGCCAGAGACATTCTTGTAGCAGTAATGGAAACAAATACCCACAGCTGTGTATCAAAACCTTGTTGAAACTATGCACAGAAGGGTTGTTATTGTAATTGCAGCACGTGGGGGACCATCCCCCTATTAAAGCATGTATTATTTCCCTTATAACATCACATCTTGCTGTCCGGTCCATTATTGGAGGGTATTGTATATGGACTGGACTGGACTATCAGTTTCGAAGCATCCTATGTAAGTCAGCCCATCTCCACATCATAAAGAGGAAATAAAATTTTAAATAAAGTCTAATAACAAGGGTGGGTGAATTTTAAATAAAAAAATAACTGCAGAAAAGTACTTCAATGTTGAAGAAACCATTAGCCACGCCAAGCTCCTAGAGATTGGTGTTAACCCTCCCATCTACTGACATAAGCCCCATAGAACATTTGTGGGTCGAGTTGGAGCTACTCAAACGGACCATAGAACCCAGTCCGAGATCTACAGCGCGAGCTGGCAAAATTCTTGCAGCAAGAATATACACAAATTCCATAGCTGTGTATCAAAAACATGTTAAAAGTATGCCCAGATGAGTTGCTAATGTAATTGTAGCACGTGGGGGATCATCCACCTATTAAATCATATATTATTTCCCTTATGCCATCACACCTTTCTGCCCGGTCCATTATTGTAGGGTATTGTATTTCCACCTAAAGTTTGTGGATGTCCGATAGCATTGTAGCCCGGTTTTAAGAGTAGCTTATTAGGAACCAGAAGGTTGTGAGTTCGAACAATGCAACTAAAGAACCATGTATGTGTGGGCTAGTGCTAGTTGAATCTTTGGTGGCCACAAAACTCATCACGTTGGTATGGTGTAGAAGTTTGTAGGGTTTGGTGCTAGATCTGGTGTGACCTCGACATCTGACCATGTTTCGATTTTTCGAGGCGTTGTCCTCGAATTGTTTCTCTTTGGGATTAATATCGGACCGTTACCAATATATCAATGTGTTGCTCCAGTGCGACGTTAATTTAATTACCTACCTAACTAATTGATTATTTACGTAACTACATAATAAACTACTGAACTACATAATAAAGTTTATTACCATTATACCTCGATCTGATAAAAAAAAGAGTGCCATCAAACTTATATTTATTAAGGTATCTCGGATTTATTAGTTTACGTTATCTAAAACGCATCATTACTTTTACTAGACGTAAACAAATAACAACACTGAAACCAGTACAAGAAATCACAAAATCAGCTATTTCAAGAATTTGGAACGTAGCAACATGGATGTTCTCAAAAATATTCTTTAAAAATTGCATCCAATGCATTTTCTGCTCGTAAGTTGAAGAGGAAAAACGCAAAACGCAGCTCAGCTATCGGATCGAATCAACGTATATTTAAATATATTATTAAAACTTAAACTTGCGTAAGCAGAAAGTTATTTTACAGTTAGCAATATCTTTTTATCATTACTACATACCATAAATTTACTCAGACTTTCGTTTTGTAATCTAATTACTAAACTATTAGCGTACTACGATAAATGTTTACGAGTAATGTTTTGTTCTCCGTAACAGGTTATTGACGTATTCAGTAATCTGATAGAAAATAAACTTTAATGTTTAGTATCTCATTACCAGTTATGTATCATTAAAAATAGCTTATTAGTTTGATAAATAAAAATCCTTTACCCCCCCCCCCGCCTGAGAATATATGTCTCGTAGACAGTTTAAAATATTACATTTTTATATGCCTACAATGTACAAATTTTCTGCTTTAAGTTTTATACACCAATTTGGATTTGAGTACGAGTATATTTTGCTATAGGAGGGCTAATTACAAGTGTATATATGATTCCTAACAGCTGTGATTCCTACAAATATCACCACTCAGACTGAGAGTTAAAATCAGCACATTAAAACCAAGTGCCACGGTATGGACCAGATTTTATTTCGCAAGGGACGCAAAAGGTAGGATGGATTTTTTTCGTTTAAATAATCACATTAAATGTGCTATTTGGTTTTACCACACTGTTAACAAAACAATTATTATCTAAGCATATATAAGAGCTTGGTTTACTTAAAGAAGGAAATGGCTATGCTGTATGATTATTTCGCAAATATTAAAAATAAATTACATTAAATGATATTAAAGAAACAATTAATTATTGTTTTTATCATTTGCTTTTTATTTTTATATCCTTGTTGGGCGATTGACATGATAATTAGATATGCTCTTATAACATTGATTATCTGAAGTAATGTGGAGAGAAGGCATCTCAAAATTACCAGAAATTCAAATAATATGGACGTGGTAACACAAAACAACCAACACAAGATTCAGAATAAACGAACTGTACTTCATGTAACTACTGTTATAACCAAAATAATCACGAATCAAGTCGCTCACGGTAGCCTTGTTGGTGGAGTCGTGGATTTACAACCGGAGGGTTGCGAGTTTGAAACTAGAGCCAATCAAAGACTGTCGTGTACGTAGAGGCTGGTGCACTTTGAATCTGTCATTGCCTCACTTTGGCGTGGTGTGGAAGTTAGGAGAATGGTGTGCGGCTCAGGTTTTGACCTCGTCCTCTGACCGTTATTGAAGATTACGAAGTTCTGTCCTCGAAATCTTTCCTTCGGGATAGATCTTGGAATGTCGCCCGTAGCTCGTATTGCTCCAATTCGACGTATTTTCAGCTACGTAACTGCTATAGAACAAGTATTAATACCAATCTGGTCTCAGATTTGTGTGCTCCAGAATTTACAGTGATAATTTTACAATAAATCTCGATGTAAAATTGCGAAATTCAAAAACTTTCTTGGAAAAGACTGTGCAGTAATCTTCTATTTCCCAGCATTTTATCTACCATGTGAATAACGTGCTTGAAGCTTCGAGCTTTATTGAAGTTTTATATTGAAAGCTTCAAAAAATTCAGAGTCCAATTTACCTCGGTAATTATTTAACGTTACAAAGGAGCGACATAACGGGCTATTAGCGAGTGTCAGAGATCATTATGAAGGGAAATTTCCGAGAACAACACCGTCATTTCGAATCACGGTGAGATGACGAGGTGAACATCTGAGCAAGCATCATACTCTCCAAACTTCCGCACCACACCAACGCGAACACATTTGAGAAAACAACAGATTTAACGTGCATCAGTCCCCGTGTACACAAGCGTATTTGCTTGGACCTAGTTTCAAACCCGCAACCCTCCAATTTGTAATCCGTTACTCTTCAAACTGTTTTACCGCGACCCTAAAATTTAGCTCCTATAACATGGACACTCGATTATTCGGAGCTCGAACAGTCAAAGTTGTAATATATGGGAGACGATACTTAAGATAATACAACAAAAGTGTGTAATAATTGTTTTCATGTTTTTAATAAATAGTCACAAAACGTATTATATCATATAATTAGTAGAATAAATCCTCCATAGCCATCGAGCTCCAGAACTTGCAGATCTTGTCACCAAGGCTTTTGGAGGACTCTAAACTTTTGCACTAGTACTGTATGCATAGACACGACAGCAACAACAACAACAATTAGTAGAATACCCGGATTAAATTGATTAAACGTTGATTGAAAATGGTTTGAATAATATTTTTTTTCTTCTCAAATCATTAAAATGAGCGAAAAATAATTTTTATATAGTTTATGACATTTTCATAGCCTCTGCAATTTATTTTAGACGGAATTCGCATGCTTGCTTCATTCATCCATATAATACATTTCACATACAATGAGACAAATCTTCAAAAGGTATCAAGATATGGATCGAGATAAGATATGGATCAAGATAAGATATGGATCAAGATATGGATGAAATAGATTTTGACATTTTAATAGCTTCTGCTATTTACATTAGACGGAATTCGCATGCTTGCTTCATCCATTCATATAATACATTTCACATACAATAAGACAAATCTTCAAAAAGCGATAGTGGTATTATCGAATAAAAAGCGAGAATATTTAATTTTAAATTTCTTCATCGGATCTAAAATGAGAAAAAATAAGTTTGGATACACTCATCCATTCCTTCTTCCAAAAAAAAGGTTAATTTAAAAAGCGAATACCACCAATACAAAACAAGCAGCGTAACGGAGTTATTATTTCCAGCTCACTTGAATGGCAGACATGCTAAGCCCCGGCATGTTGCAGCCCCTGTCGTCGCAAGGCAACCCCTCCGCTGCCTTGTATTCGCACCTCCGTAAGCCGGATGTTTGAAATTACCTCGGGCAGTTACGCAGTTTCTTTTCAACCTATAAATATTGAATCTATGTATCTTTTCTCTGAGCCCTATCTCGCGGCGTGTACATATATTTGCTCTTTCCCAGTCGCGCTGCTTTTTTACTCCTTATTTGTTTCATTCATGCGACAGGGACGGATAAAATAGTTGGAGGCGCTTTCGGGTCCCCTCCTTTTACTCTATGTCAAATAACCTACAAATTATGCTGGGTCATTATTGCTCAAGCAATGATTCCCTGCAACGATTGGAAGAGACTTTTTCTTGTCGAATAGGGTAGAAAAGCGTGGGCTTTATGGATAGTTTTATGAGGAGAGTTCAGTTCCGAGTCACGATATTTCTTAGTGTAGTATCTTTATGCCTTAAAATACACATAATGACTAAAACCTTATCGCACATTCATTGATCTAAAGAATCTTAGGACACATTCTATTGGTCAATGAGGCAAAAATTGGTTAAAGTCATGCAGGAAAGACTACATGTTGCAGGACAAATATATGCGTGTGGCCTACATACATAATGATTATACCATTAAAATCTATTGGTTGAAAGAATGCTGGGGTATTATATAATAGGGTAGAAAAGCGTGGGTTTTATGGATGGTTTTATGATCGAGTTCAGTTTCAACTCACGAGATTTCTTAGTGTAGTATCTTTATGCCTTACAATATATATAATGACTAAAAAATAATCGCACATTCATTGATCTAAAGAATCTTAGAACACATTCTGTCAGTCAATGGGACAAAAATTGGTTAAAGTCATGCAGGAAAGACTTCATGTTGCAGAACAAATATATGCGTGTGGCCTACATACATAATGATTGTACCATCAAAATCTGTTGGTTGAAAGAATGTTGGTGTATTATTGAACAAGCAGTGATTCCCTGCAATAGTTGGAAGGGACTTTTTCTTGTCGCATCGGGTAGAAAAGCTTGGGTTTAATGAATGGTTTTATGATGTGAGTTCAGTTTCAACTCATGTGATTTCTGATTAGTGTAGTATCTTTATGCCATACAATACACATAATGACTAAATAATCGCACATCTATTGATTTGAAGAATCTTAAGACATATTCTATTAGTCAAGTAGACAAAAACTGGTTTGAAGTCATGCAGGAAAGACTGCATGTTGCAGAACAAATATATGCTTGTAGCCTACATACATAATGACTATATAATCAAAATATATTGGTTGAAAGAATTCTGGTAATCTGATATTAGTCAATAATGAAAAAACTGGTTTGAAGTACTGAATGTTGATGAACAAATATATGCTTGTAGCCTATACTAAATAGTGATAAAATAAACTAATAAATTTGTTGAAAGTATTCTAGGAAATATTATATAAGTCGATAAGGGAAGAACTGGTTTGTAGTCATGCAGGAAAAACTCCATTTTGCAGTAAAAATATGTTTTTATCCTACACACATAATGACTAAATAATAAAATCGATAGGTTGATAGAAATCTAGGAAATATTACATTAGTCAATAAGTGAAAAACTGGTTAAAATACATGGACAGAAAGACTGAAGGTTTCAGAGCGAATAAATGCGTGTGAACCCCTTTGATAGTGAAAAAGTGTAAATCAGATTGATTATCGAAACGATTGTCCAAGAATAGTATTTCTATTTAATGAAATTAAATCTGAATGAAACTGTGTGGGTGGTTTTGGATTTTATTACTCAAGGGCCATATTTTACCATGATGTGTTAGACAAGACAGACACTATCAAGTAGTGGACACACGAAGATAAAGTTTTACTCACACAGAAGAGGTAAAAACACCCTGAGAGGAATCGAACCTTCACCACCTACATACACAACTGTTGGGTTACTAGCCTAATCAATGTACCCAGAGAGCCACAACGGACAACATGATAACAGAATCCAAGCGTTTTGGTTCACTTTCTTATTGAATTGAAAAACTTCAGAAAAATAGTGGGTATAACGTTTATTAAATGCACAGTAGGCCCTGGCTTCGAATCTAGGTTCCGTCATTTCATCCCTGTAGTGCCTAAGGTCGTAAAATTCTGAGATCAGAAATTAAATGCAAAATAAAAATGTACTAGAAAGATCTCTTAAAACTTCCTCCAAGTAGATATCATTATGGGATGTCTTGTGGGCTGAACAAAATGTATGATTTTTTAGAAGCTATCTTATTTTTCTAGGAGTGCGATATGCAGAATATAAAGGAACAAACCCCTATTCTCCTCAACATTAGAAAACCCAACTGCCTTAACTCAGCATTTTTATTCTAACTAGATGCATGTCTAGAATTGCTTTCACCCAAACTTTCAACTAGCTATAACTCTCATTTGTATACAAAATAATGTCTTGAACCTCCAAGTAGTTTCGACGAGAAATCTCGTCCATCACGATCTGACCGGTTACGAGTTATCTCGTCATCAATATTCTGTCGATTTTTTTTATAATGACGAGATCAAGATCTCGTCAGATTTTTTGTAATTATGAGAATGATCTCGTCCATCAAGATTGGATCGATTTTGCAATCACCACGAGGATGGCAATCATTAGACAGATTAATGTAAAAACAATGTGCACTTGATCTACACGATACTTCTTTATTTCTTACAATGTAATATCAGCCATTCAAGCAAAGTAATTTGTATTGACCACACGGTTTCACTTTTCCCAATAAAGCTAATATTTTATGCCCCGCAGAACTTTGATGCATGCATAAATGAGAGATTCGCTCGCATTTGCTGTTATTCTTTCAGAAAAGATGACTATGTGAAAAGTCTTGAAGAAACTGGTCCAAAAACACGGCACGCTGTTTTTGTAGAGGCCAAAGAAAGCATCCGAGCAGGAGCTGCTGGAGGAGCAAGGCTACTGTGGAAGCTTTTATAATGCATTTAGAGCCGATGCGGTGAAACGGCGAGAGACGACGACACAGCTGCGACGCTTGTCCTCCTCTTCATCTTCTATGAAGGGACATCGACTGCCACAAGGGCTCATTTAGCGACAGTTTGGCGACTTTGGCGAGCAACTGAAGAAAAGGCTTTATGAGATGTCTGAGCTTGCAGATAAGGCCAATGAACTGATGTATTCAAGATTGGGTAGTAGGCTTGAAAAGTTTATTTTCACATAATTCACAGAAACAGTATGAGAAACCCAGAAAAACGTTTAGAGGACACGAAGAATTCAAGTTAAAAAGGTCCGTAAATTCAGCATTGCTCGAAGAACGCATTAAGGAAAATAAAAAGGATAAGTACTTGAATTCACGTCGCACAAAACAACACAACGGATTATTGGTAACGGCCCGGGATCAATCCCGAATGTAATAAGCTAATAAGCCAAGGACAACGTATCGCAATTTTGTACCACGGTCAGATGACTAGGTCAACACCTGAGCTGTTACTCCTTACTCCACAATCCAAACTTCCGCACCACGCGAACATGAAGACAATATTTGAAGTCACGACAGATTCCACACATTCACGACGGTCGTTGGTTGAATCGAGTTTCGAACTCGCAACCCACCCCTTGTGAAGCTGCTACTCTGTCAACCAAGCTACCTCTGCCTCTCATGAAAGGGAAATGTCAGATAGACAGTACGAGAAACTGAATAACAGGCTTCAAGAGATAGGGAATCATCCAGTTGTAAAGGTTTAGAATGGCTCAAACAAAGCATTATGGTAAAATGAAATTATAGGAAACTGCGCAAATAAATCCCCTTCAATTAATAATGCACATTTGACAGACAAAAGTGAATATTTTCATTGCTTAATAGATAAACATCAAGTTACTTTATGCGTCCATGAATAATGTTATTAAAATTGAGTCTGAGTTTCGACAAAGATTTAATGAAATGCCAGCGGCTATTATGGAAACGCGTAATTACCGTTGTAACATCCGGATTCCCAATCGTACATTGCTCACGAATCCTTGTTTCGAAGCTATCAAAGTCACTAGTAGTCAATATGATGTTATGCTCTTATAATTCACTTTTCAACTAACAAATTATTTGATATTTCATTGTGGATGGGGGTTCATTGTATTTCATTTCATTGTCGTCATTTGAAATGCGTCCTGAACATTGAATGGGAGGCAAAAGTCATGATTGGTGGTATAGTATCATAGTCACAATGTCGATAATTTGGAATATGACAACAGTCGTATCCTTCCAATGTGTATTCTGAATCTTCACTTTTACTATATACGTCGGGATGTGCAACAGTTAATAAAGAAGCAATTGCTCTTCCAAGGAATCTTTTTCCCTTTCTTGAACCATCAAATTTCGTCCTACAGGTGAACTTTCGTTAATCAACACTACAGATGTTTCCTTCAAGTGCTAAGCAAGAACATAGGATTAACAGTAACAATTTCGTTGTATAATGAAACTACAATGATATCTAAACAATTTAAAATATGTATTCGTTAATTCAAAGATAATAATAATAATTTTTATAAGTTTTATAACAATAATTTTTAATAATAATTTTGTATTCGTTATAAAATATGTATTCGTTAATTCATAGATAATAATAATAATTTTTATAAGTTCTTTAACAATAATTTTTAATAATAATTTTATTACAAAATTTTTATAATAATAATAATAATAATTTTTATAATAATAATAATAATAATTTTTATAATAACAATAATAATAATAATTTTTATAATAATAATAATAATAATAATAATTTTTATAATAATAATAATAATAATGATAATAATTTTTATATTAATAATGATTTTTTATAATAATAATAATATTAATGATAATAATTTTTATATTAATAATAATAATAATAATTTTCAAATTAATAATAATAATAATAATTTTTTATAATAATAATAATAATGATAATAATTTTTATATTAATAATAATAATAATAATAAAAGAATATGTTAACTTCCAGTAGATTATATTCTTGATAGAGTATTATTTTTTATTTGGATTTTCATTAAATGATTCTTTTTCGCTGCATGAGAGTTATTTAGATCGATACTTACTGCTTGAAGTTCACTCGGTACCTGGTTCAACGAGAGACGAAATTTTGAGATAATCAGACTTAGCTTTTAGAGTGTCGGAGTTCTCCGAGTAGTGTACTATTATGTTTACCCAACAACACACATACAAATTAAAGACGCACTGATTGAACGATTCATAGGGGTAAAATATTATATTGATCATGAAGAACAAAACTGGTAAGACATCATGTACGAAAGACTGCAGAACGGATATAAGCGTGGGAATATAACACGAAACCCAAATACCTATCTGTTTGTATAAATGCGCAACATCCACAAACTGACGCCTGCTCATAATTAAAATTAAGCAACTAAATGCAAGCATCCATGGACAACAATTTGTAATGAATAAAACTAATTTGTAGCGTTTGATCTCAATATATCCAGGAGTGTAATAAGTCTGTATGGAATGTATAGCTCAATTAATACTCCGAGTGCTTTTGACAAGGTACCTCGTCCATCAAGATCCGATCTATTTTGGCAAGGACAAGAAATCTCGTGATATTGCCGAGTTTCTTATGACTTCTAATGATGACGAGATCAACACCTGGTCACTTTTCTTCTTATGACGATAGATCACGTCCATCAAAATCCAATCCGATTTCCTAATGATAGGCTATCTTGTCGAGGATATGATTACAAGGAGCGTTAAAATATCGATCTGTTTTTGCGTGGGTTGTTTTGTTTTATACTTATAAAGAACTCAACTAACTAACTAACACCAACGCACACTCCTGTGCCTAGTGTCGTGAGACACTGTGCCAGTTTAAATAAGTGTGGTTGTATGAGTAGAACATGCCACCGAGGTGACCTGTCTACCCAGAATGTTAGAGCACATTATATAAATACATCATTACATCTATACAGTCTTTCCATTAAATCATTATTATTATTAATCAGCTCATTATTAATAAGTGTGTTATCAAAATAATGGAAACACTCTGGATTAAAAGGAATCCTTTAATAATATGACTGTCTATGAAGGTGCCTCTTAACTATAATTATTGACACTGGAGAATCCAGAGGCTGATTGAGTTTTGTGGTCATTTTGGCTGCAGTTGTTTTCCTTTTTGACGTTACAGTCCGCTTCAATACCCATCGGTCTCTTTCACTCAGCTTTTCCTTCCGTCCGCTATTTTTCTTTGCCGAGCTTGTATTGCCTCGTTGTGTGTACGCTGTCATGACTTCAGACACCGTACCTCTAGAAACGCCTAAAAGCTGGGATGTTTCGGTCACAGTTGCTCCAACTAGTCGGGCTACTACAATTTGGAATATTTTAAAGTCTGTGAGGGGTCTGACATTTTACGCTTTCGACAAAAATCCACGACGTATACAACTTAACAAAAGCTACCTCGTATTACCATGATAGTATATAGTAATTTTATGTTGAAAAAAAACTGGTAGCTAGGATTATATTTTAATGCTTACGAAGCGCATTCTTAAATGTCATTTTTATTCACAGGTGTTTCCATTATTTTATATATATATATATATATATATATATATATAACGCAGGCCTCGAAATAGATTTTTTAATACAGGTGCACCTTGTGCACCTAAGTTTTTAAATTCGGTGCACTGTGTGCACCTAGTGGGAAAAAATTAGGTGCACAATTATATTTTCATGTGCACCCGGGTATTTCGAGCCCTGATATAACGTACAAGGAAGGGGGGAGTTCTCTTTTTTTAGTATCTTGGGATAATCAAGTCCTGATGACTCTCAATGAATCTCACCATGTTAAGGGCACCGGGAAGTCATCAAAGGCCAGAAATCATGAAAATGTGGCCAATATTCGAATGCGTATAAAATTTAAGCTATTATAAGTACCAATATAAATTTTTACACACATGTTTGTAATGCATTTTAATACTAATTCAAGCTAAAAATAAAAAATTTTAAAGTCAAAACATTTTGTAGAGAGCCTTTATATAGAACTCGGTGAAAAAAAATTCAATACAGTGAGTTCACTTTGGGTGCGCTCTGTAAAAAAACTTTAATATATATTGTGTAGCAACATCTTCCCCTGTCACAAGAAATGTTTCTTGAATTCATTAAAATATTTTTTGTTGAAAATAACCAGAAAAAATATTTTTTAGACACAATTTAAGTCAATTCATGGAAAACTTATGATTTTATACCTACTAATTACCCATTAAAAACATTTGTGTTCACATTTACTCAATAGTTTATACTTTAACATAATTGCCAAATAGAAAAATACACGTGTATGCAAAATTTCAGACTGATAAATTTAATAGTTTTTTCACAGAGCGCAACTGAATATGAAAATTTATCTTTTTGAGAAAACGACAAAAAAGCATCTCCTTACCTTTTCTATAAGAACTTTCCAAAGCACAAGTAAACAAAATTATCGGTTAAATATAATAACAGTCGCAGTTAAATCTGTTGCCACTATGCACAAAATGTATATTTATACAAAAATATACTAAAAATATAAAATATTATAAAAAATATTATCCATCGTTGGCAATACCGAAACTTCAAACCTAAAACCGAAACCCAAAAAGGATAATTTCAAAATTCAATTTTAGTAACTTAAAATGCAATTTACATAATAAGTGATACATCAATCGATTCGTATTTGTACCCTCTATTAAACGCAATTGAAATCAAAAATTCGATTTTTTGAAGAATTGTGACTTCCCAGTGCCCTTAATCATTTTAAACCACGAGCCCTTGTTACATGCAATGTTCCTGAGCCACACGATTCTAAGGTGGTTGGCAGTTGTCCTCATATAGCATGAGGCTGTAAAACATAATTACTAACATATTTGGTTTGTTTTATGGTCTTTTTTGGCTACATGAATTTCTAACATGACATATTCCTGTCACCAAAAATCGCATAGACCTTGCACAGTGACCATTTTACTTTCCTAGTTGGAAACGACCGCCTTGTTTTGGCGACTTCGCGGGAGCGATAATTTTCCCGCTGGCGATTAAGACATGTTTTTTTTTATCCGTTTCGGGCAACCCTGGCCTGCCTGTGGTCACCATCCGGAGAATGCCACATGGCCGAGGCTGCGGGGAGTGCAAAACTCCGAATTTAGATCTCCAGGAGAAATATGGACCCACAGTCCCCGGGAAAAAAAAAAGACATAATAAAATATATATAAATAAAAAAAGGGGAAACTAAACTGCAAAAAATGAAGATGCGAACGGAAAAAAATAACCCCCAGGCGTGAAATCGCACGTACACACAGAATAAATCCAACCGTTTGTACTTTAGTCTGTTTTGTTTTGTTTCTGTCATCGTTTTTTTCCTTCCTCTGTGTCGGTCGCGGGTGTTTTGTTTTGGGTTTTGATACTTTTTTGCTGTTTTTATCAGTGTCTTGCAGTGATTTTCTTCGTTGTTTTCCCTTTGTTTTAGTTTTTTTTTTCCGTCTTAGTGTAAGTGGGTGGTAATTGTCTTATACCCATTTTCATTTTCCAAGTTTTTCTGTTTTTCTCTAGGTCGTGTTTTGTGTTTTTGTCTCTTCCTCGCCAAAGGCTTTTCGCGAGGCAGTCGACTGTTAGAATCGAAGCTCGTTTTTATCTAATTTGGGAGGCGGAAAAAATCGATGCTTGGGGGAAATGCGCGAGATATCTTCCAACAGGGCCCCGGTGCGATAATTAAAAATATTTACCGAAATTTCAATGTCGGAAAGAGATATAAATGTCGAGTGTATTTTCTTATCTGTGGCTTCAAAAGTTTTCCATGTTTTAATGTTCGTAAGCACTAAAAATGTTTCTGATAAAGGGCCATCAGTGGTTTTTCCGCAACTTTAAAAACGACTTCAGTGGATTTTTCCTACCTGAAGACATAATGCTATCTTTTAGTTCTTTTAAATGCAGGAAAATGTTTCAAGCATTACATTAACTAGTCTGTTGAACTTTCAAAATAACCTTTAATGTCGGAACAAATACGTTTATTGTCAATACATAAAAGTTGTAAGTATGATTTCTCGGATTTTCAGCGTAAACAAACAAATCAGACGGAAAGTGAAATTTCTAATTCCGCTACGCTAATGCTCTGGCGTAATTAATATGTGGGTTACCTCATTGTGCAGTTTATCTATATTTTGGTGACGATTGGCACTTTATCTCATTGGCTTTGATCAACCAATTAACTGCCATATATCTGTTCGAAATTCATTACTTTTATTAGCGAAATGATGAAATTATATTCTATAAACAAATCATGTTACGCAGTGTTTGCATTACGCACAGGAAACACTGTGCCACCTATATTTAACTTGACAGAAAAAGCCTCTCATTACAGAAAATTTTTCTTCTATAAACTATTACTAAAACTACTGTAGCCTGCTACCAGAATGTCTTCACTGAACAAACTTGACAGAAAAAGCCTCTCATTACAGAAAATTTTTCTTCTATAAACTATTACTTAAACTACTGTAGCCTACTACCAGAATGTCTTCACTGAACAAACTTGACAGAAAAAGCCTCTCATACTGAAAGTTTCTACTATAAACTGCTGTAGCCTTTCTTATCAACTACCAGAATGTCTTCACTGTACAAGACTTAAACTCTTGTTGTTGGGTTTGTTATAGTACTACTTACTAGTATACTGGTACTTTTTTCATATTTTTTAATCAGATGTGAAAATGTAGTACTAGCGTCGCACTAGAGCAACATGACGGGCTATTGGTTACGGATCGTGATCAATCCAGAATGAAATTATCCAAGGATAACACCTCGCAATATTGAATCACGATCAGATGACAAGATCAACACCTGAGCAGGCGCCCCCATTCTCTGAACCTTCTCATCACCCCAACGGGAGTGAAAGTGTTTGTGATGTTTATTTGTAAAGTGATTGCAATCCTTATAAATTGAAAACAAATCAATTGTTACACGTAACTATAACACTTTAGTTCATTCTACATTTCAATTATTTTTATTTTTTACTAGTAATTCTAAAAATTGCACAATTTTTTCTCAGCATTATAGTTAATAACAAGGAATTAAGAATATATCCATACATTTGTTAAGATTTTTCTATAGATGATAACAATAAAATTTAGCACAATTCAGAATTCCAGATATGCATATCCACAATTTTTAGCTCTGAGCTGCTGCTCCATAACACCCCAAATGTGCTCTATCGGATTAAGATCCGACGAGTTAGGTGGCCAGGACATTTAGTGGAATCCATCAGTATGCTCCTCGAACCACTCCAACACAATCCAAGCCTTGTGATATGGGGCGTTGTCCTGCTGAAAGATTCGATTTTAAGTTGTATAGACAGACCCCATGTAAGGGTGCAACTGGTCCGCAATAATGTTCAGATAGTTCGCAGCGTTCATGATGTGTTCTACCACAACTACGGGTATCATATTCGCCCATGGGAACGTCCCTCAAAGCATAATACCGCCACCACCAGCCTGTGTACGACCTGCTGTACAAGAGATGATAAACTGTTCACATGGCAGACGGCGTACCCTGGCACAACCATCGACGCGATGAATGAGAAATCGGGATTCATCTGACCAAGAAACTCTCTTCCACTCATTCATGGTTTAGTCTCGATGTTCCCGGGCCCAATGTAGGCGTAGTTGACGAGGACGCTTGGCCAACAGAGGCACACGAGTGGGACGTCTGCAGAACAGTCCCATATCCAACAGTGTCCGCTGAATTGTGCGTTCAGAAACACTTGCGCTTGGACCTGTATTGTATTGGGCTGTCAGCTGAGTCACTGTCTAGCGCCAATTTCGCTTTACCAAGCGGGACAGTCTCCGACGTCCTTTATATTTGATGACGCGTGAACGACTAACACCTACTGCTGGTGTCACCGTCATTTATCCACTTTGCATGAATACTAACAACTGCAGATCGTGAACAACCTAACAGTCGTGCAGTTTCGGTGATACTCGTTCCGAGTCTTCCGGTCATTACGATCTGCCCTCTATCAAATTCGCTTAGATCAGCAGCCTTTCCCATCACTCGCAAAAGTAAGTGCAAGAATGATTACTTACCTTCTCCTGCATCAGTTAAATACCATTTTCACTCAATCACGTGCTCCCCACGTCATCCAGACGAATTCATTGAAAACTGTGGGGATGGTCATAATGTTTTGGCTCGTCAGTGTATGTTTCATATTTGTAATTAAATATTTGAATTAATGATACAAATCGGCTTTAATAACATGAATGTTAAATTTTTACTTGACTACTGAAAAATTCTTGAAACTACGGATTGTTTCCTTTGGTACTACGGAAAACTTCAATCGCAGGTTGGTATCTATGCAGTTATATTAACGTTGTACTCACATATGTAAAATGTCGTTCTATTCGGACAGCTCTTTCTTGGTGCAACATTTTTTTGGCAATGAGTGTATTTCGCCATAGTCAAGTAACTACTTCTAAATAGGAACGTAGTTTCCATTAAAAACCCTAATCTCTGAATTTAAAATGCTACCATAAGAGTTCGATTTAAAAATGAATGTTTGTTGTAGTTATGGGAAATTTATACAAGACTTTGGAATAATATCAAAGCTAGTAATTTTGAAAAATAGAAATTTTTTGTCGTAAATGCCAGAAAGTTGAGGTTGCTTACACTACAAATTGAAGCTCTTCAAACTCAACTTAGATACTTGTAAAGTATTCGCTAGAAGCAGTGATTGATTTTAGTTTTTTTTAAACGCTTTAATATATACCTTACTTTTTTTAAAATTGGAATCTATTGAGTTTGATGTTTCTACACTGATGACCTTAATTTGTAACACAATTTCCGTTGTTCCATGTGCTACAGAACTGAATTTTCAAGAAAAAATGTTTTTGATTTAAACTAAATTAGTCACGAATGCCGTAACAATTTAATTTATCATCCTCTCATATTGATGTTGAAATTGAAAAACATCGCAATACCAGGAGCAAGAATGCCACAAGTAAAACAATTTCATAGGAAAACTAAATACTATACTTTTTACTGAAAATTAAATTACTGTGATATTCGTAATTCTTCCAAAACCTAAAAAACACACAAAATCGACTACTGTTGACCTTTGAAACAACTTTTGTATTTTTTCATACAGCAGAAAGCTTGATGAATATGAAATGGAGTATATGGATGGATATATCGTGTATACATATTTGCATCGTAAGTAAATTGTAAAAGCGCTTAAAAAGTTGAAATTGTATTAAAATTTATTTTCTGTACACTTAACTGATTGTGAAAGAGAAGTGATTAGTCTGACCACTTTTCACAGTCAACATTTTACTAATTCAACCTGATTAAAGTCGAATAATTCTGCTAGTATGATATCAAAAAGACTGTTACACTACTAATGGTGTGCATTGTTAGAATTTAGAAGACATTTCATTCCGATATGTATGAGAAACGGTTTATACAGCTGGATACATAAAGGCAATCTTCACATATAACTTCATAAACGATGAAAGTAATTCGTATTCAAGCAAATTTTAATTCATATTGCATTGATCTAACTCGACAAAATGTTACAACTATTGACACAATGTTTTAACGCATATGCGTACAAAACTGACCTAGAGCTTGAAAATATTTCACTCAGAAACTATTTCCTATAAACCTATAGATAAATCCATTACATCACATCACTTGCTAAGCCCAATAAATATTTACTATGTGAGAGTAAATACTCAAAAAAACTTTGGTTTGTAGTTTTCTCTTTCTAAAAAGCAACTATTATGGTTATAAAAATTCCCCATTAAAGCACAAAAAATATTCCAAATCAACATAAATTACAAGTTAAAGTGTCAATTAAGGAAGAATACTTTCTTGAAATAATGCGATCTTAAGTAACGAGAAAGCCCTCAGTTTTGTTTTAATTGTTATTCTCACAAGTGACAGTATGAATTCGAGTTAATTTGAAAAGCAATGTTTATCCCGATGCATTTTTACAATATAAAAAATTAGTCTAAGAGTCTTTTCTTGTAAAATGAAAAGCAAAACATTTTATACTTTTTAAAACTCCATTGTTTGCGAAAAAACAACTTCTCGACAATGGAATTTAACGAAAGAACACAGTTTCCCAGCATTCAAGAAAAAAAATAATTGCAAATGAACGTTTCGTAGTAAATTTAGTTAAAACGTTTTTTAAAAGAAAAAAAAAACTGTTTTGGTTTTAACAAGACTCCCACTTAGAAAAACACAGGATTTAAAAAATCACTTCATTTACGACAAAATTTAGTCTCCGAATATTAGTTAGATTTTGGGCACACACATCCTAACGAGGGAATGTGAATGTTAAGCATTTAATGGGTGTTATTGAACGTTACTCTAAATGGGAGAGTAGGACAAAAAAAGAAACGTTCTTCCTAAAACAAATAAATAAAAGCAGTGGATTTCGGAACCCAACTAATTAAATCAATGTTTAAAGCGGAAAAATGTCAGAATGGAGATAAGAAAGACACGTTCAAAAAAATGTCAAAAAAGCTATTGTTGACACACGCAGAAAAAAACGAATATTTGCCGGAGCATTGGTTAGAAAAGTTTTTTTTAATCTTTTTTCTATTCTTTCGCTATTGAATCAAAGTCTTCCATTCTGCTATGTTTTGTTCGACATATCCCTGTGGAATTATCTAGCTGTGAATTCATTCAAATAGTTTAGTGTAGATTAAAATCTCTTTCATGAATGCAATTCAAGTATATAATGCACGAAAATTTAACTCAGATGGTTAATTATAATGTTTATTAACATAAAATTGCATAAAATAACTACTTAAAATAATATTAAAAAATCTGCGTTTCTTAATAGAATACTTTCTAACAATAAAATCATTACTAAAGCTATTTGAAATTATAACAACTAATGAAAGAAAAGCAAATTTAGTTACAAAATAATGTTGAAGACATTGATAGTCAATAAATATGATAAGTACTTATATCTTGGGTATTCAAAACTTTTATTAAAACTTCCATTTGTTCTGAAGATTAAACTTACTACTATTTGCAAATAGATAGATATAGCTTTTGGTGATAAATATTAAACATTATTGTACAAAAATCAAGTCTATAACAATCTTTATGCATACCAGTGCTTATATTTTCCTTTTTTTCCCCCTCCCCTCTTTTTCCCCTTTTTGTTTCTTTCGGTAACATTTAGGGTACTTTACTATGCACGGTAACATATAAACAAAGCTCTCAGGTCTATGAAAGTTGAGGATGGTGACTTTTTTATTAGGAATTCTAAAACAGATGCTTTACTCCAAACCCCTCAGAGTAATTTATAAGTATTTTCTAACAATCTTTAAAACGAAAAACAAACCTTATTGTACGTTATATTTATTTATATGGCTATTTAACACAATTTACCTAGACATGCGGTGAACTTTTTGCAAAGCAAACGAGTTCAAAGATAAAAATCCATAAGGTCTATGATGGCAGACGATATATTTTTCCATAAGTATCTTTTTTACTAAAATTTGCATTTGTGATAATGGTACAGTAGAACTTTCGTAAAGCTTTCATATATATATCCCTTCGCAAAGGCGTAACTATACTTTTAATTCGGGGGAGGGGGGCTTGATTTAAAAAAATCTTGAATAATTGAATTCCTTTGTACAAGCCTATTTTAACTCCCCACCTCTTCATTTTTATAAATTTGTCGAATGGGGGGGGGGCAGAGGGCTTAAAAAAAAGATAAAAAGAGGGTAAAATCTGAGTCAAGAAAAAAATATGAAAATGAGTGAGAGTTGCAGCAGTGCTAATGATGGGAATTCCCATGCTTTACTGAGATTCAGAGTTTTTTTCTGGGAATTCGGTGCTGCAAAAATATCTGGAATCGAGTTCCGGAAAAGCACAATATACAAGTCCATTGATTCAAAATAAATTAGTTCAGATTTGCGGAAATATCTTTCAAGATAAAATTGTGAAGAAAGTGAATGCCTCAAAATGTTTGACAGTGATAGCAGACGAAACGACAGACATTTCACACATAGAACAAGTTTCAATATGCTTACGATATGTGGATGAAGAAGAGGGAGGCATTAGGGAAGACTTTTTGGAATTTGTGTCGTCTGTTGATCTCACTGGTAAAGGCTTAGCCAAACCTATCCTTTCTTCTTTAAAAAGTAATAACATAAATTATGAATTTTTGGTAGAGCAAGGGTATGATGGTGCTACTGCGATGAGTGGTTATTTGCTTGGAGCCCAAGCTTGCATACGAGAAGATCATTCCATGGCACATTATGTACACTGTAGTGCTCATTCATTGAACCTTGCCTTAAGCACTTAATCTACACCTTTAATTAGGAACTTTTTAGGCACACTTCAGACAGTTACAACATTTTCCCACAACTCTGCACAAAGCGCTCAAATTTTAAAAGATGCAATAATTGACAAATTTCCTGAGTCAAAACGTACCACCCTGTTGTGTTTTTGTGAGACCCGCTGAGTGCATAAACATGAAAGCATTCTTCGGTTGAAAGAGTTTTACCCAGCAGTAATACTTGCCCTAGAAAAGTTGGAAGTTTGAGCTAACGCTGAGACTGCTAGAAATGCATACCAACTGTTGTGCGCTTTACTAAGCAGTACATTTTTGCTACCTTTGTTTGTAATTGAGAAGATTTTTGCGTGCACACTTGTGTGTAAAGCTCTGCAAGAGGCCAATGCATATCTGTCAGAAGCATGCAACCATGTTGACAATATCCTTCATGTTCTTGATAATTTTCGCAGTAATGCAGACAAAGACTTTAAAATTAAGTTTGAAGCAGCTTCTTCATTGGTGCCTCAAAATGGTGGAGTAATAGATTTTCTAAGAATGACTGGGAAACAGACTCATATAGAAAATGTCACATCTAAAACTTGTGAAGAATATTACAACTTGAATCTGTATGTACAGTTTTTAGACCATGTGGGGTTCCAGCTTTGTGACAGATTTACAAAACATAACAATTTAATTTCATCGTTACAAAAACTGATTCCTAGCAGATGTGTAGCAAATTGTCCAGAGGATTTGGAAGAATGCATCTCATTTTTTGCAAAAATTCTACCGCAACCAGCTACTTTTAATGCTGAATTTTGAAATTGGATTGAAAGGTTGAAATAATTCAAAGATTCTTGCTTGTAAGTATATTGCCAGTTGCGCAGTAAGTATATCAACCTTTGGAAATGTATTATTCCTTTCCATTCAAAAGAATTCTTCGGACGAATTGTTTTTGGACCTTTAACTAGGAAAGAATCCTTTGGAAAAAAGTCTATTTGTCCTTTCCTTAGAATAAAATTATTCGCAAAGATACCGTTGGTTCTTTCTTTTGAATATAATCCTTAAGACAGGTACCATTTGTACCAACTTAGAATAAAACATTTTGGAAATATACCATTGATTGGTTTGCGCAGGTGCCATATTTGGCCTTACTGCGCCAAATCCGGGATACACGATTTAAAGTAATAGGCAGACACTCAATGAAAGTTTTACTAACACAGGAGAGAGAAATTCACACAGGAAGGAAATCACACTTGACAGGAATCAAACCATCACCGCCTTCAACTCGCATGTTGATAACGCAGTAAGTGTATCTACTGAGCTACGGCGGCCCCCGGAAGTGAAGTATTGATCCATGCCTTCGAATAAGATCTTATTTTGATCGTTTCTTTGGAACAGAATCCTTTGGAATGAATTCTTCCTGTACTTTCTATAGAAATGAATCCTTTGGAAAAACATTTTTAGTCAAAAAGGTAAAAAAACTAGAAAGTCACGCAGGGAAGTCTGCTGGCTGCAAAATGAAATTATGTGTATTAACCACTCATACGGTTAGAAAGAAAGCATATTATTTGTATTCAACGGAAACACTCAGAGACCGTTTCATTTAAAACCGCTCCTACACCTTCGGATATCACCCTATTTGAATAACATTATTACCATTCAGATACTTTTATGATGAATAATGAATATACTTGACTTAAATCTGAAATTGACCCGTGTTTTTTCACCTTACAAGGGGTTTTGGCAACATATCTCGTCCAAGATATGACCAGTTTTGTGCTTATGATGGGATACCTCGTCGAGACAAAACTGCCATGTTTAGTAAAAATGGAAACAGTCTTTCCCCCAGAGCAAGGCCATTCTGGTGAACATTAACCTAGTCTTCTTCATTCAGTATTTATATACATTCATATAAAAATTAAATAAATTAATTTATATGGACAGGAATTTAACTTAGTGCGAACAAAACATTTTCAATAAACTAATTTTGTCCGTACCTCTAAACAAACACACACAATACTTCGATCTAAATACGATGTTAAATTAGATACTACATGCTTAAATACTTCTTAAGTTAATGAAAAAAATAGACTACATAAAGCAACGGCAATAAGGTTCCAAAATCACCGTAAATATCCTTTTTTTCAACAGAGCACGGATGAATATTAACCCAGTCCCCTTCACAATTTTTATACACGTACATGTAAAATCGAACTAACTGAATAATGGTGGACAGGTAACTTAACTCGATCCGAACAGTAAATTTCCTTTGCAACTATTTTATACGATTCCTCTAAACCAACACACACCATCTGCACCTTTCTAAAATACAATTTTAAATTAGTTACCGTACGCTAAAAAATACTAAAGAAAGTGAAACAGGAATGGACGTCAAAGAAAACAGGTACAATGTCACCATGAAAATTTTTCTTCCAGACTACGGGCATTTTGGTGAGTATTTACAAAGTCCCCTTCATAAGTATTTATACATATTCGTGTAAAAATTTTAGTAAATTAATTTTGATGGACGGGTCACTAAATTCAGTGCGAACAGTAAATTTTCAATGCAACTCATTTTGTATTTACCTCAAAACAAACACACACTATATATTTTTAAGTAGATAAAACAGGAATGGTCGACAACGAAGTGACGAATACAAGACCAAAGTCACCGTGAAGATCCATTCTTCTCCCAAAGAAAGGGTGAATATAAATCCAGTTCACTTCATAGTTATTAATATATATTGACATAAAAACTAAGTGAATGAATTATGGTGATCACAGATCACTCTTAACTTAGTGTGAACAGTAAATTTTCAATGGAACTAATTTTGTCTCATACCTTTAAATAGAAACAAACCACTACCAAGCCTTCTACCAAGTCCAATTTAAAATTATGCACGATACGCTAAAAAACTACAAGAGCTACGAAAGGACGACAGAGAAGCGACGAAGTCGCCGTGAAGATCCACTCTTCTCCCAAAGCAATGGCGAATAGTAACCCAGTTCACTTCATAGTTATTAATATATATTGACATAAAAACTAAGTGAACGAATTATGGTGAACACAGATCACGCGTAACCCAGTGTGAACATAAATTTTCAATGGAACTAATTTTGTCTCATACCTTTTAACCCGTCAGCACACGCGCCGGGATAAAATCTACCCCAGCAGCATTATTTTGCTCGAAAAAGGGGGAAATTTTGACCCGACCATTCTGATACTTCTGGTACCTTTCAAGACCAAGGTCATGAAGGAGTGGTCCAAAGGAATTTTGCCTGCGTTCCGAGAATCGGCTCATATCGTTCCAAGAATGGGAGATGGGAGCGAAATTACCCCGCGCGTGTTGTAGCGTTTCACTTTAGTCTAGCATTGCGGGACGAAACGGCTGACGAAATGAGCGCTTACGAACGTGAACAGCAAAGACTGCGGGATCTCCTTGCAAGCGTTGAAACGGAGAGCGAACTCGACGACTCTGATTCGGAAAGAGATAATGTTTCAGAAAGTGATCATTTGACTGGATCAGAACAAGAAATTGATTCATCCGATGATTTTGATCCACAATCATTGACTGCAGAAAATTCTTTTTTAGGAAAAGACGGAACTGTCTGGCTAAAAGAGCATCCACCAAAAAATGTTCGAACGAGGTCTAAAAACATTGTAACCCATTTACCTGGTGTCAAGAAACTTTACAGAAATTTGAAAACCCCCCTGGAATGCTTGACAAAAATTTTTGATGACCAAATAATGCATATTTTGATTAAGTCAACAAATATTTATATCTCAACAGTGAGGAGTAAATTTTCCAGGGAACGTGATGCTCGAGACACAAATGAAGCCGAACTAAAGGCATTGTTTGGACTATTGTTTTATGCTGGTGTGTTGAGAGCTGCTCATCTCAATGCTAAAGATTTGTGGTCAACGGATGGATGTGGCATACGCATCTTTCAAACAACGATGTCAATCAACCGATTTCATTTTTTATTGAGATGCCTCAGGTTTGATGATATTAATTCACGAGCCGAAAGAAAGACGACGGACAGACTTGCACCCATCAGAGAGGTATTTGAAACTTTCATCAAAAACATACAGGAAATTTATTCTGTGTCTGAATATTGCACTATCGATGAAAAGTTGGAGCCCTTTCGAGGAAGATGTCAGTTCAGACAGTATATCAAGAGCAAGCCAGCTAAGTATGGAATTAAAATTTTTGCTTTGTGTGATTCCCGAACATTTTACACTTACAACTTGGAAATTTACGCTGGACAACAACCTGTTGGACCTTACAGGTTATCAAATAAAGCAGTGGATGTTGTAAAGAGGCTCATATCTCCCATTAGTGGTACAGGGAGAAACATTACCATGGATAATTGGTTTATGAGTATCCCATTAGCTAATGATTTAGTGAAGGATCACAAACTTACTTGCGTAGGAACACTTCGCAGAAACAAACGCGAAATCCCCCTTGAATTTTTGCCACACAAAACAAGAGAAATTAATTCATCTCTTTTTGGGTTCAATGATAAGGAGTTGACTCTAGTATCCTATGTTCCGAAAAAGAATAAATCAGTGCTTGTTCTGTCCTCGCTTCATGATGATGACAAAATTGATCCTTCGTCGGGCGAACAACAAAAACCCGAAATGATCACTTTCTACAATTTAACAAAAGGTGGCATAGATACAGTCGATGAACTATGTGGAACGTATTCTGTTTCAAGAAGATGCCGTCGATGGCCTTTGACAATTTTTTTTGGACTGATGAACATTGCGGGCATAAATGCTTTCATCATTCACCGTTCAAATAATCAACAAGGAAATTTGAACAGGAGAGCTTTCCTGAAAGAGTTGGGTCTTGAATTAGTGAAAGACCATTTACGCATGCGTTCAAATGTCCCATCTCTTTCAAAAGAATTTCGAATTGGCGTGAAGAGATTAGCCGGAGAAGAAAATCTTCAGCCAGAAAAATTTCCAAAAAGAGCTTCCGGACGTTGCGATATGTGTCCCAGGAGGGATGACAGAAAAACATCGGTGTCCTGTTCTGAATGCAGTAAATTAATCTGTAAAAGACATGTTGTGATTTTTTGTGAACATTGTTCAAAAAATAAGCAGATGGAGTGACTAAAATACAGGCAAGTGGTATTTTTATAAAAAATTATACCTATATTATGTACTCATTAGTAGAATTTTTTGATAGATTTTGCAGAAACTTTAGGTATTGTTTTCTCAAAACTTTTCAATACAAGGAATACCAAATTTGGGCTTCTAAATATTAATAAACTAGTGTTCATTTAAAAAAAGTTAGTTTTATAAATATTTTCTATATTTTATGGCATAAAATTTGTCTGTTGAAGATTTATGTGTAGAAATTTCTGTTAAAATACACGTTCAACTGGAAAGTCGATTTTCTACAATAAATATCAAAGAATTTCACCAAAAATTATTTTAAACTATTCACATTGATTCATATTTTAATTTTAAAACTTGTTTTAAGTTGAATTATGTATCGTACTCTGTTCATACACGGAACAAAAGTGGGGTAAAATTTATCCCGCGCGTGTGCTAACGTAGCGGAAAGTAGCGCGTGTGCTGACGGGTTAAATAGAAACAAACCACTACCAAGCCTTCTACCAAGTCCAATTTAAAATTATGCACCATACCTAAAAAACTACAAGAGCTACGAAAGGACGACAGAGAAGCGACGAATTAAAGCACCGAAGTCACCGTGAAGATCCACTCTTCTCCCAAAGCAATGGCGAATAGTAACCCAGTTCACTTCATAGTTATTAATATATATTGACATAAAAACTAAGTGAATGAATTATGGTGAACACAGATCACGCGTAACCCAGTGTGAACAGTAAATTTTCAATGGAACTAATTTTATCTCATACCTTTAAATAGAAACAAACCACTACCAAGCCTTCTACCAAGTCCAATTTAAAATTATGCACGATACGCTAAAAAACTACAAGAGCTACGAAAGGACGACAGAGAAGCGACGAAGTCGCCGTGAAGATCCACTCTTCTCCCAAAGCAATGGCGAATAGTAACCCAGTTCACTTCATAGTTATTAATATATATTGACATAAAAACTAAGTGAATGAATTATGGTGAAAACAGATCACGATTAACCCAGTGTGAACAGTAAATTTTCAATGGAACTAATTTTGTCTCATACCTTTAAATAGAAACAAACCCCTACCAAGCCTTCTACCAAGTCCAATTTAAAATTATGCACCATACGCTAAAAAACTACAAGAGCTACGAAAGGACGACAGAGAAGCGACGAATTAAACCACCGAATTCACCGTGAAGATCCACTCTTCTCCCAAAGCAATGGCGAAAAGTAACCCAGTTCACTTCATAGTTATTAATATATATTGACATAAAAACTAAGTGAATGAATTATGGTGAACACAGATCACGCGTAACCCAGTGTGAACAGTAAATTTTTAATGGAACTAATTTTGTCTCATACCTTTAAATAGAAACAAACAACTACCAAGCCTTCTACCAAGTCCAATTTAAAATTATGCACCATACACTAAAAAATTACAAGAGCCAGGAAAGGACGACAAAGAAGCGACGAAAACAAGCACTGAAGTCACCGTGAAGATCCACTCATCTCCCAAAGCAATGGTGAATATTAACCCAGTCCACTTCATAGTTATTTATACATATTGATATACAAAACAAAGTGAATGAATTGTGGTGAACACATATCACACTTCACCTAGTGTGAACAATAAATTTCGAATGGAATTAATTTTGTCTCATACCTTTAAATAAAAACAAACCACTACCAAGTCCAATTTAAAACTATGCACCATACGCTAAAAAACTACAAGAGCCAGGAAAGGACGACAAAGAAGCGACGAAAACAAGCACCGAAGTCACCGTGAAGATCCACTCTTATCCCAAAGCAATGGTGAATATTAACCCAGTCCACTTCATAGTTATTTATACATACTGATATAAAAAACTAAGTGAATGAATTATGGTGAACACAGATCACACTTCACCCAGTGTGAACAATAAATTTCAAATGGAGCTAATTTTGTCTCATACCTTTAAATAAAAACAAACCACTACCAAGCCTTCTACCAAGACGCTAAAAAACTACAAGAGCCAGGAAAGGACGACAAAGAAGCGACGAAAACAAGCACCGAAGTCACCGTGAAGATCCACTATTCTCCTAAAGCAATAGTGAATATTAACCTAGCCCACTTCGTAGTTATTTATACATATTGATATAAAAAACTAAGTGAATGA
Organism: Metellina segmentata; assembly: GCA_947359465.1. Classification (NCBI taxonomy): domain Eukaryota; kingdom Metazoa; phylum Arthropoda; class Arachnida; order Araneae; family Tetragnathidae; genus Metellina; species Metellina segmentata. The sequence continues at coordinate 76,344,336 of OX375879.1, forward strand.
ATTATGGTGAACACAGATCACACTTCACCCAGTGTGAACAATAAATTTTCAATGGAACTAATTTTGTCTCATACCTTTAAATAGAAACAAACCACTACCAATCCTTCTATCAAGTCCAATTTAAAATTATTTACCATACGCTAAAAAACTACAAGAGCCAGGAAATGACGACAAAGAAGCGACGAAAACAAGCACCGAAGTCACCGTGAAGATCCGCTCTTCTCCCAAAGCAATGGTGAATATTAACCCAGTTCACTTCATAGTTATTAATATATATTGACATAAAAACTAAGTGAATGAATTATGGTGAACACAGATCACACTTCACCTAGTGTGAACAATAAATTTCAAATGGAACTAATTTTGTCTCATACCTTTAAATAAAAACAAACCACTACCAAGCCTTCTACCAAGGTCAATTTAAAATTATGCACCATACGCTAAAAAACTACAAGAGCCAGTAAAGGACGACAGAGAAGCGACGAAAACAAGCACCGAAGTCACCGTGAAGATCCATCATTCTCTCAGAGCACGGGTGAATATTAACCCAGTCCCCCTCAGAGCAAAATGATCATTAAAGTCCATCGCTTGTTACGCAGAAGCTATGACCCTGCCGCAGCAGAATGACGTCTAATGAATATATTCCTGAGGGCATCGACGATGTAGGGTCCGGGTGCCACGGACTTTAATTGCTCTTCGATTCCGGACCCCGGGGCTGCCGGATGGATGGTGTAATGAAGTGGCACACCGTGAGGGTCACGAGTTTGCGGACGGGCACTGATTTCATTCCGAAGAGATGCAGAATAATCAGGTTTACGGACGTCTGGCATGGGGTCGGTGGACGGTGTGTGAGGGGATAAGAAAAGAAGGCAGTCCATTTTGTTCTGGAACACGATGGTTGGAAGAATAGCATAGATCACAAGCTCACTGGAGGATAAAAATATTAAATAGTGTATTGATTCCAAGTACTGTGGTAACTGAAACCCACTGCTTTTCGATACTATATGGGATAGGATTGTAAATTCGTATCTGATGTTTTCAGCATGAAGTAGAAACTCGATTATCCAAGCTCCGAGAAACCGAATGCCCATGAAATCCGAGCCGATTTTGATACACAGGTGCTTTGTCATTTTAAAGTTTAAGCGAAGCACCGAATACTTATTTCGTCCTTGACTGATCTGGTTTGGTGAGTAGAATGCTGTCTATCACAACGTGAGGTAGGCAAATTAACGTCGCACTGGAGCAACACACCGGTCTATCAGTGACGTCACAACGTGAGAGTGACTTTGAAACATTACCAGAATGAATTCATAATGTGATATAAATCTGTACAGGGAATATCCTTAATAATTGTCTTCTGAATGTTTCAGTAGCAGTATTCGTCATATGAAGTATTTTTCAAAGTTTTGTACAGACTGTTTTGTTCCTATGTCTATATTATCTGAGTTCTCCTGGTTATCTGGAGATGTATCGAATCACATTACCTTGGATAAACAAGATCCTACTGTATACTTTTATTACATTTATACAGTACTTTTATCATCGAATTTAATCTTCAGAGTTGATATCAGATAAAGAGACTTTGTTCAGTAAAGTATAACTACAGAATAGAGGGTAGTATCTTGCATTGTAACGCAATGTAAGGAAGTTGGAATAGTGATGTTAGGAAATACAGGTTTAACCTAAGCGTTAACCTTAGAAAATGTTTAAATTAATAATAAATAAATTTCATTCAAGACCGAATTAGTTTAGGATTAAATAGACTGAACATCAGTACCTACACTAAGTTCGTATAATAGTGCTATATGCAGTTGTACTCACTATACTTTTTTAAATTCAAGTCCTGTAAAAATACAAACACCTTTCCTGAAATGTAGGGTCGTGGTAGCAAATTTTGCAGAGTCGGAGCTGGTGGGTCGCGAGTTCGAAACTCGATCCTACCCACGATCGTCTTGTACGTGGGGTTCTTGCACGTTAAAACTTTCGTGGCCTCAAGTGTCTTCAAGATGGAATTGGTGTGGAAGCTTGGACAGTGGGGTGAGAGCTCAGGTGTTAACCTCATCACCTGACCGTGGTTCAAAATTACGAGGTGTTGATCGCGGATCTATTTCATCGGGATTGCTCCAGGGCCCTCTCCAATAGCTCATTATGTTACGTAAATTCGCGACAGGAAACGTAACAGGAGCGACGTTAATTCAACTACCTACTTACCATCCATTATTGTTTTTTTACAGGGTGGTTGTATTTTATAGACCATAGACTTGCTAAGCGCAAGAAATACAACGTCACATATACACAAGGGAAGTCTTGCTGATCCTGAAGAGAGAAATACATCAATTACAGAAATCGAATCTTCACAGCCTGCAACTCGCAAATGATAGTTATAGAGGAAGACGCTAAAAACTAGTTTAGATTTTAAATATAGCTCATAAGAACATTTTTATGCTTTAATCTTGACCCATGTATTGTGATATAAAAGTAGATAAAAATTTAACATGTATTCTCAGTATCCCTATCTAATATTTCCTAATTCAGTTTGAAGAATGTAAACCTTGATTAGTTATGCCTTTAATTATTTCTTAGACATAAATCTTCCCTATTCTGCTTGTCCGTTGTGTTGCTCTAGTAGGACGTCAATTATTTAAAAATACCAAATACCTATTCTTATATGCTATCTAAGCTGTCGACCAAGAACAGGGTCGCCATAAAAGAACTTTCATTATTTTGAGGCATCTACACGAAGAAACGGAACTGAACCAAATTTGGCGTACAAACTTTTGAAGACATTATCAGATGTATTCGCAAAAAACGAAATTAGTACAAAAAGTTGCGGATATAGGGAAATTTTGTGCTGTTTGAGATCGAAAACAGTCGAAAACTTGCATTAAATGTACATAAAATGGATTATTCAGTTTCGATTAAGTAACAACCATGCCACTCATTACATCTGGATATGAGGCTGATTGAATTTAAAAAAAGGTGGTGGGCAGATAAATTAATATACCTATTCAACTGTCGGAAAAGAATCTATTATTCACCAAAATCAGGTTCCCTTTGAGTACGAAAGTCCAATTTCAATGTGCTGCCCTTATTAGTAGTTAGGACCTTCGCCAATAGGGGTTCGTTATGTTACTCGTGTGCTACGTATATTCAATTGCATAATGACTTACCTATCTACCTGAATAAAATACTTGATGTGTTTCGTAATACATGGTTTCAGATTATTATAAATTAATTAACCATAGTTTATAGTGTATGTTGTAGAAATCTTATATTTGAAACACATGCTTAATGAATTTAAATCACTTTCCGTTACATTTTATTCTTGATAAAAGTTGACCCCCCATTCTATATTAATAATTTTTATTAATTTATTAATTCTATATTAATAAATTTTACTGAGAATTTCCAACCAACAAAAATTATATTTATTACATTACCTTGAATATGATCTGCCTCTCCAAATTTAATTGAAAGAAATATTCTAATAGATTAGGAAATAGGCATTTGAGAGAAGACACACACACATTTAAGAAGCTATAGTTGAGGATTTTTCTTTCTTAATTATCCCATTTCACGAATCTGTCAAAACGTCCATACTTGAAAGAAATGCAATTTTCTTAAAGTATCGTATAATATCATCCAATTAAATTCAAGCGATGAACTCGAGTGGAGGATAAAACGTGTATTCATGAGGCTTTAAAAGGAAAGTTTGAAACTACGCTTTTAAATTGATTTAGTGATGCTAGTTTGAGTTTGTTAAAACTATTCAGTCAAACTCGATTGCAAGATATCCCTAAGAAATTCATTTTTTCTTTTAGGAATTTCGGCATTTGATTAAGTAGTTCAAAATACTAATTAAATTCTCTTTGGAGAGGTTTTTGTGAAAGATTTTGATCGAACTCTCTCTCTCTCTCTCTCTCTCTCTCTCTCTCTCTCTCTCTTCTATGCTCGAAAATGACTGCATTTACTTATTCCTTTCACTATTTTACTGTTTCAGAATCAAAATAAATAGTAATTACTGATATTGTGGAACTGCTTTATTAAAGAAGTTATTTTATTCCGTTTTTCCTACTATATAACTGTAATTTTGTGAAATATATATGTTTTTTTGTTCTTCAACATAGTTAATTATTAAAAGCCAGTTAACATATTGAAATGAATATTTCAATAAACAGTAAATATTTTAAAATATTTAACTCATTAACACAAATTGTAACAGTCCAAATGCTCTATTATATATTACTAATTTAGTAGATTTCAAATGCATAAGAACATTAATATAAACATATAAGTATTTAGATCGAGATTAGATCATATACATATTATTTAAACTAGGCATTTTTAATTTTGAAATAAATATATTTCACCGGTTGATCAAAATAGCATGAAAATTACATTTTTTCATGTTTAGGTAAAATATTTTGATTTCATTGAAGATCCATGTAATAGGAACGCGACATTATGATTATGAACAGACAATATTGTTTCAGTGTAAGATCTAAATGTATCGTAATTGAAAATAAGTGTTGCGTGTATTCGGATTGGAAATATATATAGTATCTTGAACAGAAGGCCCTTTTACTTGATTGACGAATCGTGAGATAGAAATATTATGTTATTTTGATAAAAATTCCTATAAAAATACAGTGAAAATGTATGCGCGCGCGCATGTACGTGCTTGTGTTAGCTATTACCTAGACGCATCCAATACTAGAAGCATTTATCTCAATCATTAAGAATAAGAGATAACATGGAATAATAGCTTGGGTAAGGTAGGCTAAGTGTTTACACTAAATATAAAATGGGTCTGTGTTTTAAGCACGGTCTGCAACTTGCTGTAAATACATAAAGGAATCATATAGTTTAATTTCATGGCTACATCGATTTGAATTTCTGTGGTGAAATTGAGCTAACCAAACACACGCATGAATGAGATGAAATGCTCTTGTACCTCTCCCAATACTATCGCACAAGGAAAGACTCCTTAGTATGCATTTGCCTTATCAAGTGGAGCAAGTTCGATGCCAAGAAACAACATTAGAAAGTATTTTATAATTATCTCAATGTTTAATCAAGAGTGGGAAAAACATATTACTAAGAGGTATGGAATTTTGTGGCAAAAATATTTTTAAATTACTGTGACAGTGTAGTAATGATTCTATGCTACAAACTTTAAAGATTTAGGTTCGCTCTTGATTCCATTTCAGCTTATGCGTGTTTTTAAATTTTTCAGCTACAAATCAGGTGTTAACTATCACTGATGGAACGGTCTACTAGGAAAGAATAGTAATTGATTCAAATATGTACTTACTTTTTCAAAATTTTGGGTTTGCACTTTATTCCACCGTACCTTACATTTTTTTTTGTGTTAGAAATCAGTGATGTCATCTAAACACGGATAGACCGTGTTAAGGTCACCGAATTTTACATTAGGGTGCTATCAAGAAGGAAATCTGAAGAAGGATTTTAACTGGGATTTTGAACTGTTCGCATGGAAAGGAAGGATTCTAACGTGAACCGTGAAAACACGTATGGTACAATACAGTTATCCCCTACATTACTGTAAAAACTGCATCATTATTATTTAATGACTGGTGAGGAAAAATGCTTTGAAATTCAAATTTCAATCAAATTACCTGCATCAGATTCAAGTAGGGATATAATAGATGATTTCAAGAGTTTCGCAGGTCTTTGGACCGATTACTTTCTCGTAACACTATTCCACCGGAATTGAACGATGTTGAATGGACATGAAATTTAATGTTTATTCGACTGTTTGCAGATATGTTGATGTATATTTATTACTCGTGTGATGTATTTGTACCTATTAAACTAGCTTTAGAACGTATTTTTGTTTGTTTTGTCACAGAAATATTTCTAAGAACACGTAAGCCAATAGATTAATAAATAATATTCCTTCAAAACAAAATAAATTCCTTTTCATTTTGCCGTTCATCTGACATAGTAAGAAACCACCGTTTTTAATTTTAAGTTTATGATTAATACCTTTAAATTGATTTGACTTACAAGAGAAATGCTCTCAGAAAACATTGTTTTGAGAAAACAAAGGATATTCTACTCCCTAAGCTTTACTCACTAAATATTTCTCAACAAGAAATCTGAACAAAACTCTTAACTAGTCTAAGAACCACCATAATGTGACTTAGAAAAAATAAAAAACTTATATTTTCAACATTTTGACTTAGTGTGTTTCACATGCAAGCCGACAATGTATAGCTATAAATTAAGATGTATCGTTTAAAATATTTTCACACGCACTGACATTTCCAATGGAATCAGAATCTGTTCAAAGTTCCAGTTTTTCTGCTCCCAAAGAAATCAATTAACCCAAGAAACCAGCAGCGAAACCGAGAAATCAATTAAGTTTACTCTCACCTTCATGCAAAATCCCGAAAAACGTATCTCACTCCCCGCGAAAGGTTAAAAATGAACAAAACTCCGCTAATAAAACGAATCAGTTATCCGAAGTTATTAATGGAAAAATCTCCCTTGCCTTTCCCGTTTCTTAAACCTTATTTCGCCGATAATAAAGCAAAGGAGCAGGAGGGGAAAAAATCAAAGCAAATACCCTACTCTATCAACTTAATGCCATCCAATTACAAATGTAACAGGAGATGGTCGGACAAAGGCTCTCCTTTTCTTTCATTCCCAGATAGGCAAGGGGAAAAAATATCGAAAGACGAATCAACGACATTATTTCTGCGCCGATTAGTCTTTAGAAAAGTAATCAATGGAGAGGACTGCAGGATCGTAGTAAAACCATTGTTGGGGAATCACCGGGAGACTGTATCTGTTCAACAGCATTTGCAACTATTGTGTCTCTTCCTTGAAATCGAGGTCCTTTCTGTTGGAGAGTGGCGGAGAAAAAAAATACCTTCAACTCGACAGGGGGGGATTTTTTTTATTCCAAGTGGTTTTAATTTGTTTATCCCTCAAAAAGACGATAAAAAGGGAGCGGAGGAGCAGGGTATCTTAAATGACAGAACTAATTAAGTGGTGGAATAGCGTGTAAAGGAACCCAAGAATCTACCTGTGCCGAGTCAAAGTTATCGTATAAAAGCCACCGGGGTATTATAAAAAAACTGGAAAGTGTTTAAAAATAATCCTCATGAGTGCTGGATGCATTTGAAAGAGAATGGTAGAGTGGCATGAATGCCAGTAATTCCCCCCTTCCACCTTCTCAACATTCTAATATACCTTTCGGAAGAAATCCTTTGACATTGAACCAAAGCGGTGTATGTCTCATGACGTAGAATAAATGCGATCGTTGCTCAAGGAAACATCTGTATATATAATTCTCTTACGTGGCACGCAAAAAAGACGTTATTTGTAATCGCGTTTCGGCAACACTGTACGATTGTTTGTTTATCGCGAAGTCTCGCGCATCGATTGAATTTATAGCGTTATCGGATGAAATTTTATGGGAAAAAAAAAGGAAATTTTAATGAGCTGTTGTGCAGTTAGTTTATAATAGAAATCAAAGAAAGCGGAGGATCTTTTCAGGGCCATTTAAAAAACGGTCCTTTTCAGGGCCAACAATTATAATTCAACAAGACGTTTGCACTACAAGACGCTTGCGCGGCAACAAACTCAATGAAAAAGTGTGGGTCGTTTGAGTGTTGGGAAAATGTACACACAAACAACATGCTGGGTATTCAATTTCCAAAGCAACGCTCACATTTCGAGTCAAAATTTGCACAAAGTTTTCATTTGAATTCTGATTTTAGAGATACTGTATATATTTTTTCTATTATACAGCAAATTTAGATTTGAAAAACATTTTTTTGGTAACATATTTTGTAAACAATCCCTTCTGCTAGGACACATGTCTTCATTGATGCGAGCGAAGCGAGCATAGGTTCGCGCAGCGAACCAATGAGGATTGCGAAGCAATCCTCCGGGGGTTAGCGAGCGTTAGTGAGCAGGGGGCAGGCCCCCTAGTGTTTATGGTTTATATATTTTCAAATTAAATTCACATCACTCAGAAGTATCTTTCATTGATATTTCCTTAATAGTAGTTGGTTATCGTTCAACTCAATAGTTTTGGGTCATCCCAAAAACAATAGGGAGATAGAATTTGTTTCAAAACAACGAAAAAAAGCATTAAACATCATCCCTCCATTGAATATACACTCGATCAAAAAGAATTCACACACGAAAAAGGAATTGTCCCATTGCCATAAAAATTGGTGGATGTGAAGAACATACGTAGAAAAGAAACCGATTACAATTTCAGAAAAATTTAATGATTTATATCATAGTTTTACAGTTACGATGGAAGGAAGTCAATAAGGTGTTGGTCCACCTCTGGCCTGGATGCAAGCTGTCACCCGGCGTGGCATTGACTGAAAAAGTTCCCGGTTGGTGTACTGCGTAATTTCTTGCCAAATTGTCTCCAACTGTCGGGCTAAATGGTGAACATTCCGGGATGGTTGCAATCCCCCTCCCATAACAACTTAAATGTGCTTTATGGGAGATAGATCAGGAGACCTAGATGGCCATGGAAGTGTTGGGAAAGCTTGAAGACAGTTCATAGCAAAACGTGACGTGTGTGGCCAGGCATCATCTTGTTGAAAAGTAAGTACGGGGTGTCGCAATCGGAACGGTAACACTACCGGGTGTAGAATGTCGTCTACATACTGTTGTGCTGTAAGTGTGCCAGAAATAAATGACTACCAAAGGGATCCGACAATCAAAGGAGATAGCATCACACACCATAACGCACTGTTGTGGGCATGTGTGGCACTCGAGAGTAAGGGCAGGATCCTCACGCTTCCCTGGACGTATCCCGACGCGTTTGTGGTTGTCGTCAGGACACAGTTGGAAACAGGAATCGTCACTAAACACTACACGTCCCAAGTACGTTGATTACGGACTATAAGTCGATTGTTTTTTGTTATAGAGTGAATATAACTCGCGACGCTCAGGGCTAAAAAAGAGATTGAAGTTTTCGAAAACTATGGTAATCTCACGGTGCCAGATCTTGAGAATAGGACATGTAAATCGTAATATCCAGTCAAATTGTGTTAATTTGGAGGTTCGGTGCCTACTTCATTGTGTGATAGGATTGCCAAATATCTTATTGGTTAGTGTCTGGTGCCAGCTGCTGTTATTTCACCACGCGCTTCACAATGACTTGAGAACAGTTAAAATAGAACGTACTCTGAAGGTGCTTGTTCGTCCATATGATCTCTGTTTGCTTTTTGACTTTTACCTTTGGGTTAGTTTGGATGCAGAGAGACGTTGGAGACGACGGTTACACAGACGGGAAAAGAGAGGGCGAGAAGCAGCGGGAGAGTTTGACCACGTTTGAAAGTGATATACATACTTTAATGTATTGGTGTGATGATGTAAATGTGATGATGTTAATGCGATGATGTTAATGTGATGATGTTAATGTGATGATGTTAATGTCATGATGTTAATGTCATGATGTTAATGTCATGATGTTAATGTCATGATGTAAATACTGTATATATTCTTAATGTTTTTGTAATGATAAGAACGTAAATATCTTAACTGTTCGTTGCCTTCGCCTTGTGTGCGATTCATACTGCTTTAACGCTACCGTTTTGGGACGATGACACCACAGAAGACTTAGTTTAACGTCCATAGTTTGTTTTATCCATGTCGGTTGTTTTAAGTATAACTATTTTGGTATGGCTTGATTTTTAGGTTGTAGCGCTCATAATATATAACTTTTAATACATAATAACATTTGTTTTTCACTCTTAAATTCAGGTGTGCAAAAATAAACCGACTCGTAAATATCAAAAACACTTTGCCAATTCTATTAAAACATGCACATTGTAAGATTAAGCATTAACTACGAAACATTGTTCATTAATTTTGACTAATAAGAAAAAAAACCACTACTTTCTGGATGATGTCATTGAAGAGGTAATAGAACTCATACATGCACTAATGAATAAGAGCAGTATCAAAAGACTTCTTATCATAAAGCTGCATTAATTGTCGTAGTTTTATTGTACTTCAAAAAGATGAATGAGGTGGGCACCAACAGTGTAGAACTTAGTCTTCCTTGCATGGAGTCTAATTAGTTTTGACCTTCTTAATCAATAGAATATTCCTAGGGGCTATTGCGCGAACCAATAGATTGTTAGGTACGGCTGCAGTCTACGTTTATAACAGTAGCATCGGGCTTAGCACTTTTTTGGCGCATTTCTAGTAGCGATTTATAGACGGTTAAGGCAACCCATTTATATTACAGCTATTGCTGCAAGCGGAAAGTTTAAATTTTGATTTTTAATATTCTAGAGAGTTCTTTTAAAATCTGTTAGACTGTCGTTTGATTTCATTGGTTCACTTGATATTTTTTCTTTGATTCCATTGGTTATTTTAATTTTAAACTATCATGCGATTTCATTGGTTATTTTTAATTATTTTATTTGAATTCATTGGTTTGTTTTTTTATTTTTCCCCATTTATAAGGATTTTTTTTTTCATTTTAATATATGTCACGGTACAGTTCTGTCGTCTCAGGTTGCATTATTTCATTTAAGATTTTTAAAATAATTCTTTCTTTGGCGACCAAAAAAGTGCGCCAAAAAAGGCACCAGGGCCGTTGCCACCGCTATAAACCTAGACTGCAACTGTACCGATTAATGTTTAAACCCATAATGGTTCTTTAGTCATCAAGTGTGTTGTGTGGAACAAGCACATTACATTTCTCGGAAATCCAGCAACTCTCAGATGATTAAGTATTTTTTTATCTGTTATTGCTACTCTGATTTACTTCTTGGAACATCTTACAGAGTATTTGTGAGTCTTGAAAAAGAAAAGATTTAAAAAACGTCCATTTAAACATGTTTCTATTTAACCATACTTTTGGTTGTCACGACAAGGCAAAACTAACCAGATATTTTGTCATTAGAAGAAAAATGACCAAATCCTGATTCTGTAGTCAACCAAAAATTAACAGTAACGAGATATCTCGCCATTAGCAAAATTGGTCAGATCTTGATGAACGAGATATCTAGTCAAAACCCTCTACATCTAGTTACCTAGATATAGCGGGTTTATCTGGGTCTAGAGATCTAGTTATCTAGATCCTAGTTATCTAGATCTAGTGACATAATTATCTATACCCTAGAGATCAAGTTATTTAGATCTTAGTTATCTAGACCTACAGACCTAGTTATCTATACCCTAGAGATCTAGTTATCTAGATCCTAGTTATCTAGATCTAGATATCTAGTTATCTAGATCTAGATATGTAGTAGATCTTATGTAGGTCTAGATAACTAGATCTCTAGGGTATAGATAACTAGGTCTCTAGATCTAGATATGTAGTAGATCTTATGTAGGTCTAGATAACTAGATCTCTAGGGTATAGATAACTAGGTCTCTAGATCTAGATAACTAGATATCTAGATCTAGAGACCTAGTTATCTAGATCTAGAGACCTAGTTATCTATACCCTAGAGATCTAGTTATCTAGATCCTAGTTATCTAGATCTAGAGATCTAGATCTAGAGATCTAGTTATATAGATCTAGATATCTAGCTATCTAAATCTGGATCTAGAGAACTAGTTATATAGATCTAGATATCTAGTTATCTAGATGTAGATATCTAGTTATCTAGATGTAGATATCTAGATGTAGATATCTAGATGTAGATATCTAGATCTAGATATCTAGATCTAAAGATATCTAATTTACTTCAAGCTATCCAGTCAAAGCTACCCCTGAAGAGTTAAAAACAACAAATTAAATCATACCAGTTGGAATGTACCACCAAATATTTCATTTTAAAACGATATCAATGTTAGGGAGTCATTCACTTATAAGCATTATATATGCCGTGTTGCCAGCTTTTTTTTCATTAAATTATTTTACCTTTTCTCTATTCAGTCTCCGTGCAGGTATCCGAACTCCCATTTCAAAGGGAATTTACGCCATTACGAACCTTAACGGCATCCGTACCCTTTTCAGAACGAGAGTCAAACGATGCTTCAGTATTCTTTGGTTACAAAAGGCCTAGCAATTATCTTCCCGCACAAAATCATCAATTACTACACCCAGACCTTTTGCTCGGAGAGAAAGAAAAAGCAAGTTTTCTGGAGAAATAACTTCTCTTCAAAATGAAAAGGAAGAGAGGAAAGAAATAAAGGTACAAAAAGTAGAAAAAGTTCTAATTCTTCCAAGCCTCTTCTCAAGATAGAGGATCTTACTCTAACGTTTCCTAGAGGCTCGTTTTTTACTTTTCCCACTGTTATTTTCTCTTGCTAAGGCTCAAAGTGCCAGCGTGTTTGTTAATTTCGTTTTCCACCCACAAAATGGTAGGCGGTATTTCTTTACACACTCCGAGTTAATGTATTTCTTTCTGCCGGTTTATTAAAAAGTATTGTGATTTTTATAAGTCACAGGCCACATAGCATTCTGGAATTCCTTACTTATTTCAGGAAGAAGTCGTTTTACTTAAGAATTTCCTCATTGAAACAGTTTCTTTCGGTACGTAAATAGATCTTACGGTGTCCTGAAAAGGATCTTTGAATCAATTCACATTCATCCATATGGTAATTTATCGGAGTATGGTATGGAAGAACTATCTGAAACGGTATTACGTCTTACTTTTTGGTAAGTACACCAAACCCTTCTCATTGATTCATTACTTAACATTAATGATTACCAATTTGATTTTCGTCACAAAATTCAGATCAGAATTATGAATTGGTGAAAATGTATCTTATAATTTTCTTATGATATCTTAACTATGATGCAGTATCGCAAAGTAAGGTAAGGTAATTTTAATTAACGTCGCACTAGAGCAACACAGCAGGCTGTTGATGGCGGTCCGGGATCAATCCCAAAAGGGAAAAAACCGAGGACAACACCACATAATTTTTAACCACGGTCAGATGACAAGGCACAACCTGAGCTAGAACCCCTCTCAAATTTTCCACACCAACCCAATGTCAAGACTTTCTGCCACGACAGATATAACGTGCACCAATCGCCTCTACACCATATGCTTACAAATATCCATGCACTTACCCGGATTTGAACCAGGATCCTATCTAAAGGCTAACACCTTAACCACAAGACCGATTTGTTAGCTACAGTGTCGCAAAGAATCCTGTGAAATCACCTGCAGTCATTATATCGTGACAAGTTAAAAAGCAAAAGACAGTATAAAATGGAGCAGTTTACAGCATATCAAAATGAGAGGGGTAAAATATGGGTAGATAGGAAGGTGAATAGAGTAATTGGTACTCACCAACTAGTCAAACTGTCAATGGGCAATAGGATGTTGCTTTTCAGGGCACTATGAGATGAGAAATCGATACGTAAATTTACAACGCATTGTATGCCTCTATAACATCTCCGTTCCTGAGGTTAGAAAAGTATAGTTTCTCTTTGCTCCCATATTGGAAAACATTCGAATCAACCGTATTTTTACCAACGACTTTCAACTGATATGGTTGGTCTCTAAGACCATGCCCTAATATTTTAACTACATGTCAAATGTGAACTCAGAATGCATGTGAACTCAAACTGTTTACCTAATTGCCTGAACTCACAACAATATTTTCATTCAACTGCCTGAACTCTCACAATGTTTTCGATACTGCGTAAAGTAACAGCGTTTTCTCAATTATTACAAAAAAAAACATCTGGATACTATTTCATTTTATTAAAAATATAGAATATTTTATTATGGTAGAAGAGGTATTGATTACGAATTGATCATTCTCCTGTAAGACACGAGACAAAATCAGTACTATTGTCAAGCTATAGTAAGAGACAGGGAGAAGTGAAAACAATGCATTTCTACAATTAGCATTCTTTGCGTGGATTCCTGATCAGGGCTGATCGTTCGGCACCGGAAATAGTCAATATCAATATAATTAGAGAAAAAAAATTATCATCTATCTATATACATACATGTTTTAACATATCGCATCCGAGCTAGAAAAGTGACACAAGTCCAAAAATAAAAAGTTTGTTGTTATGTCATTGAAAAGTATGTATGAGGTGCCCCAGTGAGTTAATAATATTCTATAGATTATAATAGAAGTTACCGCCATAAATACTCACCTAAAATTTAAAAGAAGCTTATACTATATCTCAATATAAGTTTTATAGTATCATTTTGGTTGATGTTTCTCAAAGTCTGCAGTTTTGAGCTGCGTCACTTTTCTTAACGGGATGCGATATGGCAGACTTTTTCCTAAGCAAGCTTAGTATTTACCCACAAGTGTACTCAACCAAAGCTATTTTCTTTCCATTCAGAGACACAATACACTAGTTGAGGCTTGATGTATAATTCAAATCAATAAACTGATGTACACAGAAGAGTCAAAACATTATGACCACCTACTCAATAACGCGTTGCGCCTTCTTTGGCCTGCAAAAACAGCTGCAACTCGCCTGGGCATAGATGCCACAAGTTATTGGTACATGACTGGAGACAGGTTGTATCAAATGTCTGAGCAGTGGTCACGCAAATTTGAGATATTCGGACATGGTGGTGTTTGAGCTCTGAGCTGACGCTCCATGACACTCCAAATGTTCTCTATTATGGCGAGTTAGGTGGCCAGGACAATAAGTGGAATTCATCAGTATTCTCCTCCAACCACTCCAACTCAATCCTAGCCTTGTGACATGGGGTGTTGTCCTGCTGGAAGATTACATTTCCAGTTGGGAAGACAGACGAGTGTGTCCCAACTTTCAATTTATGAGAACGTGGTGGAAAATGTCTGGCTTTTACAGACTGGTTAAAGTACCGTGAATTGGAACCCTTGGGACACATGAAGTGCTGTGGTTTCTTGTCTGTTGATATGTTATGGTAAAGAGTAGCATATATGGCAGTTTTCATGGCAGCTATCAGCTTTATTTGCTACTATTGCATTTTAATATAACGAGTTAATTTTGTATAGTTTTTTCAGATAAACTGCCACGAAATTGTCCACCCAATGTGATACCACGAGCTTTCCACGTTTTTACTGAATCTCTCAATTGTGTCCCCAAAAGTTTACTAATGTGGTTGATACATTCCACTTTTTTGTAGTGATATCACGACCATACACACCAGACAAATTATTAAATGTTTTGGCCTCCCCATACAAAAGTAAAGTTGTATACCTGGGGAGGGGAGAGAGAACCTTACCTTTATAATCATAGCTCTGTCGTTTACGTTTAGGCATAATTAGTAATAACGTATAAGCATAAAAAGGAAACAACAGAATAACAAATATCAAGCAGAAAAACAAAACTAAAGCCTTCTTTTATAGATAAAAATAGACAAGCAATGATATCAGTAACAGTTACAAAGAAAAGTTTCATCTTCTTCTTAGATATTTCATTTAATTAATCGAACATGACTATCGAGGTAATGCGGTTAGTTCAATCAGATCGGTTTTTCAGTTAGTTTTGGTTTCGAAGCACTGTGATCGCACTTACAAAGATCTTTATAACTTTAAAAAAATACAGGAATCAGTCTGATTTTCCAGAACAACATTTTTAACAGTATAAGGCAACTTTTTAAGCGAAAATTTTTTTTTCTGTATTTTTGTCATTTTTAAGGTGCTAGGTCCCCTTAAGAAGCAATATGAATTAAGAATAAAATGACAAGATTAGAAGAGAAAGGTCAAATGCAGTTAACAGGATTTCCATAGATTTGTTCTGTATTTTGATGGTCGAAAGTCATGACATAACGTTTGGCACATAATTAGTATTAGCTATTGCAAAAAACCACGAGCACTCTCAGGAAAATTTAAAATAATCTTTCTGCAATTATAGTGTATTATAAAGATATCTCGTTACAAATTATTAATTGTTGTGCATAAATAATCACAATCTTCAGGCACTGAAGAATAATGACACTTAATGGTATCAATAATGACACTTTAGTAGATTAATTTTCAGCGTAGACAAAGCATGGGAAGATGATTTCACTTCCGGTTACTCAAGGCCTTTTGGCAGGTAACGCATTTAATTTAAAATGACGTCAACTGACGTAACTTACGGGATACTTACAAGAAACATATTTAACCACAAAAACAGTAGCTTTGTGGTTAAATATGTTAACTAACTCTCTTTAGAGAAACTGCCTTTCATAGAGTAAATGAATGAAATTTATCAGTGCATATTAGAAAATGTGCAGCCAATACAGACAGATAGGTACCGTGAACATCAAACTTGTGTCCATCTTGTTTGCATTTCAACTTTAAGAGTTAAATAACTAACTTATTGTGGTTTTACAAGCTCTCGCGTTTGAGAGTCTACCTATATATTGAAGTATTATTGTATATTATAGTCGAAAGAGTATACTTGGAAAACTGTGGCAAGTAATACAGGTCTTTACTTTTGTAATGAAATCTTGATTTCACTTTTGCAGTGTCCAATAGCGTATGAATGATGGCATTGTACTTTTTATGCCTGATAGTAAAGTAGAGATATCCCGATTAGAGGATGGCCATGGGGCTGAGTAAGTGAAGAGGCGTCAATGATAGCATGATAAAGACATGTGTTGTTAATAATCCTTTATGTCGAGGTACAACCTAAACGAATTGCAAAGAACCATGTCGTAAAAGTCACGCAGGGACTAACTCCAGATCATCCAGGAGCTGTCCGTCAGAATATATTTTATGAGACACGTGAATGACAAATGTGTGTGAATATAGGAGTGACAAATATGTTCAAAACATAATATAAATATTTATTTCTGAATATGATTTTTAGCGAAAAATCTATAGTATATACTTGGTGCGTAAAAGAAACTTTCATGTTTCGACAAAAATAATCTTTTTCTAAACTCAACCCCGGAAATCAATTCCCGAAGCGTTTCCCGCAAAGAAGCATCAAGCTTCTCTTAAAACGAAACTCGCCTCCGCTCAGCTCCCCCTAAATACCTTAAAAGCAAAAAAGTCGGATATTATCACATTACCAGAGACGTTGGTTGATAGCATTTTCCCCTACATTATCATCAAAAGCATGGCACGGAACGGCGTTTGATGACACAGGATAAAACACAACAATGGCAGAGAGCATGGGGGAAAATAAAACTATATTTTATCCTCGCTTCGCGTGATTTGTCCGTTACCCCAAAGCGTTCCGAGCAATCAACGTTTTTGCTGCGATTGTGCCGCGTTCTATTAGGGATTGATTGGTTAGATGGGCGTTTTGTTTCCCTTTTATCCATCTTTTCCAGGACGTTTCCTGCCCCTCCCTTCGTTTTTTCTCTCCTGATCATCCATTAGTTATAACCGCATCTTTTCCCCGTGTATTAATAAGCACATATATGTAGGGGAATGTGCGTGATTTTTGCGGTATGGCTACATCCTTAATGCCTCTAATGCTACTGGAACTTTTAGCATCGTTGGGAGTTTTGGGGGTGGTGCAGATCTCCGTGCGTGTTGTGGTGATGGTTTCAGGTGAGTGTCAGCGGGCCAGTAATAGTGGTTTCATTTTTAAGTGCATTGGTATCTTCTTATGGTGAACTTACAGCACTAGTATGACTAACTTTCGTTATAATAGTATATATAACAGTGAAACAAATCTCAGACAAGAAGTTCTTCTGGGTAGATGGAAATTGTTGACATCGTAGAGGTTCAGCCAATCAAACATGAAGTAGTTCTGGTTGGACTGAAGTTACACTCTCTTTACACACTTTGTCATCAATGGTATAGTAATAGTTTCGTCATAGCATTGCAACAAATCTTAAACATGAAGTACTATTTAGTAGAATTAAGTTACATATATCTCCTTTCTCTTCTGTACGTTTATTGATAGTTCCACTGCATAACGAATATCAACCACGAAATATGTTGGTAGATGGAAGTTGCAGACATCATAAAGGTTCAGCCAATCAAACATGAATAGTTTTGTATGGACTGTAGTTATACTCTCTTTACATACTTTGTCATCAATGGGATAGCAATAGTTTCGTCATAGCATTGCAACAAATCTCAAACATGAAGTACTATTTAGTAGAATGAAGTTAGATATATATCCATTCTCTTCTGTAAGTTTATTAATAGTTCCGCTGCATAACGAAAAATCAACCACGAAAAATTTTGGATAAAATAAAGTTGCATGTATTTCCCCCTCTTACATTAATTACTAGAAAACTTATTACGAACACTTTCAAACAGTCAAAATGGCACATGCCATATTAGGCAAGTATTTCATAATTGAACCCCAATGAATGCTTGAAAAAAATTTATTAGTATGATACACACTTTCAATTATTTTTTGAAATTCTATGATGACAAGAAATTATTCTGCTTCTATGACCAACCAGGCTACTGAAGGAAACAGGACGACAAGCAATCGCATCAACTGCATAATCCCACATACAGACAGTCGTAATCCTAACACAATTATCCCGTTCTGACGGCATTTGCAACCAGTAAACTAGTGATTGCTAATTTTAAAGAAGTAGGTAATTAATTAGTGTCGCACTTTGACAACGCAATGGGCTATTGGTGAGTGTCCGGGGTCAACCTCGAACGGAAAGAATTCTAAAGAAAATACGTACTCAACACAACAATTAAGCATCATTACAAGAGTGCAAACGAATATCACACATAAAGTAATTTTTGATAGTCTGAAGCTATACTCTTTCTCTCTCTCTCTCTCTCTCTCTATTTACGCACTGTGCCATAAGTGAGATGGTAATAGCTTCGTTATGTTTATGCAACGAATCTCAAATACGAAATACTTTCAAGCTAGATGAGGCAACATATATTTCCTCTCTGTGATGTTAGTGTAATGGTGATAATTCCGTTGTTCAACTAAAGTTGTACTCTCATCCCTCAGCTACATTGGTTAGTGGTGAACTGATTACGAACATGCACGCTTTTAACTAGGCCAGATGGCTCACGCCACATTTAGCAAGGGTCTGGCGAATCACATGAAGTACTTTTTGATAAATTGAAACTCTACTCTCTCTCTCTCTTCGTATTCTACTAAAAGTATAATGGGGATAGTATAACGATTCGATAGAATCCCACATTGAAATAAATTGCACAGATCTATTTATTTATCGTCAGACGGAATGATATACACTGACGAGACAAAACATAATGACCCCATCCCCAAATTTTTCAATGAACTCGTCTGGATGACGTTGAGGGCACATGATTAAGTGAGAATGGTATTTAACTGCTGCTGGAGAAGGTAAGTAATCATTCTTGCACTTATTTTTGTGGGTGATGGGAAAGGCTGCTGATCTAAGCGAATTTGATAGAGGGCAGATCGTTACGGCCCGAAGACTCGGAACGAGTATCACCGAAACTGCACGACTGGTAGGTTGTTCACGATCTGCAGTTGTTAGTATTCATGCAAAATGAATAAATGACGGTAACACCAGCAGTAGAAGCCAAGGTGTTGGTCGTCCACGCGTCATCAAAGAAAAAGGACGCCCGAGACTGTCCCGCTTGGTAAAGCAAAATCGTCTCGATACAGTGGCTCACCTGACAGCTCAATACAATGCAGGTCCAAGCGCAAGTGTTTTGGAACACACAGTTCAGCGGACGCTGTTGGATATTGGACTGTGCAGCAGAAGTCCCACTCTTGTGCCTCTGTTGACCAAGCGTCATCGTCAACTACGCCTACAGTGGTCCCGGGAACTTCTATACTAGACGATGGATGAGTGGAAGATAGTTGTCTGGTCAGATGAATCCCGATTCCTCATTCATCACGTTGATGGTCGTGTCAGGGTACGCCGTCTGCCAGGCAAACAGTTGCTCCCCTCTTGTACCAACATTTGGCAAAGATTTTACCATTAGAACTTTTAGAAAGATGTTCAAGGTACATGAAGCGAAATGTAAATAAATCTGCACAGCATGTCAAGTTTTCAAAGGAGAATTTTGTGCCAAAAAAACGTATCGAAATGATCACATCAGAAGCAATTTGTGAGTATAATATCGGGGTACTTTCAACTATTCAACACATTCAGAAAGCTTCTGGGATTAAGGTAGGATCTGATATTAAAACTTGGACAGATAATTGATGCTCAGAAGAATTATCAACGAGAGAACCGTTTAAATTCCATATTTCAGCGTGCTCGAAAGGTAGTGAAAAAAGAAAACAACAAAGGAATTGGATCTTAAAAAATAAATGATCACTTATGATCCAGGAAAGTTTTAAACTTCACTCATATGTAGAAAGCAGCTATAGTAAAAATTTCAATCATCTTTTTTTATAATTTTTTAGCATAATTTTAATTTTAAAACTTTAAACTGCTTTTTCTTCTACTTCATTTTTTTGTATACATCTCATAATTGAAAATGCAAAGGCTTTTTTAATTATCCATCAATTGACTTCACATTTTTTTTACATAATATATAGAATCTTATTATGAAATACAGGTATGCATACTAAGTTATTATGAGTAGGATTTTTATTAATATAAATATGCATTTAAGTGACATTTTTTGTGATATTTTACGTAGTGTTTCAGGTTTTATTTTTAATCTCAATATCTATTCAATGCATCTTCAATTCCACACCTGTAAATTTAGATTATACTTCAAGGAATATTATAAAACAATTCAAGCGTATATCATAAAAATTAAAAAAGAAGATACACTTTAAAAATTCTTGAATTTTTCAATTTATTTTTTTAAATTTTTTAACACATTTTGAAGAAAATTGTTGGTTTAAATTTTTATGTTCAATTCTCTGGCATACGAAACTGCAAAAAGTTTGTTCAAAGGTGTTGTCAGTAAAAAAAAATAATTTTTAAGGTGCCAGGTCCCTTAAAACAGTAGATATTTGTTCTTTAATAATATTAGTATAATTCAGAACACTTGCTCAGATTGTTGCATTTTTTTATGGGGTTCTCCATATTGGTCATTAAGAAATACCGATACGCTCACTTGAAATCTCAGTTACCAAGACACTATTGAAGTTAACATTTCAGATTTGCTTGTTCCAGATAAAGCTGCAATTTCATACTCTTCTATTTTCAATTTATTCGGGTGCATTTCTTTGTACTAGTTGCATTCTTCCTATCCAATGATATCTGGGAATAAGGACCATTTTCAGCTCTCGAGCTGTTCAATTATACAGAGTTTACAACAAAAATACAATACAAGCATATATATTTTGCTTCGATTTCGATTCAAGAACGGAAAATAGTGTCTAATTTGAAAAACTATGCATTTATGCCAAATATGGAGACATCCATTTTCCACACTTTAGCCATGCAATCAAAGAGTGTTCCATTTTTTTTCGGACCACCCCAATCCCCCAATTGATTCGAATACATTGATGAGTGTGTATTGGGTGAGAAGCAGTTTATTTTTCATTTATTTCATTACACATATTATCTATGCATCTGTAATGTTTTAATGGGTACGTGTTGGTTTCACACCCCAAAATAATATTAGTATGGAAGCCTATGAATAAGGTACCTTAGAAACTGACACTCCTGTCATACCTACATATACTATAAAGCAGAGCTGGTTTATGTGCCTGTCTTTCTGTTCTCTATACTGTTCAGTCGCTGTCTATCCACTAGTACATTTTGAATTGAATGATTGAACAATGATAATTTAGATTCGTGATAGATTATTACGAATAAGACAAATCTTTTGAACGCAGCGAAAACAGACGATTCGAAATATTAAGCCCTTTTTTTTTTGTTTAAAAGGAAGTCCCGCTGATAAATGAGTCAGAATTTTTAGTTAGCCATAAATCTAAATCCATAACTTAACTATTATAGCTGTGCAGAATTTAGTATTGCAAAATATACTTATTATTTAGCAATACATTCTAATGGTTGATCCAAATCCATGTGTTAGAACTGTGTATTATTTACTTGTGTTATATTCATAGGTATCTGAATTAGTTTTGTTTATTGTTAAATTCTTCTTTTTCGTAATTAAAGATTTTTTTCAATGTAAATGTACATAAACTACCAAAACTACTCAGTTCCGATGAAGAAATAATTTACTTGATTTAACCTCTTTTTTGGGATGTTTAAGGATAATTTAATGCCTTACTTGTCCTGGTATGTATTGGTACAACTGCTGTACTAGTCTAAAGGTTAAAACAATCGTATTTGTTTTAATTTAAATCGGATTTTAATGATTTCAATTTATTTGTTACACTTGTACAATGCTAAACTTGAGTATAGATAACTCACCTCGATGCAAATACGGATCAGCCATGCTTCCGTGACCTTCAGACTATGATTTTTCGTGAGAAACCTTACCCATAGGCCCCGTTCACGTGAGACGTTTAAAATGCGCATTTGGCGAGGCTATCAGTGTCCCGCTCTTCAAGGTCGCCAAAATAGATACTTGAATTAGAGGAATAAATTTACATAATTTAATGGAGGGATCTTGCTAGCCTCGCCATACGCGAGTTGCAACGCCTCATCTGAACAGGGTCATACACGTCGTACGAATTGGTAAAGGCTGGTCCTTGTAATTCGAGATCGGGATGTTCTCCACTTAGTGTAAACTGTTTAAAGAGCAGATGATATCATAGTGTAGTCTATTTTAACATATTTTTTCTAGTATATGTAAGACTCGGATCTTGCCTAGGTCATCTATTTTACGTTCCAAATAAAGAGATGCGGAATAGTTACCTTTGCAGATATTTTTATGTAAATTGCTTATTTCGCTCTAGCGTTGTGGTCAGCTAGCGAATTGGTAAAGGCTTGTCCTGGTAATTCGAGAACGGGATGTTCTCCACTTAGTGTAAACTGTTTAAAGAGCAGATGATATCATAGTGTAGTCTATTTTAACATATTTTTTCTAGTATATGTAAGACTCGGATCTTGCCTAGGTCATCTATTTTACGTTCCAAATAAAGAGATGCGGAATAGTTACCTTTGCAGATATTTTTATGTAAATTGCTTATTTCGCTCTAGCGTTGTGGTCAGCTAGCGAATTGGTAAAGGCTTGTCCTGGTAATTCGAGAACGGGATGTTCTCCACTTAGTGTAAACTGTTTAAAGAGCAGATGATATCATAGTGTAGTCTATTTTAACATATTTTTTCTAGTATATGTAAGACTCGAATCTTGCCTAGGTCATCGATTTTACGTTCCAAATAAAGAGATGCGGAATATTTACCTTTGCAGATATTTTTATGTTAATTGCCTATTTCGCTCTAGCGTTGTGGTCAGCTAGCGAATTGGTAAAGGCTTGTCCTGGTAATTCGAGATCGGGATGTTCTCCACTTAGTGTAAACTGTTTAAAGAGCAGATGATATCATAGTGTAGTCTATTTTAACATATTTTTTCTAGTATATGTAAGACTCGGATCTTGTCTAGGTCATCTATTTTACGTTCCAAATAAAGAGATGCGGAATATTTACCTTTGCAGATATTTTTATGTAAATTGCTTATTTCGCTCTAGCGTTGTGGTCAGCTAGCGAATTGGTAAAGGCTTGTCCTGGTAATTCGAGAACGGGATGTTCTCCACTTAGTGTAAACTGTTTAAAGAGCAGATGATATCATAGTGTAGTCTATTTTAACATATTTTTTCTAGTATATGTAAGACTCGAATCTTGCCTAGGTCATCGATTTTACGTTCCAAATAAAGAGATGCGGAATATTTACCTTTGCAGATATTTTTATGTTAATTGCCTATTTCGCTCTAGCGTTGTGGTCAGCTAGCGAATTGGTAAAGGCTTGTCCTGGTAATTCGAGAACGGGATGTTCTCCACTTAGTGTAAACTGTTTAAAGAGCAGATGATATCATAGTGTAGTCTATTTTAACATATTTTTTCTAATATATGTAAGACTCGGATCTTGCCTAGGTCATCGATTTTACGTTCCAAATAAAGAGATGCGGAATATTTACCTTTGCAGATATTTTTATGTTAATTGCTTATTTCGCTCTAGCGTTGTGGTCAGCTAGCGAATTGGTAAAGGCTTGTCCTGGTAATTCGAGAACGGGATGTTCTCCACTTAGTGTAAACTGTTTAAAGAGCAGATGATATCATAGTGTAGTCTATTTTAACATATTTTTTCTAATATATGTAAGACTCGGATCTTGCCTAGGTCATCGATTTTACGTTCCAAATAAAGAGATGCGGAATATTTACCTTTGCAGATATTTTTATGTTAATTGCTTATTTCGCTCTAGCGTTGTGGTCAGCTAGCGAATTGGTAAAGGCTTGTCCTGGTAATTCGAGAACGGGATGTTCTCCACTTAGTGTAAACTGTTTAAAGAGCAGATGATATCATAGTGTAGTCTATTTTAACATATTTTTTCTAATATATGTAAGACTCGGATCTTGCCTAGGTCATCGATTTTACGTTCCAAATAAAGAGATGCGGAATATTTACCTTTGCAGATATTTTTATGTTAATTGCTTATTTCGCTCTAGCGTTGTGGTCAGCTAGCGAATTGGTAAAGGCTTGTCCTGGTAATTCGAGAACGGGATGTTCTCCACTTAGTGTAAACTGTTTAAAGAGCAGATGATATCATAGTGTAGTCTATTTTAACATATTTTTTCTAGTATATGTAAGACTCGGATCTTGCCTAGGTCATCGATTTTACGTTCCAAATAAAGAGATACGGAATATTTACCTTTGCAGATATTTTTATGTTAATTGCTTATTTCGCTCTAGCGTTGTGGTCAGCTAGCGAATTGGTAAAGGCTTGTCCTGGTAATTCGAGAACGGGATGTTCTCCACTTAGTGTAAACTGTTTAAAGAGCAGATGATATCATAGTGTAGTCTATTTTAACATATTTTTTCTAGTATATGTAAGACTCGGATCTTGCCTAGGTCATCGATTTTACGTTCCAAATAAAGAGATGCGGAATATTTACCTTCGCATATCTTTTTATGTTAGTTATCTCTTTTTCTCTAGCGTTGTGGTCAGCTAAGGATCAATAATGCACTTAACCAGATCCATATTGTCTGCGACATTTTGTCTTTTCGTTTTTGAAACTTAGATCACTGTATTTTATGACCAGTTTTAGATTTATAAGAGTACTTTTAAATACTTAAATACTTTAAACCATCGAGTGAATAATAATTGTAAAAACGATAAGTTTAAAAATCGATGATTTTAGTACTGACTATCAAAAATTGCGGCTCCAAAAAATAATTCAATTTAGATTCGGGAATATTAACACTAAAAATAAAATTTCATTGCTGCCACACAACTTTCCAATTCAATGAACAGATTACTTAAAAATCCAGCAAATAATTTTTACATTCTCATATTTTAACATTATCATTCACATATTTTATCATTATCTATCGACTATGATTTAAAATCAGTCACATTTGATTTTGCAAATGATAATCGTTAGAAAGTGCCAGTTTACAAACAATATTATCTTTTTTATAAATGATATCCAGAAAATGTTTCTTTCAAAACGAATGGCAACACATTAGTTCGCCTTCGAACCGCTATAAAAAGTTCTTCCATAAAGCTAATCTATGGCTAGCGTGATTAAGACCCATTTTGAGTGACCCCCAATATACCCTGCTAAACATGAAGTCTATGAATGCCATAAAATAAATAAAACAGAAGCTGCAATTTATTTTGCAATTAAGTGTAGCGATTTTATGAATTTCTACCAACATCATTTTGATAAATATGAACCATAACATATTTAATGCGAATTGCGACTCAGTGATTTCACTCTTTACTGTCGTACGTTATACAGAAAGGCTTTCAGAAAATGCTACCTTCGTGTTTACCAGCCATTTTTGTATGAAAGGAATTTCTTTTATTGGTGCTGTTACCACAGTTTTATTTCCCTTAAAAAGGATCAATTGTCTTACATTGACTATGAAATTTCAAAAATATTTTGTTTGACATTCTACAAATAGTAAGTGACGAAGCAATATGTTTGAGACGATTTATTATTTAAAAGCATAGGAATTTGAAGAGTTTAATAAAAGTATTACGGGCATTATGAACTAATGTTTGAGTTTTGAACATAATTAACTACGATTGTTTCATCAACTTGTGAGATAGAAAAAACGTTTAAATGTCATTAGTTACTACTTTGATGTTTACATTTTTTGTGTTAAAAAGTTCAAAATATAAAATCTAAATATTCTACAAACATCTAATCACCCAATTAATTCCACATCCATGTCTAAATAACATCAACTACATACATGAAAAACTATTTATAATGTCTAAAACTTATAGTCACAATCGAAAAATTATATGAGTTTTTGGTTTGAATGATTTTTTCTGAAAAAACAGAAAGTGTTCAAAACTAAGAATGTATTTTCCAAAATTTCTTGCTATCTTTCCTTTCTATTATGTAAAATTAAAAAGTTAATTCCAATTTTAAAAATTTTTGATGTATATAAAAAGCAAAGTTATAAAGTTATATAAGATAATTGTTTGTAGTACGTACATACTAATTGTATTTAAACTACTCCACTCCAATAATTAAGCTATATACTATATAAAAAAAGACGTGTTTGTGTGTGTGCATATTCTCTATACAAATCTACACTGTTTGCCCATTAAACACCAAATGTTTTAACATG
This sequence comes from Metellina segmentata, assembly GCA_947359465.1. Lineage (NCBI taxonomy): Eukaryota > Metazoa > Arthropoda > Arachnida > Araneae > Tetragnathidae > Metellina > Metellina segmentata. Next base: position 76,370,817 of record OX375879.1, read on the forward strand.
TATACTTTAGAACACTGCAAAAAACAGGCTATTTCTTTCCTGTCTTCAGACCTACCTGTAGTCATGAAAATTGACACATAGATGGTCCAAAAAGTGCCTCTCGAAGCCCCAATTTTAAATTCTAAAGTTTTCTTTCTTACAATAAATGGACAAGGACAAGGAAACACATTCTACAGAGTTTGTGTATTTGAGTTAACACAGGGAAATGTCGCGGTCATATTTTAGTTGTCGTGATAGAAATACGTTCTACAGGGTTTGTGTATTGCAGTCAACACAGGGAAATGTCGGGGTCATATTTTAGCTGTCGCGTTCATATTTGAAACCCAAGCAACGCCGGGTTATTAAGCTAGTATTACATACAATTTAATGTATAAATATTTTATTATAGTAAATAGTATAGAAGTTAATGTTGTTTGTTAAAAAAATCTAATACTCGTAGGAACAATGGAAACAAACAGTATAAAATCGACCGTTGAATTTACCATTTTTGCTGCTTAGTTTCAAATTGCTTGATATGAGCTATGGATGTGTATTATATTGCTAAAACTGCATGGAAACACTCACCACTAATGAAATTCTTCACAAATCTGATTTAAAAAAACCAATGAGTTCTGGAGGATAGAAATCGGAGAAAAGAAAATATTAGGAAATATAGGTTTAACGCCGAAAAATCCCTAACTACCTACGAAAAAGGATATGTGATGATAAATTAGAGTAAACATTCAGATGCTAATTGTGGTAACGTAACTCAGATGTGTGCTTTAGCATGCATTTTATTGAAAATACGAATTACTCTCCAAATGTTTTGGTAACTGGCAAAACTAACCAGACCTTAATGGACGAGATATCTCGTCATTAGAAAAACCGGATTTGGTGGACAATAAAACTAGTCCTCATTAAAAAAATTGGAATATGATGGACGAAATATCTCGTATTCAGCAAAATGGATCATATCTAAATGGAAGAGATAGGTATTGAAACTATTGAGGATTGGAACACCAAGTAGTACCACTAAAAGCAACCAAAATATTAATTTTTTTTATAATTTCATTTCTTTTAGAGGTTAGAGGTATTAAATTGAGTTATGTGAATATGAATGATACATTCACAACTATGTACGGGTCAACTACTTTTTAATTGTTTAAACAGCGAGGTAAACCAAACACGATAAAAACGAAACAAAACTTATAAAATTCTACATTACCATTATTCTGAACCATCCTCTATACGATACTTACCAAAAATTAATCCATTTTAAAACTTGCAAGTTTTCAAAGTAAACGTCTCTTGTACGTCTGCTGTCAGGGAATACTTTTATTGGATAATCCTCTTATACGACGTTTTTTTTCAGCGCAATAGCTCGTCCCAGAGAAACAAGAAACTAATAAATAAGCTCTTTAAAATAGAGTAAACGACAAAAATCGATAAAACGCGCTCTAACTTTATGAGATTACTCAACCAAATTAGTTTATCTTCCTCGCGCTCTCATTTTTATCAAATTTGGAGTGAAAGGACTAAACCGTATTTTCCAGGAAAGCAGAATTCTGCATTTTGATTTAGAGCAGGACAAAAATAAACTTTGAATTCAGCTCATATAATAAAGTTATGCGGCGGAGTTTTAGGTTGTTTAGCGAGGCATACACCGGGAAATCGGATGTAGAAGTCGTTGCCAGATTGTTCCACATTTATTCCGAGCATTCGATATCGTCTGCACGGACGCCATTTAGATGATTGCGGAGTTTCACTGGGCTCAGATTTCATGTTTCATTTCATAAAGTTCGGTATATATGTATCCCGGTAGTAATTTTATTTGCATTGACATTTTTATTTGATTGCGATCTCTTTCTTGAGTTTCAAAAGAATGTCATGCTGTTTCGTTTAATCTGGAGCAACAAGTTTTGATATGTTTTATGAAAAGCAGTTTCTCGTATGATAAATGCCGGTTTTATGTAGTGTGGTATTATATCAGGTGCTCTATATCTAAAATGGTTTTAACCACTTGGGCTCCTCTCCTATATTTTGATAGTTAATTCAACCCTGCAATATGAGGGATGAATATTATAAATATCCAGTTACAAATGGTGAGCCAATATATATGATCACTCGACCGGGCACTATAGGTTATAAATATTCTTTATAATATCACTAGCAAAGCTACCCGGCGTTGCTGGGGTTGAATTGGTTAAATGTTGATTGAAAAGCAATTAGACTAATCACGTCTCCTTAGAAAAATGCAAACATTATTTAAGTGTACGGAAAACTTTTATCATTAACCTTTTTCATAGCTTTTATAATTTACTTCAGACGCAAGTACGTATACAGGATATATCCTGCCATTAAACCCATTGCATATTTATTGAACTTCTTCTATAAGACAAGCTACCAAAGTTGCTCTAAGGTACTATTTCAGAAGTCGATTTAGAAATATTTTTAACTACAACGTACGGCTACCCGTTTTAATGTAACGTTTCTTTGATGCTTTAAAAAAAAAATTTTATTTTCACTTTACCGGTCATTTTAAGGGGGTCCGGCACCTCCACAGGCACTCATGTTAAATTAACAAACTTTGGGGCATCTCATTTATTCATAAATTACTGTATTAATCTGAAGTTTGTACTAAGTAATATTTGAATACTTTTAAAGACTTATTTTTTTTTTAAATTCACAGTGTTATAATTTTTTTTTAAATGACAAAAAAATTTAAATGTTTTAGATAAAATATTTTAAAGAAATGTATGCATTTATACCTTATTTCTTGTGCTAAAGTGTTTAAAAGTGCTTAACATAAACAATCCTAAAAAATTTCAAGAATGTATCTCAAGTAGTTTTTGAGTAATGTGCCCCCAAACATAAAAAAATATCTTATGAGAAATCTATAAGTATAGTTCTCTTACGCGGCGAACAAAAAAGACGTTATTTGTTATCGCGTTTTGGCAACATTGTACAATTGTTTGTTTACCACAAAGTCTCGCGCCTCAATTGAATTTATAGCGTTATCGAATGAAATTTTATTGAAAACAAATGAATATTAGTCGAGCTGTTGAATCTTGTAATAGAAATCAAAGATGGCGGACAAGACGAGACAATGAAAGCTTAATTTAAAGTGATGCAAGACGTAATGGTTTATCTAAAAGCAATCGTAGAAAACGTACATGCTTGAGTATAGGTGTTCTCATTTTGTTTGAGGAAGACAGTAGAAATACTATAGTTGATATTGAAGAACACGATATCGGTTCGAAGAGGGAAGTTTGTAATTTTTGTGGTGCGCACTTCTGGGACAGAGAAAAAAAAATACTTCAGGTAGATTTACAAAATGTAGCTTCACTACAACTTTCCACAACAAGCTCAATGAAAAAGTGTATGGGTGACGTGAGAGCTGGGGAAATTTATACACAAACAACATGCTGGGTATTCGATTTCGAAAACAGTGTTCACATTTCAAGTCAAAATTTGCTAAAAGTTTTCATTTGAATTCAAAATTGTTCGAGCACTGAATCCAGATCTACTGTATAACTTTTCTGTAATACAACAAAATTATATTTGAAATTTTTTTTTTTTTTGGAATATCATATTTTGTAAACAATTCCTTCTTCTAGGATACATGTCTTAATTGATACGAGTAAAGCGAGCAAGGTTCGTGAATCGATTCAATTTCAATTCAATTCGCGCAAAGCAATTCTCCGGGGGGTTTACGAGCGTTAGTGAGCAGGGGGCGTGTCCCCTAGAAAGACTTTAAACTACATAATGACATATATCGGCGGTAATAGTGCATCTACTTTAAAAAATATTTAAAACTACTTACAATTAATGGATTTTCTGCAAATAAGGTATCGTTATAAAAAAGACAATTCAAGTTTTCATAAACAGTAAAAATCTCAAAATGATTTTTTTTTTTTTCAAATTTTTTGGTGCCGGATTCCTAGAAAATAACAAGTTACGAAACTCACTTAAAAAAGTTTTGTTTAGTATATTTTACTTAGTTTTATAAAGCAGAATTGATTCTACCAACCATTACATATTTAACCAAAAACTTAAGGAAAGTTGGTGATATATACATGTACCGGCAAGAAATCATCCTACTCATGTCTAGAGATAATTTCTTTCTTTTTATTCTATTATAAAAAAAATTGTCGGTCTCTTTTAGGTTTATTCGCTTTGTGATTGGTAGATAGCGAGTCTTGCAGTTCAACGGGCTAATGAATTTGTAGCACGTGCAGACGATAAACACAGTTATATTTTAAAATTAATTCCTTCATAAAATTTGAGAGTACGCGCTAGAAAGTTTGCAATGTTTTCAGAAGAACCGGCAAATTCGGTCGCCGTTTCCATAGCAACAGTCGAATATGAAAAAATTAAAAAGTACTATCACAACAAACAACACAGATCAGCTAAAACATTTAAAATTATGATGAGATTTCCTCTGAATTTTAACAAAATGTCATGCTAAAAACATTTATTTTTTTATGTGGAAATGAGATGTTTTGTTCTTGACATTTTTAAAAACATTTTGTTTCTATTTACACTATATATCCGTGTATAAGCCGATAATTTTTGGAACGTTTTCTAAAGCTTGAGTACGGGGGTCGGCTTGTATACGGATCCGCTAATCTCTCAAAAGAAGTAGGCAATTTTCCGTTACTCGGGCGCATGCCATAAATATCGTAATGGGAAGGGAACCTTCAATTAAAGTCGTACTATAGATACGGGATCAATCCAGCAGCAATCCAAATGGGGATGGATTGTGAGGCAATCCTCTCCCCCTCATTGTTGAAAAGTATAGTTTGCGAAGCGAATTAAATATGATTACGTAGCAATCATCGGGGGTTAACGAGCGATAGCGAGCATAGTTATTATAAAAGAAAATTTTTCGGTCTTTTTTAGGTTTATTCGCTTTATGATTGGTAGATAGCGAGTCACGACAGCGAGTCTTGTGGTTCAACGAGCTAATGAATTTGGAGCTCGTGTAGACGATAAGCAGTTTTTTTTTTAATTCATTCATTCATAAAATTTGAAAGTACGCGCAAGAAAGTTTGCAATGTTTTCAGAAGAACCGACAAATTCGGTCGCCGTTTTTATAGCAACAGTCAAATATGAAAATCTAAAAAAGTACTATTACGACACGGATCAGCAAAAACATTTAAAATTATGATGAGATTTCCTCTGAATTTTAACAATATGTTATCTATTTAACAATTTCCTCTTTCATATAGAAATGAGATGTTTTGTTCTTGACTTTTTTTTTTAAACATGTTGTTTTTATTTATCGTACATTTCCGTGTACAAGCCGATAATTTTTGGAATGTTTTCTAAAGTTAAAGTACAGGGGTCGGCTTATATACGAATCCGCTAATCTCGCAAAAAAAGTAGGCAATTTTCCGTTACTCGGGCGCTTGCGATAAATATCGCAATAGGAAGGGAAGGGAACCTTCAATTAACATCGTACTATAGGTCCGGGATGAATCCATCAGCGATCCAAATGGAGATGGATTATGAAGCCATCCCCTCCACCTCATTGTTGAAAAGTATAGTTCGCGAAGCAAACTAAATATAATTGCGTAGCCATCATTGGGGTTAACGAGCGAAAGAGAGCAAGGGGCGGAGCCCCCTAGTGCAAAAAATAGATAATTCTTTAAAAATTGTCTCCTAAATATTATATCTGCAATATTTAAAATACTAGAACACATAAATGCCAACATAAATGAAATTACAATCATTAAAAACAACGCAGAATTCTGAAAAAGATATGAGCAAACATGTCGAATTTTAACTTTCCAAGAATATTCTGAAATAGAGAAATTCGAAAAAAGACTTTTGAAAAATATTGGTAACGATAATAATGATTAAATTACAACAGAAATTTATAAAAATTAGAACTGCCCAATATGACCGCAACATTTCATATTTTTTAAACTCAAATAAACAAAACCCGAACTATGAATCAAATTTATAAAGATGTATGAAGTCATGGTACGCTTTTATAATCAGTAAGTTTTTGGTTTTGGCATTTCGTGGAACAATGCATCTTGTATTGGAACCATTACAAAATGTTTTGCTATGTAAAAGTAAATATTTTAACTATCGTTTTTTCATCAATCAATTATACATGAATTAATTACTTTTGGGAAGAAATAAAAAATCAGTTCAAATATAAGCATTATAATTCAATTTTTGACTCAGCTTAAACAAACATGCGATTATATTAAAGAAAACACCAGATCATAAGTAAAATTAAACTTGATTTCAAGATTGGATCTACGTGTCGTAAAAAGGTATCCAATAGGAAAGAGGAAGGAAGCCAACATTCAGTGCAAAAAGTACAATTTATACTTAATATACAGTAGATGACGCATCAACATTCTAATGAAATAGACAAACCAAGTGCTCGAAGCTTGATCTTATTCCTTTCGGTCGCTCTGTTTGAAGACGAGTGTGGATGTGGGAAAAAGCAATCATTTTAAACTATTAATTGGTTAGTGTGATTAAGCATCGTGATCAAAATTTCGATTCATCTATTTCATTAGAATGTCGATGCAATGAAGCAAGTTGCGTGAGTTAGTTACAAATTTACGTAACGAAAACACGAAAATGTATGTGCAAAAAGGACAATTTATACTTAATGTACAGTAGATCACGCATCAACATTCTATTGAATTGGACGAACAAGTGCTCGTAGCTTTATCTTATTCCTTCCGGTCACTCTATTTGAAGACGGGCGTGGGAAAAAGCAATAATCTTAAACTATTGATTGGTTCGTGTGATTAAGCATCGTGATCAAAACTTCGATCCATCTATTTCATTAGAATGCCGATGCAATGACGCAAGTTGAGTGAGTTAGTTACAAATTTACATAACGAAAACTCGGTACGATGACACGAACGTGCATCACAACAATACGGCCTCTTTTCCCCACAAAACCCAACCAACTCATCCTTAAAGCATTTTTTGAGGAAACCTACTAGCGACGTGTTTGAAAATAATTTTAAGAGTTCCTACTAAAAGTCTATCATCACACATCTTGGCTATAGGTCCAGATCAAGTTAGCCTTCATGTACCAGAAAAATGCCATTCTGCTTTCTTGAATGAACATATACCAATGACCTGACAAGTGAAGTGTTACAACCCCGTAATTCCTCATCTCGCCCTCAACGATACCCTCAGTTTGTGATCAATTCTCTCGGACAATCGTCCAAAGACGGTGGAGGTCAGCCACCGCCACCATCCACAAAGCCCATGGGCAGCAGAGCCTCCATTCTTCGCAGACTGATTTCCTGGGAGCATCGGGGCTGCCCTGAAAAGAGGGCGGATGTGCAGAGGCCCAGGGGAGTGGATGTCGTTTTTCCTTTTGCGAGCAGGGAGATGCTTCCGACTCGCATTGAAAGGGCCACCGCAACCCTAATGGAGAAGACATGTCCTGTGCTACCGCTGCGCATCTTTCTGCTATGACGAGCTTCTCTGCGGGATGGCAGATGCCAATTATTTTGAATGCTGGCAGTCCGTGTGGTTTGTGATCCGTTTCTCGGTTGAGGGATTGACTTTATTACGTCAAATTTCGATCACAAGTTTCTGTAGCCAGTGCTAGCTTAAGTATTTAATCGTTATTTTAACAGTTTGAGCTTCTCAAGACTTCCAATGAGGGTATTTTTGCGTTTATCCGACATTTTAGAGGTGATGGTTCACTCAACTTTCAAATTAATCCTACAAAACACCTCAATTTGCATTGTAAGGGAAACCGCAACCAAAATGGAGCACATATGTTGAATAAAAGAAGTATGCACTGAAGAAGATGGATCGGTTGGGGGAGGTGCACATCCTTCTTCTTCAACGACAAGGTTCTCTACGTGATGGGAGATGCCAATTATTTTGAATACTTGCAGTCCGTGTGGTTTGTGATCTGTTCCTCGGTTGACAGATTGGTATTCTTTTATTAACTTTGGATGCTACGTTTCTGTAACCATTGCTAGCTTAAGTATGTTTTCGTTATTCAAACAGTTTGAGCTTTTCAAGACTTCCAATAAGTATACTTTTGCATTTATCCTTCGTTTTATAGGCGATGGTTTACTCAATATTCAAATTTTTCCCTACAAGATACTCAACTCACATAGTTAGGAAAACCTCAACCCAAATGGAGAACACATTTTCTCAGAGCTATCACCACGTATACTTCTTCTTCTATGCCGAAGTTCTTTCCGTGATGGGAGTTGCCATTTTTTTAGTGCCATGTGATTCCCTATTCTTTTCCTTGGTTTACAGATGGACTTCCTTTTCTTAAATTTTGATTCTACGTTTGTGTTGTTCGACGAGATATCTCGTCATTAGAAAACATGACAAGACCTTTATGGACTTAATATCTGGTCATTAGAAAAAAATGTCCAGATAGCACTCTTGTCATCAACAAAAAAATTGTCAATATCTTGATGACCAGATACCACGTCATTCGTAAAACTGGTCAGATCTTGTTGGACGAGATATATATTCAAAACCACTTGAAAGCTTAAAAAGTTATTCTTTATTTTAACCTTCCTGGTAGTTGTTTGGACGAGGTGTCTCATCATTAGGAAACTAACTAGATCTTTATGGAAATGCTATCTCATCAAGACCATTTGGATGGTTGACCCACTAAACGTCAAAAGATTTAAGATGACTGTAGTTTTGCTTTTACCATAACCTATAAAATTTAAGGTGAAAGGTGTAAGCATGTTTCACCTTAAATTTTGAAGGTTATGGTTCAGTCAATATTCAAATTTATCCTACTAAACACTCAATAGCCACATTTATTCATTAAAAGAGTCCCGAGAACGATTCTGGATAGAAGCTACACAGGACAGCTGTAGATTGTATGGTGGAATAATACGCGCATGGCCACCAGAGGGTTATGTTAAAGGTCAGCATACAGCACTTAATATCGAAATGATATTTTGTATCTGCTATGTCTTGCAATAAAGGAATAATAGTGTATTTCAAGTCGAACAAGACATTTAATAATTACTAGCTGAATAACCCGGTGTTGCTCGTGTTGCTAATATGACCGCGACCGCTAAAATATAACCCTGAAATTTCCCTATGTTAACTCAAATACACAAACCCTGTAGAACGTGTTTCCTTGTCCATATCCATTTATTGCAGGACTTTGAAATTGTGCAAACAAACTTTGGATTTTAAAATTGTGACTTTGAGGAGTACTTTTAGGAATACCTGTGTGCCAGTTTTCATGGCTATAGATTGGTCTGAAGAGAGGAAAAAAATAGCATATGTCACACACACTTACAACACAGCGGTACGTAGACGACATTCTACAACCAGTTGAATTACAGTTCCTTTTGGGACTCCCCGGACCTGGTTTCCAAAAATATAATGCACGGCCACACACGGTACGTGTTGCTATGAATTGTCTACAAGCTTTTACAACACTTCCTTGGCCAGCTAGGTCTCCTGATCTGTCTTCCATAGAGCACATTTGGAACGTTATGAGAAGACGATTGCAACCATGAAACGGTTGCAATTGTTGCAAAACCATGCAACCAACCGGAATGTTGACCATTTAGCCCGACAGTTGGTTACAATTTGGCTAGAAATACCGCATAACACCATCCGGGAACTTTTTCAGTCTATGCCTTGACGGGCGACAGCTTGCATCCAAGCAAGAGGTGGACCAATGGCTTATTCACTTCCTGCCTTTGTAACGATCAAACTCTGAAATAAATCATTCAATTGTTCTGAAATTTGAATCGTTTGTTTTTCTATCTCTCTTCGCAACCACCAATTTTTATCGCAATCGGACAACTTCTTGGTAAGTCGATTTTTTTTGTTATAGAGTGTGCATATGTTTACCAATCAATATCGAAATTCGAAAAAAGTGTTTCTCATTTTAGTCGACCGCAAACTCCAGAGTTGACAAAGCTGTTTCAGGAAAACATATTACAATGTCCATATTTTCTAACTTTAGTGCCTTTTATCATGCAAACAATTAAATATCCTTAGAAGAAACTGAACAGATATTGATTTCGTCATCATAGAAAATGACTGTATCCTGATGACGAAATATCTCGTCATTAGCGAAATCGGTCAGACCTTTATTGACTATTTATCTCCTCTAAACCACTTGGAGGGTAAATCAATACCCCAATACTTCACAAATGGATTGTCACAAAAACACTTATATTATTCCTTGATAGGTTCAATTCAAATAATTTTACATCTCCTGTAAGGATGTGACGAATTACGTCTCTCCTTTTTAATAAACCATTTGTGCAATGAAATTTTTATTAAATAAGTTTCAAAATCGTAAATGTGATCTATATATATATTTCTCTTACGTGGCACGCAAAAAAGACGTTATTTGTTACCGCGTTTTGGCAACATTGTGCGATTGTTTGTTTACTAGGAGCCTCGCGAGTCATTTGAATCTATAGCGTTATTGGATGAAATTTTATTGAAAAAAAAATGAATTTTAGACGAGCTGTTGCGGTTCGTAATAGAAATCTAAGAAAGCGGAGGATCTTTTCAGGGCTATTTAAAAAACGGTCCTTTTCAAGGCTAACAATTATAGTACAACAAGACGCGTGCACTACAACTTTCGACAACAAACTCAGTCAAAAAGTGTATGCGTGGCTCGAGTACTGGGGAAATGTACACACAAACAACATGCTGGGTATTCAATTTCCAAAGCAGCGCTCACATTGCGAGTAAAAATTTGCTCAAAGTTTTCATCTAAATTCTGATTCCAGAGGTACTGTATATATCTTTTATGTAATACAACAAATTTAGATTTGAAAAATATTTTTTTGGAATATATTTTGTAATCAATCCCTTCTGCTAGGACACGTGTCTTCATTGATGCGAGCGAAGCGAGCATAGGTTCGCGCAGCGAACCAATGAGAATTGCGAAGCAATCCTCCGGGGGTTGGCGAGCGTTAGCGAGCAGGGGGCGGACCCCCTAGTATTAAATAATACATAAATGTAATCAAATATGGTAATTCAGGAATTGTAATTGCTATACTCATTATAAATTTTAATAATTAAGTATTAAATTATCTGTCAAATTAAGAAACACAATTAAAAACATTAATTACATTTCATGTCACTTTAAAAAAATTAATTTTCCTTTAAATTGGAATTCTTACACCTATAAATAGATATGTCGTCTACAAAAAACACACTTTTTAATAAGCCCGTCTAACAACATGAAGAATAATAGAATTCAATGTACAAGTACATTTATTAAAAATAGACCAACTTAAACAATATCAATTAAGAATATCAACATAAAAATAATTGGAATATTTCTAGAAAGTTTAAAAACTACTTTAAATAACTACACACAATGAACAAGAACTAAATGTTAACCGGAAACTACGTTGAAATTTAAGTAATGAATGTACTCAAAATAGTCGAGTGCTTAATAAATGTATAAACATACTTAACTAAAATTACACAGTATTCGCATTGATTAATTTTCTACGCTTATTTACAAAACTAACAGTATATCAAATATAAAGCTAATTTTGTTCGCATATTGAATTCCATTCTAATTTGGTATCTTCGAGAACAAATCTGATAAGATAATTAATTCCAAAGAGACAAAAAAAAACGTTTTTACTCTCTAACACTCAAATATCAACAAACGTCCTTTGGAAAAGATTTGTGAATACAAAGAAAGTGGAATTTCTCGTCCAAATAAATTTGTGCATCACATCTGAAAAGTAAAATTACCTCAGGATTTTAGAACAATTTACATAACACCGTCTACGAAATTTGAATATCAAAAGCGATGCGGGGTACAACCGGTAACGAAACAATTGTTTTTCCCTCGCCAGGGCTTTAAACTCAAACGAATTTCAGCTGCGATAGAGTATTCATGTGGGTTTCCCAAAGTATAAGCCCGGCGTAAATATCCGTTCATATTTTTCAATTAATTTCGTTTCTCATTTCCATTTATCATTAACTCATCGTCATGTAAAGCTTGCGATTATTTCGCAATTACCTCGAAATGCTGTTAGGAAACGTCAATTATTATTTATTAATATATGCGCATATATTAGCATCGTAACGAAGCGTTTAATTAAAGTATAGATAGCGAGGCTCTTTGTTAAATCGACCGAAGGGAATTGGCTCCTTTTGCCCCGAACTCACAGGCGATCTCATCGCCATCTGGTGATGGGCTGAAGAACTGAGGACATTTTTATCGTCTTTTTCTGAATCGGACTATTCAAGGAGTAGGAACGTATTCAGAAAATAATTTCAGGGATGATCCAGCTTTCGGGTCCTTAGTTACTTATTCCAGTGGAAATCCCATAATGTCAAATGAGCATAGCGTTTAACCCTCTGACTGCTCAATTTGTGGACAGAAATCGCTACAAAAATCGTGTTTTTTTTTTTGCATATTAAAAATCTATATATATTGGAGATTTGAAATATGCATTTTTTTCTTTCTAGAAAATACTTTTTATATAGATTTTTATCATGAAAAACTAAACTGTCAGAAGTTATTGTTAGCTATATGCACAGTAATTCCCGGATTTCCACGAACAGGAACTGGAGGAGGAGGAGGAGGAATATTCTTCATATCAATTTTGCACCACTGCCTAACGCTTTGCAAGTTTATTGAATCATGATCAGATTCATCGCTATCTGAGGAGCAGTCCGAAAAATCTATATCACTATCAAAACTAAAATCACTTTCAGAATCTGATAAATCATCAGGAATATATACTCTGTCAATCGCTGAACGTTTTCTAGCAGCCATTTCTGATTAGAAAAAGGCGCCAAACAAAGGCGCGAAGTTAGAGCGATAAATACAAAGTACCTTCAAATGCCGCAATTTAGTGGACGACTAGCGACAACTCTTGACCAAAATCTAAATTTAACGTCTAACACTGTATGTAATTTATTTCATTGGTTATACGGTGAAAAAGCGGGATGCGCTCCTCAATAAAGATAGAAAAACACCTGCCCGCGAAAATCGCGTTATGAGCAAACTTTGCTACATTTGAGTTGCCCGTGGAAATCGCGGGATAATCAGCCAGTGGGTTAATTATTGTTTCGACTATTTCAAGACGTGTATTCATTTATTGTCTTTTTACATCAAAAATATTCCGAGAAAAGCTTTCTAATGCATATGTCTCTGTCAACCCTCCAAATGGTTCCGACATTGTATCTCGTCCATTAAAATATGACCAACTTTGAGATTGACGAGATATTTCGTCATCAAGATATTGACAATTTTTTTTTTATGATGACAAGATCAAGATCTGGTTTGCTTTCTTTTAATGACGAGATATCTAGTCCACAAAGATATGATCAGTTTCGCTAATGATGAGATACCACTTTGAGAAAACTATCAGTAGTGTTAAGGGAACCTGTAAGGAGAGATTGTTTCTCTTTCCAGATATTGTAATTTTAAATTTGAATCACGTTAGTAACTACGTTCTTCAATTTAAGTGTTTACTACGTTAATAACCACTTCCATCCATATGTTCACTCCACTAGTAGCCACGTCCTTCGAACAAACTGCTTACTGCGCTGATAGCGGAATCCTTCAATTTAAATATTTACCACGTCAGTAACCATAACTCAATTTAAATGTTTACCACGTCAGTAGTCATTGCTCAATTTAAATGTTTACCATATCAAAGTATGCGTAGCTCGATTTAAATATGTACCACGTCAGTTCTGTGGCAGAATTTAAGTATTTACCTCGTCAGTAACCATCTAAATTTAAATGTTTACCATATCAAAGTATGCGTAGCTCGATTTAAATATGTACCACGTCAGTTCTGTGGCAGAATTTAAGTATTTACCTAGTCAGTAACCATCTAAATTTAAATGTTTACTTCGTAATTTCCTACGTAATTCAGCATATGTTTAAATGCTTATGGTGTTAACAACCTAACATTTAAAAGCATTCTTCACATGAAATGCTTGCAACTTTTAAAGTCGTGTCCTATTTAAATTTTAAAATTGCGACCCCGTGCTTCAATTTAAATTTTTACCAACTTAATAGCCATGTCCTTTAGTTAAAATGTTCATCTCTTCAGAAAGAGTTCGAATTAGAGTAAACGTTGATTAGCAAGCACATTTTTCCACTCAAATGTTTGCCGACCAACCGGTATAGTGGTTAAGGTGTTAGCCTCTAGATCGGAAGGTTCCTGGTTCGAATCCGGGCCCGGGCATGGATGTTTGTAAACGTATGGTGTAGAGGCGGCTGGTGCACCTTAAATCTGTCGTGGCCGAAAGTCCTCACGTTGGGTTGGCGTGGAAGTTTGGAGAGTGGGGTGCCAGCTCAGGTGTTGCTTCGTCATCTGACCGTGGTTCAAAATTACGAGGTGTTGTCCTCGGATCTTTCCCTTAAGGGACTGATCCCGGACCGTCGTCAATAGCCTGTCGTGTTGCTCTAGTACGACGTTAACTAAAAATTACCAATTACCACTCAAATGTTTACCATTTTAAAAAGCACTTAGGAAGTAAAATTCATTCTCAGCTAGATCAGTGATCATAAACAGCAAAACAAAGTAACTGAGGTTTTAAAAGAATTGTTTCGTAACAAACAGAATAATACAGTACCACTTCAAGAAATATAAAAATTCCAAATGAAAATTATTCAGATTTAATTCACAAGCAAATAAACTCGAATAATCCACAGCAATCAAATTAGAATATTTTACAACTGTTTAAACAGGACTGTTCTACACATTTCAAATTGATGTGGATACTATGCTAAATAATGTGCAATCTTCTTTTGGGTTTCCTGAGAAGTTTAGTTTCAAGGATTATGTTTTCTTAAGCATCGCGCGGGAAAGACCTTACACATATATCAGAAGTAAATATCGTGGTTTTATCCAACAAAAGGTACTATGTTTTTTTTTTCTGCCACTAACAGCAATAAATACAAGCTTCAAAACCTAAATACTTAGACTACTACTTTAAAATTTGCTTAGTACTAAATCTAAATTATACAATGCATTGTCACATTTTAAAAACCTAAGTTTATCTCAAAGTATCATTTTGGTCTTAAGATATTTTTCTCTTTCAGACCCAAATATCTTGATTCATAATGTACATTACCCTACAATAATGGACCGGACTCCAGCAGATTTCCATAAAATCCATCCACTTGTTTGGGGGAGTTTTTCGAGGGATGACCATGGACCTTTACATGTTGTTCTTAGTAAATTGAAAGCCGACACCTATATGAACAATTCGGACAATCAAGTTCTTCCTACACTCCGGCAGTTTTATGGAATGGACGAATGTTACTTCCAGGACGACAACATTCCGTGTCACGTGGCAACCTCTGTCAAGCAGTGGTATCAATATATGAATGTAAAACGTCTTCCCTGGTCTGCTCAGAGTCCCAACCTAAACCCCATAGAACATTTGTGGGATGTGTTAGAACGACGCTTACGGACCAGGAAACCACGGCCGGAATCTACAGCTGAGTTGTCGGTATTCTTGGAGCAGGAATGGACAAAAATACCCATAGCTGTGTGTCAAAACCTCGTTGAAAGTATGCCCAGAAGGGTTGCTAGTGTAATTGCAGCACGTGGGGGACCGTCCTCCAATTAAAGCATGTTTTATTTCCCTTTCACCGTCACATCTTGCTGTCTTATTCATTATTGTAGAGTAGTTTATAGTTGTCGACGGCGCAGGTAACATTACTGTGCAATATGCTTTCTTCCATGGTTGCATTTCTATCTACTGTGTCAGTAAAAACTTTCACTGTGTTTGTGAAAGCGTGTATGTCTATTACTTGATATTTTATGTCTGGTGCAGCATGGACAAATATGGCCGTTATGCCATAAAAACCCCAATTAACCAAACAACCATGATGTATAATATCAAAAATATATGCCAATCTACCATTGAAGAGAGATTCGGAGTACTATAGTTGGATTCCATTGTGTTAAATCAATGAATTAAAGATTGTTCACTTAAGACAATTCATATTAAACAACCAATTAAATACGTATGTATAATACTTCAGTGAATCCCCTAAAGGAATCGAGTAAATATAACCTTGCATTTAAAGATGGCAAAGGGTTGATACTCGAATTTAGAATTCTGAACTGCAAATTAATTTATTGTATTTAAATTTCTAATACCATAGGGAATACAATATTTACGCAGCTTGGGAATCGGTGTTCTAAAGTAAATTTCAAGAGCTATTTAGACCAATACAGTTTGTGTTGTTAGCAGTAAATTTATAACGATACATAATTAATTCAAGAAATCGTGTTAATTAGTTTTGTTCCATAAAACCAACCAGTCATTACTAAATAAAACCAATAAAGTATATTTCTTCGTTGAGAAGAAAAACTTAACACATCGAATAGAATAAACTCAAGGTATCAAAATTGCCACTTTAACGAATAATTACTGCGCAATTATGAAATTAAACGACTGAAAACGTTTTTTAAAACATCTTAACCGAAACTAAAAGAAGGTTTTTTTAAACAATGAAGCAGTTTTGACTTAAATGGTTTTAAAAATAATCAAAGGAAAGTAGAGAAATATTAAAGTAAGCTTTCGGTGAACTTTTTTTAACAAGAGCATATTATCCCAATAGAAAAATCCTTAATTTCCATTACTAAAAGTTATATCATATGGATGTTAAAATTATTAATTAATTTAAATGCTTCAAATGAGAAAAAAAAAACACTTTCATAAGTACGTTGGAGAAATATCTATATCAGTGTGATGTGCCTCGAAATTTTAATTATCCAAGAAACCCCAAGGGTTTCTCAATCAAAAATAAAAACCTTTTTCTTACAAGCACGCATTAGCTATTGAAATCCAGTTAATTGCGTTAATCACCTGTAAAAGCAATTTAATCGAAACTCTTAAGTAATTAAAACACTAATGATTTTCCAGTCAGCAACAAAGAAATTGTTTCCATTTATTAAAAGCAAAAAACTTTAAATATCTTAAATATGACTAAATTTTCGTTATTTTTTAACAAATTGCGTTTTTATCAAGGAATATATTGAAATATTGAGAGATTTTCAAAAGATCAATTATCGTCAACGTTTCTATGTTCGATATTTAAAAAAAAGAGGATAACAAATTGATTTTTGATTCCACGATATGATATTTTGAAAAACTTGTTTTTTCTAGACAGTATTACTTTATTATTTTTGTAAATCCCACATGTCCAAAATTTAAAGTAGGTAGGTAATTAACGTACTGCAATGGAGCAACACCACGAGCTATTGATGACGTCAGGGAACAATCCCGAAGTGAAAGGTCCAAAGACAACGCTTCTCAATAAGGACCATGGTCAGATGACAAGAACAACTTAACCTGCACCCCACCAAGACCCTGCACCAAAATACTTCAAATAACAACTGCATATTCCACAAGCTCTGTGGTTGTTTTTTTATAAAAATAAAACTGTAGTGTTTGTTTACGTATTGAATATTTTCGACCCATTTCAAGATTTCTATCCATTTTGGTTGCTTCTAATGTAAAATCCATTACGCTCGTTGATGTCTGTCTGTCTGACTATTTGTGTGCCCGTGCTACAACGAAACGGTTGAATATACTTTCATGAAACTTTACATACTGTGAGTACACATTCATTTAGTTACTGAACTTGGTTGCGTTAATATGTCTGTCAATCTCCCCGTTCTATGTCTGCTTTTCAGTTTATATGTTTGTACAAGTAACACATATATTTTATTCCATATATTTTAATGCAGTGTTCTCTATTTTATACTAGTGAAGATAATATTAAACTTTCCTTCGTTAAAATACTTGAGCAAGTTTCCTCTGATTAAGACCTGGTGCATACATCCGGTTCTTCAACGTGCGGCGCCACTGCGGCACCGAAGCCCAACTATGCACACACCGTGAAATGTCGCGTGAACTCATTTCGCGCCATTTGCGATAAATATTCTATCGAAGAAAACGTGTTTATTTCGCTTACTCGGTGTAAAAATGGTACATTTTGAAACAAAATAGACGTTACTGGATGCAACCATTTATTAATTATTATTTATGTTTCATTTGTTTATGAAAACAAGGTACTTCGAAACGGAGACTCATGTGCGGCGACCGTGCGGCGCCGTGGGGAACTGCAGTACAAATTGCACGCAAGTTGGACGTGCGTCGCCCCAGCGGCGCTGGAGGCATGTGGGCACTGCTCCATTGGATCTAATGAATCTCAGACCGCACTTCCGTTGCGGCAGCGGCGCCGCACGTTGAAAAACCGGATGTGTGCACCTGGCCTAATTGAACTGAAATCAACTATATATGGCAATTATGGAAAATCTGGAATATATATTGAGTATGTATTACGATTACTTGGATTATTTTATCACTAATGCCAAAAAAGCAATTTTTTTTACAAAAAAAAATTATTTTATGTTATTTTAACTTTGATACTTTATTTATTTCACGAGTCATTTCTGTTTTTTAAAAATATAAACGATTTCCGAATATTTGAGTCAGACAATTTGTTTCAACGAACTGGAACGAATTCGTGCTGGTTGTTTATATGCAGTGTTATTTTCCGTTTCTTCGCTCTTCATTAATTGCACTTTTCTAAATTTCGTGAACTGTTTAGCTGTAAGTTGTGGCAACTCGATCCATAGATTCCAGACAACTTTTATTTTGTTTTATTTCGCTGTTTTCTATTTTAAGTTTTTTTTATTTTAATAAATTGCATTACCTGTTCATCACACGCAACGCCATCACAAAGCATCCGGTTTAATGTCACACGTAAGTCATAAATACTAAAGCAAATTTTGAGTGTAATTTTGCCGTTATTAGAATTATAATAATGTTAAAAATTACAAACTACAACTTTTCGAATATTAAAAAAAATATTTGTCATAACAGGATGTCAAGGTGGATTATTTTACGGTGTTGAAGCTATACTTAAGCAGTTTGTTAAAAATTTATTGAAGACACTGTTTTTCTTTAAAAAACTACATCAAATCGATTTAAGATTTCTTTAAATGCTAATAGGCTATATTTGTAGGTCTATACTGAAGACATTCAATTTTAAAACTAGTTCATTATTATTTGACGTGCCACAAAATGTAATTTTCAAGAAAAAATGTGTTTGCTAAAAAAAAACTTGATGAATGTCTTATCAAATTAACTTGAAAAGTGATGAATATCTTATCAAATTAATTTCTCATTCTTCCCTTAAAGATGATGAAATTCTACAATGTGAATATGCATGCCTGATGTAAAAGTACCACAAGAAAAAATATTGTTTTGTTGACTATGAGTGCGAGATTAATCCTCAATTTTTTTGATTTGTCGTTTTTATAAATTGAATGAAAAGGACTTTAGAAATGGTATTCCGAATTTCAATCGAAATTGTCTTCTGTAGTAGTAATGTTAGTGTCACCTTTCGTCATTTTGTAGCTTTACCATGCAGAAAAAGTGCGATGTATGTCAAATGTATTATATGAATGGATATGCATGTGCAGGATTTGTGTTCAAAGTAAATTGTAAAAGTTATAAAGATGTCAAAAAGGTGCTAAAATATTATTTTATTCCATGAAAGACTCAAGTGATTATATATTGTGATCCATTCTAACTATTCTGATCTGAAAACGCCCATCAATTAATTCATTATTTGATTGTTCAACGCATAGGAGCCGATAACTATACTAGTTAAAATGAACAAAAATTGTTTTTAATTTTTTCACTATAAGGGCAAATGTTCTCTGAAATATTAGTTTATGTAAAAAAAAACTCTTTTATTTACCCAAAGACAAAACTTGAAATATCTCGAAACTATGACAGATCATTTTCATAACCACAGGTACTATTATTTGAAAAGAAATTGCAGAAATGTATATATTTTTTGTGCCGCAGAATTTACTAATTAGTTTATGTGAGCTATGAAATTAAAATAGGTTGGAAATCGCTGGTATGAGGTTTAGAAAAAAGGCAACTAAGAGGTATTAAAAGTGTTCAACAAATATTCGACGAGTAAAATTCAATTTTGCAAGCAAAATTCATGACACAGTGAATGAAAACTCTTCGAACTCTGAACTTTTTCTACACTCAAACGCATTTCGATTCTAGTCTCTACAAAAGTTTTTACCAGCAAAGTGGAAGTTGATAGCATTATTCAATTGCTTTTTCTTTGTCAAAATGTAATCCTTCTAGTGTAGGGGAATCATATCTCTTGTCTGGGGGAAAAATCCCCACAGTCTGAAGAGGGTGCGAAGATTAAAAGACTCAACTCATCAGCATTCTGGGCTTCCAATAAAGCTGACTTTGACACCGAACGCGCATTCCTTTGTGTAGGAGATCTTAGTTGGAGATTATTTTCGTTCGTCCATTTTGTCACTGTTGATATCCCCAGGGTAAGAACATGAACAGAGTTTTGCGAAGGGAGCGTTTGAAATTAGATCGAAAATGGAACTTGTTAAGCTGGCTGACAAAAAAGACGATCGGAGTAATGGGCATAAGCATTACTGGAAACTTCTTTAACTTTTAGTTGCATTTAACAAAGTAAAATTCACTGTTCAAAAACGCATGAAACATGAATATTTCAATTTTGTTTAAATTAACATATACATATATCGATTATTAAGGCCCGGTGCACACATCCGGTTTTTCAACGCTGAAGCAACGCAAGTGCGGTCTGGGATACATTAGATCCAATGGAGTAGTGAACACATGCCTCCAGCAAAGCTGCGACTACGCTCTTCCAACTTGCGTGCAGTTTGCACCGCAGGTCGCCTCAAGATCACCGCACACACTTCTCCGGTCTCAAGTACCTTGTTTTCATAAATAAATGGAATATAAATAATAATTAATGAATGGTTGCATCAAGTAACGTTTATTTTGTTTCAAAATATACTTTCTTTTCACCAAGTCAACGAAATAAACACCTTTTCTTCGATATAATATTTGTCGCAAACAGCGCGAAGTTAGTACTTTCGTCATTTCACCGTTATATGTGCATAGTTGGGCTCCGGTGACGCAGGAGCGCCGCATGTTGAAAAACCGGATGTGTGCACCGGGCCTAAGACTTAACTGAAAGTCAGTTAAATTTTCCTTTATATGTTTGCAATGCAAGAAACATATGGAAACTAACACACGAATACCTAATTCGGATACTTAATTAAATTATAAAATTTTGAATTATTGAGTTCACCACTAGATGTTGTAAATATTTTTATAGACTAAAGTATAAATATCTTTGACTTTACTACAGTAGTATGAATATTTTTATACTTATTAAGAATACGTGAAGATTAATTCTTATAGCCATAGGAAGATACAGAGATGTTTACTGGATCTATGAATAATGAGGCAGGTAAAAAAAAAAGCAACTTTAATAATAATTCAGAAAAAATTATATAAATATAATAATCTCACTAGTCTACCAGCATAACGTCTTTCTACTGAAATAAAAAATACTTAACAATTCATTCTATACTAGGATAAATGGGTGTCCGTCATACGACGGGTGAATAACAATTTTGTTTGGTCAAACATCACTTATATTTTTAACCTGACGGTGCGTGATCACTAGCTATGTATTAGCCTTTTACCACCACTACCTGTCAACCTGCCTTGCTTTCGCATGGTGCTGTTTTTTGAGCAATATATACAGGTAAAACGATATTATTGGAAAACTTAATTTTGGGTCAAAACTGGTGAAACAATGAGCTGATGAAGACCGCAATCGTTTTATGGTCAATTTTATTTCCATGGCGATTTTGAATGTAATGTTCTTTGATGTTTAGTATCTCGTTTCGCTCGTGACATCAAGCAACCAATCAAACAATCAGAAACCACGCCTTCTCCTGACGTCACACGATCAATCAAAACTTCTATAATCACGTAAACACAAGAGAATCCCTCTAGCATTTTATATAAAAGACAAGGATAAATGGCATAACAAAATTTATTTACTGTCGTCAATCTTCATTTATATATTTTTTAAACCTGATGGTGTGTATGTATCAAACTTTTCCCACCACTTTGTGTCAACCACAGAGAAGTAGTATACAGAGGGTTCACTACCATAGGAAGCAATTTACTTCTAAATAACATGGAAAATCGTATAGACGCTGGCGCCCCCGGCCAATACCTTATCTCTAGGAGGTATTGCCCCGGCTGTGGAGCCGGATCCTACTATAGCGTCAGACCTCGTTTCCATAACAACGAAACTAAAATTTCCATAACAACTGAACTAGGTTGCCACAACTATCTCAGGCTGTTTTATTCTATTCGAAACCTAATTTGCATTTTTGATTAAAAACCTAAATATTTTTTAGTATAAATGCTTTATAGCAGCAATTTTTTAATGTCTTCTGAATTAAAAAAAAAACCCTTTATTCATGAAATCTTACTACTGAATTAATCATTTTAGTTTATTCTTTTATGTGAATGCATCTCAAAAAAATATTCCAAAAGATTTTTGACTAGGAAAATTGTTGATCTTTTGATAGTCTAAAATATTATTTGAACGAAAAAGTACATAAAATTGTTTTATTAACATCAATTCATACATACATCAATTCATACATACATCAATTCATCAATTCATTTATGAACAAATTATGCAACTTGAAAAAGGAATAAAAATGAAGTACTGTTTATATCTGAAACTTGGGAAGGTGGTAGTACGGAACAAAACAATCATGTTATTTTCACAGAACTGTTTAAAAAAGCCTTTGGAGCATAGTCAAATGGGTGTGTGTTCCGTTGACTGAACAATGGAATACATAGTCGGTCAGTTTGCCCGCTGAAATTCAACAAACAATTGCATAGTTTGCACAACAATAGAACAGTTTTTAAATAATTATTAATTATTAAAATGAAGCAAAGAATATTCAGCTGGATGACACTTCAAGAAGTCTGCCGATTAGAAAATAGAAAATGGCTACCGCTCTGGCTCTGATTGAAACATTTCAAACTCCGCCCACAATTAGGGACAGGCTCCCCCAGTGGAGCGCGATAAGTCATGCCTTCAGTGAACCCTCTGTATACTACTTCTCTGTGGTGTCAACTTGTCTTGCTTTTGCATGACGTTGTATTTTGAGCAATACTGGTAAAACAATATTATAAGAAAACGTAATTTTTGATCAACCCTGGTAAAACTATGAGATACGTATGGCAATCATTTTGTACTCAATGTTATTCCTATGGCGATATCGAATGTAATGATCTATATATATAATTCTCTTACGTGGCACGCAAAAAAGACGTTATTTGTAATCGCGTTTTGGCAACACTGTACGATTGTTTGTTTATCGCGAAGTCTCGCGCATTGATTGAATTTATAGCGTTATCGGATGAAATTTTATTGGAAAAAAAGGAAATTTTAATGAGCTGTTGCAGTTAGTTTATAATAGAAATTGGTGGAGTGGTCGTTCACGGTAAGACGTTTGTCGCCAAATCAAGATGGTGGCCGAATTCCGTAACAGCAGATAGGGTTACCATAACAAAAACAGCAGATGTGAAGAAAATCCGCAATAGGTGAAGGTTACCATATTTGGCGACAAATCGCCTTCTTACCCTGAACGACAACTCCACCTAGAAATTAAAGAAAGCGGAGGATCTTTTCAGGCCATTTAAAAAAAGGGTCCTTTTCAGGGCCAACAATTATAGTTCAACAAGGCGCTTGCACTACAACTTTCGGCAACAAACTCGATGAAAAAGTGTGGGTCGTTTGAGTGCTGGGAAAATGTACACACAAACAACATGCTGGGTATTCAATTTCCAAAGCAACGCTCACTTTTCGAGTCAAAATTTGCACAAAGTTTTCATTTGAATTCTGATTTTAGAGATACTGTATATATTTTTTCTGTAATACAGCAAATTTAGATTTGAAAAAAAAATTTTTGGTAACATATTTTGTAAACAATCCCTTCTGCTAGGACACATGTCTTCAATGAGGCGAGCGAAGCGAGCATAGGTTCGCCCAGCGAACCAATGAGGATTGCGTAGCAATCCTCCGGGGGTTGGCGAGCGTTAGCGAGCAGGGGGCAGGCCCCCTAGTTTATGCTATTTTTTAACTCGTTAAGCTCGGGACATCATACAACCAATCAAAGCAATTAGAAACTACGCCTACTCGTGACGTCACACAAACAATCAAAACTCTAATAGCCACGAAAACACAAGATAATCCCTCTAGCATTTTATGTAATAAGACTAGGATACTCAATTTTTTTTTTCTATGATCGCTGCAAGCAAGCGATATATTTATTCGTAACGCAAGCGCAGCACGATTGAGAAAAACCAATAATTTCATTTCATCCGTAGCCAGAGTCATACAATTTATTTTCATTGCGTACTCTGATGCCACCTCATAATTTTACTCGTAACATTAAAACCACATTTATTTGACTCAAACGATTATTTATAACTATAATTGTTATTTTAAGGAAATTCAATAAATAATCATTCAAGTGTTACAAAGAACCCCTATATTAACTCACAAGGTCAAATAATCCTTCGTTTAAAGTGTAGGTATACCATAGAATTTTTTTTTTTTTTTTTTTTTTAATCCAATTTTTTTTACTACAGGTAATTGGTGTATTACTAAAATCTTTTAAGGGAAAAAATGATATTGGGAAAATAATTAATTATCTAATTAAGATATAATTAGCTAACTAGCATTTTTTTTTATCTCAAATTATAATTTATTCAGAAAGACGATTCCTGTTGGAAATTATTCCTGTCATTATTCTGATTGTTTTGAACTTCCATCAAGTTTCTAGAAAAAATAGGGGTTTTATTTTTTACAATTTTTTAATCACTTAAACATAAAAACAATCAACATTTATGCAGGAATTTCAACATTTAAAAATCATTTAAAGATACACTTTAACTAACTAAACTAACACTAAACTAAATAATCGGATTAAGGTTCAAAACATTCACAGGATTATATCGATCATAATGGTGCAAAAATAATTATAATAGGTGAATTCATTGTGCAGTTATCACGTTTTGAACAAAGCATTTTGTTGTAAAAACACAGTTCTACAGAAATCGAGTTTAAAGCTGTGGAAACAGGTCTGTTCATGGTGACAGTACCTAACTAAAACCCTTGTAACTAAAAACTATTTCAAATATTTGCAAGATCTTGGCATCGTTTGAAAGCTATGAAGTTGGAAAATATTTGAAATTAATAAAGATAATATTGATATTCTGGACGATTTTCGTGATTTCTAGTGGATATGTAAACCTTAAATTTGAAAGCAAAATATTTAGCGTTCTTTCATAAAGATTTATTTCATATTTATGTACCGTTTAACCCTCTGAGATGTTCATACGTATAATTCCACAATGCAACTTTTAATCATGTTTTCAACGAATTCTATTGTAAGGAAATAAGTAATAGATTCTTTCCAAAAGATTCTATTCCAAATAAATAACCAACAGAATATTTCCAAAGT
Organism: Metellina segmentata; assembly: GCA_947359465.1. NCBI lineage: Eukaryota > Metazoa > Arthropoda > Arachnida > Araneae > Tetragnathidae > Metellina > Metellina segmentata. The sequence goes on from OX375879.1 coordinate 76,396,196, forward strand.
ATTTATTCTTTAAAATGGGGTTATGGAATCTTTTCAAATCATTATATCCAAAAGAAATTACCAGTAGAACCTTCTCAAAAGTTTCTATTCATATGAATGGAGTAATAGAGGCTTTCCAAAGTTTTCTTGGTAGGTTGCAAGGTACAGTATTGGATAAGCTGTGCATCTCGCCATGAGATTCTATTCTCTAAAACAAGCAATGGAATCTTTCCAAAGGATAATAAATTAAGGAAGAAGGACAAATAGAATATCTTCCCAAAGGAGATTCTATTCGAAAAAAGAATTATTGCAAAAAAAATTATATTCTAAGGAAAGGATTAAAATAGCTTTTGGAGGTTAGATTTAATCCATGGATCCGATAGAAAGATTTAGTTATTTAGTCATTAAGTGTGTTGCAGAATAAAAACAATTATACAATTTTCACAAATTTCGCAAACACTAAAATGCTGAATAAATGTATGAAAAATTCATTAACTGGAAATCATAATGTAGTTACTGAGTAGATAAAAATTACAAGAAAAATTTTATTAAAAACAAAATCTGGCATTTTGCTTTACATAAAGAATATTTGAATTTCGCAAGTAGAATGATTTTTAATCTTAAGTTCAATTTGCCCCATACACAGATATATACATTAGTGTTTCCTTCTCTTTAACAGTGGCGACATGACACGAGCAAAGTTGTAAGTAGGAACAATTAAAGCTTTCAAAATACAGTTGTTGGCTCGGTTTGTGAAGTAATGATAATTTTTTAGTTTGCAAAAACTCTTTACGTTTTATTTTACTTTTAAGTTATATTTGCGTTTTTAAGAAGAAAACTGTATGATTTTTATTCACACATTTAATTTTCAAAAAAATAATAAAATAATAAATACAGTGGATCACAAAAGTATAATGCCACTTCAGGTTTCTATATTCACATCTTAAAGTTATAATAATAAAAATTTAAACACATAGAAGCTCCTCTTATTTTAACCTCCATCAAAATAGTCGAATTAATTAGTAAATTGTTTTGATCAAACTCTATATTATTATTTTCATTTACAACAGTAATTATGAAATCAGGTAACCAAAAGCATTCTGCCACCTTTTGTAAAAACTAAAAATGTTAAATAGAAACATGAAAAAAATGTTTAGTTTATTATTTTTTAATTTTGTATCATACCTTTCAATGTTGTGTGTAAACATCTTTGTTCACACCATATATTCAGTCAAACTAGCTCTAATTTTAGTCGACTTAGATGGATTAATGGGTTTTTAATCTAAATATTTATATTTTTCATGACAGAAATTTGTATTTTTCAGCTTTTTCATACAGATTTTATTTCTATATATGTCCATTACCTGTTATGTGTCTTGTACAATTTGGTCAAGTATAACTTTTAAGCCATAAAAATCATCCAACTAAACAGAATGATTTGATGGGATACAAATCTTTAAACGATGTTTGAATTTAAGCCTTGATCTTTTATGTACCAATCTGACTCTAATATAAATTTATCTACTTTCAGGTAATGTCAATGAATCACAATCTGAACTTTAATTCTGAAAAATGCCAAAATGTAAATTCCAAAGGTTTTTTAATTTTTTAAAAAAATGAATAATAAAATCTCGTTAGACCTAAGTATTTGTAATCGAATAGTATTATACTAGGTGTCAACATACTACATTTATGACATGAAATACTACATGAATACAGAGGCTGTTCGCACATTTTTTATAAGATTTTGGTTAGCGGTAATAAAAAATCGTTTGCTGCAAAAGAAATAATTGCAGTTGTTATATGTTTTTAAAAGTCAAAATTATCGTCTGTGGCTTGAGAGGTTTGTTTTTATTCAAAATGGCGTTTTTAACGAAGCAGCGTCGATAGGTAATATCGTCAACAAGAAAGGAAAAAAACGTCACATTGGAGCCTCAAGTGGGACAAAAATTCCAAACAAGTATCCAAGGAAGAAACGGACATCTTCGACTATTGCAAAGGTACGTTGTTTAATGTTAAAAGAAAATCCTCCTAGTCAAAGGACAGTTGCAAAATCATTAATATGCTCGGTGTCCACTGTAAACAAAATGGTAAACGTTGATTTAAATCTTAAGAAAGCGAAAAAAACGTAATTTGCATCGTCTTTCTCCAAAGCATATCGCTGAACGCAGGACACGCTGCCGAATTCTATACAAAAAAACATTTATCCAAAGAAAAATGGAAAAAAATTGTCACAATAGATGAATCACGGGTAAATTAAAATGATTGTAGTAAAAAAAGAGCCGTTTATTATCATAAATGGGGAGAAAAAAATTTAAGTACATGGTTCACAGAATCGAAAGAAAGTTTTTCTAAGGGATTCATGATTGTTGCTGGTTTTTCATATAATGGCAAGTTAAAAATAAAGAGAGTGGGGAAAAAATGTCGAGATTAACTCCAAATACTATCAGGAACATATTTTATCGCCAATTTTACTGAATGAAATACCGTCGCTTTACCCACAGTGCCATCAATCTGTGGAACTCCATCAAAACAAAGCTACCAGTCACACATCAAAATCCACTGTAAATTTCCTAAGAGAAATGGAATAAAAAACCGGTATCAAGGCCATACCCTTCACTGATATCCCTATTAAATCTCCCGATGTATCACCTATGGATTTTTATGCTTTCGGACTTTTAAAATCTGCATTATCCAAACGTCGTCCCACAACCATCACAGGACTCTAGAAAGCTGTTCAGGAGGAATAGGATAGAATACCTATTCTGACACTTCAAAAGGCATTATTATCCTGGAAATTACGGTGTCGAAAGATAGTTCAGAATAAAGGCTATCAAATATAACATTTAAACACAAGAATGTTATGTAATTTAGTTTTGTGAATACAATATACACTGTCTAAAAAATGTGTGAACAACCTCTGAACTACATAAATTGAAAAATACATGAAAATAGTAAAAAACACAGGGCATAGTAGAAAACGTGTTTGCTCCACTGAATATTCACGAGTAAAGTTCCTGAGTTTCAGTAAAATCAGGAATAATAATTTTAAGTAACTTTTATTTCGCAACAATCAAACATGTAACGTTCAAATAAATTATTCCAATGAACTTTTAAATTTTGGTAAATTTTAAATTAAAATGAACATTTGAATAAATCGACAGCTTGCAAGTAAAATCTACACCAAGTCAAAACTTCCAAATCAATTTTTTTTCAGTTTTTCTAGACCAACATATGGTGATTGTTAGATTAGTGAAATCCACACAAAGACGTTTTTTCCCTTGTATAAGAGACAGGTTTCTTCCAGAGAAACACATAAACAAATAAATGAATTCTGCTTCCCAAATGCTTGAAAAATAGAATTTTTCTTCTTTGCTCTCTCAGATCTATTTTTTTTCTTACTTTTCGTTCCACTTAAAAGATCGACGAAAGATTCCATGTTAAAAAATACTAGTAGTATGCTCATTTATACAAATGGTTAGTACACATAATAGCCAAATGCAATTTAAATAACTGTAATAAAATTAATAACTTGGCCTGATATTTTTAATACCATTACAGTTATACAGGGTGGTCCCTAATTCATGGTACAAACTTTAATGGTAGGTACAGGACATTGTAACAATGATTTATTGTATAGGAATGTATAGTCGCAAGTGACGCGGTGAGGCGTAAACAGGGGAAATAAAAGGAAAGAGAAATGGAGTGATCGGTTGGTATCATTGCCGGTAGAGGGCAGTAGATGTCTAGCCGCTGTTGAACATGATGCATCGCAGTAGGGAAAAGCGCCATTCACAATTGTGCTGCCGTAGACGATGGGTGACTTTACGTATGCAGAAAAAGCAGACATGCATTACATGTACGGCCGTGCAAATGGTAACGGCAGAGCTGCGTTACGAATGTATCGCGCGGAGTATCCTGATCGACGAATGCCGGATCATAGAATTTTTCAACGGTTACATCGTCAACTTTGTGAAACAGGTGCGTTCGACGTCAACAGACATGGCGCTGGTCGAGTAAGAGCTGTACGCACTCCAAGGCTGGAAGAAAGCATCTTGAACATTGTGGCTGATAGACCCGAGTCAAGCACAAGAACTGTTGCGCGTGACGTAGGTGTGAGTCATCAGACTGTATGCAGAGTGTTAAACGAAAATCGCTTACACCCCTTCCATTTTCAGAAAGTACAAGCATTGAATCCGGCAGATTATCCTCGCCGCGTGAACTTCTGCCTGTGGGTGATGCAGCAATGTGCGTTGCAGCCGGATTTCGTAGATTATGTGCTATTTACAGATGAAGCGACATTTTCACGCGAGGGTGTCTTTAATGCGCACAATTCCCATGTGTGGGCAACCGATAATCCACATGCAACGCGTCGACATGCGTTTCAACAACGTTTCAGTATTAATGTGTGGGCTGGTATTGTGAACGACTTTTTGATTGGCCCATACTTACTACCCACGCGGCTCACTGGCGGAAGCTATCTTATTTTTCTGAAAGAAGTGTTACCACAACTGCTGCATGATGTTCCGATCGCCATTCGTAACCGCATGTGGTTTCAGCACGATGGGGCGCCAGCACACTTCAGCATTGATGTACGGAATTACCTGAATGCCACGTTTGGTACTCGATGGATTGGGCGTGGTGGACCAGTCCCTTAGCCACCCCGATCTCCCGATTTATCGAGCCTCGATTACTTTTTATGGGGACATCTAAAGCATCTTGTTTATGAGACTCCAGTTGACTCAGATGAGGATCTCGTCGCTCGCTTATCTGTAGCTGCTGCAGGTGTGCGTGAAATACCAGGCATCTTTGAACGTGTACGCCAATCGCTCCACCGACGCTGTCAAGCATGTATCGATACTGGTGGACGCAATTTTGAACAATTACTGTAAACATGACACTTGTCAACAACGCTTTCAATAAAATCTTTGTTTTTCCTTTCGGCCGTTATTTCCCCTGTTTTCGCCTCACCGCGTCACTTGCGACTATACATTCCTATACAATAAATCATTGTTACAATGTCCTGTACCTACCATTAAAGTTTGTACCATGAATTCGGGACCACCCTGTATAGTATACTTAAAACTGCCATCATTATTAATATCCTTTGAGAGATCACATTTCATTTTGGTATTATTTGATTTAGCACTAGTGTATTCGTAAGAGTTTTAATTAATTTCCTAATGAGAATTAGAATAAATAAAATTTATGTTTTTAAAATTCGAGATTTGAGATAAAAGTTAAAAAAATCTATATTACCAATACAAAATCCTGAAATACTTACAAGAGTAAATACAAAAGTAATTGTTTTTCAAATAAATTATCATTAAAAAATTATCACATTACTTCTATTAGTATTATCAAGATGAAGTCGGTAGTAGAACCATTTGCTGACAATCATGCCCGATTCCTAAAATTATTGTTTTAATGTTCATATTTTACCACACCTTAGATTAATCAACAATCGTATCATCATCTTGGAATGATGCCAGAATTGAAGTCGGTCTGAAATTTATATCCATACGTAAATTCCGAAAATACGATTTTGAGGTCAATTTAGCTTTGGTATTTAATACGTGTAGGAGACCATTAATATGTGCCATTAAATATGTGTTTTGCCATTTCTTTAATCGTAATAATTTAAAAAGTATTTCGGAAGTCTTTGTCTCATCCTCTTCGCCAGTTGTATTCGGTTTATTTTTCACGTGATTCAATTTTTTTTGGAATGTTCTGGAGGGAATGTTCTACATGGAATGTTCTAGATGGATCACACAGAAATATGTATAAATGAGTAACAGTAGCTGAACAATGTTCTTTTTTACATTCAGAACAAAGGTCAGATAATATCTTAGTCTTTTAGGCCCTAACTTCGTTCTTTTTGTATACGGATTCTGAGTGTGTCGGGAAACTACAACGTGCTCCAAAATCCATGAGGTATTTTGCCTTGGGGTTCAATACCCTTTTGTGTTATATTCGTCACGGAAGAATTGTCCATTGGTGATTGAATTCATGATTCAACAATAAAATTCATACAGACCACTATCACTGGTCGTGTGTGTGAATTAACTTATTACTAAATGAACTTCGACGAGACTACACCATTTAAAAATGATAGTTATTTCTCTACGAATTTCCAAGAACTTCAACTAATGATTAAAAACACAAATACTTACATCATAGTCTTTTTCAGTTCAGTTAAATAAATGTTGGTGGTGATTGTTTTCTGCAGTCATCTGGATTTCTTGTAGTAAGCTTTCTGGAGTAGTAGTAGCTTTCTGGATTAGACGTCATTTGGCTAATTTTATATAATTTAGCTTGTTTTGTGAATAAAATTCCAAAAAGTATTCCGAATTGACATAAGATAGTTATTTGTTAGATATCAATTAAATTAACTGCCAAAAGTCATCAAAATGTGATAAACTAAATCTTATGATAACCCCTATATGCATAATGCGAGAGCATTTGGGAAACTGGCAGTAAAATCTCCAAAAATAAAATTTTGTAGCAAAGAAATTAAAATAAACGTATAACAATTGATTAAATAGAATTACAGCAATTCGTTAATTATGAATAATTTAAGTGATCTAAAAAAAAAACATATTTTACTTACTTTAATCCAAAATTTGTACAATATTTTTTACATTTAAGAAAATTTTATGTTTTGCAAAAAGTATTATGAGTGTAGGCATATGTAACAGATATAACAAGGCTTTATTTCTAAAACTCATACATTTTTGAAGTAGTATATGCTTTATCTGCACACATGTGAATATTTTCGACTAGCCGTCCACAGCTGCTACTCCTATATCGTCGACTTAGGAATGCAGCTCACTGTCAGAAAACAGTTTTGGGGAAACGAGGAATTCTACTCCCGATGTTAATTCAATAAAAATCTTGTTTCTCAAAAAGAAATGTAACCTTCATGCAAATACAAATTACCTTAGTGGCCACACATATCAACAGACAAGATCTCCCCATTCCAGTTCAGAAAAGCTAAAAATCTCATTTTTTTGAATAAGTGGAGAAATTTCATAGCTTGATAACTGTCTTTCTACAGAACTGAAGTTCATTAAATACACAAACATTACAAAATAAGCATAACATTCTTTATTTTTTAGAAATACGATTTGAAATATTTTAATTTATTTACTAATCCACAAGGCAAATCCTTGTGAAAATATAATACTGAAAATAAGAATAAAATGTTTCTTTAAGTCAACGCCATTTAATTTATGACCAACACATGACTTCATAGTCATTACTAAAGTCGAGTCTACTTAGTTGGTTCGTTGCTTCCAGAATATTTTATAAACAAAATGGGAATAATGGTGAAAATTGCATTCAGTTTCATTCTAAAGTATAATTCCATTTACTGGATGCAATTGTGTTCTTTTCATTCTGTCTTTTTGTTTGTATAGCAATCGAGATAGGGATACAGGGAAATGTTTGTCCACGGTTTGCATATATAAGAGAAGTGCAAATAAAAATTCATTCTTATGCAACATTGTCAAAATAATATTCATATATTAGTAAATGTTTAAATTAAGAAAATGTTCTTTACAGATAAGATGGTATTGCAATGGTAAATAACTTTTATCTTTATAATTAAAAAACTCGGTAATTTGAGTTTGAAGATATGAAAGTAGCATACAGTAGACAATAATTAGTAACTGTAATCAATTAAAATATTTAGGTAGAATAAAAATAGTAAATTTTCGTATCACTACAATCGGAATTTCCGAAATCCGCTTAAAGAACAGCTCAGAGATTTTTGAAAAATTGGAAATAATGCACAGATTTAGAAGTATTATTATTTAAATGTAACGTGATTGGAAAAACATATTTTGGATGTAGTTATGATTTCATAAAACATTTTTGTAATTAAATATTTTTCTTGATTTTACCAAATCATTTAATTTAATATAAAACCATAATTCTACACAATCCAGTCACATTAATGTGACCACCTGTCAAAAGCTAGAATAACCACCTTTGGCAGAGCGGCCCACTGCGAGACGTGCAGAAAGAGAGTCAATTAGGTTTCTGAAGGTGTTCACTGGGATGTTGAGCCATGCCGACTCCAGTGCCGTGGCCAGCTGCGCTAGATTACGCGGTTGAGGATCCATGGTGCGAACAACCTGATCGAGCTGGTCCCACAGATTTTCTATTGGGTTTTAATCCGGTGAGTTTGCTGGCCAGGAAAGTACGCTAAACTCATCCTGGTGCTCTTCGAACCACGCACATACACTGCGAGCTGTATGACACCTCGCATTGTCCTGCTGGTAGATTCCATCATTCTGAGGGAAAATAATTCGCATTTAGGGGTGGACATGGTCCGCAAGGACAGATGCGTACTTGTGCTGATCCAGCGTGCCTTCTACAATGATGAGTGCACCCAGTGAATGCCAGGAAAACATTCCCCAAACAATAATGCTCTCTCTTCAGCCTGGATCCTTCCGGCAATTGTTGCAGGGTGTTTGCTTTCAGACGTTTCACGCCGTATACGCCAACAACCATTTGTCCGATGGAGCATAAAACGTGATTCACCGGAAAAAGCCACCTGTCGCCACTCTGTGGACGTCCAGTTGCGGTACTGGTGTGCAAATTCCAGCCTTCGTCGACGAAGAACAGCAGTCAGCATAGGTGCATTAACCAGGCGTCTCCTGCGGAGGCCCATGCGCAGCAACGTTCGCTGAACCGCTGTTGAGGATACACTCTTGGTAGCCCCTTGGTTTATCTGGGCGGTCAGTTGCTCAACAGTTGCACGTCTATTCGCCGAACGCATCTCCGTAGCCTTCGTTCGCCTCTGTCATCTATAGCCCGTGGTGCACCACATGTGCCACGCCGCTGATTTTGGATAGTGCCATTTTGCCATGTACGATATACTTTTACCACGGCGGCACGCGAACAGTTCACAAAATTAGCCGTTTCCGAAAGCTTCCACCGAAATTCCCGAAAGCCAATAATCGTGCTCTTTTGGACGTCGGATAAATCGCTACATTTCTGCATTACGCCAACGATTGAAATGCTTTCCGATGCCTTAGGACATCCTTTATATACACTCCACTGCAATGTGCTGCCACCTGCCTTTTGTGATTGGTTACTTCCCGTTGACGTCGAAAGTAGGTGGTGGTCACATTAATGTGACTGGATTGTGTATTTTGATTATTATTGTTTTACATTAATCCAGTAGTGCATGGATCCGCCGTAGCCCGGTTAGAAGAGTAACCGATTAGGAATTGGTAGGTTGCGAGTTCGAATCCAACCAAGGACCTCGTGTATAAAAGGTAATTGTTAATTTTTAGTTAACGTCGTACTAGAGCAACACAACGGGCTATTGACGACGGTCCGGGATCAATCCCTTAAGGGAAAGATCCGAGGACAACACCTCGTAATTTTGAACCACGGTCAGATGTCGAAGCAACACCTGAGCTGGCACCCCACTCTCCAAACTTCCACGCCGACCCAACGTGAAGGTATATAAAAGGAGCTGGTTCACTTTAAATCTGTCGTGGCCTCAAATGTCCTCCGTTGTGTAGTGGGAAGTTTGGAAAGGGTTACATCTCAAATGTTGCCTGATCATGGTTCAAAATTACGAGATGTTGTCCGAGCATCTTCCCATTTGGGATTGATCCCGGACCACCACCAAATCCCGTTGTGTTGCTCCATTGTAACATTAATTAAAATCCTTACCTACCTACCAGTTGTACGTGATTAAGGATATACACAGTTGATAATCACCGTATGTAAAAGATCAGCTAGGCGGCGCGGTAGTGAGTAATTAAGTTTATGTAAAGTTGATATGGATATTCTACCCATGACAAGCAAACATTGCAAACATTCCTTGAAACACGGTCGCCACTAACTTTTGTTCCTCCAGCAATGGTTGCAGAGTGTTTGTTCTCTATGTTTTCTCACCTAACACGCCAATGTCCGTTCATTCGACAGCTATAACTACATATGTGACTATTCGCCAATCAAAAACTATATCTGTGGCTTAGGCGCGCATATATGGTTAGTTTTGACTTTTGTCTTCTGGTTGTATACACCTTGGATGTTTGGTACTTTACACCTATAGCCCTTAAGCTAGCTCTTAACTGTTTGCATTTTTTCCTTTTTGCTTTTTAGATATTTCTGCAATTTTTTTAGACAAAGTTTGCCACCGCTATAAATGGTTTCGACGATATAACTCGTCTTTCAAGCCCTGATCAATTTTGCTACTGACGAGATATCTCGTTGAGTCAACCAATTGAAGGGGAAAAGGTCAAAGAAACTAAAGAACTCGATCATCTTTTTTTAATTGTAAATAACGGCTATTAGAAAGAAAGTTAAAGAAAATCTTTTTCGATAGTCGAGGAAAAAAGTTAAAATACGTTTCCTTAAGATTTAAACATGAATGGTAAGTATAGTGATAGATGTAATACTTAAAAAATTGCACATATTAAGAACAAAAATTGAGACGTAAAAATAGCCTTCTAAGAAAAACTGTTGTCAATGTCCGTTGAGTTGCCCGATGCTATTGCAACTTTAATTAAATACCTACTTACCTATCTCCAAGAAATGTTATATTTAATTCTCAAGCTATACTGAGAGTTAAACACTATCTCACTATTTGATATGTTATGTTGGAATAATAAGCCTTTTAATTTACGATTACATTTTGTCTCTCTTCTACCTTTCCCATAAATATGACAAATATTTGGAAAGAAAATTAAAGTGTTAAATATAACATTTATTTTGGGACGGAGTGAGTATCAAATTATTGAAAAAAAAAAAGATTATTATTAAAAAGATTGGAGTACACTTGTTTGAATTTATCATACCATTATGCGATTACGTTAGTTATGAAGAACTTTTAAGCTATAAATACTTCCTCATAGTTCTTTTGATTCTTGGAGTATAGGATCAACATACTGTTAGTACTGCTTATCTAACCAGGAGGTAATAACCAAATTGATCTTTTTGGTTGATGGTTGTTACATATTTCATGTATAACTATCAAGCATTTATCAACACTAGGTAACGATATATCACTAAATCAAATATATCTAGTATTCTTATTGTTTTTAAGTTACATGTTATCATATACTTATATAAGCAGGCTGTATAGTAAAATGATCACATTTGGAGATTCTGTCTACATGACTACCATGGCAGTGAACGGAATAGCTTATCATTTAAGTGTACCGAAAATTCATTGTTTATTAAACCATTAGTTAATATCTATATTATGAGAACGTACAGATTAGAAAAACATATAGATAGATGTATCTCAATCTTTCATAAAATTACGTGGCACAGAAAATGACATTTGTTTTGTTGAATTGAAGCAGTTTCGATGGCATAATATCAAATAAACTGCTAGGTGATACAATGGGTGACTGTAACTTAATTATGGCTGATGCTGCTGTATAATAGGTTTAGAACTGAACGGAAAAGTTTAAATTAACTATCAAAATCTTCAGAACTGATTACAGAAGACAATAGGAAACATGGAAGAAAATACAAGTACCTTGAGACTCGGAAAATACAGTGAATATCCTTTAAGAAATTAAATGGATGCAACTAAAGTGTGCGTTTAAGAGATATTTTTGATGACATGACTGAGGTGTTAATGTTTTGCAATGCATTTTACTGAAAATATGAGTTAACATACATGAAACGCCTTTACATATTTTTGATTAATTTTATTTTATTTGGATGAAATGAGTATTTGCGCACTATAAGTGAATTTAAATATGCATGAAAGTCCGATATAAATATAAATAATTAAATAACATTACCTTATGGCAATACTATTTAACACATTGTAATAAAACGCAGAGGTTTCACTTGCATAATCCCCTAAATCTTATAGTTTTTGCTAACGTATTTTTCTTGGGCCACAAATTAATTTTTTATTTCTCCGCTTGTTGGTAAAATTATTCTAGAACTATCAATAATTAATTCTCTGAGGCCAGAGAAAGTTTGAAATTTCTTTTATTGGTAGTAGATATAAAATAGATATTATAGAATATCCGAAAAATAACCATGTGTGATCATCAGAAAAAAAGAAATTTAAAAACTTCAACAAAATTGCTATGGCCGAGTCTCCTAATTGTGTTTGTATTACATACATCAACCTTGATAACACACCATCTGTTATTGGTCCACAAAAAGAATCGACAGCTCTCATGGAATACAATAAGTTGAAAAATAAGGAAATCATATTAATCCAAAAAACAATTCCCCGTGATTACGCCCATGTTCTTAATGAGGATCCTGCAACGCCGCATCGAATCCCAAAGACAATACCATCAGCAGAAGAAGGAAACGAGAGCCCGGACCACTCTGCCAGAACTTAACAATGCGTAATGGCGTTTATCAAGTGAATCAAGCAAACTAGTACGGCGTCGTCTTTCAAGTTAACTACATCTAACCTAACAATTGATCGGAGCGGGCAGACTTGATTCATTAACGAGTTCTGCCATGGACGATGATAATAGCCGCTCCATCAGCAAAGAACGCGCGCCCAGAGTACAGCGAGCATTCATATTATTAGATTAGCGAACAAGAGTAATAGCTTGTCTCTGAAAACCCCTTTACCCGGTGACAAGGAAGAAAAGAAAGCTTTTACTCAGAGTTCGAGATATTCGGCGGGCCTCATTTGTTTCAGTGGAGTAATTCGAGTTATTTGAGCACTGGCTCGTCGGTTTTCTTGGGTTGATTGAAGAATATTAATGATCTGCTGGAATTTGTTCATTTTTGCATTCATCGCCGTGCCCTGGCTTGTGTGCGAAAGCGATTAAAGATTGGGTGGAGTTTTAATAGGAAATGGATGTTGTTGGGAAAGTTGCGGGTTGTGATTTCAAGTGGGACACATGGATGGGAGTTGTTTCATCGATTAAATTTTTAAATTTCTCACGCACTCATAACTTTTGTATTGGAATTTTAAACTTTTGTTGAATGCTAAATTGAATTCCAGGGTGATGGGAACGTTTTAAATATGACAACTTTTCAACTGATAATCAGAAGTAGAGGGTATTTAGAAAATATCTGGACCAATTGAAATAGGTGGTAGAGGGCGTAAGTGAAACATTTTTTGTCAAAGAATGTGTGCACGGAAATACCGGATTTAGGGGATCGAAGGATCTGTTTAAGGCTCTGTGCACACATCCTGTTTTTCAACGTACGGCGCAGCTGCCGCAACGCAAGTGCGGTCAGATATACATTAGATCCAATGGAGCAGTGCACACATGCCTCCAGCGCCACTGTGGCGACGCACGTCCAACTTGGTCCAATTTGTACCGCAGTTCCCCACGGAGCCGCACATGAGTCTTCGTTCTGAGGTACCTTGTTTTCATAAACAAATGGAATATAAATAACAATTAATAAATGGTTGTATCCAGTAACATCTATTTTGTTTCAAAATATACTTTTTTACACCAAGTAAGCGAAATAAACATGTTTTCTTCGATAGAATATCGCAAATGGCGCGAAATGAGTTCGTGCGTCATTTCACGGTTATGTGTGCATAGCTGGGCTTCGGTGCCTCATTGGAGCTGCACGTTGAAATAAATAAATAATGCCTATAGTGTTTGGGGCTGAGAACAGAAAGAAACTTGTATTTACTTTTTTATTTTTAAAAAATGTTTCTAAAATAAAAGAAATATTCTAAAATTTTTGTTTAGGCCCCTTCACTACTTCTTGCAACTTGGCCTGATATTTAGACCATGCCACAGATTACTTTGGCGTAATGTGGAAGTTTGGAGACTGGAATGCCAGCTCAGGTGTTACCTCGTCATCAGACAGGGTTCAAAGACAGTATTATGAAGTGATTTCCTCTGATCTTTTCTTTCCGGTTTGATCCCAGATCGTCACAAGTATCCCATTTATGTTGCTGCAGTGCGACGTTAACACAACTACCACCTTCCTAAGTGGTTTTTAATTCGGCGATAAAGTGTCAAGGGAAAAATTTCATGTTTTGGCTTCTTTTAAAATTTACTTTTAATGCTTTACAAATTTGCTTTCCAAAGCAAAATTTATGAAAAAAAAACTGGAACTTTTGTTTTGGAAACAGAAATCTTTATTCAGTCATCGAAGTACTTGAATTTTTCAAATAAGGCTTCATTCCACTTTTACAAATTGACTACATAAGCATCCTATACTAATAATGCTAGATAATTCGATATAGTGTTTATTGAGTGTAATTTAATTGTTTTCGAATTGTGTTCAGACAGAAGATAATTTTACATATGTCATTTCAACATCCATTAACCCTAAAGAACAAATTTGGATTGATAGGTAGGTAGCTAGTTGATTAGCCTTGCATTGGAGCAGCACGCCTGGCTATTGGCGACGGTCCGGGATCGATTCTGAAGGATAAGATCCAAGGTATTGTCATTTTGAACCATGGTCAGATGACAAGAGGAACACTTGAGCTGACACGTCACTCTCCTAACTTCCACACCACGCCATCATTAGGACATGTGATACCAAGACATATTTAACTCGCATCAGTCCCCCGTTAAGCTTCAATTGTAACAGATTCTTCGGTTGTATGACGGGGAGTCTACAAACTTGGTGGTACTACCTCTTTGATTGCACATACAAAACTAACTATCCTCAATTTGCAAAGTTAATTGGTATAGGGGTTTTATGGCGCAAGGACCATATTTGTCCATGCTGCGCCAGACACAACATAAAGTGATGAAGACAATACAAGTTTTAATGACACAGAAGAGAGCCAATACACCTAGGGAGGAATGCACCTTACTGGAACCAAACCTGAGCCGCCTACAACTCGAAGTTTTCTACCGCAGCTCTACTCCATAATTTACTTAGAAGTTATACCCTTGAACTATTAGATCCAGTAATACTTTAACTCAGTAAAGAAGCATTAAGACTCGCAAGTGAAAGAACAACCTCCCCATAACCCACAAAAAGAGAATCCTTAATCCCCACCCAAGGCCGGCGTAGCAGCAATAAGAACACAGAAGTGAAGATCTACATAAGGGAGGGCCTTTCCTTATTAAATCCCGCGATCGGATTTACGGCAAGATCAACATTCTTGCTCTGCGGGAATTGGGAGGTGTGGAGGTGGAAGAGGAGGGGATTCAAGATCGGAATACCAAATCGTAAGTCAAAATCTTGGGGGATTGCGGGAGGATTACGTGCTTATGCCGATGGACTGTTCGGAGGGTATTGCTGGAATTTATGAAAGACGTCCTTCCGATTTCGGCCGACTCATAAATACTTCGAGGTCACAAGGGAAGGTGGACGTAATTTTGCAATGCTCGGCTGCTGAGTTTCTTCCAGTTGTACCCCATCAAGGACACTGTAAAAACATCTATTTACTTTCTTTATCACGATGTAGGTTTTATGCGAGAAAATCTAAAATTACCAGCATTTTATTTTATTTTTACAGTTTGCACATATGTAGGGGTTGAACAAGTTTATCATGTTTCTACATAGTCTCCTTCCTTTTCGTTGGTCGCATTTGGTCCAGCAGTCCACAAGCTTGCATATTCCCTCCAAGAAGAAGGTTTTCGGTTGGCCGCCCAACCGAATGAACCGCTTTCCCCACTTATTCGTCCTTCCAATCTGCAGACAACATGGTCCATTGTCGATGGTAACTCCGGTTCACCAGTATCATTTCTAGAGCTTGCTGAATCTTCTCGTTAGTGGTGGAGTTGGACGGGGGTCTTTGCTTCTTCATGCATCCCGCTTGTCTGGCCTCTTTGAAGCTTTTTGATTCACTCATACACCCTTCTACTACGTGGTAGAGTACTGTCCGTATTGTGTTGCAAACCTCCTAGGAATTTCATCCCCTGTCACACTTTCTACCGTATAAATCGGATCACTGCTCTTTAGTCCTCCTTGGTACACACTGCAAACAGAGCGGCCATCTTTACACTGAAGCATAAGCAATAAAAATGACGCTATCAAGGTCAAACTTCGTTAACGTAACCACAGTAGTGTCAACTCTAAGCATGCATGCCCAGAAGACAGTGTAACAAACCTTACGATGTGTTATGAAGTGCAAATGATTTTTGATTTACCCTCGTGACCATTAGTTGGCCTCTTGTTGAGTAGAAGACCGAATAAAATAGTTGTCGAGCATTAGAAAAGAAAACAGATTAAATGGAATCTGCTTGATAATAGAGAGAGAATTAATCTCTGACTTCATTAGAAGCTGAAACCGAAATAAAATTTTCAATTTTTGCAGTTTTAATATGAGATTACCAATTTTTGTTGAGTAGTATATTCACTTAAGAGCTAGATGTGTGTTCAAAAAAGATTTGATGAAAAGTGTCTGGATAATTTTAAATTTAATATCTACAAGTAAACCCATTTTCAAAAAAAAATTGCTTCAAGTTAAATATGTTTTTAATTGATGCTGTGCGCGAAATGTTTCATACATGGAACATAAGTTATTTTAGGATTTTTTCAGTACAGATCAGTTTACATCATTGTCCATTCAATTAAAGATGAAATTATACAATAAAAATGTATCTACAGTTCATAACTAGGAATTTCAAATTCATATGTAGGTATTTAACAACTATTTTTATTGAGTATGGGACTAATTATACAATTGAAATCAATCTAATAGCGACGTAATGTTACATACGATACTGTTATTACGATAATGTTACAGTTATAAAAACAATTCTTAAAGAACAATACCTTACATAACAATTCGGAATACCGAATTGAATTCTTTCTAGAACTCTAATCAATACATAGGCTTAAACAATGGAATTCGAAATAGCTCAGGTGTTAAGCATACTTGAGAAAAAGAAACAATAGAAAATGCACAGTATTCTGGATTATGAACACATAAATCTATAGCATTAAAATTAATTCTCAGTTTTCCTACCTTAGTTTATACAATAATTTCACGTTTTTGCAAGCTCTTTGAATTTACTATTCCCGTAAAGTATTTTGCTTTCTTTAAAAATATAAATAATTATAGCTTCTGTCATTGGAAGATTATGATTTTCTTATCAGAAGAATAGAATCTCCTTAAAAAACAAGGTTGCTGTAGTTTTTAAGTAAAAATCTCTGAATTCTTCCCGAAAACTTACGAGATTTTTATGGAAATTTTCTCATTAAGACCAAACTTCAAGGGCTTTCGAGTGCGTACTTAACAATTACAAAAGTGCTCTTCAAACTAACAACTGTCATAAAAAAGCATTTTTTAAACATCTGATATACCTGATTGAGAGCCAGTTGGATAAGAAATAAAAAATAGTAACGGAACGCCACACAAATGAAAGAAGCAGAGCATGTGTGAAGAGGATGTATAACCAAAATTGATAATACCAAAGAGGAAAAACTCTGCAACAGCGCTATAAATTCAAAGCATATTCTTTTTCTCATAACCTCTTTCAAACAGACAAAGCCTTTTTTTTCCAGTTCCTATGCATTGGAGCATAAAAGTGAACACTTAATTTTTTACCTTGATTCTTTGTTTTAGCACTTTAAATTTTACAATGGTTAGGTATGTACTAAAAGGTTAGAAAATTAATTGCGCCTTTATTTTTGGCTGTCGGTTCCTCTCACTTGTCCTTATGGGTTTTAATTAAAATCCAACAAATGCCATGCTTAATTAACCCTGTTATAAAACTGTCATACGTGTTCGAGAAAAAAGCCCGACTGTAATTAAGTGCAGCAATATTTTTACTTGCAGCGCAAAAACGCGATGCATGAATTCTTTTCTAATTTACGAGCTTGTGTTTTTGTTATGCGAATAGTTTTCGTTTCAGGCCGTCTCTATTCAGCGGAAGTTCTGAATACCGCATCTTTCATAACGATAAATTAATTCGTAAACTTTCCCTGTGGTTCAACAAGATATCATTCCAAGATTTTGTCCAACAAATTGTTCCTTGCCTAGATCTGGTTGCAGTTTGGGATAGGTTGGTCTACAAGACATCATTCCAAGATCTTGTCCAACAAATTGTTATTTGCCTAGATCTGGTTGTAGTTTGGGACAGGTTGGTCTACAAGATATCATTCCAAGATCTTGTACAACAAATTGTTCTTTGCCTAGATCTGGTTGCAGTTTGGGACAGGTTGGTCTATAAGTTATCATTCCAAGATCTTGTAAACAAATTGTTCTTTGCCTAGATCTGGTTGCAGTTTGGGACAGGTTGGTCTACAAGATATCATTCCAAGATCTTGTACAACAAATTGTTCTTTGCCTAGATCTGGTTGCAGTTTGGGACAGGTTGGTCTACAAGATATCATTCCAAGATCTTGTCCAAAAAATTGTTCTTTGTCTAGATCTGGTTGCAGTTTGGGACAGGTTGGTCTACAAGATATCATTCCAAGATCTTGTCCAACAAATTGTTCCTTGCCTAGATCTGGTTGCAGTTTGGGACAGGTTTTTTGAATTAGAGCCTGGCCATGAGAGATCAGTTTTCGAAGCTAAGATAAACCACTCAGGTTTTATATGGTAATATCAACAGAGAAACACATTCAGAGAAAATTAAAATTTTATCATAAAAGTGTTTTTTGCACTATGAGATGGCAGGTCTGTTAAAGTTTGGTTCTCTATACAGAAAATCATCTTTAAAATATCTAGTTTTTCACAAAGTACCATCATAAATCTTTCGAAAGTTAAAAACAATACCAAAAAAACAACTTTAAGATCATTACGTGAGAACATATTTCGCATTTGTGGAATGGACAATTGTGAAATGTGTTGGTTTAGATGGATACTTAGTCATAATGATGAATGACTAGTCTTAATGATATGAGCAATCTCAAAAACGCATTCCTGTTACATTTCATTTTGTTGAAAAATTCACTTCACCTAACACCATTAAAAAGTATCCACATCAAAGAGTTTCCAAATATTTAAAGGCCCCTCTGTATTATAACACATTTGGTGCTATCTTCGAGAGGAGTATTGTTGTCTTTGTAGGATCACTCCTGGATGATCAGGCATTGGTTGCTGTGACTTATACAACTTTTTTATGGACTTCGTCTAGGTTATATCTTGAGCTCAAAGGAAATACTAAACACTTGGAAATTTCATCAAATGACTTTTTGAGAAACATCAATCAAATAATTTTCCTCAAACCTTTACCCCCTTTAAGTGTAAATTGCAGAAACGACAGCAAAAAGTACAAAAAAAAAATCAAACCTTATTTATACTCAAGGAACAAGAAGGGAACTTGAAAGAGTTGACAAATCATCTTTAAAATGACAAATACTTCTTTTCTTGGGAATGCACAACTGTGCAAACTGTATAAAATGTTGGGGTACTTAATTCGACAGCTTTATATGGAACCTGAATGTATTTTTTTCAGCCTTTTTATTCTTAAACAAAACTAATCAATATAAGACCATCTTCACATACATTAATTAACTGTGACACAGATGTTACATAGATTTATTTCATGAATCTCTTATGTTCAAAAAATCTTCAATTTTGAATGTATTTTTTGTGTGGTTTCCTCGGAACTCCTGTGGTGTCATCCTTTCATAAAAGTTTTCTTGTGCTTGAACATCATCATCTTGTGAATTTGAAGTATTGGAACTGAGATGGAATTATTGCCCACTGTCTGTGTGTGAAAACTCATCATTAATTATTATTCTGATATGTTTGCTTCTTTCTTTTGACGTCAGTACTCTGTGTGGTAGAAAGACCTGAAACAGAACAATATGAATCGTTGCAGCCTAATCTATTGCAAAGAAGAGGTAGGAAAATTTGTGTTTCTTTTCGTGGTGCTCTGACGATGAACTCAGATCATGGATATTTCTGTAAATATGAGAGAATGGTGTCTTTCACTCATTTATGTGCTCTTAGTCCATCCCGTAAAGCAGCATTTGGGATTCCCTACAAGATTGCATTCCTATCTAGAGAGAGAGACGATCCCACACTTCCTGAAGCTGGACCATACCCATGTTTATAAACGCATAGTGGCATAAGGAATATTAAATTATCTATGTGTATATTTTTAATCTATTTTTATGATGAGTATTTAAAAACTGCATTTTAACCTTCATTATATGCTGAGTAATTAAATATATTCAATTGATCTCACATCAATATAAATTGAGAAGATGAAAGCTTGAAGGCACTTAAAATATCTTGCTTAGCAACTGTAATTCGTCAAAACCAAATTATTTGGATTCTTATTTTAGAAACTGGATATTGGCTTCGTACTTCTGTTCAGATGAAAACATTCTTCCTATGTCTGACAAGAGAAAATACACCCAGTGATTTCCCCCATCCTGTCCTCTTGTGTACTGGATCTTCAATGTGCTACAAAGTACCGGATAATATACAGATCCTGGCAGGCTCGCCCTATAGCCAGCTATAACAAGACTATTTGATTCATCAAATGCAAATTATTCTGAATCTTTGTTGAGGGATTTTTGGAAATTGAATTTCGACTCGGTCCTTCTGTGCATTTGAAAAGATTTCTCCGATGTCCGTAAAGAGCAAATACTCCAAGTCATTTCTCACATCGTGGATTAAAAGACATATTTACCCTGTCAAAAGTATCAGAAAATATTCGAAGACTGGCCCTATCGCTAGCACCTATTGTCCAATCTACCCGGCAGCCGCGATTACCCGAGCATTCTTTGCATCAGACAATTATACACAGCAAACCACTGTCGACTTGCAATGAACACCGAGTTTTCCATCCAGATATTCCCGCTGGACACACACAGATTCTTCTAATTAGCATTTTCGGAACGATGATAGATTTTCGACCCCACCATTCTCTCTATCGCATCGGGTTGTCCGTCTCTTTTGAAATGGTCGCTATTTCAGAGATTACCCTGCAACCACCCTCTCCCCGATCCCCTGTAATCCAACGATCGGGTGCATATGCTGCACATAAATCTCCCCTTCTATAGAAATATGTTGAAGGAATCGGTCGATCCGTTGGGTGGCGTTCTGGGATTTGGTGTCCCCCCCCCCCTCAACGTAGTGATTGAGTGCGCTTGGTTATGTGATATGTCTGTGAAAATTAAGCGTTCCATCTTGGAATACAGCTCCTTCTGGTAATCTCGGAATTTTGATCTGTGTTGACTATAAACTATTTTAACCGGTTTACAATTAGTCGCATTCGATAAGAGTAAAATTTTCTTTACGCCCAATAACGACACTTGAATTCAACCTCTTGCGTCTAAAACCATCACAACAAAAGTTTTAAAAGCAGCTTCTGCGTGTGCTTTTAATGACCCAAAATTTCTGCTTTGCACTGTAAAAAAATTATTCGCAAATCTAGTCATCTTACACGTAATTTGTTTTAATATAAACCCTTTATTCGTTCTCCACGTCCCATGATGGTTGCGTTGACTAACGATATACAGTATTGACTATTGAAATTTCTGGGTTTTAATTAATTAAAAAATTTCTTAGTTATCATTCTTCAATGCAATCATTGTTTACTAGAAATCTTTATTTGACGTGACAAAAAACATTTTATAGTATTGAGTATTTTAAACACATTTATAGGAAATTAAAAAAAGTATTTGTGAAATTTAAAAAGCGTAATCTAATGTAATAATGTTTTTCAAAAAGTGATTTTATCATCGTTCATTTCTAAATTGGAAGGTAATGACTGTTTACCAGAGCTGCTTCAGTCACTAAGTTTATGTACTGGCGGTGACTATAGAAAAAGGTCTCATACATTTTGAATGGGGATGAGTCGGATAATTATTATATTTTTTATGCTTTTATGGATAAATGACTTGGAGACGCGACGTTTTAAATGTACCCCTTTCTAATCGTGTATCCTGTTATGTCACAAACACCTGGAGAACATACTGTCGCTAGATGCGCTAATGTTACAAAAGCAAATGCTTCAAGAATCTCTTATACAGAGAGGGAAAAGTCTCTTTTTTATGTCAAAAACAGGGACAAACTTACTGTGAAGCAATTCTTGTTGTTGGTAGACATTATTTAGGTGTTTGAAAAGGATTATCAATGTAAACAAACAAAATAGAATGTAAAGATTTTAATTCCACAATCCAAATGCTGACACATGATACATGTAGAGTTTGCCTTAAAATGTAGTTTTGTGCTGTTATGTCAACGTTTGGCGTTTAATGTAATTAGCGTTGTCTAATCAACTATCGTGTTTCAATTCCGAATTCATTCTTTGTAATTTTCGTTGGCGGAATGCTGAAATTGTATTCGAAAAGAAAGCCAAGTGACGTCTCATTTGGAATAGTTACATGAAGCACGCTGCGCCACTAAAACGCTATCGCCACGTACATTAAGCTAGATATAAAAAAACTCTTATACGAAAGACACCTCATAACTGCATACTTATCGTTAATTCGTAACCATTCGTGTGGATTAAAAACATTCTACCAATACATGATCTAAAATGTTATGTGGTGTATGTAACATT
Organism: Metellina segmentata; assembly: GCA_947359465.1. NCBI lineage: Eukaryota > Metazoa > Arthropoda > Arachnida > Araneae > Tetragnathidae > Metellina > Metellina segmentata. The sequence goes on from OX375879.1 coordinate 76,418,539, forward strand.
TTTGTACTGTATAACAAAAGCAGCATCCAAAATGAATCCTAAACGTCCTTAAATGATGAATAATAACATAGTACTAAACTCTCCCTTGACGAAGTTAGCAATAAGAGTATAAACATAATTTTTTCAGTTATTTTTTACTTCTTATCCATTCTTTATTTGACAAGAAATTAATACGTTTAACTTTATAAGAATTTTACCAAATCGTATTTATTCTATATGTTATTGAGGCTATACAAAAGGAATTTAAATTTAAATATAAACTTCCTTTTTTTACTCAAAGTACCTTATAGTAATAAAACATACAAAAAGAAAGGAATCAAATATAGCAAATGTAAGTAATTACAGTGTAAAAAGTACACTCATTGCCATAAAAATTTGCGCACCAAGAAATTATTGTTTGATCGTAACGAAACTTGGCATGAAGGTACATGTCGGCCAGATAAGCAAATGATTAGAAATGCAGTGTGATTGCGCATTGCGTGATGCCACTAGAGGGCGTTGAACTTCGTTCTCCTTGCAGTATAAAACAGGTAAGCAGAGCTTGTTTGAGTGTACTTAATCTTTTGCAAAGGAAACGCTGAGGTAGACATGCCGTTACGCCGCCATCGAAGACAATATGAGCAGCTGTCAGAGTTCGAGAGGGGAAGAATCATCGGGACGATGGAAGCTGAGTGGTCAGCTCGGCGAGTAGCTCGTCAAGTAGGCAATTCTGATTTTACTGTGAGGAGGTGTTGGGAGCAGTGGACAGAAGAGACGTCATCTACACGGCGACCAGGCTCAGAACCAGTCGTCGAGAAGACTGTTACATCATATGAAACGCACGTGTACAGCCGACTGCCTCATTGGCCGCTATTCAGACACAGGCAGCACCTTCACTACGGGCCCCTGTGTCTTCCCGAACCATCGCAAGGCGACTGGCTGAAGGACATCTGGTATCGCGGCGCCCATTACGTGTGCTGCCAATGACACCCACACACCGACGCCTCCGTTTGGAGTGGTGTCGCGCACGATGGGATTGGACTGATACGGAATGGAACCAGGTCGTCTTCAGCGACGAATCTAGATTCAATTTGGGCAGTGATGACAATCGTGTTCTCGTGTGGAGGCCCCGTGGTGAACACCTCAATCCTGCCTTCGCTTTACAGCGACACACTGCTCCCACAGCTGGTGTGATGGTTTGGGGTGCCATTGCTTACGATACACGGTCACCCCTAATATGGCACAATGACAGCCCAGCGGTACGTTCATGACATCCTTCAGCCACATATGATACCACTCATGGCAGGGCTCCCAGGAGCCATTTTCAACAAGACAATGCAATTACCCTCCTTCCCTGGCATGCTCGATCCCCAGATTTGTCACCAATCGAGCAAATCTGGGATCATTTGGGACGTCAAGTTGGACACCCTATGAGTTTGGTCGAACTAGAGGCACGTTTACAGCAACTGTGGAACGAGATGTCTCCGGACATCATACGGAACTTGCATGCCTCAATGCCCGCTCGTATCGCATCGTGCATTCGAGCTAGGGGGTCCAACAGAATACTAAAACTTCCGTTCATTTGTACATTTTTCTGCAATAAATGATCCTTTTTCTTTGATTTTCTAATCACTTACTTATATCAAAGTAGTACTTACATGTGTAAAAGTTCGCTTCATTTTTACGACTTTTTCTTTTTGCGCAAATTTTTATGGCAATGAGTGTAGTTCTTTTACTAATTTATTGTTTTCTAAAGACTTCTCATATCCTAAAGTAAATCATAATTGCAAGAAAATAAATTTTTTCGTTGCATCAATGCATGCATTTTGTATTTCTTAAGTAGATAATTATATTTTTAAGCCTATGTAGGTAGGTAGCTGAATTTACGTCACACTGGAACAGCACAAAGGGCTATTGGCACCTGTCAGGGATCAATCCAAAATCGAAGGATCGAAAAATCGAAAAAAGTTTTTATAAAAATATTCCTATTTGTAAGTGTTAAAACTTTTTTTTCAACAAACATCCAAAGATTCTCAAAAGGCAAATTGTTCCTCATTTAATTTTTAATTGAAGGCAAAAGTTGAATAAAATTGGAAAAACATTCAGTATTAATTTTTTATGTGTTTAATGACACTAAACACCTTGTGTAAAACCTATAATATCTAAAAAGTTACAAAGATGGAATAATCTTAAAAAGTCTTAATAGATTAAAATTAAAGAATTTTCCACAAAACATATTCGTTTTGTGAGTAAAATTTTTTATGGAATTTTTTCAGCCTTTTTTTCTTGCAATCTCACATCATTATCATATCCGATTTCACATAATTTTTCCAAAGCTTTTTCTCATCTCTCCCTACACGTCTTCCTGAATCATAATGTTCTCAATTTTGATAGAGCAGGATGTCTATGCAGAGTGAAAAAAAACTTGTTTTCGCTGTGCGGATACTTCACTGCATGTCCACTCAAACCAATGGAGCTGTCATTCAACTGTCAAATTAACCAGAAAACAAAGCCACTGCAGGTGTTTCAAGAGGAATTCATTTAGTGTTAATTTCCGCCTGTTCCATTAACTTCTGACTGAGAATCTGTCTGACTTCATAAAAACTGGAATGACTCCAAAGATTGTAATAAAAACAAATTTACCATGCTCGAAATGATTTGTTAGAAAGGCCTACTTAGTACAATTGGAAGGGGATAATATGGTGTCACTGATCTACTGTGTAAGGTATCAATGTACTGTCTACCTTAGATATGATGAAACGATGAATCTTCTTTTGGGAAACTCGTGAACACTGACGCTCGAGTTTATGGTGTGCGCCATTTATTACCACTGCTAGTGCATTAAATTTCTGCTATTGATACTATTTGTAGCGTCAAGTAACAGAGCACATAGCACAAAATTTCAATCCTGCTGTAATTCTTGTACGATTGATACCATTTGTAGTTTCAAATAAGAGTACAGCATAACGTTTTAGTTACGCTGTTGTTCTTGTACGATTAATACCATTTGCAGTTTCAAGTAACAGATTAGAAAAAGATCTAATTTACGTTGTTGTTCTTAAACACGGTAAAAAAGTATAGTATTTCTGTCTAAATCCTGTTATTTGAGTGTTTTGAATCAAATATATGCACGCTAAATACCATAAGACCATACCATACCAAGCAATACATTTTTAATAAATCGCACGTTAGATTCATTAGAATCTAGATGCACAGTTACTATTATCAGTATTTTTACCGCCTAATATGTGTTTAAAATAATAAAGTAATTTCTAATGGTAATTAATAGATTCAATTTTTCATTACAGTTAGTATCATTTTAGAGCCTTCACCTTGAAAAATTAGCTAGTTGGAATATGTGAATCCGTTTAATTTTAAAAACTACATTTTTAGTTGCTTAAAGTATTATATAATGGGTTTTCAATGATAGATGTTTAATGTTTACTTTTATCCTTTCTCATATTGCCATACAATATAAAGCGCAATGTGGTTAAGTCATATAATTAAGTACTATACAACGCACAATAAACTTATTTAAAATAAATCCAGTTACAAAATCATGTTCTACTGTATAAGAAACCGTCTGAGAAAATACGTTTCTCCCAAATCCTTTATTATAGAAATATCCAAGCACAAGCGACCTAACATTTGTATTTAAAATGCTTGCAACATGAATATTGCAAGCATTCTGTATAACTAATTCTCATAAAACAACAATACTATATAAAGATTCTATGAATCAACTTCTACATAAAGATCCTTAATTTATGCAGAAACTGATTTTAGAATCTAGCGATTTAACCTACGAAAATTAGAAATTATTGAGTTCCAGTGTTTATTAATTTCAAGAAAATAAGGTAATTTCTTTAGTAGTAAGTAACTTGCATCTTAAGTAATTTTTAATTCTTTATAGTAAGTAATTTTTAATCCTTTTTAGTACATAATTTTTAATCCTTTTTAGTAAGCTATTTTTAATCATTTTTAGTAAATAATTTTTAATCATTTTTAGTACGTAATTTGTAATCCTTTTTTGTAATTAATTTTTAATTATTTTTAGTAAGCATCTTTTAATCCTTTTTAGTAAGTAATTTTTACTCCTAAAGTAATTAAGTAGTTTTTATTCTTAAAACATTTAGAAACATATCACATGGCTCTTTAAACAATTTTGGTGACCTAGTGAGTTATAGACGGTGCAAATGTGATTTCTGTAGCTTACCCTGGATGTATTTAGGTCTTTCCTCTGTAAGACCCCAAAGAATTTCGGCATATTAATACATCCAATTCATATGTTATTAATTAAGCCATGGTAATTTGTGTTTAAGGGGGTCCGGGACACATTGAAAAAAATGTTTTATTAATTAATTTAGAAGTTTGAATTTTATAGTACTGATTACCCATCTAACTAATAAGCAAAATCACGACACAAAATTTTTCCAAAAATATTTTTTTTTTAAATTTTAAATTAAACTTTTTTGAAAAAAAGTGGGGTCATTTTAAATTGCTAAAATTTAAAGATATTCTTGATCAATTTTCAAAATTCTTACAGCCAATTATTCACAATTTTATAAACTTTAATTTTGATTCAGCAATTTAAAAAATATTAATTTAATAAAAAATAAAATATATTTGAGAGAAAAGTTTTGAAAATTTTAAGGTATTTTTTTTAAAGTCATATTTTTAAAAATAAATATTTGTTTCAAATTCGCTGAATCAAAATTAAAGTATAATGTTTGAAAAAGATGTATTTCAACCCTTAAACTTTATCGGTTTTTTACTTATAACAAATTGAAAACAAGAAATCTTGAAAAAAAGTATAAAAAACGCATTTAAAATTTTAAAAACCGATTTACAGTTAATAAAATGTTTAAATAATTTTTGAAAGAATCCAGATGAGTATCTAACTCCATCCTTCTTCTTAAATCTTTGGTTTAATTTGATTTTTGTAAGTTCTACCTTTTTCTATATAGTTTAAAGGTCTGCGTATATTTAAATAACATCTTTCGCAGATGTTGTTGCCATGACAACAACTGTCACGAGTGTTAGATTTTAAAAATAACGAACCACAAAAATTACTATATCTCTAGTTCTAATTAAGCCGACCAACCGGTATAGTGGTTAAGGTGTTAGCCTCTATATCGGAAGGTCCCGGGTTCGGGCATGGATGTTTGTAAGCGTATACCAGCTCAGGTGTTGCTTCGTCATCTGAACATGGTGCAAAATTACGAAGTAATTGTTAGGAGCAATGATGGTCCTCCCACTGGGTGCTCCTTCACAAGTGGCCATCACTTCCGGCCTTGTAGTTTCCAATGACTTCGGTCAAATGTGCCCGCCATTAGAAAAAAAAAAGTTCTAATTAAGGTATAAACATGATTTAGACGTCATTTTAAGCAGAAAAACACAGACACACAATTACTTTAAATAATAAAAAAAAATCGAAAATTTGACGATTTTTGTGTCCCGGACTCCCTTAAAAACGAAAATCGTCAGACACAACTAATGGAGATAAAACAAAAATGTGAGTCATTTTAGTTAGTACAATTAAATTGCATTCTTTTCCGAATACGGTTTCCGACTTCGTAGAATACGTGGAGTATATGTGTGACCAAATATGAAGGTTTGGGTGTAGTGCCAAATCCAGGAGTTCAAGGATCTCATAAAAGAAATTGAACAGCTCTGGCGATGTGATACATTTTTATTATAATCTTGTATCTATTTCAGACGCATCATTCATTTCTCCCCAGTGCGCTGGGGGTTTCGGTGTTTCAACTTAATAAACCATATGAACTGATTCAATTATAGCAATGGTAGAGGGCAGGAAATAATTCGGTTTTGAGCTTGCTTTCTCATACGGAATCAAATCAATGATAGGAAATATTTAGGGAAGCGTTTTCGTAGGGATCTATCATCCAATGCTTAAGGAAAATGAATCAGCCGAGGTGTCTTAGGTGTAGCCGGTCTGTAGTACATCAAGTAATCGTAGAATACGAGGAAAATTCTTATAAACATTTTTAAGAGAAGATTCCTCTTTAAATGCTGGCTCCATTGCAAAAGTCTAAAACAAAAAGTTCTTACAATAAAGTTGACAAAATACACTCATTCAAATACGTAATAATTTCGTTAATAAACTAATGCATATAACGTATAGGACCATATTTGGTGCTGAGCACAAGACAAACACCACCAATCAATGCACTAAAACACGAGGAAAATTTTTACTGATTCCGAAGAGAAGCTACACTCGCAAAATGAAAGCGCAACAAACCCACTGAGCTTAAGGTAACCAAATCGGAAAAAATAATTAAAATTCAGAAATTACTATTTTTGTCGTAGGAATTAATATTTTTTTATATCCAATGAACCCAAAAAGACAGCAATGATGACAGATATAATTTATTCCATGTAATAAATGCGAAAAACGTCTAAATAGGACATCCTATAGGACTTTCAATTGTAATCTCGACCCAAGGTACTCGGGTGATATGTCCTCCCTTCTGTTTTGCCCTCATAAACCCTTCTTATGTTTGCCTTTTTCCATCCCTCGTTGTTGCTTTGTGTTTGGCGCAGCTTGGCCAAATAAGGCCCTTACGTCATAAAACCCCAAATCAACCAACTAATTGAAATCGAGTTTTTTAAGCAAAGTTTTATTTTTATCAATTTTTGTTGATATTTTTATTGTTTGTTTCATATATCTCAAATATGTATTGTTTTATCTGACGTATATGATACAGATTCTTTTTTTAAATACGTGACCTAAATGATACTAGAAAGAGTGAAGTATTGATACCTAAAAATTGAAGGTTTAATTCATTTTTTTAAGCTTATAAAAAAACGCTACACATTCCTACAATCTCTCGATAGTATATTTCGAAAACAAATACTAAAATAGAGATGTTTTGTGAAAATTAGATGGAACTTTTTGCAACCATGGATGTTTTTCGCCTTTTACTGAAGATCTATTACCGTACGATGCATGCGTAAGGTTGTCGTTTCCAATTCAATCTGCATTACCTATTTTGAAAGTAAATATTTCCTAGCTACTATTAAAACGTCAGATATACTGTACAAGTCATAAAAAAACATATTCCACAAGACACATTTAATTTGCATAACATTTAAGTAAGACATTCTGATGATTTTGTAAACTTTTATAAAGTCTTGCTCCTTACATTGACAAACTATAAATTAAAATGGCATGCTAAGAATCTTCTCAGAGGCATTATCATCAACGATATTAATTTTAATGTATGTGAAATGTATCATCTGCCACCGATTAATATTATAATGACCATTTATCGATATGGTGATTGTTGAATGTTTGTGGAATTTTAGTTTAGTGATCGGCGAACAAAAGAAACTAAGGAAACACAACATGTGTTTCGAGATGAGAGAATTCGTATTAAAATGAAATAAAAAATCTACTTGTTTCAGAAATACATTTATACGAGCATATATTTCTAAAGTGAGTAGCATACATTATTTTATTTGGACGGATGGGATTTTTGCTAAATATTTTACTAATACAGCAGTTTAACCCTCAAAGTTGTTTCGCAAGATATATTTTGAACCAATAATGCCCACATTACACGCGTAAATACTATTTCTGGATGCACATTAAATTTCATTTACAATTTAAATTTTAAATCGTGTTGGACAAATGAAAATACTCACATCATCAATAAAAAGAAATACATTCAATTACAGAGTTAGTAAATTCGTCATTCAACAGATTACACAATTATCTACCAAATAAGTCCGTTTCAAAACAATCAAGCAATTAAATCGCGAAATACAGTTGTTTTAATAAACTCATTACAGAAGAAATATAAAAGATAGAAATAAAAGCAGAAAAGAGAATGTGAGAATACGCGGAAATCAGTTCAAATGTCAAAAAATAACGACTTGCCTTTGAACTTTGAAAGGGACGCAATTGAGTGGGAAAATTTCTCAGAAGCTAACTGAGGTTATATGACTGAGGTGTGTGGGTTTTGTCATGTGTTGAGTTAGAAATAAGAACTAACACTAGTAAGAATACATGAAGTGTTTTAATTCTTTATGTTACATTATATTTTTGATTGATTTCCTTTATTTGTAGGAATGAAGTGTTCGTTCTCCATATCATTCATTGTTTGTATTTAATCTAAGTAAATTTAGATAGAGTGCCCATATATAAGAACACTTCCTACATCAACAGATATAAATAATTTATGACATTTAGCGCAAATGGTATACATGGTCTTCTTTGAGTAATTTAGTAGCCATTTATGATTGACCCTCCAAGTAATAGCTTGATAAATTTTCTAATGGCGAAGTATCTGGTCATCAAGATATATACAATTTTTTTTGTCATGACAAGATCAAGATCTGGACAGTTTTTTTTAAATGACAAGCTGTCTCTTCCATCAAGATCTGGTCATGTTTTTTTTTTAACAAAGAGCTGTCTCTTCCATCCAGATCTGGTCATTTATTTAATGACGAGCTAGTCTCTTCTATCGATTTCTGTTTTTTAATGACGAGCTGTTTCTTCCATCAAGATCTGGTCAGTTTTTTTAATGGCGAGTATCTCTTCCGTCACAATCTGGTTAATTTTTTCAATGCAAACTATCTCTTTCATCAAGATCTGGTCAGTTTCTTTAATGACGAGCTATCTCTTCCATCAAGATCTGATCAGTTTTTTAATGAGGAGCTATCTCTTCCGTCACAATCTGGTCAGTTATTTCAATGACAAGCTATCTCTTCCATCAAGATCTGGTCAGTTTGTTTAAGCATGAGCTGTCTCTTCCATCAATATCTGGTCAGTTTTTTTTAAAGAAGAGCTATCGTTTCCATCATGATCAGGGTTGGCAAAAACCCGGGTTTTTCTGGAAAAACCCAGCCCGGGTGGGGTTTTGTGGGGATTTCTGGGTTTTTATGGGGATTTCCGGGTTTTAGTGGGGTTTTCTGGGTATTTATAAATAATTGTAGAGTATCATTCTAATTTGATCTTTTTATGCTTGGTAAAGGAACCAGTGATGATGTCAGGGGGGGGGGCAAGCATGTAGTTAGGATTTTGTTAAGCGGGGGTCCATAATATGAAATTTTAATTAAGTAAAATGTTTTAGAATCTATGGGTGAAATTAAGCTGAAGGGGGAGTCCGGACCTCCCCCCTGGCCAGATCCTTGAGGGGGGGTAGGGGTTGCAGACCCACTTTTTTATTCAATCTGAAGTATACCCCATTTTATAATTTCAAAGTGGACGTCCTTTTTTTTAATCATGTAGTATAAAATTCTCTAAATACTTCTGTGTAAGTCACAGGAAAAACAGTTACCATTCAAGTTGAATGGGGAGGAGGATCACACAGTCAGGTGGTTGAAATTCTTCTCAAAAATGAGCATCCCCACATCTTTTTTTAACATCTACCCTACTGGTTGGAGCAGCAAAAGAACCAATTCGTGGTATTTAAACGTTTAATTTGTAGCATATATATATAATAATTCTTTAATGTTACAGATAATAACTGTTCATATAAAAACCAAAATGTGTGAACACTATAATGCTAATCCCTTTAAATATCCTTAAACATTTTAATAAAGCGCATTGTTAAGTGCAATTTGGTGCAGCTCTTGCTTCTTTGATGGAAGTTATTTTGCAACCGTCAAATATTACATTTTGTTAGAATAAAATGTTCAATCTAAAATGTTGTTATTCTGAAGGAATGTTATATTTCATGTTAATTATAGTCTTTTGTAATAGTATATTATATTTTTCATGTAAATTTTGTTGGTCTGTTTTTGTTACAAGTTTAATGATATTATGATTAATAATTTTTTTTGTATACAGTACACTCTCTCTAATCTGAACAAATAAATACCATGCAGGTTTGGATTCATATGTCAGATAATTTACAAAAACCCACACACTTCATAACAAAAACCCGGTGGGTTTTTGTTGGTGGGCCCGCAAAGAAAAACCCGGGCGGGTTTTTCTGGGCTGGGCCCAACTTGCCAACCTTGATCATGATCTAGTCAGATTTTTTAATGACGAGCTATCTCGTCCATCAATATCTGGTCACTTTTGTTGATGGGAAGATACCTCATCGAGACACCCACCAGGAGGCTTAAAATCTAGTTGTTAACCCCTTAAAAGTTTCTTTCGTCTGCCATATTGTGTCCAAAAATTTGAACATATTTGACAAACAATTTTGTATTCTTATATAAATTCAAATCAGCTGTCAAAACTGTCACAAGTATTGAATTTAATAATTTTTAACTATAGCGAAAATTGGTATTTTTACTATGAATGTGAGAAAAGAGCGTGCATTTTTTTAATATTTACATTTTTATTTAATTTGTATAATAAATTTTAGAACATGGAGATAAGCAGTTCTTTATCACAATCGGGACAAAAATATCTAGTTTTTTTTCTCATCCGTTTTCCGCTATCGTTCCTTTCTGAGCAACACACAAAGCACTACCTCGTGGGTCTCAGTTTCCTATCGGTGGTTGGAATCACTTATAAAAAGTGTCTTTCAGTTAAACGTACGGGATTCGGCAAAATCCCTTGTCGTCCTTTCTTCTTATTCACTGTTTGATGCATTTCGATCAGGCGATCAACTGAGCGATGGTTCTGGAGGAGGATTACTCGTATCAATTTCACAGAAGTTCCACACCTGAGTTAGATCCCCGGAATTTTCCGTTACCCTCATCACTCGAGAAGTCCGATAACGAATTTTTACAAGTTCCAGAATCATTTAGAGAAAATTCCGATACATTATCTGATCCAATATTAGAATTTTATTCTGTTATAAGACGCTGACTGCCACTCATTTCTCTTTTATTTTAGCGCAAAATTCAAAAGAAGCAGTATTTCGCATCGTGTGATATACTACACAAGTGAAAACAAAATTCCATCCTTCACCCGCGTAAACGAAAAGCGGTATAAACTGATATGTAAACCCGTGTACGCATGTTTTGCATTCCAATCTGTACTAGACTACTTCAGCCATATATTTATAAAAACATTACAAACGATTAAAAAATTAAAAAGCCGGGCAAATCATTGGACTGAAAAATAAGATGCCCGAGCGGCGTACGGGCAAATCAAAAATGTGAACTTTCGCAGCACCCTGGCGATGTTCGGGCAAAACTGTTAAGGATTTAAATTCTATTTTACACAAATTCATGTTTAGATGGGCTTTAAATGCAAGTCAGATTTTGTAGATTCATATTACCACCTGCCCTATCACATCTCATCTGCACATCAAGGAACCAGCAACTCGGTACTACGACGCCTGGCGCAAACACCTGGCTGTTTATCCCTTGCTTCAAAGGAAGAAAATATAAATCGTGCGATTTGTCGCCTCCAGGGAGTTTTAACCTAAGCAAGCTGTTTAGGTTAACTTTTTGACAACAAGACTTTAATTGCCTGTAAAACTGCATAGCTTTTTATTAAAGCATCACCTGCGTGTGCATTTCTTAACTTGTAATTTCTCTCTGGCTTTGCATCACACCAAATTTTTTTTTTCTTTTCTCATTTGGTCACCTTTACGTTATGGGAAATTTTGTTTACCGTAAACCCAATCTAAGGGTCTGTATCCCATGACTGAGTAAAGTTAAGTTAATTCACTCAAAACGACTAATAATCAATGAAGCTTTAAAGTTTTTAACTGTTAACAACCTTTCCCCAAACAGATTAGTTTGCCTAATAGGACAGTAGTAATGAGTGTAAAAAACTTGATAAAACACAGAAACAGTCTTGCAACTCGACCATACATTGATATGTTCACAAATTTCAGTAAATGTTTGAAATAATTAAATAATAAATGTAGTATTACATCTTTCTTTAAATAGATCATATAAGATTCATATGTGAATACACATATCATATCTACGTGAATACATTTTAAGTGTATGTATATCTAGTTATTCAATTAATAATTTCACCACACACATTACTTTATTTGTAGTTATTTTAAATCACAAACCAACACCTTGACTTTTAAACACGCAACAGCTCACGCGATTTCAATTTCTATTGTTTTTACCGCAGCTGAAACAACAACGATGGGACCCTCATTTTAAATCCGTAAGAATAATAACTAAAAAACGAGCACACCAACTCAACATGAACTGAAAGCAACAAAACCTCGTGTTGGTTTTTTCACCCCAACATCGGTGCTTAAGAGCACAAAATTCTGCGTTTATCAAGTTAATGCTTCCTCTCTCGGTTTTTCTTTTCTATTTAAATTTTTTCACCCACGAAAGCGTCTTAAGAAAAGTGCCCGGCGTTTTTTTTTATGCCCCTTAATGTGCATACTCGACCAAAACGAAAAACTAAACAAAACGTGGGTAAATAATGAACCGATTTTGAGTAACAAAGCAAATTAAAAACGCATTAACGAAGTAATGATTTCATTACTCGGATGGGTATCAAAAGCAACATAAATACTATTTTAGACCCAAAAAAATTTTAAGCAAATACATATGTTCCTGTGAGCTATCCCGGGATTTTTTTAGCATTGCCCTCTCTTTTTTATAGATTAGAGCTTAAGGATACATTAAAAATCCAATTACCGCTTTTTAAGAGTTTTTCTATTATTATTATTGTGATATTTAATGAAGACCTTGCGGGTTTATTTATAATTACAAAATCTCTAGAGATCTGTGTGAACGGCGTATTAAAAGTAATAATATGGGGGTACAATCAACCCTTGGTTCTGTTTCGCAGTGTATTTCTAATCAATGGTATTTTTACGTGTACGAAATAAGTATTTTCTACTCACAAACTAGCGAATAAAAAGCAACGTTCTTGCGGCCCGTGGGATATTACGTCGTTTTTATGCACGGCTTTGGCCTGTGCTTTCTTCTCATTCTTTGGGTGGAACAAACATAAAATTTAACGCTTTCGAAGGTGGGCGAAGAATTTTTATTGACCCAATCACCCATCTTCTCAATAAAATATTTTCGCTGTTATGGTTTTGAGCAAGGGTGTTTTATTTTTATGGTTTATTAAAGTATGAGGATTGCTTTCGTTGGAAAGAGAGTACAATGTTCTTCAAGATACCACACGCGTGGAGGTTGTTATACAGATAATTAAATTGTATTGATTCTGTTGGTACTTGCGTGCATACGTTCTCTCTGGTGGTAGAACAGAAAAGTGTGATAAATGTTGATGCGTTTCATTATTCCAATAACAATTTCCAAGATTTCTTTCGTACCAACATTCGTGTGGAACATTCATTACATTTTCACTTTTTTGTTGGCACATATCAAAAGAATATCAACAATGACAAATATATAAATTCTAAAACTAAGTACATTAACCCTTTAGGTGGTTATGTCGACGTGGCATCTCGTGGTTTGTAAAGCCAGTCAGATCTTGATGGACAAGATTTCGAGTCCATCAAGATCTGGTTGGTCAAAAAAGTTGGTCAGATCGTGCTTGATATAGTAAATATTATTTGAAGGGTTAAAAATTAAAAAACAAATCGCTTGCAAAACATATGAGAGATTGACAGTGCAAACAAGCAAACCAGGAGGTCTGCGAAGATTTTTTTCTCTGCTGTGTTAATGCTTTCGCTTGATGCATTTCAGGTTTACCTTAAAAAGTTGATTATCGTCAGTTTGACATTTAATTAAATTAGTGTTAACCAATTCAGTATTATATAAAGCCGTTGAGATTTCATTTTTTGGGAATTTTTACTGGCGAAGTGCTGAAATTGTATTCGAAAAACAAGCCAAGAACGTCACGTTTGGGATACGTTGAAGAAAAACAACCTCCACCAATGTTTTGCTTAACAGAAAATACCTTACCTATTAAATTTGCATTTTTAAATAAACAACTAATATTTTGTGATAAAATGTAAATAAGAATTTTTATTTTTGAATAAGCATCGTTTGTGGTAAAGTTCACTCATGTCCAAAATTATCTGTACATACCCCAAAATAATTATATTCCATGACATACCCAAATGATATAATCCATTTTTGTACGGAATGTGTGAAAGACAAGCCTAAATATCATTATCCAATCAAAAGTGATCAAGCTGTTTCTGATATGCAAATCAAGGCGTTACGTGATCCGACGATGAATCAACTGAATGTGAACTGAAAGTGAATATCACTTCCAGAATGAATTTTTGCAATAGTGTTTTATTTCAGTGTATAAAGACTTAAAACGGTTTGTTATGGCTAAGAAGTATCATTTGGAAGGATGTGTGAAGAGGCGTATTATCGGTCGTTCAGAAGCAGGGCAGATAATCATGGAAGCAGTGAGAAGTGTGTCTATTTTAAGACAATCTCTGAGCTATGGAAACAATTTCAGAACTTTGAAACTGTTGTAAGGAAGCCTGGACACGGTCGTAAACGTATAACAACTGCTTATCAAGATGGATATATGGCAGTAACTGACTGTCATAACATGAAGTCTACTGTTCAGCATTTAAGTTCTGAGCTTTCAGCCGCCATGGTAACTGTAGTATCCCAGCAAACTGTATACAGAAGATTTAATGATAAGGCCTTTAAGCCAGAAAGCCAAGGGTATGTGTTTCACTGTATTCACAACACAAGAGGGATCGCTTTAACCCCTTAACAGTTTCATTTTTTTCCTGAATTCACTCCAAAAAACGTCATATTTTTCATTGCATTTTTTTGTTCATTTTACATTTGAAAGTAGGAAACTATTATTAAAATTATTTCTAATATTTTTAAGCATTTAGAACAGCCTTTTTACTGCAAATTGAATAATAATGTTTTCCTCGGAAGTTGTCTCTTCTACCTAAATGAGCTCCAAGCAAAGAAGTTTCATTTACCGTTGTGCATATAAAAATACAATTACTTTACAGTTAATATTCGATTATAATTACATTTACTTACCCTTCTTATTAATTCCACAAAAGTGACTTGCTTGACTTAATCAAACTGTTCTACTAAATATAAGGCCCGGTGCACACATCCGAATTTTCAACGTGCGGCGCAACTGCGGAACCGAAGCCCAAATAAGCACACATAACCGTGAAATGACGCACGAACTCATTTCGCGCCATTTGCGATAAATATTCTATCGAAGAAAACGTGTTTATTTCGCTTACTTGGTGTAAAAAGAGTATATTTTGAAACAAAATAGACGTTACTGTATACAACCATTTATTAATAATTATTTATATTCCATTTGTTTATGAATACAAGGTACTTCAGAGCGGAGACCCTTGTGCGGCGACCGTGCGGCGCGGAACTGCGGTACAAATTGCACGCAAGTTGGACGTGCGTCGCCCCAGCGGCACTGGAGGCATGTTTACACTGCTCCATTGGATCTATTGGATCTCAGACCGCACTTGCGTTGCGGCAGCGGCGCCGCACGTTGAAAAACCAGAACCTTAAAGTCTCTAGTATCGAAGGCATCTAAAAGAAACATTCACTACACCCAGACTCATTTACAGATATTTCTGATTCCGAAGAAATTAGCTGCATACATTCTGAATCACCCATTATTTTATCTTAAAAATAGTTTGCAATACTTGTACATCAATAAAGCTGTCAAATAACCACTAAAAGTAAAATACATGAAAAAATCAAAGCACTGAATGATAAAAATTCGCCGTCATGCAAAACATGCGACAAAGGCGCGCTTTTTTGTCACATGTTTTTATTTTACCGATCAGAATAGAACAAAATAGACTTTACAAACTACCATTTTGTGGAAAACTATCGCCATCTATACGACTAATTGGGTATTAAAAATAAAAAAATACAGGCAAAACAGTAAAACGCGACAGTGAATTGAGATTGCCCGTACTCTGTAGGGGCAAATCATTAAAGGCACGATACAAAACTGGCCAGGGGTTCTTGCAAAGAACATCAGAACTAGAGTCAACACCAATGGAACCATGTTCTCTTTACTGATGAGTCGATGTGTAGTTTAACATCTGATTCTAAACGTTTTTACATCTGGAAGCAGTCATTCGAACAATATGGAATGTGACCATTTTGGTAGTGCATTTTTGATGGTGCAGGAAGGAATAATGATCGATGGACGTACGCCCCTACAAGTTTTCAATAGAGGATCTGTGACCGGCCAGAGGTATTGGAATGAAGTCTTACAATGCTATGTAGGGCTTTTCAGAGGTGTACATGGATTTGATTTTTTATACATGGACGATAATGCTAGTTCACACCGAGCAAACCTGACGAATTCCTTGAAAATGAAGCCATTGAGCGAATACCGTAGCCAGCAAAATCTCCTGATCTGAACCCGATAGAGAACTTATGGGACTACTTGAAAAAGCAGTTGCACGGATACATCCTCCTGCAAGATATAAATGTCATGAAGTCTTATTGCTGGTGGAGTGGAACTTAATTCCCTAACTGTGGTTAACAACATTATTACCAGCGTGAAATCACGTTGTGATATGTATCTAGGAGTCAAGGGTGATGACATTCCATATTAAATTCATAAACCTTAATTTTTTTCTGAGCACATTTTTTTCTAAACTCTCCTTGTCACATACTATTATTGCCATTTTTATTGTTTAATGCTACAGTTTTATATCATATGGAGTATTCTCAATTTTTTTTCTTTGTATTTATGCGTTATGATGTCATGTCGCATTCAACACAAATTCATAAATTCATAATTCACATTTTATGAGAAATTCGTGATTCTATGCAAATGAAAGATAATTTTGGACAACGTGTTATATTCTTGGTGTTTTACTCACAACATTTCTTACTCATCAAAAAAGGCTACTCTGAGGGTATTTCCATCGTAAAACAACAATACGAACACGGAACATTATCCACAATGATGATCACGTACAAATATTAGTTATTCAATATCATTACTTCCAAAAATATTCTAACGACTCGAGTATAACTGTTTAAATATTTACGCCTACATCAATAACCACGGTTGTTCGTTCAAATACATTTTACTTGCAAATTGTGCGTACAAAAATTGCATTCACAGGCGCATTTATTTGTGAGCACTGCGTGAAACGTGATTTATAATGAATTGTTAATGCAACCAATGCATGAATGTAATAGTCATTTTGACTGAAATGTACCAAGTTATTCATAATGCATCACAAATCTGCATTTTTGGCTGTTTTCAACTAAATGCATTTTCTGAACAACTGTTGGAAGGTTTCAGTTATGCCAGCTGACTGTGGTTTGAAACCAAAATTGATGCCTACAGTTTCAATGTAGGATAATTTGTCATTAAACTTCAAAACACTTTACGCCTTTTGATCAAAATAACGATTTTGCGAATTCGTGTCTTTTGGCGTTGTACTAACTGAATATATTAGAAAGATATTCTTACGCAAAAAAAATGCAGGTTCCGATAGGTAATTACCTTATAACCATTTGTTGAAGAAACGGATTTTTATTTAGAAAAGTGTTCAAATCAGGTATATATTGCCATGCATAAGATCTTTCCTTTTTTATTCGGCGAATCCTTAAGTATTACTATCCTTTAGTAAATATTTTCACCGTTCATTTCCTTTTTCTCAAATTTCGTTTCGATCCTCTTATTTAAATTACTAGGGGGCCCGCCCCCTGCTCGCTAACGCTCGCCAACCCCCGGAGGATTGCTTCGCAATTCTCATTGGATCGCTGCGCGAACCTATGCTCGCTTCGCTCGCATCAATGAAGACACGTGTCCTAGCAGAAGGGATTGATTACAAAATATATTCCAAAAAAATATTTTCAAATCTAAATTTGCTGTATTACATAAAAGATATATACAGTACCTCTGGAATCAGAATTTAGATGAAAACTTTGAGCAAATTTTTACTCGCAATGTGAGCGCTGCTTTTGAAATTGAATACCCAGCATGTTGTTTGTGTGTACATTTCCCCAGTACTCGAGCCACCCATACACTTTTTGACTGAGTTTGTTGTCGAAAGTTGTAGTGCACGCGTCTTGTTGTACTATAATTGTTAGCCTTGAAAAGGACCGTTTTTTAAATAGCCCTGAAAAGATCCTCCGCTTTCTTAGATTTCTATTACAAACCGCAACAGCTCGTCTAAAATTCTTTTTTTTTTCAATAAAATTTCATCCGATAACGCTATAGATTCAAATGACTCGCGAGGCTCCTAGTAAACAAACAATCGCACAATGTTGCCAAAACGCGGTAACAAATAACGTCTTTTTTGCGTGCCACGTAAGAGAAATATATATATAGATCATTCAATAATAGTGGCCGCAAGAGTATGTTTGCGATATTAAATCCATACCCTAAAATCTTTCGCACGCTCTCTTCAATACCATACTCTGTCGTATATACGTGTGTGCTTCTGTGAGTGTGTAAAAGCGTGGTATAAGCTATAAATTAGCATTTTATCAAGCTAAATGTACATACGTTGTCAATACAAATTCTTCGGAAAGTGTTTTGAATTCGTAAATGTTAGTTGATGGGTGCTAAGTATATACAGGGCTAAGTAATGGGACGAGCATACAATGAAAATGCTAAGTATATACAAGGTGATTCTACGGTCATGGGACAAACATGTAGTGGTGGTACAGCATACTAAAGCATACATTTTTGGTAAAGGAACGTATAGACGGAAGTGACGCGTGGAGGCACGAACACAAAAAATGAGACATCAACAGAAAAACATTGTTTATATACAACATCCTTGCAAAGTGCTTATTTGCAGCAATGTTTGCAATAAATGCTCAAAATTGCAACCACCAACAGTAGTACATGCTTGGTAGCGTCGAAGGAGTGATTGGCGATCAGTTCCAAAGGTACCAGGCATTTCGCGCACGCTTGCATCCGCAATGGATATTCGAGCAACAAGGTCCTCAACTGAGTCAACTAGAGTCCCATAAACGATGGTCTGCAAATGACTCCATAAGAAGTAATCGATGCTCGATAAATCTTTCTATCGAGGTGGCCATCGAACTGGTCCAACACGCCCAATCCATCACCCCGCAAAATTGGCATTCAGGTAATTGCGGGCAACCACGTTGAAATGGACTGGCGTTGAAATGGGCACCATCGTGCTGAAAACACATCTGATTACGAACGACGATCGGAACACCTTACAGCAATTCTGGTCAAATCTCTTACAGAAAAATACGATAATGTGAGCCATTGAGTCACGTTGGTAGAAGAAATGGGCCTATGAGGAAATTCTTCACAACACCCGCACATAGAAGCGTTTTTGGAATGTATGTGGACGTATAGCGTGTGTATGTTCTGTTGCACACACATGAGTATTGTGCACATTGAAAACACCTTCCTGTGTAAAAGTCGCCTCATCTGTGAATAGCACAGAAGCTGGAAAATCCGGCTGTAACGCAATGTTTGCAAGAACCACTGTCAGAATTCTACGCGTGGCGGGTAATCACTTGCCTGTAACGCTTGGACTCTTTGAATATGGAACGGGTGTAAACGTTCTTCATTTAAGACTCTCCAAACGGTGGATTGACTCACATGTACACGCATTGCACTTTTATGGGGTGTTTCATCCACAATGTTCAAGATGGTTTGTTCCATGTTTGGATGTCGTACAGTTCTTGATCCAGTTCTTCCATCAGAGCTGCCGATGAATGAACCATTTTCACAAGGGTGCCGATACAACCGCTAAAACATTTTGTGGTTAGGCATACGCTTGTTTGAAAAAATGTTCCTGATACAGCCGTAGCGCTGCTCTGCCGTTCCCGTGAGCAGCACCGTACATCATATACATGTGCGTCTTTTCACTATTTGTAAAATCTCCCATCACGGCCCACACAGTTGCAAATTTACCACAGATGCCTCAGATCACGGATGGCCAGCCACACTACTGCCGTCTATCCCCAGCATTACCAGCCAATCACAGATGCCGATTTTGTATTACTGTTGGTGGTTGCAATTTTGAGCATTTATTGTAAATATTGCTTCAAATAAACACTTTGCAATGATGTTGTAAATAAACAATGTTTTTCTGTGCATGTCTCATTTTTTATGTTCATGCCTCCACGCGTACATACATTCCATACATTCCTATACGAAAAATGTATTTTTAGTAAGCTGTACCACCACTCCAAGTATGTCCCATGACCATAGAATCTCCCTGCATATTTTAACCATTCGTGAGGCATTAAATGCTACCTTGTGAAGACTCCCCCTTTTCTTAAAAAACTTTTTATATTCTAAATCAGATTTTAAATTCTACTTACTAAGTTTCTCTTCACCAAGCACGTGTTAAGAAAACTGAATCTCTGAGTCTTCTTAAGTATCGCAACATCAGATAAAGTATTGGATTTTTAAGTTTTTCGACAATTTTCTCCGATTTGACTTATTTAGATATATTATATTTGTAATTTATGAAACTTCGATTTTTCTCAAATATCTCTTTATCATGTATATTTAAAATCAAATATCCCTACCATGTTACTTTTAAACTCATAAAAGCATTTCGGGAAGAATTCCAGCCGCTAGTTTATCCTTGCCTTTTGAGGTATTTTTTTGTTGTTGAAAATTGTAATGTAAATTGAGAATAAAATACGAGTCAGATACGAGTTTGAAATCGAACGAAAGAATTACACATCGAAAATTAATTTCAAATATCGTATTTTTTCAAATTTCTTTAAACTGACAGGACAATTATTTATGTACACCTAGTTCAAGAATAGCACAATATCTCGTCACGTCACTTCCAGTTGAAACCGATAATAAAACAATTATTAGGTATAATTATGGTAAGGAGCAGCTTGGTGTTAATAAGTTTATAAGTGTATAAATGCCAGGAAGGTCAGCTTACATCTCTTTAGTTGCGTACCCCTTTCGTTCTACAAATTCACTTTCTGAGTTATGGGTGTACTGTAGAAGGGTTTCGATAGGTTCCAACTTGTGTGGTTGATCTGCAGGATCTGCTCATAAACCACCATTCATGGAAAGTTACACCTAAAAGACACCCGAGAGAAAAATAAAGCCAGTATGTTGGAATCTCTTCCATTATTCCTCTGGCGAGATTTGCAACACGCAATAACATTGAGGTGTTAGATTGCAGATATTAAGTTTGAATTCGAACCATTAAAGGGATGTTATGTAAAGTACGTGAACGGAAATACGTTAGCATTTTATAAACCTTTTCTGCCTCACAAATCTCGCAAATCCTTAATTCATGGTAAATGCGCATATATGAACGCACACACTTTTTTGATTTACGAATTAAATAGTTAAAGATCTGTATTCTAAAAAATACGCTGCTAACACGCATACCGTCTGCTTTTTACAGGTGGTTAATTCTATTTCTCTTAATCGTCATACTTGAAAGTAAATCAAAAATTAAAGTTTTGAATACAATTTTCGTCTGTACGAAACAATTCCAAAGTACCGTGCTGTTTCCATAAAGTTTATAGTGCTTTCAAACATTAAGGGAAGTCTGAATACTATTAACTATACAAAATCACACTTTCATTTATTATTCGCTATTCTGGAACGAAATTGAGGATAGTGCCATTACTAAAGTTTGTTTTCCAACAAACCTTCTTTCTTGCGGGTTTTGTACTTTCTATGAATTAACCATCGAAGGCATTAGAAATTTTAACTATTTCTATACCCTCTCATTATCGTAGAAATCCTACGGAACATGTAACATCATCCATCAACTCCACTCGCTTCATGTTTTATACGTAAATAGTTAAGAACAAAAATAAACTCTTCGTCTGGAAAAGAAAAACCTTAAAACTTCTAAAAAAATAATTCTTTTTTCTAATCGCACGCAGGTATACGTGCAAGATAAACAAATCCTCCCATCACGCACCGTTACAACAGAAAGAAAAAATGGCAAACATTCCGTATCCGCTGACCACGAAAAAAATAGAATTATTCCTATTCCTCGTCTATTGTCTTTTCCACTCGCTGCCGTTTTTCGAAAAGTCCTCTCCGGAGACCCTTGGCTACATTTTCGGTATATTTTTTCGCCTATAGGTCGTTCAAACACACGAACCAAGAGAAGAGGAGCCCTAATAACACGTGAGACTTGGAAACGTCGATATTCGTTAAATATTTCATTCCTTCAATGCATACACGTTTGCCTTCCGTAAAGCCGTCCTCTATCTCATACTTACCTTCTTTTTCTTTCCCACTGAGAGAGAGGAAGCTCTTTTTCTGCCTGTTATGTTTGATCTGTTTTTCTACCGTGGTAGGGATATTTATTATTTACACCATGTTTTCCGTTGGATTGAATACCAATTGATATTGTATGAACTTGCCTGAATTGCATATGGGCTGGCCACGGCGGAACACTAACGTTGGGAGAGAGTGACGTAGTTTGTGACGTTAGCCACAGGAAGCCATAAAAAGCTTTATGTTTTCGAACGCTGTTGTTTGTTATTCTGAAGGCTTTTGTTTGGGAAGTTTTTTGGAAACGAAATGCCTGGTTTATTTTAAAACTCTTCTACTTCAATGGCGGAGTGTTTCAACTAGTGGTGTTTGAGGTAATGTGTATGCAACGAAATGGATAGTCACAAAGTTAAATTGAATCTGGTAATAGTACAAAAGTTCTAAACAGGAGCAATTCTTTAAGCCCTTAGCAGACTAACAAAAAATCGACTGAACAGCCGTAGATAGCAAAACGGACCAATTCAACAATTGCTTTAAACTTTTGAAAGGTTAATCGGTACGTCAAGGCATTGTCTAGTATTAATGAAATCGAAATTTAAAACATTATGTTTATCTCCTACAAATTTGGCTGAATTGTATATGGGTTAGCCACCATGGAACGCTAACTTTGGAAGAGAGTAACCTAGTTTGTACCGTTAGCCAAAGGAAGCCATAAAAATCTGTATTTTCAAATGCTATTGTTTGTGTTTTCATAGATTTTAGAAGAGCTATTCTTGGGTTTTTTTAAACTATTCTTCTAAGATGCGAGAGTGCAATGCAATGTAACATAAAGTTAAATTGGATCTGTGTTAATAGCATAAAAATCCCTTAGCCAATGGCTGATTGACGACTGATCAGTCGAATTTTGTAAAACAATTCCATTAAACTACATGCGTTACATTTTTAAATTATCAGTACGTCAGGACGTTAAGCTGGTTTTAATGAAATCAGAATTGAAAAGAATCATTTTGATCGTGTATGAGCTTTTCTAAATTGCATATCATCTGCTCATGGTGGATTGCTAACATCAGAAGGGAGTCACATAGTTTGGGACATTAGCTACAGGAAGCCATAAAAGCTTTATGTTTTCGAAGGCTGTTGTTTGTTATTCTGAAAGCTTTCGTTTGGAAGTTTTTTGAAGAGAAATTCCTAGGTTTTTTTTTAACTATTCTGCTACAATGCGAGAGTGTTTCAACTAGTAGTGCATGAGGTGTATGCAAAGAAATGTACAGTCTCAAAGTTAATTTAGATCTGTGTTGATAGCATAAAAAATCTATAGACAGCTATTCCCTCAGGCAATGGATGACTGACAAACGATTGACTGATCTCTCGAAGTTCGAAAAACGGTACCATTCATCAACACGCTTTGCAATTTTTAAAGGTTAATCTGTATGGCAGGATATAGGTTGGTATAAATGAAATCAAAATTGAAAAGAATCGTGATGATCTGGTATGAAATTGTTTGGATTATGTACATGGGATGCCTAACATTGTATAACAAGAAAGGAAATGACATAGTTTGCGAAGTTAGCTGCAGGGAAAACCATAAAAAGGTTTTACGTTTTCAAAGCTGCCCTTTGTTATTCCGGAGGCTTTTGTTTCGGAAGGTTTTTTAGAAGAGAACTTCTTGAGTGGATTTAAACTGTTCTGCTTCAAAGCCAGAGTGTTGCAACTAGTTTTGCATGAGGTATTATATATGTAACGAAATATATCATCACAAAATTGAATTGAATTTTTGAATTATACGAATTTTTCAACAAATGACTATTGACAGTACAATGTTGACGTCAGCACCAAAGGAGCTATTCTCTTAGCCAATAGCTGACAGAAGCATAAACTTATCTGACATTTACAAAACGGCTCCATTCAACCACATGCTTTGAAATTTTTAAAGGTTAATCGGTTCGTCAGGACATACTGGTATTAATGATATCAATATTTAAAAGAATCATATCTGCCACAAAATCATGTAGAAGGAAATGACAATGCATATGTGATTGCACCAATACATAAAACGGAGATGAAAACATACCCCATTGATAACTCAATGTGACACTTACAAAGCAATGAATACTACCAAATGAATTTTGTTAACCTCGAACTTAACGATTTTATACTGTCCATAAGAAATATAGAAGCTATTTCGAAGGAACAAAAAGTTCACCATCAATAGGATAAAAATAAACAATAAGAGGAAACATTCGTTTAAATGTGCGTTTTATTTGAACAGTAGTTCCACGACCTACATTTCTAATTATATTGTTCCGAAAAGGCAAGGAAGCACTAATAACAACCGCTAGTGGGTCAGACATGGGAAAAAATTGATAAATCTTCCCTGAAGATATATTGGGGGACGACGTCCAATTGTGTATATAAAGGTAGGTTTTGGTATCATTGTTCAAAGACAACATTTTAAACTCGTAAACAGTTTTTCTATTGTTTATTTTCAATCTTATGATAGAGACGTTTTCTTGCACAGAAATAGTTATAGAAACCAATTTTATCATCTTGTTTTTATTTCTTATACTAATTAGTTTTTGGAGCATTTACGCTAATAAATACCAGTGGCTGAGATTTTTTTATCTTTTACTTTACTTGAAATGAGACTGTCGTAATTCTCTCTGCTCACATTTTAAAACTTCGGACAAAACATGTGCATTTCTCTATTTTTCATTTTGAATTTCACACATCTTAACACAAATGATCAGGCCTAAAATTCACTTTTCTTGGAAACGCTTCAAAAATAAAGCCTTTTCAACTATTCATTAGAACTTTGTCCTCTGTTTCTACTTTACGTCTTAAATGTTTGGGCAGCATGGAAAGAAATACTTCGTGGAAAATATTTCTTTTGCAAAACCACTAACCTCATACAACTTCTTCGATAATCTTTTGATAATTCATGGTTTATGAAACACACTATCGAGAGGAAAATAAAGTGGTGTACGGCAACAAGAAAAATTTGCGTGCTCAAATTTGAACGTAATTTTTTTTAAAATAGCACTCGACTCTGCATTGCAATTTTTTAAATATTTAATTTTTATAAATCAGTTTCCTCTAAGAATATCTAGAATCCGTAACTGGTATATTGGTAAGGTGAATCTCTCCTGGTGACCCATGTGGTCTGCGGGCTGGGTAAACTTGTCTTGGGAGCCGTATGTGGTCTGCGGGCTGGATAAACTTGTCCTAAGAGCTATATGTGGTCTGTGGACTATGTAAAAATGCGCTGAGAGCTGTTTATGGTCTGCGGGTTGTGTAAACTTGCCCTGAAGCCATATATGGTCTGTGGGTTGGGTAAACCTGTCTTGAGAGCCATATGTGGTCTGCTGGCCTGATTAAAATATTTGAAGGACCATATCTAGTCTGCGGGCTGGTTAAATCTCTTTGCGGGTTTGTATCTGACCTACGGATTGGTAAACCTATTCGGAGTGCCGTATCTGGTTAACGCGTCATGTAGGTTTACCTTTTACCACCTTCAAGTAATAGGTAAACCTATTCTCTACAACACTACAATTTAACACCTTATGTTCTTTACCTTGTGCAGCATTTTTGGACGCCACATGGCCACAACGAAACAATAGATATTTCTCAAATACCTAAAAATGTTTCTCGAGACCTCATCATTGAATGAAGATGAAAATATCAGTGACTATTCTTAGACACATGTGGTGTGATTAAAATTGTTGATTTTATAAATTCCCAAGCAGTTAGGCTGAAATTATTTTCATTAGTCATAAACCAGTATTAATATATTAACCAGATAGAAATGACCAGCGAATGAAACCGAGCACAATTCATTCAATTGTAAAAATGCTACTTTGAATGAAACATGACAATTTCAACAAAACTCATGTATCTGAATAGGTTTTGATTTGGTGAGTTTGTTGTTTGAAAATACGTATTGCAAGTAAGTAAATAAATAATTATTGTTCACAATACCATTCATTTTTCCCCTCATTCAATCGTCAGTTCACCCAAATATTTGGTTTTATTTCCCCCTCGGAATCAAGAACTGTCAGCACTAGTGTATTTAATAGATGTCAAGTGATTCTTCATATAAGAAATTAGTTAAATTTGACGTGACTATTGTGCGAAACTCCACAAAAAAAAACTTTCTGCTGGTTAGATCTTATAGATACTATTAATTTATACACGTAACTATTACCTATTACTATCTATAGACAATCATCTATAATTACAAGCATTCTGAAATTCAATTTTACACTGATTGGATTATTTCTACCAGCAATGCAAATGCGTACATTTGTGGAAGTAATGAATAAAAGTACCAAATGTTTAATTATTGATGTATCAAAGCGTGAAAGTAAAGAAATAGAAAATAAATTATTGAGATGTATAAACGGAAAATTAAATTAAAAAATTTATTACAACACTTTCAGTCTTAAGACGTTTATTGCGAACTAGATCTGCCATTACTTTCTGTCATAAAACTCAGACTCATTAAGAATTCTATTAGAACGGTGAGCTCTTCCGACGATTTCTGTGAAAATGTGTTAGTCAAAAATGTATCGTAAACTTTCAAGTGAAATGCAATCTGTCAAAAAAATTGCTCAGAGAAAGCCGAAAGGAGAAGAATTCTCCTCACTGCTTTACCTTCTACGTGTGTTTCTCAAGAAGAAATTTAACTTTCATGCAAAGAAAGAATGACTTAGTGGGTTTCACCAATCTAAGGATCACCTTATATTATTCTGGTCCCGAAAAGCTAAAACAACTTGTGTCTCCAAATTTGAATATCTTTATTTCACTTATATAAGACGGTGATATGTAGACTATCAAGTTCAGAAAAGGAAGTATGGATCATATTTTTCTGTTTCCTTTAGCCTACAAGTATGTAGATAGGTAGGTATTTAATTAACGTCGCACTGGAGCACCACAGTGGGCTATTGGCGGAGGCCTGGAATCGATCCCGAAATGAAAATTCTGAGGACAATACCTCTTAAGTTTGAAACATGGTCAGATGACGAGATGAACTCTTTAGCTGATACCCCACTCTCCAATTTTCCAGACCACGCCAACGTAAATTATCAAGGGCTAACTAGGTAGGTAGTTAAATTAATCTCACATTGGATCAGCATCACTATTGGCGACGATACGGGATCAAATCCGAAGGAAATACCTCGAAAATTTTGAATCGCAAATTATAGAGGAAAAACTCTTGTTTGAAAAAAAAAAATTTCATTCGAAAGCATTATATTTGTGTGACAAAATATTCCAGCCTCCAAAGCAAAATGGCTAGAGATCTGAACAAGAGCTTTATGTATGCGAAGATGGCTCTTGGCACTTCCCAACTTACTCAAACAAATATGGAGTGCCATTCTAATGGACCATCTTTTGTCTCTTGTCTTCATCCTCGCGCTGAAACAAAGCTACCGAAAAAGATTCTTACCTTTTGAGTTGCATTTTATATATGTTGTGAACCATAACAAACTATTTCCTAGTTGTGATGTATGTCATCTCTCTCCGTCGAATCTTTCTCTATCTTGGCCACGTCACCGGACTGCAGGAAAACATCGAGAGAAACGTGCGTGGGCTGCCACTGGTCCACCCCATCCACATCGTAAAACAACACAAAATGCTCAAATATCTATACAGATAACATTTTTTCCAAGAGTTAACAAAACCGAAGATATCTTGCACATGGTCAGTGGGCTAGGTATACTTCAAATAAGAATCATATGTGGTCTGCGGTCTCAGTAAACCTGTCCTAGAGCCCAACCATTACACGAATTGATATTCATGGGTAGGTATTTGAGTTTACGTCGCAATAGAGGAACTTTATGGGCTATTGGCGACGGCCTAATATCAATCCCAATGGGAAAGATCCTATGACAACAGCTCGTAATATTCACCCACGAATAATCAAAGGAAAATACGGGATCAAATGTGATCTGCGGTCTGAGTAAACCAGTCCTAGAGCCCAACACGAATTGATATTCATTGGTAGGTATTTGAGTTTCCGTCGCAATGGAGCAACTTTATGGGCTATTAGCGACGGCCCAAAATCAATCCCAATGGGAAAGATCCTATGACAACAACTCGTAATATTCACCCACGAATAATCAAAGGAAAATACGGGATCATATGTGATCTGAGGTATGAGCAAAACTGACCTAGAGCCCAACCATTACATGAATTTATATATTCATGGGTAGGTTTATGAGTTTGCGTCGCAATAGAGCAATTTTATGGGCTATTGGCGACGGCCCGAAATCAATCCCAATGGGAAAGATCATATGACAACAGATCGTAATTTCGACCATCGAATAATCAAAGGAAAAGTCTTGTAAAAAATGTTTATTCGAAAAACATTTCCTTAGACAAAATATTCCAGTCTCCAAAGCAAAATCGACCACATATCTGGACAAAAGCTTTAGGTATGCGAAACCTGCCCTCAGCACTGCCCACCTCACTCCAGAAAATATGGAGTGCCATCCTAATGGACCATCTTTTGTCTTTTGTCCTCGGTCCCACGCCAAAACAAAGCGACCGAAAAAGACCATTCACTCTCCGGTTGCGTTTTCTTTATGTAGTGAACCCTCACAAACTATTTCCTAGATGTGATGTTTGTCATCTCCGCCGAAACTCTCTTTATCTCGGCCACGTAACCGGACTGCAGGAAAACATTGACAGAAGCGTACGTGGGTGCCACGCGTCCACCCCCCACCTCATCGAAAAACAACACAAAACGCACAAATATCTATAAAAAAATAGTTCTTTTCCAAGTGTTAACAAAAAAGAAGATATGTTCTTTTCTTCCCTTTCGTTTTCACACGTACCTTATCCTTCGGTTCGCAAGACAACCCCCTCCCACGCTCGCATTCATTCGGGAACTGCAGAAGAAAGGAAAAAAAAATGCACGACATACGTGCAAGAATAGAACGAACCGTGGCCTTTCACGGCTTTCCTGATCCAAGACAAGTGACGCTCGCCAAAAGAAAGGGAAAGAAAACGGAAGCAAAGGATAAAAAAAAGAGAACGACCGGAACAAAAATTTCTGGAAGTTAAAGTTTTGGAGGTGAAATAAATCCGTTTGTTTGAAACGTGACTTATTCTTCCGTCCAGAAGATGCAATACAGGCTGTCAAAATGGAATTCATTGATACGTCCATAACTCGAGGTTGTAAATAGAAAATACAGCAGGTGGTAATGGTTTACGGGGTGTGGGGTTTTGGTGGTGGCTTTTGGAGGAAGCGAGTTTTCGTTGGAGATGAATCAACCCCAAAACAGAAGTTTATTCCCGAATAATCTTGTGGAGGAAAGGTTAGAGACCACACGAGATCAGGCGGTTACAATTTAGTTTAGATTGGACAGGAGGAAAGAATAATGTTCCAACTCATCTCCCAGGAAATAATGGGTACGGGATTAAATCTGCAAGGGGCTATAAATTAAAGCGATACACTTTGTTCACAATAGAAGTTGACGTGAACAATCCTAATTGTGATAGAATTTGTAAAATAAAAAAATGTAAGAAAGTTAAGGAGTACTGCGTGAGTTATCTTGTACGATAATCGCCACTGAAGTCTTAGAAAATATGCAAACGTAACAAGTATTAAAGATGTTTAATGCTTCGCAGGAGTTAAGTGGATGAAGTGTAAGTCTATGTGGCATCTACAATGCTATAGTCTGTATAACTATTTTTATTTCTTATATATTAACTACCCAAGTTCATCGCCTTTATAGTTTTCCCAGAACAGAACGGATGAACGGAGAAGCCCTGTTGGAAACAGCCAGAAGACTGGTTGCGAGTTTGAATCTCGTTCCACCAAAGACTTTCGTGCGCGTGACGTAGACGTATTTTAAAACAATCGTGGCCTCAAATATCCTTAACATGGCATGGTGTAGAAGTTTCTAGTGCGGGTGACGACTCAACTCTTTAACTCGTCATCTGACCGCGGTTCAAAATTACGAGATATTGTAGTCGGATCTTTCCCTTCGAGATTGATGCCGCACTGTCGCTAAATCCCGATATGTTGTTCAGAGCGACGTTAATTCAATTATCTATTCATAAAATAATGAATCCTAATAGCAAATTACGAAACTCATAAATTTATAGGATTGGTCGAAGAGGAGTAGTAATTCTTGAAAATGGGTTATGTTTGTACAAATCTACAAGTCATATATTTTTTTAAGATTAAGGCTGGTTGGGAGGTTTCTATCTGTCATGTATGAAACAATCACACACACGTTTAAAAAACGGGAGTGGCTTATATTATTCATTACAATATCAATCAACAAATTTTTTGAATTTAACATATCTTCTCTAAGTAAGCTTATTCGAATTTTTTTGTAATCTAATTGTAACAATAGATGGGGGGGGGGGGGGTTTCCATCTGTAACAAATTTAAATTAACTCTTTTTTTTTATAGAAACAAAAACAGATATACCCAAAACTCTATGCGTGGCTTAACCGTACTTGAATGAAAAATATTTTGAATTTTTTTTGAGGGAATAGTTGTTTTTATTTAAAGTTAAATAGAATAAATACTGTCACACACACACGCAATTCCATGGCTAAAATTTGTTTGTGCTTGCCTGAGATGAAAGTGAGGAAAGAAATGAGTTCTTCTACCATCCTTTACAATTTGGTTGGATATTTTCGAAACAGCCTGTATAGTAGTCGTTCAGACAGTTTTTGGCATAATGACGAAGGTGTGTACTTTTTACGCTTCAAAATTTTGATTAATTGTGCCTTTTTGAGGTACAAAATTCGCCAAATATGAGCAAGGACATTGCCTACCAATGAATACACTACCCTACAATAATGAACCGGACAGCAGGATGTGATGGTATAAGGGAAATAATACATGCTTTAATAGGGGGATGGTTCCTTAGACACATAATTAAAAAAAAACCTATCAACAATTTAAAAAATCGTCTTTTAAAATTAAATTCAAAAAATAATTTTAATCCACAATTTAAAAAATATATCGACAGAATTTTTATTCGGCAAAGTAACAATTTCGCACCCTGAACTAACATGTTATTAATTAAATTAATTTATTATTTAAGGAGCGGGCCAGCTATGATGGCAGCAGACGAGTATATTTTCGTATACACAGGTCCTTGAGACCAGTAACTTTTATTTTTATTTTCTAACGCTGGACTATATCTACAGATCTCCATATTTTTGACGTAACAGAATGTTTTCGTGACTGCAATGTATTGGATCACCCGGAAAGTTCTGCGAGTTTTTAAATATAAATACCAACGAAGCAGTACAAAAGGATAATAATTTTTTTTTAATCACATAAACTTCATATTGTTCTCTGACTTTTTGCCATCTTTCTGGCAGCTGGAAAATCCTTTTTTTTTAAATCATTAGGCTTATTTATAAAGAAGTTATCGAGGTGCTGTTTAACAGTCTCCAAAGAATTGAACTCCAGGCCATTCAAAGAATTTTGAAGTGACCTGAAGAGGTGAAAATTTGTGGTGGCAAGGTCTAGTGAATCTGGAGGGGTAACACAAAACATCTCATCCATACTCAATAAGTCTTTGTCTGACATTCAGCGAAATGTGGGGCCGAGCATTGCCATGCTGGAAGACAACACCTCGAAGATTGGTCAGTTCTGGCCTCTGCTACGATTTCTGCTTTTAATACTACCGTATGAGAACAGTATTTTTCCAAATTTACTGTCTGATTTTGTGGCAACAATTCATAATAAACAATTCCTTTGTAGTACTACCATACAGAAAGCATTACTTTTTTGGGATACAGGTAAGAGCGGCGAGGCAGATATTGCTGATATTGCATCATCTGCGAGGCTGATATTTCCACGCTTAAATTTAACGCACCACCTTCGAACTGTGGCCTCAGAAACAGCTCTATGCTCATATAAAGCACACATTTTACGAGCAGTCTCACTAGCATTTTTTCCTTTCTTAAAAATAAAAGAGCATAATATGACGAAAACGAACTATATGGTTCTCCACTGCAGTGAAACAAAAATTATGCCACAACACATGCTATAATTATGCAGTGTAAGCAGAAAAGCCGAATTTACACATATGCTTCAATTAGTTATTCCTAGTCAGCGGTAAATGGTAATTTTTAGTTAACGCCGTACTAGAGTAACACAACGGGCTATTGACGACGGTCCGGGGTCAATCCCTAAAGCTTTGGTTTCCTAAGTAAGTGGAGCCGTTATCTAACAGCCGTGTTACGTCATGATGCCGCGGGCATAACTAGACGGCCGTCTAAACAAAAATCCTGAGGTGTCAACTTAGACGGACAGAATACGTTGGAGAATGGGCAACACAGACGGCTGTCGTGGTTTATTTTATTCGAGAAACAAAACAAAGTGGTTTTTTATTCTTTAGTTTAAAGTTTCTAACTTCGGGATCGTTGAAGGCAGAGTGAAAATTTCAACAGATTTCAAATCAGCGTAAATTTCTACGCCAGATCGATATCAAAAACAGTTTTATTATTCAATTATTTACCATTTGATTATTTAATTATTTATTAAATAATTAATTATTTATTTAAAGAAAATCACATTTAAGGTATCGATCTGGTGTAAAATTTAATTTTCCTCAGATTTCAAATCCGTTGAAATTTTTATTCTGTGTTTAACGATCCCGATTTTACAAAAACGAATTAATCAATGGCAGTCAAAAATGTTTATTTATTTCGCTCCTCTTCGTTCGAATCGTTTCTAAACGATGAACAGGAAATGAAATCTGGCCGTTACAAGAGAAAAAACGTTCCCCAACTGTTTGAGACCGCTATGACGACTGTCATGGAAATGGCGGCTCCGATAATTTTCGTTACGCTCACAAACAACGCTCTCTAGGAAACCAACACCATCTGTTAGTATAAACAACGTTTTAGTGACGTCACCCACCGCTACATCACGGCCGCTAGATCACGGCTACGCTTCTTAGGAAACCGAAGCTTTAAGGTATGTGCCTACCCAAAAATCACCGTTTTCTTTAAATTTTCCGAATTTTTTTTATTATCTTATAATAAAGCCCATACTTTTAAGATTCCAAAAATGCTTTACTTTTGTTTCTACGATAATTGGAAGCAAAATTATAAGCCAAATTATAAACTGGAAGGGAAGTTTTTGAAACCGAAACTAAGCTATAGAAATGTAAACAATGCATTTAAACAGCTGTTTCATTACTCTATAACATTGTGAATGCACAATTTACTTTTTTAATACAGAATTAAGTTTTGATTATAGTTTTTAGAGCGCATTTGTGACCAAAAACTATTAAGCAAGTGTTTACATAGCATGACACAGAATAACAATGAGTCATTCAACAATGTTCTGTGGAATGTTATTCCGAAAGAAAATTTTATTCAACTGCAAACACTGTTATTAGGTTCTATAATAGCAGTTTTGTTCTTTAACTCAGGATATATGAGGCTGATACCTGTATTTAACTATATCTTAATATAACCGTAAATGATTAAAAAAAAACTACAAAGAAATTGATGTTGAAAGAATTAAAAAATCAAGGAGACAAGTACAGCCTAAAGCAAAATTATCCAGAAAAATATTAAAAGCTAAAAGAAAATCACAATTAATTATAAATGAAGTCATGAAGACTTGACTTACAAGTATGGTGAATTCTAGGGTGTTTCAACATGTGTATAATCTTTAAAATCTTTATTTGCATTTTCTGGAAAACTGCTATTTTCATTTTTTTGGATAACGAAAAATCTCATTTCGCATAAACTTTTAAATATATTCAAATACAAATTTTACCACAGTGTGCTATACACCTCTAGGTATGTTCTAAACCTCAAATATAGCTGGTAGATATATGTTAAATTATTTTTGAGCTATATTTATTTTAAAAAGTGATATATTTTTTTGTAAAATCATGTTGTGTTTACAAAGTTTGACATATCTCAGTAACTTTTAAGAGGAACTGCAAAGATTCTGCTTTACAACACGGGTAAATATGTAACAAATATATTATTGAAAGAAAAAGTTTAATATAGTTATTAGAATTTGATATAGAAACTTTGGCATTACGGTCAAATTTCACTAAAATTTGACCAAATATGGCCAAAATTTCTAAAATAAAAAAAAGTCCATTAAAATAACATTTGAATTAACAGTTTTATATACCATTATAACTGAAAACATAAGTTTTGCATAAAAATTTCCTGTTAAAAAAAATAGCTCCGAACATAGACACATACCTTAAGGGAAAGAACCGAGAACAACACCTCGTAATTTTGAACCACGTTCAGATGACATGGTAACACCTGAGCTGGGACCCCACTCTCCAAACTTCCACATCAAACCAACGTGAGGACTTTCGGTCACGGCATAATTAAGGTGCACCAGCCGCCTCTACACCATAAGCTTACAAACATAAATGCCCGGACCCAGATTCGAACCAGGAACCTTACGATCTAGAAGCTAACACCTTAACCACTATGCAGATTGGTCGGCCCTTGTCAGTGATAGCAAAATAATAATAACAAAGATTGCTTCGATTTGAAAACTCGCAGAACTTTCCGGATGATCCAATATATGACAACATGGCTCAAGTTAAATCGGTAAATCAAAATCCATCCTCTTTCGTTTCAAAAAATATTTACATTACAAATTACACTGCTGTTTGTAAAAAATGCAACATCATGAAGGAATCATCCGAATGAAATTAAATTTGCAGCAAATGTCAACTATAGGATGTTATGCAAAGTAGTAAAGTTTCAGAGTCACCACGCATGCGTTGTGTGAGCAGCGCCCTCTGAACTGATGCTAAAAGCGTATAACTAGAGGGCTGTAGAGGGACGTTGAAAATAGTGCATGGTTATTTTTTAGTGGCGAATGTTTAGTGAGATCTAAGTATGCCTACACGACGAAATAAGGTGAAATTTCAACAACTTACTGAGTTTGAACGAAAGAGAATCATCGGCCTTCGTGAAGGAGGATTTTCCTATCGCGCAATAGCAGCTCGTGTTCAGAGGAACAGTTCCACAGTGATGCGAGTTTGGAAGCAGTGGACCGACGAGCATCGGACAACTCGTCAAACTACGAGTGGACAACGGAAGGTGACGTCAGAGCGCGATGATGGACACCTGGTCCACATGGCGGTGAATGAAAGTACAGCTTCCTCCAGGCAGTTGTCAGCACTTTGGTCTACTGCTACATGTGTACTAATGTCGGTTTCGTCATTTCGCAGACGTCTGCTGCACCGTGGACTGAGTGCAAGGATTCCTTTATACAGGATCCCCCTCACGCCAAACCATCGAGGTCTGCGTCTGCAATGGGCTCATGAGCACAGAGCCTGGTGGGCTGATTGGCAACAAGTTATCTTTTCTGACGAATCCCGCTTTAATTTGCGGAACCATGATGGCCGCACTCGTGTTAGACGCTATGCCGGTGAACGCTGCCTTCCATAGTGCGTTATCGAACGTCATAGTGGCCGAACACCCGGAGTTATAGTCTGGAGTGCGATTTCGTATCATGGACGATCTCAGCTGCTACAAATTGAGGGTGATCTGAATAGCAACAGGTACGTCCGTGAAGTGCTAGAGCCCCAAGTACTTCCCTTCCTTCAAGGCATCCATGGAGCTATCTTTCAACAGAATAATGCACGCCCACATGTTGCAAGGAATGTTCGAGACTTCTTTTCATCCCAACAAATGCAACTACTTCCTTGGTCTGCTTATTCGCCGGATATGTCGCCTATTGAGCACGTGTGGGATTTGGTTGATCGGCGTCTCGCGCGTTATGCGCGTCCAACAGCTTCAAAAGACGAACTTTGGATGCGCATACAAACAATATGGAATTCTCTTCCACAAGTAGACATTCAACATGTGTTTCACTCCATGCCACGTCGTATAGCACCACTTATTGCAGCGCGTGGTGGCTACACCAAATATTGATTTCGGACACTTAATATTTTTTTTTTGCCTTGAAAATTTATTCATTTATTTCTACCAATACAAGCCGTTTGCGTATTAAATTTCATTTAATTTCGATGACTCCTTCATGGTGTTGCATTTTTTACAAACAGCAGTGTAGGATTGATACATAATAACATTATCGCAGGCAAATATTTCCTACACCAATAAATTGGCTACTCGGCCAATATCTTTCATACCTCTATTTTTTACTGTACGTCGGATTAAAAATGGCAGGCTGCCACAACCACAGACGCGAGACTGCCTCGTATACCTTCCGGCAATCAAGTTCTCTGATACGAAAACAACCGGAATATTGTCCTTTACAGAGAATCAATCTTTTCAGTAAACGTGGTCCCCGCCCCACTCTTTCCTTCCCTTCAGCTTCTGAGACCAATAGATTCATGCATCAAATATAAACAGTCTTGTCAAAACCAACGTCGTGTAAGCTAAACTTTTCACTTACCGGTTCGCTTGAAGGAGCAATATCGGCAGCCAATGTTTCTCTCCCCAACCCCAGACGGGGAGTAAAAACCTCACGTGTAGACAAATGCGCGCTGTAAATCAAGCGCGTTGAGTATCGAATCAGGATTTAACATAAGGAGCGTTATTGAATAAGATGTTGGGGAAATATTGACTCGCCGTAGAGGGAAAAACTTAAATTAGTAATCTTAGTAGAATGTGACAGCTATTTGTCTTTTTGAAATATGCGTGGTATAGCTCAATGAGTAATTCGAATACCTTTGGATCGTCTCCTAACGAAACTTTATAAATAAGCGAACTCTTTGAGAGTCACGAGATTGCTGTTACTTTTACCCTGAAACAGACCTAATGACTAAATAATCTGTACATCTAATAATAAATAAATTTGTTGGTTGAAAGGATCCTGGGTACGGGTTTTATTTGTCAACAAGGCTAAAACTGGTTAAAAGTCATGCAGGGAAGACTGCAGGTTGCGTGGAGAAATAATACGTCAATGATTCTCAGAAGGTTAAAATAGAGCAAATGTGTCCACACTTATGAGTAGAAAGCGCGGGAGAAATGAATTCAAATTACCGTCACAAAATGATGAAATCTCTATCACAAAATTGGGAGGTAATTGGTGATTTATAATTAACGTCGTACTAGAACAACACAACGGGCTGTTGACGACGGTCCGAGATCAGTCCCTTAAGGGAAAGATTCAAGGACAACACCTCGTAATTGCTGCTCTCCAAACTTCCACACCAATTCAACGTGAGGACTTTCGGCCACGACAGATTTAAGGTGCACCAGAAGCCTCTACACCATGCGCTTACAAACATCCATGCTCGGACCCGGATTCAAACCACGAACCCTCATATCTAGTAAGCATGCGACATCGAAGTCGATGTTTTCAAAACATCGATGTTTTTTAAAAAAATATTTAACATTGATGTATTGGGGTCGATGTTTTGGTAACATCGATGCTTATACTTGTCGATGTTTTTACGTTGTCAATGTTTTATTTTTAAATAAAAAAAAGTACCGTTATAAAAATTTTAAAAATAACCAAGTAGCATAAATTTTATAACCAGCAAATTGAACATACTTTTAGACCAAAGTGACCAAGGATGAAGGGTCTGAAAAGTAGGGATGCGACATCGATGTCGATGTTTTCTAAACATTGATGTTTTAGAAAAAAACATCGATGTATTGGAGCCGATGACGCATCAATAGTTGGTAAACCAGTTTTAAGAAATAGGGAAACAAGTTTAAATACACTGAATTTTAAAAACATCGATGTTTTTGGGTCGATGTATTATCAACATCGATGTTTTAATTTTGAACATCGATGTTTTGCTATCGATGTTGCATTCCTAATATCTAGTCGCTCAAAAAATTGGGAGAATTAATGGAAGAAGGCAAGTTCGATCCACGATTACTTCATATTTTGTTTACGGAGTAAATTAGTTACGCGCAGCTGTTCAGCTTTTGGACCTTGCGCTATAAAGTCCTATTCACTTACACATCAAACCGAGCAAATTAGGGCCAGACTAGCTCAATTGGAAAAGCATCGTATTAGTAACCGGCGAATTGGAAACTCGATGCAGCAAAAGACCGTCATATACAAGGAGGCTGGTGCGTGTTAAATTTGTCGGGGCCTCAAATGTGCTCACGTTGGCGTTGTAGAAGATGTTTGTTGAGTGCGGTGTCATCTCGGGTGTTGCCTCGTCATCTGACTGTGGTTGGAAATTACGTGCTGTAGTCCTCGGAATCTTTCCTTTCGGAATTGATCTCGAACTGTCACAATTAGCCCATTGTTATGTTCCAGTGCGACGTTAATTAATTACCTACCGGAGCAATTTATTTTGTTTATGCGTTCCTCTACATGATTATCTGTAAATTTAAAATAGTATTTCCTTCATTGTAATGATAGCCCGTTGTATTGCTCTAGTACGACGTTTATTAAAAATTACCAAAATTACCCTCATTATAAGGTTCTTTGGCCAGCAAGAAGGAATGTCGGCCGTATGGAACCGTGTGATCCCTGATGTATTTAGACGGAGGTGTTCTAGGGACGGACATTCGGGTCATATGGCGTTGAAGATAGAATTTTGAAGGGAAAGACGAAAAACGGTAACACGAAGTAGGTCATAGAGCTGAGATATTAGGACAAGCTGAGCCAAATAATGACAAATAAATGGATATACACGCACAAGAAGAGTTCTACTGGCAGATATGAGAGGTGTCTATAACTCATAACTCGCAGGTTCCTAGCGTAAGCAATGGATAGACTCTCTAGGCCAAGACGATCCCCGGAGGAGTAACAGGGGTAATATGGTGTCGTGTTCAAAAGAATAGGGTATTTTTATTTCAATTAAAATACTTATGCGTATATACCAATCTTCTCTACCGGATCCGTACTATCATACCAAGGACTCACATACCTGCTTCCATTGAGAATCAAATGGTCCCTTGCCACCAATATTCCTTCTTGTCTCACCAGACACACAATAAAAATGTTGTGTCATTAGGAGTTCGGGCTCCTATAAGATTTAGCAGCTGTGGGTGGTGCAGGTTCGACTCATGTATCTTACCCTAGGTTTATGCCTTTCATCTTAGTAAAACTATAACTGTGTGTGTATCTCCATCACTGGCCGTTTGTCTGGTGTTTGGTGAAGCAGTATGGCCATTGCGCCATGAAATCTAACCTATCTAACAACCTAAGACTAGGCGACCTGTCTCCTGGTTTATTTTATATTCGATATGTTGATCGGGTCTTTTTTCCATGCATATCTGACTACTCGTAAGATCAGTATTGTATTTACTCCTCATGTATAGGACTATAAAAACGAGGGATAGCAGGATTCCATAAAATAGGTGATCTTGAAATATGAAACATTGAATAGAAAAAAAATTGTTTGATGCAATTAATTAGAAAATTACTAAATTAAAAACTTCATAACTGTAAAATAGTTACTGTTTTCCTACTTCAGTCAATGTATATCCTACAATGTACTTCCGATGCATGAATTTTGATTTCCCCTCAACCACTACACGTGTATATCAAAGCAAAGCCACCGGAGACGGGCAAAGACCCTTTATCGCATTTTCTTCTTCGCTACACATCCAGTCCAACTTTTCAGTTCCACTCACTGACCTCCCCAGATGTCAACCTCAGACATGCCCGAACACGCCAGCGAACTTTCGCAAACTCCAACCGGCGATAAAGGGGGGACCGAGGATTATCACTCGACCCCCCTCTCCCCATCGTTTGCACACAAACTCCCGAAATTTTCTGCGAACGGTTATTTCATTCGCAACTACGCAACGGATGAGAAACAGTGACACACGCTCCTCTCGTGCTGTGCCTCAATTATCTCAGGAATATGTCATTACGGCGACCTAACCACAGCGAGCTCGCGCCTGCCTCGTTAGCGATTGAAGAAAAGCTCGGGTTGGCATGGCGCGGTGTGAGGTTGATGGCACTGGGAAATGATGTTATGATGGTAAATAAGCGAGCGTCTTGAGGGAAGGTCTCCTTCTTCTTCCTTCTTCCAGGGGGCTTGATTAAGGGTAAGTATCTTGAGTGGACGTAGGGTGAAAGGAATCGGGGTGTGCATGTGAGTAATGGAAAACTGCCTGGAATTATTCATACGACTTTTGGGTTATCGTACGAGATCTAGCAATTTGCGATCCATTTAATCAGGTTAGTTCTCAGGTAAATTGTTCCAGTAGTAATGAGCCTATCATAAACGCAATTAAATGTAAAAATATATTTTGAGTGGATTAAATCGTTTCGGTGTTTTTAATCCTCTGACACCAACAAATTACGAGGCAACCGGCTTTTATTGGAATGTATCACTGTTAAGCCTTAGACTAGGGCTATAGATATAAAAAGCGCGAT
Source organism: Metellina segmentata (assembly GCA_947359465.1). Taxonomy (NCBI): domain Eukaryota; kingdom Metazoa; phylum Arthropoda; class Arachnida; order Araneae; family Tetragnathidae; genus Metellina; species Metellina segmentata. The sequence goes on from OX375879.1 coordinate 76,458,846, forward strand.
TCTTTCTTGGCACCATTCTTATAACTTTCGAGATACAACTGCTGTAACGGCCGTAGTATAAAACATTTCTTGAAGCGATTTTTATTACTTTCAAGGAGCAACTGATGTACTGGCCGTTGTCTAGATTCTTACTTGGCTTGATCATGGTACAACTGCTTTACTGGCAGTAGTCTAAAGGTTAAGTTTCTATGACTCCATATCTGTAGTCAAGGGGATTAACTGGATAAGTAGAAACTCTACTTTTCAGGAACAAGTTTTTAAGATTTGCTCTTTTGTTGTAAATCAAGTTTTTGTAATAATTTATTTTGATTGCAATCTTTGTTATTCTTTTTAATACATATTAACTGATCCACTTCGCTACGCATAATGGCCCAAGACAAATCCTTCAACAGATGCATTGACCTCATTTTTGCCAAATTCAGACTTATCCAGATATTTTACTTAACCACGGATATGTCTACCGTCGAACTCCAAAATGTCGAGTTTTCTCAAATAGAAAATTCAAATAGTCAAATGAATAATTATTTTCTTTCTCTCAGAGTTCTCGTTTTTGGTATGTATGTTTCCTGGAAAGCTAAAAGTAACTTCTTTCTACTCTCTTTGACTAAGAACTCATCAAAGTCAAGAGTCAGAATTCCAATACCGGTTGAAGACAGAATCAAATTTGCGTGGGAAAGTTGCGCAAACGATAAATACGAAAATGTAAGTAAATTGGGCACATCAATCGCTAGTTCGAATTCACACGCCCCAACATATCGCACCCCGGCAAGGAAAGTGATACAAATCAAAAATTAAAATTTTTGAGGTTATGTCATTTAAAAATATGTATGAGGTGCCCCAGCGGGTTGTAACCTGTTTACCTGTGCGCATTTCATACTAGGCTACCTCTCTATTTCTAAGTTACATAGCTAATTCTTGATTTGTGTGTGTGTGTGTGTGTGTGTGTTCTTTACTTATCTCACGATAAAACACTACTATACACAGATTGGGAGATAGGATCGATCAGAGCGAGTATATTTATGCAATGTTTTAACTGCATTAAGCTTACTAATAATGGTAATACCTAGTCTCCTTACTATAAGAGACATTTGCTTAAACATTTCAGCTTCATTCTGAACTTTTGAAATTTCCTCCTGTTGCTGGGAACCGATCTCTTGGTTGTCATTCACTTCCAATGCTTTATAACCCTTTATGATAGATTAAATTTAAGTTTCAGCTTAATAAATGTTATGTAGGACATTCAAGCTCATTTGCTATTTTAGTTCTTCGAAAGCAACCGTGTGTGTGTGAATTACTAATACAAATTCATATTTACTCTAGTATAACAATAGTTTTAGGATAAACATGTTTGTCTTGAAGTTTTTATAATATAACCACCTTAGAGGATGCTTCGACGAGTAATCTCGTCGTTACCAAAATTCATCATATCTTGGATGCTATTGAAACTGAGAAGGTCTCTGAATCGGAGGGATGAAGATTCATAGCAATAGTCCTTAAGCCCTTCAAACCAACCTCCTCAACTGCCTCTGTTTAGCGAAACACTGAGAATAATAAGGTGACGTTTATGTTTTGCTTGATTATTTCATTGTCGAAGATATCTTATTAAAAGTATTTATACACTATTAGCAAAATACCCGACCTTACTCGGTTTGAATTGGTTTACTCTAAATTGAAGAGATAATCAAAATACATATTGACTTACGTTTTTTGTAGAAAAAAAATTTATTTGAATACATTTCGCCATCTTTATAATTTCTACAACTTACTTTGGACACAAATCCTACACATGCATATCCATTAATGTAATACATTTCACATACATCGCACCCTTGCTGTATGACAAAGCTACAAAATGATGAAAGGTGATACTAAGGTTACTACTATAAAAGACGATTTTGAGGGAGATTTGGAATTCCCTTTCTTAAGTTCTTTTAATGTTCAACTCAATTAATAAAAATTATGATTAACGACGAGCGCTTTCGCACTCATAGTCAACGAAACAATATTTTTTTACGTGTGGCACTTTTGCATCCGGTATGTGACATAGTGAAATTTTGCAATCTTCTCCTGTCATCATGACAACGAATTTTTTAATGTTTGAAAAGTTCTAGTTCGGATTTTTTAAACATTTTTATTCTTTCAAAAACACCATTATTCTTTAAATAACGGCATTATTCTTTCAATAACGGCATTATTCTTTCAATAATGGCATGAATACATTTAAAATTTACTGAAAATTTATTCTGACTTACCTGCCATTTTTATGTCGAATACTTTGTGGTGCTGTTGCGTGTCATGAAAAGAAAACCACGTTTATTAAAATAATAAATATTTAAAATAGAAAACAGCGAAATAAAACAAAATAAAAGATGTCGGAAAAAATTGTTCTAAAGATATTAATTTGTGATTCATTTTTATCTCTTGATCTCGCACAGTTGCCACAACTTACAACTAAAAGTGCACAAAATTTAGAAATGTGAAATTAATGAAAGAAAGAAACAGAAAATATCAACGCTCGCGCGATCTTGTTCATTCCCGTTCGTTGAAAAATATCGTTTGTCCCAAATATTCGGAAATCGTTTTCATTGCGCAAAGAACAAAAATAAGTCTCGAAATAAATGAAATATCAGAGCTGAAATTCCATAAAAAAAATAATTTTTTAAAGAATAATTACTTTTTTAGCAGTACTGGTAATGCAATCGAAGTAATCGCAATATTCAATATACATTCCAATTTTTCCAATACTACCAAATTATGGTTGATTTAAATATACTTACTCAGGTGTTTTAGCATGAAACTCAACTAAAGAAAACAATAAAGAAATGTTTAATATTGCATTCACGTAAGTAATAGATAATGCATAAAGAAAACTACATTACAGTCAAATATCTGGAAACAAATTCATGTGATGCCTGCACAAACACACAAACACAAAATCGAACATAGAACAGAAAGACGGACAGACAGACTTTCGCAACCAATTCCACTTACTAAATGAAGATAAGTACTCAATGTATGTAAATTTTCATGGAAATATATTAAACCGTGTGGACGTGTATAGGGCACAACATACAGACAGACAGATGGACAGACAGACAGACACCAAACGTAAAAGTAGCGTATTCGGCATAATTAGGGTTCAAAACGGATAGAAAACTTGAATGGGTCGAAATTATTGAATGCAGAAACAAACACTCCAATCTTATTTATATAGATATGGACAAAGGTATTTGGACACTGCATGTTTTTTTAGAAAAAGTGCTTTATTATTCTATTTAGTAACAGGTAGGCCCTCCTTTTGCCTGTATTACAGCTGCAACACGTCAAGACATACTTTCCACAAGTTATCTGTAAGTCTGGGCAGGAATAGCTCGCCATGTCTCTTCCAAGGATGTGACAAGAGATCGTTGTGAAAAGGGTCGTATGTGGCGGTGTCGTAGTCGTCGCTCCAGTTTGTTCCACAAGTGCTCGATCGAATTTAGATCGGGGCTCTGAACAGGCCAGTCATGCAAATCCACTTCATTTTCAGGAAACCAGCCCAGCATACGTTTTACAGTATGACATGGAGCTCGATACTTTTGGGAGAAATAACCATCATCGCCGTAGTATTGCCATAGAGTAGGCAATGCCGAATCATCCAGAATCTCGAGCGTCATGGTACCTGGTACATAAAGCAATGCGCCGAGGCCTTACCAGGAAAAGAATCCCACTCTAGGGTGGATCTTTCTCCGAATTACTGTAATTTTGTACATAGTGTATATACTTGATAAAATGGAACTTCAGCAGTACAAACTTGTATATCTGTGGAATATGCAAGCATGATCGAGTTTTATTTGAAAAATTAACAGAAATATTACTGAAAATACTACATGTCCAGATATTAATTCTCCTGGTTGCTGTCGTCTCAACAAGGTATCTCTCCTTCAGCAAAACTGTTCAGATCTTGATGAACGATATATCTGGTCATTAGAAAAAATAGAAGAGATTTTGATCTCATCTTCATAATATAACTAGCAATATATTGATGACGAGATATCTCGTCATTAGCATAATTGATCATAACTTCATGGACGGGATAGCTCGCCTAAACCACTCTCAACTTTGCAATGTTTTGTGAGCACCTATTTAATTTACTTAGACAAAATCAACAGAACTAACTATTCAATAAAGTAGAATATTGTAATCCTAATTATTCCGACTCAACAGTGAGAATTCGAAGCACCTGTAAACTTTCTTTTCTTAAATTGGAATTCATTTGTTTCTCTCAGACCAAAGCCATGCTAGACCACGCTAGAGGGATGCCTGCAAGAAATCGGAGAACAATGTCCCCTTCAGTCAAAATCAATCGTTTTCAAAACATTTCCCCGTTGTTTCTTCGTCATCCCTAGCCCCGGGGCGAGGCTGAAGAACACAAAAAGTAAAAGGGGAGAGAAAGTAGCTGAAAACTCTAGAAATTTTCGTAACGCTCGAAAAGAAGACTCCGTCGTGTTTCTATTTTAAAAAAAAGTTTTCCCTGTTCCCCCGAACCTCGGTTTTGTGGAATCCGCGCCACATTCCGCAAATACCACCAGATCGATTTATTTGAAATCAATGGGTCTTTTCTTTTGTCGGAATACTGACAAAACCAACGCCGTCTGAACACAAGAAACCCCACCTCCATCTTTGGCCACCGCTTCCATATCGGTGTATCTTACAGCAAATCACAAAAAAGTTTGGTTTGTCACTTGACGATTATACTCCTCACCGCTAACGCAAATACGAAAATAAGCCGAAGAATATTCGATTATTTAACTTCACTTAATTATGCTTTCTAATACTGAGCTTCAGTGAGTTCGATAAGAGCTTAAAATAATATTGTATACTGCTGAATTCAACACAAGCAACCTCAATGCGCCTTTAAAAAAATTATATATGACCATAATTATTTAAATATAGTATTATCTAGGAAATGGAGGCAAAATGTGACCTAAAGATAACATAGAAATCGGATAGTATAGTATTTGATTCGAATTTTTACATGATTCAAGAACCCAAGTGTCCTTCAATGTTCGTATGTGGACTAGGGATCCGACATCGATGTTTTCAAAACATTGATGTTTCATAAAAAACATCGATGTATTAGAGCCGATGTCGCATCACTAGTTGCTAAACCAGTTTTAAGAAATGGAGAAAAAAGTTTAAATACACTGAATTTTAAAAATATCGATGGTTTGGGGGCGATGTACTATCAACCTCGATGTTTTAATTTTGAACATCGAATATTCAAAACATCGATGTTTTGATGTCGATGTCGCATCACTAGTTGCTAAACCAGGTTTAAGATGGTAATGGTAATTTTAGTTAACGTCGTACTAGAGCAACACAACGGGCTATTGACGACGGTCCGGAATCAGTCCCTTAAGGGAAAGATCCGAGGACAACACCTCAAAATTTTGAACCACGGTCAGATGACGAAGCAACACCTGAGCTGGCACCCCACTCTCCAAACTTCCACGCCAACCCAACGTGAGGACTTTCGGCCAAGACAGATTTAAGGTGCACCAGCCGCCTCTAAACCATACGTTTACAAACATCCATGCCCGGACCCGGATTCGAACCAGGAACCTTCCGATCTAGAGGCTAACACCTTAACCACTATACCGGTTGGTCGGCCCAGGTTTAAGAAATGGGGGGGAAAAATTTAAATACACTGAATTTTAAATACATCGATGTTTTAATTTTGAACATCGATGTTTTGCTGTCGATGTCGCATTACTAATATGGACTGTATTGCAAATTTTAACGTGTAGAAGTCACACTGGAATTAAAATTACATTTAAAAACAAAACATTTATTACAATTGCATATTTACATGGCACAAACAGTTTAACTGACGTCTCTATTCTGAAAACTCATTTTTTAAATCAGAATTCCAATTCCGGTTGAAATTAAAATCAAATTTGCGTGGGAAAGTTGTGCAAACGATAAATACGAAAACGTGAGTAAATTGGGCATATCAATCGCGAGTTCGAACTCACACGCTCCAACATATCGCACCCCGGCAAGAAAAGTGACACAACTCAATAAATAAAAATTTTGATGTTATGTCATTGAAAAATATGTATGAGATGCCCCAGCGTGTTATATTACTATTCTATAGACTATAATAGAAGTCACCACCATTAAATGCTTACCTAAAATTTATAAGCTTATACTATTTCATTATAAGTTTCATAGTATCCTTTAGCGAACCAAGCGGTATAGTGGTTAAGGTGTTAGCCTCTAGATCGGAGGGTTCCTGGTTCGAATCCAGGTCCGGGCAATAAGTTTGCAAACATATGGTGTAGAGACGGCGGATGCAACTTAAATCTGTCTTGGCCGAAAGTCCTCACGTTGGGTCGGTGTGAAAGTTTGGAGAGTGGGGTGCCAGCTCAGGAGTTGCTTCGTCATCTGACCGTGATTCAAAATTACGAGCTGTTGTTCTCGGATCTCTCCCTTAAGGGATTGATCCCGGACCATCGTCAATAGCCCGTTGTGTTGCTCTAGTACGACGTTAATTTCAAATTAATATAATATCCTTTAAGTTGATGTTTCTCAAATTCTGCAATTTTGAGTTGTGTCACTTTTCTTGCATGGGTGCGATATAACAACACAAAACAGGCCTGTATTAATACGGACAAAACTTGGCTGCATTATGTGTTACTACTACTGCTACTGAAAGATCCATAAAGCAATATTTATAATAATCTCTCAGATTGGTGTCACACAGTTCGAGTTTACTAAGATAATTTTACAATAAATCTGAAAACGAGTTAGATACATCTTAAATTCTTCAAAGCCCTTAACGGTCTTCTGTTTTGCCGCAATTTCACACACACAAACTGAATCATTCCAGCTTTCTTATCCACGCATTATCACAACATTTTACTTTTTCATACGTATATGTGAAATAGTATTATTTTTCTGCATGTTTACTTAACTGTTTTATCTTGCTTTCAATATTGATCTAGTTGTTATTTTAAATTAATTTTATTTGTATTTTGTGCAGATTAACCGTTTTTGTATCTTGTACGACAAATCCTCCCGCAAAAACAGATCAGTCAAGTATAAAGTGCGTAAACTTGTTTTCGAAGCTTAAGCAAAAAGAGCCAGTATCAAATTGTTATTGGATAACAAGAACAATCGGTAAATTAGGGCGCGGATAGTCAAGTTTCTACTGTTCGTGTTACTAAATTAGTGGGCGGATTGAGCTGTAGTACTTAAAACACTAAACATTGCAAAAATGTGAGTTTTTAATTGCTAATCATTTAAAGATCTCTTAAATAATGTAAAAACATTTATTAATGTACAAGCAATACCTCTTTAAATACACACTTGTATCTGACCCCGGGAGCAGAAGGTGCTTAAAACTACGACGTACGTCGTAAAACAAAGTCTAAAAAAAATTTCCTCAATTTTATCAATATTTTGGTTGGTAATTTAATTTAATTTTTTTTTTTTTTAATTTTAGTTAACGTCGTACTAGAGCAACACAACGGGCTATTGACGACGGTCCGGGTAATAATAATTTGGTAATTTTTAGTTAACGTCGTACTAGAGCAACACAACGGGCTATTGACGACGGTCCGGGATCAGTCCCTTAAGGGAAAGATCCGAGGACAACACCTCGTAATTTTGAACCACGGTCAGATGACGAAGCAACACCTGAGCTGGCACCCCACTCTCCAAACTTCCACGCCAACCCAACGTGAGGACTTTCGGCCACGACAGATTTAAGGTGCACCAGCCGCCTCTACACCATACGCATACAAACATCCATGCCCGAACCCGGATTCGAACCAGGAACCTTCCGATCTAGAGGCTAACACCTTAACCACTATACCGGTTGGTCGGCTAATATTTTTGGTCGGTTTTTTAATCATAAGTTTCGATATTCTGCAGCGGAAAGCACGCTCCTATCTGCACTTTTTTTTTCTCTATATACGGAACAACCTCCCTACACTGCCCCAAATTAATACAAACACTTTATAAACAACACATCTGCTATCTCAATGACAAAATATTTAACTTCAATAGTTATCGACAGAATTGCATATTCTGAAAATATGCCTTGGTTTTAAATAAAGTAAGTTAATTATTTTGAAGTTTAATTATAAATCTGCAATACATATTTAGCCTATAATTGTGTTTGCGTCTTTTGATTTTACTGCAGTTTTCAAAATTCGGACGGTTAGAATTTGCCTGCAGAACAATTGCATTGCTTGAAGTTGTGTTGTAGAACACTGAATACTATTCTACACCTGGGTATCTGACCAATGGTTTTTCAAATACGAAATGTACTCAATATTAATCCCTAATTTATCGAACAATTTGATTGATAGTCACTAACTGAAACAACTTGTATCATTTTAACAAGGAGAGACTCATTCAGTCTACCTGATTTATAATTTATGGTTATAACTCTAGATCCACATATAATGTTGTAGTTTGTCATATTTATGGTCACAAATTATGGGTGGAATTCCATTATTTGAGAAAAGAATGAATGACATTACGCGAGCATGGTGATAAATCCTAGTTTCTTGTATGTTTTTATTGCGACATGTAATGTTTCTAATTCAGATAGGTAGGTATTTTAATTAACGTCAAACTGGAGCAACACAACTGACTATTAGAGGAGGTCCGGGATTCTAATTCAGATATATATATATATATATATATATATATATATATATATATATATATATATATATATATATATATATACACACACCCTCATTGCCATAAAAATTTGCGCACCAAGAAAAAGTCGTCACAATGAAACGAAATTTTACACATGTAAGTACTACTTTGATATAAGTCAGTGATTAGAAAATCAAAGAAAGAGGATCATTTTTATCGCAGAAAAAAGTACAAATGAACGCAAGTTTTAGTACTCTGTTACCCCCCTCTAGCGCTAATATACGATGCGATACGAGCGGGCATTGAGGCATACAAGTTCCTTATGTTGTCCTGAGACATCTCGTTCCAAAGTTGCTGTAAACGCGCCACTAGTTCGACCAAATTTGTAGGATGTCCAACTTGCCGTGCCAAATGATCCCAGATTTGCTCGATTGATGACAAATCTGGGGATCGAGCAGGACAGGGAAGGGTGGTAATGTGGCGGAGGCAGTCTTGTGACATCCTTGCTGTGTGTGGCCGAGCATTGTCTTGTTGAAAAATGACTACTGGGAGCCATTTTTTCAACTTCCCAAGGGGTTCAAACCCTCCAAAAAGATCAAAATTCAGACATTTTTTATAAAAAATAAAAATGTCTACAATTACGTTCTAATAGTGCGCAAAAGTAAGCTAATGCATTCAATATGAATGCTGAAAAAATTGTTTAGATTGGTACATATCTTTTACCTCTCCAACGGTAGCAGAAAAAACTGATCACCAGTTTTTATCGTAATTGCAAAAGTCGATATTTTGCAAACATGTAATTTCTAAATTTAAAATTAAAAAAATCCCCGTAATGTTTCTTTTTTAAGACTATTTTGGTCAGTCCCCATTACTTAAAAGTATTTGAAATAAGTAGAAGGCTACACACTGCTATTTAAACTTTATCAAAAACACGGAAGCATCACTGATATTGTTCATACAATTCCTCATCGAGTTCATACATACCCACTGCGTTAAAATCAGTTCTGAATTTGTTATTTTCTTTCAAATTATCATTCGCGAGTACTGCTTTCATTGTGTTTTCTTATCAAAATTTGTCTACCTGAAACAAATGACGAGGTATCTCGTCATTTGCGAAACTGACTAGATCTTGATGAACTAGATACCTTGTCCTTAAAAAAAACAGACCAGATCTTGATTTCATAATAAACAAATCTGAAATTTCTTGACGATATATCATTACCAAATTCAGTCAGATCTTAATGTACGATATATCTCGTCAAAACTACTTGGAATATAAAATTTATTTACCTTAGTGCAATCACAATTACTGAATCATTGCACCAAAGTTACTTGAAGACAAACGTTCATAAATGAATTGCATATTATCAATCTTAGCACTACAAGTTTCATATGACCTAAATAGAAAACTAAAATATGTTCATGTTATCTTACAAGTGAATGACATTTAGTTAAACTTTTCAGGACATGAATTTTTTATCTTTTCTAATCAAGACTGTTGTGATCATTATACTGTGGAGATCCATTAAATCCAGTTTACTTTCCACGAAAGCTATATTTCCTCTCTATACTCTGTTTCACCTTAACTTGTCAGTATTGGGAAAGGCAGAAATGATGTTCATCCGCATGAAAAATAATTCCAACTTGATTTGGAATTTAAAATAAAGAAAATGCATATAAACGTGTAAAAATTGTCCTACAATGAAGGAGTGATTTTTGAACCTTTATAATCGGTTATTTATTTGTAAAAAGCATTTTTTTTTGACCGAAGCGAATGAATATATCCGAAACGGAATTCTAAACCGGTTTCCATGGTAACATTTCTGGCGAGCTAAATACGCTTTCCGGCCAAGTCTGCGCCATTTCGCTCTGCGTCTTTGCTAGCGTGTGTATTTACGTTCATATCTCTCTTGTGCTATTTTATTGGAGTGTGTTTGATACTCTGAACATGGCTGAAAAAGGAACGTCACCATCCAAGCTGTATACGCCATCAAAGCAAGGAAAATCAATTGGTAGTGGAGCTCGCAGGAACATATTGAATGTTTATTCTAGACTTCGAGAAGAAAACCATAGTGATTCCATTAACCAAATCGTCGGAAAGGTGTCTCAACTAACTGGTGTTTCCAAAAGAACTGTTTTTCGTTTGAAAAAAGAAAAGAAGACGACAAGTCCTTTGAGTACTCCAGGAAAAAAACGACCTTATGCCGTTGGAAAAAGAACAAGAATGATGAAATATGACAACTTTACTTTATCGTGCATCCGACGAAAAATTCATGATTGTTTTCGTCGAAATGAAATTCCTACATTGGACAAAGTTCTAAATGAAATTAACAATGATAAGGATATTTTTTCGACAAACATTAGCCGAAGTACACTGTACAGGATACTGAAAGATTTGGGATTTTCCTTTGAAAAGCGAAAAAGGCAGGCTATGCTTTTAGAAAGACACGACATAATTTTATGGCGAAGAAATTATTTACGAAAAATTAGAGAACTGAAGAATGAAAATGCTTCAATCTATTATTTAGATGAAACATGGGTGAATGAAGGACACTCACAAAGTCGAGTATGGCAAGACAAAAACATCAAAAGCACCAATGAAGCTTCCTCTTCAAGTTTGACAACAGGCTTGGCTGCACCAAAAGGAAAAGGAAGAAGACTCATCATTACCCATATCGGAAGTGATGAAGGATTTGTACCTGATGCGGCTGACATTTTTGTAGGAAAAAAATCCGGTGACTACCACGAAGAAATGGATGGTAACCATTTTGAGAAGTGGTTTGAAGATATCATGCCTAAATTGAAACGAAACAGCTTTGTAGTGATGGACAATGCCCCCTATCACTCGGTGAAGAAAGAAAAAATTCCGACGACATCTTGGAAAAAAAGTGCAATTCAAGAATGGCTATCGTTGAAAAACATTACGTGGAACCAGGACATGATCAAGATTGAACTGTTGAAAAAAGTTAGCGAAATCAAACATATGTTTGATAAATACAGAGTTGAAGAAATTGCCGAAAAATTTGGACATAAGGTTTTGAGACTTCCCCCGTATCACTGTGAGCTTAATCCCATTGAAATGATATGGAGTCAAGTAAAAGGACACGTTGCCAGGGAAAACAAGACTTTTAAACTGAACGATGTGAAGGATTTAGTCATCCAAGGGATTGAAAAGGTCTCTGTACAAAATTGGAAAAACTGCATAAACCATGTTACTGAAAAAGAGAAATACATGTGGGAAGTAGATGGACTTGTGGATGATATTTGGGAAAGTAAGAACTTGGTAATTTCTTTTAATAGTGAGTCTGATAGCGATTCGGAAATGTTAAGTGATGATGATGTGTAAATTCATGTGATGAATAAGTATATTATAATGTAAATAGATTTGTTATGATGTTTGCTATGTTTTACATATATTGATGATGTATAAATGCATGTGATGAATAAGTAAAACGTAAATATAGTTTTCTCATTGTAACTACTATTCATGAAAGAGATTGGTTTCTTCTGTACACTTTCTTGTAAACTATTTTAAATTATTCATAAAATTAATAATTTACTACTAATCAACCCGACACCGTTCCGCGAGTTTCAGAATATGTTTCACACATATAAGGTTTATTTTTTTTAACTCTAATTTTTAAAATGGTTTCATTTTTTTTATTATTGTATGTGTATTCACTATATTTGTATTTTTTATATTCTATTTATTTATTGTGAATGTATTTTATATCCTCTATGTTATATGTATTTTTATTTGTTATTTACTTTCTTTAATATCAGAATAAATTTGATTTAATTTGGAGACTATATTTTGCTGTTAAGAAAAACACATATTTTAGCAGACGACGCACTCTCTCCTACCTTGTCCAACCAAATGTAAGACCAAAGGAGTAATTAAATTGGATTAATTTCCTTTAATAAAATTATTAAAATTGAAAAAAGAAGTATTAATCAAGGTGTTTAGCTTTCAGGTAAGTAAATTCAAAAAATGAATTTTATGGTTCATCACATCTTTAAATAGACTGTTTTTTTAAACAACATTTATTGTAAAAAAATTTTAAATATATATATTTTTAAATAACTAAAAATAATACTCATTTAGAAAAATCAAAACGCATTTATATTAACATAGAGTAGCTTTTTGTTTAATTAACAAATGTAATGCAAGAGCCATTAGAAATTAAAGATCTGTGAAACGTATAGAATTTCCACGTGCATTTTATCTCTCCTTGCCAAAAAGGGCGAATTTCCTCGCTTATAGCTGACTTCTTCTGACATTGTAACCCTAGTTTCTACGACAACGGCTGTGATGCGGTCAACGTAGCCTTTACTCTACTGACAAGTTAAGGTGAAACAGAGTATAGAAACATAATTAGTGATAAAAATTTGTTTCTCTTTCGTATTCTTAGAATTGTTTTGTCTTTGTGTGTTCCACGTGTAATCCGACAGTAAGTTATATTTAAATACTGATAAATGAATTGGTTAAATTAAATCGTTGTAGATTACACATATCAAATACAATTGATAAATGACCTTTCATTTATTTAACTAAATAAATGAGATTACACAAATGCTCGGTGTTGAATACTTGTAAATTACCTTCTAAGTAGGATTAACACATAGCAAATCTATACTTTTCAAATGAGGAATTGAATCAATCGTTCGTGCTTTAATTCTAACTATGACTTCAAATTGGTAAATAGTTTCAAATAATTCGATTCAATGAGTTATTTAAGTGAAGGATATAATGGGAACGAAGCAATAGATCTGGGATTTAGAGGTCCACTTTCAAAGAACTAAATTGAACTGCATTAAATGTTCTGACTCCAGAGATTTGGTATGGTTCAATCTATCACTGTACAGTCCTATAGTCAATTTTTGTCGTATGAAGGATAATTATACAGAGACTTATGGCTTAAAGAGGATTCCAAAGAGATAGGACCATCCATCCCAAACGGTGATTCAAACCCAAACCCTGCTGAATGAAGATTCAGAGTGGAGAATAACGGGCAAATGGAATACCGCAGAATTCAATAGATGGTAGAACAAGTAATAATATGAGTTCACAGATGCCGGACATCGGCGCAAACCATAAGTCCAATGTGCTCTCCGATATTTAGACACGACATTATCAAAACCTGCGAGCAAAGCACGAGTAAAAATATTCGGCTGTCATAGATTTACGAGTGTCACATAACATGCAGTTTGTGGGAGTGAGCAACACCAATACAAAAAAACTGTGCCCGTCAAAAATCGTGCTCAGTCCATAGTTTAAAACAAACAACAGCTATTATTTGGTATGTAGCTATTTCGGAATGGAACGAAACTTACACCTCCTGGACCAACAAGGATTCAACAATAAAAATAATTTATATCTTTCCTGATTGTGTGTGTGTGTGTGGTAGACGTTTTCTTCCACTTAATACATCGATATTACAACAGTTTTATCGTATCGTTTCTATCATTATGGACCACAGTAGCCCGGTTGGAAGAGTAACGGATTAATCGGAGGGTCGCAAGTTTGAATCCAACCAAAGACCTTCGTGGACAAAGCTGATGCACTTTAAATCTGTCGCGATCTCAAATGTCCTCAAGTTAGCGTGGTGTGGAAGTTTGGAGTGAGGTGCCAGATCAGATATTACCTCTTCATCTGACCTTGATTCGAAATCACATGGAGCTCACCTCGGTTTTTTCCCTTGGGGATTGATCCCGGATCGTCGCCAACAGCCCGTTATTTTGCTCCAGTGTGACATTAATTCAAATACCTTCCTATCCTGTTTATTATCCATCATTTGAAGCCCCTTAGATTATTTAAAAATTCACATTAGCTTTTATTCAATTGTGTCAAGCCAGCACTAAAAGTAGGGAAGGAACTCAAATTAGTTTCTATCTTTAACTTTCAAAGTGGTTCTCAGATATATATACGTTCTTCAACCTTTTGACTTCCCTATGACTTCTGATTTGGTTGATTTTTCTTCGCCAATACAATCTATCTTAGGATACTTTCAATTAATTGATGTGGTTATTTAGTCAGGTTTATTGTGGGATAATGGTAATTTTTAATTAACGTCGTGCGAAAGCAGTGGTCGGCAAATTACGGCTCTGTAGCCTTTTGAGTGCGGCTCTATAGCCTTTTGAGTGCGGCTCTATAACCTTTTGAGTGCGACTCTATAACCTTTTGAGTGCGGCTCTATAGCCTTTCGAGTGCGGCTCTATAACCTTTCGAGTGCGGCTCTATAGCCTTTTGAGTGCGGCTCTATAGCCTTTCGAGTGCGGCTCTATAACCTTTCGAGTGCGGCTCTATAGCCTTTCGAGTGCGGCTCTGTAGCCTTTCGAGTGCGGCTCTGTAGCCTTTCGAGTGCGGCTCTGTAGCCTTTCGAGTGCGGCTCTTTAGATTTTCGAGTGCGGCTCTATAGCCTTTCGAGTGCGGCTCTATAGCCTTTCGAGTGCGGCTCTATAGCCTTTCGAGTGCAGCTCTATAGCCTTTCGAGTGCGGCTCTATAGCCTTTCGAGTGCGGCTCTGTAGTTTTTCGAGTGCGGCTCTGTAGCCTTTCGAGTGCGGCTCTATAACATTTCGAGTTCGGCTCTATAGCCTTTCGAGTGCGGCTCTATAGCCTTTCGAGTGCGGCTCTATAGACTTTCGACTGCAGCTCTATAGCTTTTGAGTGCGGCTCTGTGGAGAATCGATTTTTACTAAATACTGGTAGTAAATATCCCTCAGGTGATGCAAGGAAGAAAGCAGTTTGAGAACTTTAGTCAAGAAAAATCAAGTTCTGTATTTGATTATTGGGTGTAATCTTCCAACATTGTTAATATTGTAAGCTTTATTGTTAGTCAAGATATTGCTTAGAAAGGCAAATCATACACGAATGGTGAATACACTAAAAGTTGTTTTATAAACGCATCCGAAAAAAAACTATTCCAGAATTTAAAGAACAAGGCAGAAATTCTTCAAAAAAATTAATGAATTACCACTGTTTTCTAAAACAGTAGAAGACAGAACAGTCAAAATGTCTTCGAATGTAACCAATCAGCGAATCGAATAACTTAAAATTGGTTTCAGCGCTTTATCAATAGCTGTTGACGAATCCTGTGACATAAATGACACAGAGAATGTTTCACTGCTTGTTCGAGTTATTTCGTCTTAAGAAGTACTTTTAGGATTATTTCCACTGAAAGTTCAATAAATAAGATTATTATTATTATTATTATATCTAGTTTTATTTAATACTAGCAAAATACCCGACCTTACTCGGTTTAAATTGGTTTACTCTAGATTGAAGAGATAATCAAAATATATAAAGACTTACGTTTTTTGTAGAATAAAAATTTATTTTAACACCTTTCGCCATCTTTATATTTTCTACAACTTACTTTGGACACAAATCCTACACATGCATATCCATTCATGTAATACATTTCACATACATCGCACAATTGCTGTATGACAAAGCTACAAAAAGACGAAAGGTGATACTAAGGTTAATACTATAAAAGACGATTTATAGGAAGATTTGGAATTCCCTTTCTTAAGTTCTTTTCATGTGCAACTCAATTAATTAAAATTACGATTTACGGCGAGTTCTCTCGCACTCATAGTCAACAAAACAATATTTTTTTACTTGTGGCACTCTTGCCTCTGGTATGCGACATTGCAAAATTTTGCAATCTTCTCCTGTCATTACTACAACGAATTTTTAATTGTGGGAAAAAGTTATAGTTTGGATTTTTAAACATTATTATTCTTTCAATAACGACATTATTCTTTAAATAACGGCATTATTGTTTAAATAACGGCATTATTCTTTAAATAACGGCATTATTCTTTAAATAACGGCATTATTCTTTAAATAACGGCATTATTCTTTCAATAACGGCATTATTCTTTCAATAACGGCATTATTCTTTCAATAACGGCATTATTTCTTCAATAATGGCATAACTACACTTAAAATTTACTGAAAATTTATACTGACTTACCTAACATTTTTAAGTCTAATACTTTGTGGTGCTGTTGCGTGTGATGAGAAGGAAAGCACATTTATTAAAATAATAAATATTTAAAACAGGAAACAGCGAAGTAAAACAAAATAAAAGATGTCGCAAAAAATTGTTCTAAAGATATTAATTTGTGATTCAATTTTATCTCTTGATCTCGCACAGTTGCCACAACTTACAACTAAAAGTGTATAAAATTTAGATATGTGAAATTAATTCAGAGCGAAAGAACCAGAAAAAATATCACTGCTCGCGCGATCTTGTTCATTCTCGTTTCATTGAAAAATATCGTCTGTCCCAAATATTCGGAAATCGTTTTCATTGCGCAAAGAATAAAAATAAGACTCGAAATAAATGAAGTATCAGAGATAAAATTCCATAAAAAAAAAAAAAATTGAAGAATAATTACTTTTTCAGCAGTACTGGTAAAGCAATCGAAGTAATCGTAATATTCAATAGACATTCCAATTTTTCCAAAACTACCAAATTATGGTTGATTTAAGTATACTTACTCAGGTGTTTTAGCATGAAACTCAACTAAATATAACAATAAATAAATGTTTAATATTGCATTCACTAAACTAATAGATAACTAGCAAAATACCCGACCTTACTCGGTTTGAATTCGTTTACTCTAGATTGAAGAGATAATCAAAATATATAATGACTTACGTTTTTTGTAGAATAAAAATTTATTTTAACACCTTTCGCCATCTTTATATTTTCTACAACTTACTTTGGACACAAATCCTACACATGCATATCCATTCATGTAATACATTTCACATACATCGCACAATTGCTGTATGACAAAGCTACAAAAAGACGAAAGGTGATACTAAAGTTAATACTATAAAAGACGATTTATAGGAAGATTTGGAATTCCCGTTCTTAAGTTCTTTTCATGTGCAACTCAATTAATTAAAATTACGATTTACGGCGAGTGCTCTCGCACTCATAGTCAACAAAACAATATTTTTTTACCTGTGGCACTCTTGCCTCCGGTATGCGACATTGTGAAATTTTGCAATCTTCTCCTGTCATTACTACAACGAATTTTTTAATGTTGGAAAAAGTTATAGTTTGGATTTTTAAACATTATTATTATTTCAATAACGACATTGTTCTTTAAATAACGGCATTATTGTTTAAATAACGGCATTATTCTTTAAATAACGGCATTATTCTTTAAATAACGGCATTATTCTTTAAATAACGGCATTATTCTTTAAATAACGGCATTATTCTTTAAATAACGGCATTATTCTTTCAATAATGGCATAACTACACTTAAAATTTACTGAAAATTTATACTTACTTACTTAACATTTTCAAGTCTAATACTTTGTGGTGCTGTTGGGTCTGATGAGAAGGAAAACACATTTATTAAAATAATAAATATTTAAAACAGGAAACAGCGTAGTAAAACAAAATAAAAGATGTCGCAAAAAATTGTTCTAAAGATATTAATTTGTGATTCAATTTTATCTCTTGATCTCGCACAGTTGCCACAACTTACAACTAAAAGTGTACAAAATTTAGAAATGTGAAATTAATTCAGAGCGAAAGAACCAGAAAAAATATCACTGCTCGCGCGATTGTGTTCATTCTCGTTACATTGAAAAATATCGTCTGTCCCAAATATTCGGAAATCGTTTTCATTGCGCAAAGAATAAAAATAAGACTCGAAATAAATGACGTATCAGAGATGAAATTCCATTAAAAAAAATAATTTTTTGAAGAATAATTACTTTTTCAGCAGTACTGGTAAAGCAATCGAATTAATCGTAATATTCAATAGACATTCCAATTTTTACAAAACTACCAAATTATGGTTGATTTAAGTATACTTACTCAGGTGTTTTAGCATGAAACTCGTCTAAATATAACAATAAAGAAATGTTTAATATTGCATTCACTAAATTAATAGTTAATGTATAAAATAAAATACATTTCAATCAAATATCTGGAATACAATTCATGTGATCACTACACAAACACACAAACACAAAATCAAGCATAGAACTGAAAGACGGACAGAAAGACTTTCGCAACCAATTCCACTCACTAAATCAAGATAAGTACTCACTGTATGCAAATTTCCATGAAAATATCTTAAACCGCGTGGACGTGTATAGGGCACAACATACAGACAGACAGACAGACAGACGGACGGACAGACAGACACCAAACGAGAAAAAGGCGGATTCGGCATCAGAAGGGTCCAAAACGGATAGAAAACTTGAAATGGGTCGAAAATATTGAATGTACAAACAAACACTCCATTCTTATTTATATAGATGTATAAAATAAAATACAATGCAATCAAATATCTGGAATACAATTCATGTGATGTCTACACAAACACACAAACACAAAATCAAGCATAGAACAGAAAGACGGACAGACAGACTTTCGCAACCAATGCCACTCACTAAATGAAGATAAGTACTCACTGTATGCAAATTCTCATGAAAATATATCAAACCGCGTGGACGTGTATAGGGCACAACATACAGACAGACAGACGGACAGACAGACACCAAACGAGAAAAAGGCGGATTCGGCATCAGAAGGGTCCAAAACGGATAGAAAACTTGAAATGGGTCGAAAATATTGAATGTACAAACAAACACTCCATTCTTATTTATATAGAACTATATTATAGATTAATAGCTAATTTAAACCGTCTCCTAAAAACATGGTTCTTGGAAAAGAAATTTGTCGCTCAAAAGAAATCTTAATCGTTGTAGTGCTGATTTTTGACTCTTTTTGGGGGACTAAATGAGTTTTCGACCACTGTACTAGAGAAACACGACGGGCTATTGACGACTTTTGGTGTGGAAAAGCAACAATACATTACTCTTAAATCACCTGACGCTCAGAGAGTTAAGTAAATATTCTTAGTTATAAACATATAATGAACGACTTTTTCTATAAAGCTTTATTCAGGGTTGTGGTAGCCATGTTGGACAGTGACGATAAGCAATCGGATGGTTGTGAGTTCGAGACTCGATCACTGAGGCCTCGCATATCCTCAAATTTTGTGCATGCATATCGCATTTGTGTTGCTCCAGTGCAACGCAAATTGAATTACCTACCTACCTGTCAAGCTAAATATTGTTGACGGTAGAACTTCTGTGCTTTTTGCTTTCGGTTTGACGGGGAAATTTTCTTTCGGAAGTGACGACACTTTTCTTGTTTTACAAATACTATTTTAGTACACAGCCATTAGAAATTGCGAAGAATGAATTCTGAATAGAAATATAAGTGCTCCACCTAATTCGACTAAGTGCGAAACGTTACTGAAACGAGGAGAGTTAACTACATTTTAAGGTAGCTCAGATATCTCTCTACTATTAGAAAAGAAAGTGTTTGTTTGTTTGGGGCCGCAAAATCCTGACGATTGTATGGCACTTACAGCAATGAGATTTGGCACACAGGTAGTCCAAATTATTTGCAGTTTTTGGGTCGCGGCGAATTTTAAAATTCAATCTAGAAGATTTTTAAATGAATTTCATAGTTTTATTCTCCATCGGTTTTTCAAACTCGGAAAACTTTTTCTACTCATGCGAACTTACAGTCAGAGTTTGGAATCTTGCCAAGTTTTTTTCATCCGCAGACCGCGGAGGAGAATTTTTTTTTTCGTTTCCGCTTTGATTTTGCGCGGGTAAATGTTTACCCAGCCAGACGATGAATCTTTTAAATATAGTCACACTTCTTTTTCTATCTCCTATACCGTTAAATATGGAGTAAACATTTCAACTGATTTGAAATCTGCGGAAAATTTCAGTTTAAATTGATACCTAAAAATAGGATTTTCTTTAAATAAATAATTTTTAATTTAATATATTTTCAACGGATTTGAAATCTAAAAATCTACCGGAAAATTTTTAATCTGGGCAGCGCAGGCTGCCACGCAGTGGCTAGTGTTTCATACGAGAGAATTTTGGGTAACAGAAAGTAAAATTCCCGTTTTGAATTGGATTTGTATACACTAAAAATACACCCTGTACTCTCTGTGAGACAACCGGCTCCTATTTCTGTTCTGTAAGATATTAAACACATCGAGGCACTTTTGGGATTATTGCTGTTAGTTCGTATTAATTTTATTTGACCAAATCTGGTCAAAAGATTTTAGCTTTTATCTAATAAAAATTACACCAGCCACCTCTACACCGTACTCTTACAAATTTCCATGCACTGACCCAAATTCAAACCAGGATCCTTCCTATCCAGAGTCTAACACCTACCTTCCCGGATTATTAGTGTTAATTCGTATTAATTTTAGTTAACCAAGTCTGGTCAGTAGGTTTTAGCTTTTATCTAAGACATTTTAAGTTTTTATAAGCACTTATTTCAAGCCTTCTACACCTGCATACTCGTATGCATTCTATTTTTGAGAACTATTATGAGGATTGCTAGAGTACTAAACTCTGTATGACATCTTTCCACGTCATCAACGAACGAACCAAAAAACGCGAATCTTTCCGACTGTGACCATACATGTCATAGGACCCTGTACTCGCCAAGACGCATTTTTCGTGACGCTGCCCGTTCTACTTATTCCTACTTCCTTTTCTACATGCATTTCCTCCTCTCCCCTTTTTTAATCTATATTTTGGATCCCTCTCCTTTGGGCGATAAGGAAGAATGGTTTTTGTCAGCCGAATGCATTTCCTGGCTGATTATGATGATCTCTCGGATGAATAAGTCTTTGGGAAATCTAATCATGGAGGCCGTGTTGTTGTTTCCCCTCTGATTGCCACGATAGAGTCCTGCACAGTTTGGGTAATCGGCAGGAAGAAGGATGCCGTCCTCGGGCGAGATCAAGGTGCTGATCCCCAGATGAATACACTGGGCCCATCGGATTTGATGGGAACACACTCGCTAAACTTAAAGGCAAGGGATTGAATTGCTCAGACTGGATTGCACGTAGTAATAGAGAATGGCGTTCTTGTTTCTTTCATTAGAGTACACGTATACCCTGTGCATGTAAATGTCATTTATCTGTGCCATAAGCCCACCTACCGTTATGGTGGTTGGGTTAGCCTCTAGATCGGAAGGTTCCTAGTTCGAATCTGGGTCAGGGGGAAGTTTGGAGAGTGGGGTGACAGCTCAGATGTTGTCTCGTCATCTGACCGTGGTTCAAAATTACGTGGTGATACACCGAATGGCTTAGGGGCTGGGACGTTGGTAGCTAGTTATCTGTGTCATATGAACGGAAATCAAAGGTGCAGGCGTGGTCCAGTGGATTTACCTACTGCGCTAGCAACATGCGAGTTATAATCGTTTCAGGTTCGATTCCGTTAAGACATATTTTCTCTCTCCTGCGTCGGTAAAACTTTTCTTGGGTGAGTTACCATTTATTGACTTTTCTAGGCGCAGCTTGGACAATTATGGCCCTTGCGTCATGAAACTCAACCCGATGAAACAAACAATCGGATGTTCCAGAAGTGGTGTAGGCAGACGGTTGCAAGCACATTCGTCAAGGGCCCAGTGGCCGTACCTACTACGCTAGCAGAGCCAGCGAGTTATAGGTATTTCAGGTTCGATTCCTCTTGGGTACATATATTCTCTCTCCTGCGTCAGTAATACTTTTCTTGCGTGCGTTACCATTTATTGACTTTCTTTGGCGTAGCCCATATGTCATCTGCGTCATATAACTCAACCCGAAAAAACAAACAATCAGACGCGGCAGGAGTGGTGTAGACTGATAGTTGAGGCATCCGTCGGGGATGATGGAGTGTTGATTGAGCAGTAAGTGATCAAATTTAATATTGAGACAGAAAATAACACAAAACATTAAGGTTCACACGCACATACTATCCTTGCAATCTTCCTCGAATGACTTCTAAGTAATTTGACCTCCAAGACAACTCAAATGAATGCCAATAGAATCTTTTCAAAGCATTCTTTTATAAGTAAAGAATCAATGGAATTTTTCAAAATTATTCTTTTCTATGGAAAAGAGCTTTAGAATCTTGCCAAGGGGCTCTATTCTGAGAAAAACAGTAGTGCGTCTTTTCAAATGGGATTTAAGGAAGGGAGCAGTGGAGAATCATTTCTACCGATTCTTTTCTGCAGAATGGACTTGGTAGAAGCATTCTACAAGATTCTAAGTCAACGGAATGGACAACAGATTTGTTCCAAAGAATACATTCAATGAAAATGGCCAATAGAATCATTCCAAAAAATATTATATTCCAAGCAAAGGACCGAATGAATTGTTCCAAATAAAATGTTCTGTTAAAAGGAAAAGACCAATGGAATCATTTTAAAGGTTCAAGGAATCAATTCTTAACAAAGAGGTGATTATTAGTTAAAAAGTGTGTTAGATAAAAGCAACTCAACACTACTCAGAAAATTTACGACCCTCAAATGGAATTCTTTGAAAGTAAAATTCTATTTTGTTCAACTTGTAAACATTTTAAAAAAAAATTTCTTTCTTTTTCATTTCGAAGTTTCATATGAGGCTTATTTCATTGTTGTAAGGAATCCTTCAAATATCACACAAAAAATAGAAAGGTTCTTTAAGAAATGCAGAATTTCGCTTTGCAGAAGGCAAAAGAATATCAGTGTTCACTAATATAAAAGATTATTTAACTAATAAAAATAGTATTTCTGCTCGTTTGTAATCGTGCTGTATATCTTGCATCGATGGTTTTTATAATCGATACAAAATACTGTGCATGAGCGTACCTTTTCTTTACAAACAAACAAAAGAGTCCCGTTATTCTTTAAATATCCTCAAGATTCCCACTGAATGATGTTGGTACAACCAATTCTTCCCCCACGCAAACAAGGCGGGCTTTTGAATGAAGACCATCTACGTCACTGGGAGCAAAAAGAGTCGATCGAACTACCCAGCAACTCGGTCAAGAACCAATTACAAACAAGAGCGAAACGCTGCTACAAAACGGAGACTGTAGAAGCGGTCTTGTATCGGGAAAAAATAGCGGGGGAAAACACAATACAGGGAGGAGGTTTATATCAAGATTCAATTACACAACGTCAGAAACAAATGCTTCTGAGAATATGACTCGAAATTCATTCTCTGAATTATCTGGGCCGGTTTCTCGGGGGAACTGGAGACTGAGATTGAAAACTACCCGCAGGTGTGTCTCAGGTGTACTGACAGTGTCTACAACAGCCGAGCCTACAGCACGACGCACAGACTTTCTTCTTTTTCTATAAACTCCTCCGTTTCTTTTCCGGTTCTTGAGCTTGATTTCCTTTTATTTTCGAATGAAAAGGGAAGGCATAATATCATATTGAAGGAGTTCGGGTCTAGGTCTAAATCATTACGACTTGCTTTTGAAATTGATTTTTGTTCGGTTGAAGTTTATGTTTGATTAGCTATTGTGAGGGTCGTTGTAATTTTTAGTCCTGTACGGATAAGAAATTCTCATAGAAATGTTTGATTTTCTAATCATGTAACAGACTTTGAAAGTAATGTGAATATTAATATGAATGAACTACCTAATATGAATGTTTTTCTATAATAACTGTAATCTCGTTGCAGGAAGTTCGATTGTGGTTTGACTGGTGAAGATTATAAATTTCATCAGCGTTTGGTGTTATGCTAATTCTTCACTTATGAAAACAATTCGAACTAAATTAGGTCTGGAAAGTCTTTTCCTGGACCATTCAAAATTCCCAATTCACTAGATTGCAATGCATTTACGAAATTATGCTAAAGAGGGCGTATCTTAAAGCACTCCCCTGGGGAAATCTCTCTGGTTGGATAAAAGACCTGGAGAGTGCTGATCCAATGAGTATCCCAAAGGGACAATCGGCTTAAAACAGAAAAAAAGAAGTGTTTCCCTGAAAAAATAAGCATATTTTAGAGGTAGGTTATTGAATTTGCGTCGCACTGGAGCAACAAACACAACAGGCCATTGGCGGTAATCCGAGACCGTTTGAAAAGGAAAAATCCGAGGACAGCAACTATTAATTTTGAATCAGTGTCATATGAAGAGGTCCCCACCTGAGCTGTCACCCCTCTCTCAAACTTCCACGCCATTCCAATCTGAGGTTATTTGAGGCCACGACATTTTAACGTGTACCAGTCCCCACGTCCACGATGATATTTGGTTGAATGGATATTGGAACTCACAATCCCTATGTTTGCTAATCCTTGACACTTTCAGCTGGAATACCATAGCCTCATATTTTGGAGGAATACATATTTCAGATGTAATTTAAAGATTGAAAAGTTTTTGTGCAAGGTTATATCAAGACATCAGCATATTAAGCTTCATTAAGCCTTATTTTATGTACATTAGTTTTCAATAAACGTTATTCCTTATTGATCGGTACTTTTGAAAAAAATTTAAATATATCAGATGAATTATACCAGGTTGGAGTTATAACAATTTATATACAAGCACTTCTACCCAATATAGATGATAAAAAGAAACTAGATGCTATATATACTGCATATACAGGGTGGTCCCGAATTCATGGTACAAACTTTAATGGTAGGTACAGGACATTGTAACAATGATTTATTGTATAGGAATGTATAGTCGCAAGTGACGCGGTGAGGCGTAAACAGGGGAAATAAAAGGAAAGAGAAATGGAGTGATCGGTTGGTATCATTGCCGGTAGAGGGCAGTAGATGTCTAGCCGCTGTTGAACATGATGCATCGCAGTAGGGAAAAGCGCCATTCACAATTGTGCTGCCGTAGACGATGGGTGACTTTACGTATGCAGAAAAAGCAGACATGCATTACATGTACGGCCGTGCAAATGGTAACGGCAGAGCTGCGTTACGAATGTATCGCGCGGAGTATCCTGATCGACGAATGCCGGATCATAGAATTTTTCAACGGTTACATCGTCAACTTTGTGAAACAGGTGCGTTCGACGTCAACAGACATGGCGCTGGTCGAGTAAGAGCTGTACGCACTCCAAGGCTGGAAGAAAGCATCTTGAACATTGTGGCTGATAGACCCGAGTCAAGCACAAGAACTGTTGCGCGTGACGTAGGTGTGAGTCATCAGACTGTATGCAGAGTGTTAAACGAAAATCGCTTACACCCCT
Source organism: Metellina segmentata (assembly GCA_947359465.1). Taxonomy (NCBI): domain Eukaryota; kingdom Metazoa; phylum Arthropoda; class Arachnida; order Araneae; family Tetragnathidae; genus Metellina; species Metellina segmentata. The sequence goes on from OX375879.1 coordinate 76,484,556, forward strand.
TCCATTTTCAGAAAGTACAAGCATTGAATCCGGCAGATTATCCTCGCCGCGTGAACTTCTGCCTGTGGGTGATGCAGCAATGTGCGTTGCAGCCGGATTTCGTAGATTATGTGCTATTTACAGATGAAGCGACATTTTCACGCGAGGGTGTCTTTAATGCGCACAATTCCCATGTGTGGGCAACCGATAATCCACATGCAACGCGTCGACATGCGTTTCAACAACGTTTCAGTATTAATGTGTGGGCTGGTATTGTGAACGACTTTTTGATTGGCCCATACTTACTACCCACGCGGCTCACTGGCGGAAGCTATCTTATTTTTCTGAAAGAAGTGTTACCACAACTGCTGCATGTTGTTCCGATCGCCATTCGTAACCGCATGTGGTTTCAGCACGATGGGGCGCCAGCACACTTCAGCATTGATGTACGGAATTACCTGAATGCCACGTTTGGTACTCGATGGATTGGGCGTGGTGGACCAGTCCCTTGGCCACCCCGATCTCCCGATTTATCGAGCCTCGATTACTTTTTATGGGGACATCTAAAGCATCTTGTTTATGAGACTCCAGTTGACTCAGATGAGGATCTCGTCGCTCGCTTATCTGTAGCTGCTGCAGGTGTGCGTGAAATACCAGGCATCTTTGAACGTGTACGCCAATCGCTCCACCGACGCTGTCAAGCATGTATCGATACTGGTGGACGCAATTTTGAACAATTACTGTAAACATGACACTTGTCAACAACGCTTTCAATAAAATCTTTGTTTTTCCTTTCGGCCGTTATTTCCCCTGTTTTCGCCTCACCGCGTCACTTGCGACTATATATTCCTATACAATAAATCATTGTTACAATGTCCTGTACCTACCATTAAAGTTTGTACCATGAATTCGGGACCACCCTGTATACTATACAATACCCTACAATAATGAACTGGACAGCAAGATGTGATGATATATGACAAAGAATACATTCTTTAATAGGGGGATGGTCCCCTCACGTGCTGCAATTACACTAGCAGCCCTTCTGGGCATACTTTCAACATGGTTTTTAAACATAGCCATGGGTATTTGTGTCCATTCTTGCTGCAAGAATCTCACCAACTCAGCTGTAGATTTTGGGGGAGGGTCCTTGGTCCGTAAGCGCGGCTCTAACTCGTCCCATAAATCTACAATGAAGTTTAGGTCGAGAGCAGGTCAGTCAAGACGATTTACATCCATATCTTGATACCATTGCTTGACATGGAGCGTTGTCGTCCTGGAAGTAACATTCGTTCATTTCATAAAATTGCAAAAGCGTAGGAAGAACACCTGACTGTCCAAAATGTTCATGTATGTGCATGTCGCCTTTCAATTTACCAAGAACAACATGAAAAGCTCCCAGGCCATACCACGGAAAACTATATATATATATATATATATATGTATATATATATATATATATATATATATATATATATATATATATATATATATATATATATATATATATATATATATATATATATATTATATATACCAAAACCACTATACTAAAAACGAGAAATAGCTGCATTTAGATCGAAAGCGAAAAGATATATCTGTTGTAGAAATCCACCCCTCTTCTGCTTCTGAACCACAATAATTGATCGTTTAAGACCACAGACCACTCTGACATCTATGATCTTGGAGCACAAATGATTCGGCACTTTCGGAAGCCCCTTTGTGGCAACACGTTTGAATGACCAATCACAATTCCCTCTGTTATCAATTGATGTGATATCATGGTTCGTCGAGAATCGGAGATTTGTTCAATCACTTTTGATTGAACGGGTTCTTGAATTGTATTAATTCCGTATGGTTTCTAATGCTAGCTACTCCTTCAGAACGAATATATATTACGTGCCGAATGTATACTAAGAATTCTAGAAGTTGGAGTATTAATACAGAATTTTTCAGATTCACCAACTTTCTGGTTATACAGGGTGTTTATAAAGTCTTTTTACAAATTCAAAGTTTATTACAAAATAAGACGTGTGTGTATATATATATATATATGCCTCATTTGATACAACTCAATACGGGCATCATTAGTTGTACAAAGCACATCTTGATGGTACTGTATTTCTTGTTCGCTGTAACATACCCCTCATCAGTGGTGGGAATGGTAATGGCATACATCTTTGCTATTATGGAACGAAGTGTTTGTTTGTATAAGTGCACGTTCCTGACGAATCTGCGGCACTGACAATAATGGGACTTGGCACACAGAATTTTTAAAACACCAAATCCGAATTTGTTCTGATTTTTGTGCGAAGCCGTCGACGCCGATTGAATTTTAAAATTCAATCTAGTACATTTTAAAATTAATTTTTAAATTGTAATTTAATTTCAAGTACGGGAGGGTTGCAGAGCGGAACGTAAAACGAGCTCCTTTCGATCGTCCCCGAAGGACGTCCCACCCTGCACCATCTACTTGCCAGAGCCGTCGACGGTTTTCAGAAGAGATAGTGACGTCACGCCGATTGGATCTCTTCACATTTCGAATATGGCCAGGTACGACAGATTCTAAATTTATTTTTACCGTGTATCCTTTTGAACGCTTTCAGTCACAAAACAAATAAAAAGTTTTAACTGGAGTTATGTAGTTTTTTTTCCTATATCCTAGACTAGACCGTTAAATATAGAGCACAAATACCAACATATTTGACGTCTGCGGAAAATTTTACACTAGATATATACCTAATACGTTTGATTTTCTTTTAATAAATAATTTTTCAATTAAATATTAATATTTTCGCAAGCGATTCTGACGTCATGCCGATGGGATCCCTTCGCAATTCGAATTTGGCCGCAATTGGCAGTGAGCGTTGCCCGTGGTGACTGTTATCCAATATGGAATTAAGGATACCTGTCTAGTAGCACGTAGCACCAACTGTAGCCTTGATGACGGCAAAATTTCGTCTTGACATGGACTCAACAACACACAGGAAGCGATGGAAAGTCATACATATTCACAACTCCTGAACCATCTCCCACAATTTGCGAAGATTAGATGAAAGGTGGTCTGAGGCTCGGACATCTCTTATTTGCATCCCAGATGTGCTCGATGATTGGATTGAGATCAGGTGACCTTGATGGCCAAGAAAGCAGAAGCATGCCTATGGAATGTTCATACAACCATTCGGATACAATTCGGGAGCGATGGCATGGTGCATTGTCTTGCTGAAAGACAATCTCTGTAGTGGGCAATCAAAAACGAACATACGGAAACATATGGTGGTCAAGAACATCCCGGTAACGTTCACCTGTGAGAGACGATGTCACACAAACCAGGGGTCTCATTTCAGTCCATGTGAACAGTCCCCAGACGAGAATGCAACCACCACCAGCCTGAAGAGTACCCTGCTGAAAGGAAGGATCCATCCATTCATGTGGTTTACGCCGTACACATACTCCACCATCTGTATGTACCACAGTAAATCTCGACTCTTCACTCCAGGCGACATTTTTCCACGTCTCGACGGTCCATTGGCGATGCTCCTGTGTCCATGCTAATCGTTTCGCCTCGTGTTGTGCAATCAACAGAGGGACTCTCGTGGAAGGATTGCTTCTGTACCCCATAGAGAGGAGATGGTTTTGAATGGTGTGGCAACTTACACGTTGTTGTGCACCAGCGTTCAATCGACGGGCAATCTGTTGCACTGTGGTACGTCTATCCGCTGTTACAATGCGGGCTAGCCGACGATGACCTCGCTCTTCCATACGCTGTGGTCAGTGGCAGTTGACCCTGGCAGGGATGGTTTTACCGGAATCGACGTACTCACGATACACACTTAACACAGTGGTGACACGTGAAGATACTAGTGTCTGCACAGCTTACAAAATGGAGTGACCCATTCGTTTGTCCGCGACTATTTGCCCACGATCAACTGCGCTTAGATACGCACTCCTACCCTTTACTGTTTTTGACTATTACCGATACCGTGAGCAGCACTCGTTATCTTGTCAAACAGCTGTTTACATCATTTGCAAGCAGTTTCCAGCTCCAAATTTGCATGATGCATTTGCAAATTTCCAAATTTGCAAATATGCCTGCTATCCCTGATTCAATTATTCTTCAGTGTATATAAGCTGATAGGTTTGGAATAAAAAATTGTTGTACTCATCACAGAGAATACAGATATTTCTATTTTTTTTTAAATATTTTGTTGTTTTTGTCGTATGTTCTTCTGGGGTACATATGAAAGCAAGGGATGAACAGAAACATTCAAGACAAGTACAGAAGAAGAATATTTTATTATTACAAACGATGATCCCAGCAAAGAACAGAAGGGGTGCTCTGCTTTCCTTTCAAGACGGGAATCCATTCCAAGCGAAAGTCCGACTTCTTTTCCCAATTTTACATCCATGCCTTATCCGGGATTCGAACCCCGGCCCACTCGGTGACAACCGAGGACCATAACCACCATGCTGGCTGGGCGGTTTTTTGTTAAATCTTGAGATTAAAACTTATTATATGCATTAAGGTAATTTAAAATATTCTCATCATTTAACAATTCTTCTAAGAAGTATATTATTATTAAAATCTTGTTCCTACTTTAATATCGCGAGAATTTTCTTTAATGGAAACTGAATTGAAAGATAGAATAAATCATACATTTTGATTGGTATACATTTAAAGTACACAATATTCCCCTTGCATGATTTATATTTTCATTTCTTTTAATTATAGTGTCATGGCCATACATCTGCACTCAGGGCTCAATAACCAGTTCAGATGATAGGTCACTTTGAAATTAGAAACATGTATCCAAAGTTCTCGCTGTTTAACCTAAATTCATGGATTATTCTTTCTCTTCTTTCGTAGATAAAACGGAGCCGTCAAAGTTCAGTGGATTTTCACACTTTCAAAGCTACCTGCGTGTTCTATATTTCAGTTCCTGTAATTTACCATGGTGTACTTCTCTCTTTTGTATCAGTAAACTTTCCTTGTATGTGTATGTTCATTACTTATCTTGCATTTTTTGTAGCCTGACCAATTATGGCCCTTATTCTATTAAACCCAAACCAATCTTTATGAAATGCCTTTTTTTTTATCGCGAACACGATGTAAAAGTTTTTACCTTTCGAAGATGACTACTCGAAGTTTACTAGATTGCAAACCGATTTTGCAGTACAAAAATGTTGCTCATTTCCAACATCCACCAACAAATTTAATGCCAAGACTCCTGTCACGATTTATAGCATAAAATATCGTTAATGTTTCATAACCTTGGGGCCGGAGATCCACCATCCCCAACAAAAACATGAGAGTATATCAATAGATATCGGAAACCAAGACTCAGTGTCTAAAGAGATAAACAAACATCAATCCTTAATTGGTTCAAAACATTATTTCGAATCTTAGAACATATAGCTAAACCAACATCGATCAGGCCGTCTTCCAACAAAAATCTAGAACACGAAAATAGAACACTCACAACGGAGAAAAACTTACTAACCCAAGGTATAAATCGAATCAGGCTTAAAATAAGGAAACAGTTCGCAAAAGATTCAAAACGAGCCTTTTTACAGTCCGCTATTCACTACCTTCAATTGAAATTCAAAATTTGAAAAACCTGCAACTTTTGAAGCATATACCTTCATTTAAACTATGTTCTATAAAATTACTGTTCAAGCTTTAGTCCGTAGAAGACTCCAGAGACTCATTCCTAATTTCTAAGGTCATAAACATGCACAGTCATTAGGTGCCTTAAGACATTATGAAATCTTAAACCCCAAATATAACAATCAAGAGTACGTGAACAAACCAGAGGCAACAGTGCACTAAATCGAAAAAATTCGAATCAGGCTCAAAATAAGAACGCAAATTACAACAACCTTTTCATAAGCCCTGTCTACATTTCTGTCAACCCCATTCCATTGAAATTCAAGTATCCAAAAACCCTGTACATTTTAAAGTGTCTGTCTTTAATAAAAAACACTTCGAAATAAACTTCATGCAACTTTACTGTCCATGATAGAATCCATTGAAGATTTCTCATTCCAGTTTCTAAGGTCCCAAACATGTACCATCATTGAATGCCTTTAAACATGATGAAACCTTAATCCCAAATATAACAATCAGTACAAGAACAAACCAAAGGGAACGATGCACTAAATCGGAAAAAAATCGAATCAGGCTCAAAATAAGAAAGCAAATTACAACAACCTTGACGCAAGCCCTCTCTACAGTTCTGTCAACCACATTCAATTAAAATTCAAGTGTCAGAAAAACTTGTACATTTTGAAGCGTCTGTCATAATGCAAAATAAACTCCATGCAAATTTACTGTCCACTATAGAATCCGTTGAATTGTCTCATTCCAGTTTCTAAGGTCCCAAACATGCACCATCCTTGGGTGCCTTAAAACATTATGAAACCTTAACCCCAAATGTAACAATCAGTACGAGAACAAACCGGAGGCAACGGTGCACTAAATCGAACAAAAATCGAATCAGGCTCAAAATAAGAAAGCAAATTGCAACAACCTTGACGCAAGCCCTCTCTGCAGTTCTGTCAACCCCATTCAATTGAAATTCAAGTATCAGAAAAACTTGTACATTTTGAAGGGTCTGTCATAATGCAAAATAAACTCCATGCAAATTTACTGTCCACGATAGAATCCGTTGAATTTTCTCATTCCAGTTTCTAAAGTCCCAAACGTGCACCATCCTTGGGTGCCTTAAAACATTATGAAACCTTAACCCCAAATGTAACAATCAGTACGAGAATAAACCGGAGGCAACGGTGCACTAAATCGAAAAAAAATCGAATCAGGCTCAAAATAAGAAAGCAAATTGCAACAACCTTGACGCAATCCCTCTCTGCAGTTCTGTCAACCCCATTCAATTGAAATTCAAGTATTAGAAAAACTTGTACATTTTGAAGGGTCTGTCATAATGCAAAATAAACTCCATGCAAATTTACTGTCCACGATAGAATCCGTTGAATTTTATCATTCCAGTTTCTAAAGTCCCAAACGTGCACCATCCTTGGGTGCCTTAAAACATTATGAAACCTTAACCCCAAATGTAACAATCAGTACGAGAATAAACCGGAGGCAACGGTGCACTAAATCGAAAAAAAATCGAATCAGGCTCAAAATAAGAAAGCAAATTGCAACAACCTTGACGCAAGCCCTCTCTACAGTTCTGTCAACCCCATTCAATTGAAATTCAAGTATCAGAAAAACTTGTACATTTTTAAGGGTCTGTCATAATGCAAAATAAACTCCATGCAAATTTACTGTCCACGATAGAATCCGTTGAATTTTCTCATTCCAGTTTCTAAGGTCCCAAACATGCACCATCCTTGGGTGCCTTAAAACATTATGAAACCTTAACCCCAAATGTAACAATCAGTACGAGAACAAACCGGAGGCAACGGTGCACTAAATCGAAAAAAAATCGAATCAGGCTCAAAATAAGAAAGCAAATTGCAACAACCTTGACGCAAACCCTCTCTGCAGTTCTGTTAACCCCATTCAATTGAAATTCAAGTATCAGAAAAACTTGTACATTTTTAAGGGTCTGTCATAATGCAAAATAAACTCCATGCAAATTTACTGTCCACGATAGAATCCGTTGAATTTTCTCATTCCAGTTTCTAAGGTCCCAAAAATGCACCATCCTTGGGTGCCTTAAAACATTATGAAACCTTAACCCCAAATGTAACAATCAGTACGAGAACAAACCGGAGGCAACGGTGCACTAAATCGAAAAAAAATCGAATCAGGCTCAAAATAAGAAAGCAATTTGCAACATCCTTGACGCAAGCCCTTTCCACAATTCGTTGTCAACCCCCTTCTGAGTGTCGGAACTCTCTCGAGAACTTTAGTGGGTTTCCTTTTCCTGTTTCAGCCGCTCGTTCTGCCATTGTCTTTGCGCGGAAGGCCTGCTTCCCAGAGATAGGATCCAGCAACTAATGAGATCCCCCTTCGCTTTTTAAACCCCTCGTCTCGCCCCCTCGAGCCATTCAAGCGACTCACTCCCACGGAAAGCCTAATGACGCGGAAAGAAAACTTTTAACTCCCCATCCCTCAACCTTAAAACGGAGGACGACCTCCTCCAGAACAAAAGAGTGGTGCAATTGCTGAACGTGTGAAAGAGATCCTATAGAGATATATGTATTTCCAGTTCCGGATGAGAATTGCGCTTAAGGTTAAAAGGCCGCGGTTTCTTCTGCTGCCTGGCTTTTTTGGGCATCAACCTGCAAAACACCATTATACGCCTATTACTTGGAGATATCGAAAGTGTGTTGGGGAGATTCTTTTGATTGCTCTTCGGGGGATTGTTAGGAAGTTTTTTCGGTGCCTGTTTCCGAGACGGTAAAGGTGGGATAAAAAGTTTTATGAAATGTTTACCAATTTTATGATGCTTTCTTTTGGAAGTTTTAGAAATATAACTTGTACTTTACCCTTTGTAAAGAGCAGAGGCAATTCATCAAAGTATATGGAAACATTAATGTAGCTAACAATTTGTATGTTAGTAAGAGATGTAAATTAACAATACGTATATTTGTGTTGGTTGATGTTTTATGGTACGAAATAAAAAAAACTGATATATTTTGCCAGGCGCAAGACAAAATAAAATTCAATATCAATTGATTTTAAAACGACGACCGAGCGGTGAAGTGGCCAAGATTCTGAGAAAAGGTTCCTGTTTCATACCAGGAAGGCGTACAAAGCGGGTGAACGAGTATGAAACTATGGAACCCCATAAAATAAATCCTTGTGACGTACCGGTATTGCAATGCATAAGTCATGCAATTTGCCACCATGATACACCCAGACTCGTATGTGATCATCTCGATACTGTAGACAAACTCGAAATTCACCTGGAAGTACGATGTAATGTCATTCGTTTATCCGTGTGCGGAGTTCTACCCACCAGTGCAGCTGCAGACGCTTGTGGGTCATAGGCAAAGGCCATAGCAGTCTAGAATGAATTCTCAGCTGCTGCCAACGAAGTCAAAGTGTAGAGCAGACACAAAGTGTCCCTAACACACCTGAATTCTTGAGTTAAAGTTCGTGATGTGTGTGTGTTGCAGTACAATCAGTAATATTCATATTCACAAGATGTCTGTCCTCTCATTCGGTGGTGTATGTGCTGTGTGTATATATTTATGTGCATTGTGTGTGATGAGGCTGCTACCACCATTCATGTCGGTCAGTTTGCACCTCGTACACCTACCAATTCCACATTCGCATTACTGTGGCTTGATTTCGTCCAACACAAACACCAATTTCTCGAAAAGAAAATCAGCTGTCTCGACAAGCCACGGTTCTTTGTCTTTCACTCGCGTAAGCGTATTACTGCCGTAGTTTTTGACGAGACCTAATTAAGCTTCCTGTGCATGAGAGCAAGAAAACACAATTACAGTACTTAAAACCGGCTCTCTGTTCTTACGTTTTATACTGCTTACAAATGACTCACATTATTTTCATATACCTTGAAGTGTTCACCATTTGCATAGTGATACCAGATTATTCCATAGATTTCCAGATTATAGACATCTTCTATAATCTGGAAATTTCAAGGCTATTAGATTTTTCCTTCCTAACGTTGCATATTATTTTCGATGAGAGTCTTTATATACGTAGTCATCATGCTCAAAGCATTACGTTAATGCGTAGAGTATCAATTCGATATAATCAATGAAGCTTGAGGAAAGGCCTGGGAATGTCTTGATGGTTCAGTCTCCAATTACAGGTTTTTCTTTGACTCAGCTGTTTCTTTGTTACGTCTTCTTACTGCATCCGATTTCCTCACTGCTAATTTATTTAAAAGTGAACTCAGGAACTAACTTAATTCTCGTACTTTACATAATTCTGAACTACCAATAAGTAAAAAACATTTGGTTTTTTAAGAGATATCGCGATGCAAGAAGGCTAATGGCTTAGTTATCGAACCCCTGACATTTGCAAACAAACAAATATTTCATACAGAAATATTATTTTGAAATTTCAAACATTAAATTTGACCATCGCGAGTTCTAAAATTCTAGCCCTTTTTAGTAATAATGTTGCTGTAAGAAATTATATTAGTAACTTCTATAAAGGCTCTCGCGCTATACCAATTAAAATATCCATGTAGCACTTCTTTTCGATTAGATGCGTATTTCTATGTAGGGTGTAAACGCTGGAAATAAGTCCAACTTGATGGGATCGCTGAAGAGAGGAGAATCGCGTGTACAAATTGCTCCCCTAACTCGATTCTTGGAGCACCAGGTTGGCCTTATTTGTCGCCATAGCGAAGTTAATGAAGGCAATGGTAGAGTCTCGTGGAGTAATTGGGAGTTGTTAGGACATCTTGGTGTTTGGATAGGGAAGGAAGAATCATTCCCTACCTCGCAGATTAGATGGATGCCTTACATCTTCTCTCTGTAGCTTCTGTTTCCAGTACGTACGAATTCATTGACTGTAAAATGCTTAAAGTATTATTGGAATTATTTGTGTGACCAAATTGCCGGTTTGAAAATTATTTTAGTAAAACTGGTATATGTTTACTTATTCGTACTACAAAAAATAATTACAACAATGTTAACACCGGAAAGAAGCGCTCACAAGCGTATCTCTCTCTCTCTCCCAACACTATTACCCCGCATGTTAAAATGTAAAGAAGGTATTGTAAGAAACAAGACAGGAATAGTTTTTTAAAGTTCAGAGAAGAATCAAATAATTATATAGCTTTTCACAAGAATATCATCTTTAGACAAAATATTTAATGTCTTCTGGATTGATCACGGACCGTAGCCAATAGCCCGTTGTTCCGCTCCAGTTCAACGTAAATTCAACTACCTATACATAGCCTGCGATATGCTTCAGTTTCTTCAATAGATTTTACTACTAATTTCTAGTTCCATTTTGCTTTCTCACTTTATTTGAGTCCTTTTGATATAACTTCCTTTTCTTTTCTGAAAATTATGTTTTCTGGATAGCTTTTAATTTGAAATCCTAATAGTAGTATATAAGTTTACATTACTTATACTTTGTGAAATAAAATTACACATACCACGTTATCAATGCCTAATTTACTAAAATGTATAACTCTTTTCTTTTCCTTTTTTCACTTGTTGGATCTTTTCCTTCTGGAATAGTACTAAGTCGTCTCTAATAGTCTGTTATGTTGCGCCAGTGCGACGTAAATTCTACTACCAAAGCTTGATATATACTTAAATTTTCTTCAGAGGCTTTTCTTTTTAGTTTCATTTGTGCCCTTATATCATCTTTTACTTTACTTTTCTGAATAATTTGTTAACTGACCAGTCCTACATCTGAATTCCATAACAGATGTAAAGTGCACTATGCATATATCGCACCCCGGCAAGGAAATTGACACAGGTCGAAAAAGAAAAATTGTGATGTTATGTTATTGAAAAATATGTAGAATGTGCCCCAGCATGTTATATTACTATTCTATAGAATATAATTGCAGAAGTTACCACCAGAAATACTTACCTAAAATTTAAAACAGAAGCTTATATTATTTCAATATACGTTTTATAGTATTCTTTAAGTTGGTGTTTCTCAAATTCTGCAATTTTGAGTTGCGTCACGTTTCTTGCCGGGGTGCGATATGTGTATACCCGACCGTCTTTGGTTTGAGTTTGAACTCGCAATATTCCGGCTCCTAATCTGCGACTTAAAAAACTGTTCTACCACGGTTTCCAATTACTCAAGGACCGTTAAACTGCAAGAAACACCATGCGTGCGTCAGTGGGAGCATTAATTTGAACCGAATACCATCCATCTCCGACCAAAAACACCGGAGAGACTTCAAAATTGAATATGAATGTATTTCTCTTTCAGTTACACTAAAGCTTAGCCAGGTGAATGTCCAGAACTTGATTATTTATAAGCGAATATTTGATATCAAGTTGTAATGCGTGTAATTAATCAAACAACTATGCAAAAAAATGGATTTCATTAATCATAACATATTTTTCTATGAACCCATACAATCAACACTTGAACACATTGATGTCATCAAAATTTGAAAAATTGCTCTACGACCGCTAAATTGCATAAAAACCTCACAAGTTCGTCCGTGAGCACATTAATTTGGACAAAAAACCCTCAAAGGGAATATCAAAACTGTATCAACGTGTACTTCTCTTCCAGAGATAAAATTTTGCTTGTGTCCAGTATTTGACTATTTAAAGCGAATCTTTGAAATCAAGCCAGCAAGTCGGAATATATGTACACTAGGGGGCCTGCCCCCTGCTCGCTAACGCTCGCCAACCCCCGGAGGATTGCTTCGCAATCCTCATTGGTTCGCTGCGCGAACCTATGCTCGCTTCGCTTGCCTCAATGAAGACATGTGTCCTAGCAGAAGGGATTGTTTACAAAATATGTTACCAAAAAAATGTTTTTCAAATCTAAATTTGCTGTATTACAGAAAAAATATATACAGTATCTCTAAAATCAAAATTCAAATGAAAACATTGTGCAAATTTTGACTCGAAATGTGAGCGTTGCTTTGGAAATTGAATACCCAGCATGTTGTTTGTGTGTACATTTTCCCAGCACTCAAACGACCCACACTTTTTCATTAAGTTTGTTGCCGAAAGTTGTAGTGCAAGCGTCTTGTTGAACTATAATTGTTGGCCCTGAAAAGGACCGTTTTTTAAATGGCCCTGAAAAGATCCTCCACTTTCTTTGATTTCTATTATAAACTAACTGCAACAGCTCAGTAACATTTCCTTTTTTTTTTCAATAAAATTTCATCCGATAACGCTATAAATTCAATCCATGCGCGAGACTTCGCGATAAACAAACAATCGTACAGTGTTGCCAAAACGCAATTACAAATAACGTCTTTTTTGCGTGCCACGTAAGAGAATTATATATATAGATTATCAAAAAATATGAGAAACAAATATTTCATTAACTCAGGACTTACAAACCTATATAATCAACGCTTGCAAGCGTTGACATATCATCAAAATTCGAGCAATTACTCCAGGACCGTTAAACTGCAAGAAGCATCATCCACGCGTCGGTGGGAGCATTAATTTGGACCGAAATCCATCCATCTCCGACCACAAACACCGGATAGGGACTATCAAAATTGAGGGAAATTTATTGGAGGCCCCGCAACGCTTTCCTAATGACCTTTTCAGCGGAACGCCAATAGAACTAAATGGCAATTAAAAAAACACAGAATTCTCGTCCTAATCTCCGAGTTCGTTTAAAATCCGTGTCAGTCGGCTGGATTTATAGATTTCTGGGCCATGCCTGTGGTTCTAATTAATGGAGTCCGGGTGGAGCTCGCTACATTCGAAAACGAAAATCAATATTTTCTATCGCTGCGTACCTTTTGCTTTCATAGTTCGAGGCAGTACAGAATAGGTTAGGTTTGCTGGAATTGCGAAGCGGTTAGGATGCTTGGAAGAACTATGGAACAGCGGTGTAACTCATGTTCGGTCGTCATTGCAAAGCTTGGGATTTTGGTCATTAAATGAGTCGCTGAGTAAATATCTGTGTGAAAGCCCTAAAACACAGGGTCCTTCATAGAAATTGAAATATGTGAACGTAAAAAAAAATAATCGATTAAATCTGAAGCACAAGCGATGATGTTTTAACCTTCCTGTTGATTCATTTTCGTGTCAAACTGTTTTGTAGTGACCAGCATCTCTATATAAAAAAGTATGTGTATATTTTCTCTATACATATCTACCCCGTTTGACTAATCCACACCAAATTTGGTACACTCATACTTCAGAACACTGCGGAAAACAAAGGCTATTTCTCCTGTTTTCAGACCAATCTGTAGCAATGAAAATTGCCACACATGTGGTCCTAAAATTGCCCATCGAAGCCCCAATTTTAAAATCTAAAGTTTGTTTTTCAGCAATAAATGGACATGGGCAAGGAAACACGTTCTACAGGGTTTGTATGTGAGTTAATACATGGAAATGTCGCGGTCATATTTTAGCTGTCGGGGTAGGAAACACGTTCTACAGAGTTTATGCATTTGAGTTAACACAGGAAAATGTCGCGGTCATATTTGGAACCCGAGCAACGCCGGGTTATTCAACTAGTCTAATGTAAACCTTCTTCTGTTTGGGTCTTTATTCCCCTTGGAGTAATAGGGAAGTCTTGTTTGGATGGTGAATTTCATTATTTGCAAAACTGATCAGATTTTAATGAACGAAATACCTCTTTATTGACAAACTTGACCAGATTTTTATCGACGAGGTATTTCGTGGAACCACTTGGAGGGCTTACGCAAATCTGAGTAAGACGTCAGTTTTTATCAGATCTATTCTTGATTTTCATCACCGAAATCCACTCAAGGATTGCTGGTGCCCAATCATTTCAGGTAGATTCAAATGGTTTATTACTATGATTGATTAATGAATATTGTCACTCTCTGCGGATATCTTCAGTGAAGACTCTTCCACCTTAGTCCATGCTTCCTACTGAGACAAGCAAGCAGTCCAGATAGTTTATGCAGTGGGTTTTTGTGCAAGAACTATACTTTGCTCACTTTTCCGTAAATGTAAGAGACAACCTCAAGCCTAGTTCATTTACACAGCATTGCCTGAATTGGGTTCAGATTCCGCTTTTTGTACTCTTTTCTTTTATCTTTGGTCTAAAAATCAAGCAAAGCATGAGATTTTGTTTTTGGTATACATACAATATCGGCATTCTCAGTTATCAATGTTTTGTTCGCAACGTTTACTGGTGAGTAGGGTTGCTAGTTCGAAACTCAATAAAATCAAAGATCGTCTTGTTCGTGGTGGCTGGTACAAGTTGCATCTGTCTTGGCCTCAAATGACCTCACGTCAGCTTGGTGTAGAAGTTTATTGAGTGGAATGTCAGCTCAGTTGTTCACCTTGTAATCTGACCATATTCCGAGGTGTTGCCCTTAGATATAGTACATAGGATCATTTCCTATATATACATATAGGATCAAATGACCTTATAGATCGTATGACAATTCAAGCTCTGATTTACCAAAACATGCCAGTTTCTACATTACTTCAGGGAACCATGGGCAATACGCAGACGTCGTACACCCCGTTAATAGAAGAGGACATGTTTTCCTGCAAAGGTTTGTCGATTTATATGTCGTCTTGACGAAACGACAGAGTTAGGGAACTGATAGAATAAAGCTCTTGGTTGCAACCTCTAATGTACCTCAGTTAGGTTGGTTGCTGGACGAAACAATAAAATTTCCAGCCACCAACCTGACTTCGGTACATACGAGATCGTAATCAGAAGTTTCAGTCTACCAGCTCCCTCATTCTCCTAGTGGTTTATCTTTTACGTCTACAACTATCCTGCAGTAATCAACCTCTCGTGCAAGAAAACTGCTTCAAACCATCTCCTCCAGTTCTGGCAAGGTATAGTGTTTACTTGGATCTTCTTTCCCCTTGCAGTTATACCTCAGATTTATTTCTACGAGATGTATCTTCCATAGCAAATTTGACCAAATCATGAACGAGAATCACTTGGACTACTTTAACAGCTCGTCCACTGTTGGGAGTCAAATTTAAATTGAACATTTTCATTTTAATCCAAATCAATTCTAATATCACGTTCCATCGAATCGGACATACCGAATCCCCTCGACGTTCCATTTTTATGCACGAACCCCACCCGTTCCGTAAAATGTGTATTTTGTTCTGTCTCTGGCAATTAATTAGTAGCGTGGATGATTATCAATTATTAATGAAATGATTATTCGCGCGATGAATTCGGAATGTCCTTCCAGAAAGCGAGTGCTGGCTGCAGCATCCGCTAATGATGTTTGATGGAATGTTGTAGAGCTGTAGCCAATGGGAACCGGGCATCGCCATTTATCAAGCTCAGAATCAGAGTGCATCTACTCGCAGCCGTGTGTCATGAATGCCGGAGAGTTGTTTTACATCGGACTGCGCTTGTTATGCCAACAATTACAAATCAGAGAAACGCCACGGCGCTTCGGAAGAGAAATGGTTGCTTGATTGCTGAGTTGCCACTGCTTGTATGCTTCTGTTATTTCATGGAAAATGCAAACAATTAAAATTAATTCCACTGATCTTGTGGTTTTTGTGTCATAATGGCGGGATGAGTTGAAAATTGATTAACAATTGTCACCACTCGCACAGTGATTAATTGCATGTCGAAAGACAACTCACAAAAGTGATTAGACAACTCCAAATGGAACGACTTACATCATTGTATGCAAGACAAGTTCATAAATTTTATCTATCAAAAATTAGATCGTTTATCTTGGATTATATACTGCTTATATCTGTCACAATGCAAACAAGAAATAAACTCACCTGCTCCAATATTGAAAGTTGAAATTGAAAGACAACATATCAGACACTGAAAGACAACAAATCCTGAACATTGAAAGACAGCTCACAAAAGCGATAAGTCAACTAACTCCGAATGGAAAGATTTACATCATTGTATGCATGAGAAATTCATAAAATTTATTAAATTTCAAAAATTAGATATTTTTGGCTAGGATTATATGCTGATTATAGGTGTCAAAATGGAAATACATCATTGTATGCATGAGAAATTCATAAAATTTATGAAATTTCAAATGTTAGATAATTTTGGCTAGGATTATATACTGCCTATATGTGTCAAAATACAACCAAGCCAATTAAAACACGCTCCAATAGGAGACATGTACGTATATAGCGAAACATGTGGGAGATATGGTTTTCCAAGATATTATTGGACAGTCAAAATGGCCATTATGTTTTGGTTATGACAAATAATTTTTCAGAAGTTAGATTGAATTCCCACAATTTATGCTGTCACAAATTGTTTGTTAAAGCAAGTGTTTTTCAACCAGTGTGCCTTACTGATTAAAGATGAAGCGGTTTAGATTGTTTAAAATGTATTTTATTTCAACGCTTTAGTTTTAAACTTTTGACATGAGTGTACACAAATAATATCAAGTAATACCCGTATATATAATTTTGAGTATTGTTGTTTTTACTATAAAGTACTATAAGTAAGTTGTTTCGTAGTTTAATTAACGTCAGAGAATTAACTAACAACACAATGGGCTTTTAATAAAATTATTGGAAAATATTTTTAAAACCACTATTGAGTAAAAATGGTAGTTAATTTATTTATTATTGTTTTTGTTAATCTTTCAAAACTATTATTTTGTCAAGTCAAAAACCTTAATATAATTTTAAGTACCTCAGAATTTTAATAAACATTAATTTGGTTGTGCCTTAGATAAAAAAAGGTTGAAAATTATTGGTTTAGGCTCTTTCTCTCTCTTGATTTATACATGATCTCAGATATATGAATAATAATATACGAGTACGAATGTTTGTAACAGAGCGCGTATAAACAACCCAATTTCTATCAACCAAAAGGTATTTCGTTAAGATTCGTTGCACTATAAGTTAATTATTGTAGTAGTAACTTAGTTCATCCCTTTAGAATTTTGCAATGCAGTGTTGTTCGATAGATTCTACCACTATCTAATTTATTTCCAACTGCATGATAATTTGAGAGCTGTATTAAAGTCATGGATATATACTTCTGTATACGTGGTCATACAATAGAGATTGAGAGCAGTTGACTGTCTTGTGTTGCTTTTAGGAGCCGATTAAGGGTGAAACGATGAAGAAAGGACTAAGCAGTAATTGAGAGTAAAGTCCTCATAGTAGAAACAGTCTATTATCGTATGGCTGCATGCAGTTATTGGAAGTGATTGGCATCACATTGGTAATTCATCTATTCGTCATGTAACATTCAATGCATGCTTATTGTAGCGAGCGACATCTGGAGTTTGTAAACTTATTAAGTGAACCTTTTGTCAGTCAAACTTCAATCTACCAAAACGTAATTTCATGGTAGCGATTCACTGTAGTAATATATAATATATATTCAATAATTATATATATGATTACGATTTTAAACTAATTATTGGTAGTTATAAACAAGTTTATCAACGTATAATGTGACTGTTTTAAGTTTTAAGAAAATGTAATTGAATGGAGAAAGATTTAGTTAACTTATAGCACATGATTTTATATTTAACTAGCAAAATACCCGACCTTACTCGGTTTGAATTCGTTTACTCTAGATTGAAGAGATAATCAAAATATATAATGACTTACGTTTTTTGTAGAGTAAAAATTTATTTTATCACCTTTCGCCATCTTTATATTTTCTACAACTTACTTTGGACACAAATCCTACACATGCATATCCATTCATGTAATACATTTCACATACATCGCACAATTGCCGTATGACAAAGCTACAAAAAGACGAAAGGTGATACTAAGGTTACTACTATAAAAGACGATTTATAGGAAGATTTGGAATTCCCTTTCTTAAGTTGTTTTCATGTGCAACTCAATTAATTAAAATTACGATTTACGGCGAGTGCTCTCGCACTCATAGTCAACAAAACAATATTTTTTTACCTGTGGCACTCTTGCCTCCGGTATGCGACATTGTTAAATTTTGCAATCTTCTCCTGTCATTACTACAACGAATTTTTTAATGTTGGAAAAAGTTCTACTTTGGATTTTTAAACATTATTATTATTTCAATAACGACATTATTCTTTAAATAACGGCATTATTCTTTAAATAACGGCATTATTCTTTAAATAACGGCATTATTCTTTAAATAACGGCATTATTCTTTCAATAATGGCATAACTACACTTAAAATTTACTGAAAATTTATACTGACTTACCTAACATTTTCAAGTCTAATACTTTGTGGTGCTGTTGCGTGTGATGAGAAGGAAACACATTTATTAAAATAATAAGTATTAAAAACAGGAAACAGCAAAGTAAAACAAAATAAAAGAAGTCGCAAAAAATTGTTCTAAAGATATTAATTTGTGATTCAATTTTATCTCTTGATCTCGCACAGTTGCCACATCTTACAACTAAAAGTGTACAAAATTTAGAAATGTGAAATTAATTCAGAGCGAAAGAACCTGAAAAAATATCACTGCTCCCGCGATCTTGTTCAATCTCGTTTCATTGAAAAATATCGTCTGTCCCAAATATTCGGAAATCGTTTTCATTGCGCAAAGAATAAAAATAAGACTCGAAATAAATGAAATATCAGAGATGAAATTCCATTAAAAAAAAAAATTGATGAATAATTACTTATTCAGCAGTACTGGTAAAGCAATCGAAGTAATCGTAATATTCAATAGACATTCCAATTTTTCCAAAACTACCAAATTATGGTTGATTTAAGTATACTTACTCAGGTGTTTTAGCATGAAACTCAACTAAATATAACAATAAAGAAATGTTTAATATTGCATTCACTAAACTCATGGATAATGTATAAAATAAAATACACTGCAATCAAATATCTGGAATACAATTCATTTGATGTCTACACAAACACAAAATCGAGCATAGAACAGAAAAACGGACAGACAGACTTTCGCAAACCAATGCCACTCACTAAATTAAGATAAGTACTCACTGTATGCAAATTTTCATGAAAATATCTTAAACCGCGTGGACGTTTATAGGGCACAACAGACAGACAGACAGACGGACAGACAGACAGACAGACACCAAACGAGAAAAAGGCGGATTCGGCATCAGAAGGGTCCAAAACGGATAGAAAACTTGAAATGGGTCGAAAATATTGAATGTACAAACAAACACTCCATTCTTATTTATATAGATATGTGTGTGAAAATTTATGTTTTTAAATAATTCCCAAACATAATCTTGAAGAGATAAAGCTTAAAATCACAGTTGTAATAAATACATCGACAGTGTAAAGCATTGTTTAAGAAAATCATTTAACCTAAAAGCAGTATTGTGGAATCTGCTAGGTATAGATTTCCATCATTTCAATAGATTACACTACCAAACATAAATAATAAATTATTTTAAACCAAAAATTCATAAACTACACGTTTAAAGCAATTTTGAGTTGTAATGTTTTTTAACTATAACTATTTTCTACAAGCATGTATCGAAATATTTTATTTGATAGACTTGCTTAAATTACTTAATGTGGAATTTTTATACTGTTATGGAAATTATTGGAAAAAATAGAGAAAAGGTTTAATTGGTTGTTCTATTTTTCTTCAATATAATTTAAACTCTAATGAATAAACACCATGATTTAAATACAATTAAAATTCAATGCACTTTTTATAACTAGTAAAACAAATCAACATCAAAGCTAAAAAAAAAAAAAAACATCTAATCTACAATAATTTATGAGAACTACACTTCTTCAATCACATCTATTGGTTGAAATAAAACCTAGTAGAGCTTATACTGATCAAGAAAGTTTCGAAATTGGTCATCAGTCATACAGGATAGACTTTATGCTGCAGAACGGATAAATTCCATGGGAATATAACAAAAAAATCCAAATACCTATCTTTTTTTATAAATTTGCAACGAACCACCACGATCACAAACGAATGCTAACTTATTTCACTAACATTATACCTGTCAATCCCTCAGAAACGTAGTAGTATCGTTTGTAAATCGATACATATAAAAATGGTGTAATTGTACATTTAATATTTTCACCCTATTTCAAGTAATTTATCCATTTTGGGTCATTCCAATGCAAAATCAGTGGTTTTCCCGTTTAGTGTCTGTCTGTCTCTTTCATCCTCTAATCCTAGGTTTAAGAACTCACCTACTCCTTTAGTTCGTTCTTAATCTGACGCAGATGAAGGTTTTCGGTCTTTTTTTTAGATAGGACGAGAGAGAGAGAGAGAGAGAGAGAGAGATTTAAGTAGATTTTTTTCTCTACCTTCACATCTCTCTCTCTTACCAAGTAATAGGCTCAGTAAAGCTTGAGGTAGCAAGGATAGGTTGAAATGTCTACATATGCATACGTCGTATGAGAATCGCGCTATCTATGTTGATTGATTTCCTAAATAATAGGAGAAAATCTGTATGGATATCTTTGTCTGCTGCCTAGCTACAATAATATTCATAGCGTTTGTATGAAGAAGGTCCAGGATGTGAATCTTGATTGATAATCGCATGGATGTTAGTGACTGTCCCTGTTAGAAGAAACGACATTTTACCCACTGTGGGGAGGACTCTTTTAATACCGAGGGCTGAAGACATCGGTGGACACTCATTATAAATAAATTATCTCGATCTTATCCACTCGAACTTAAATGAACAATGAATAACTTTTTAAAGCCGTATGAGCCTCACACTCGCGACGCGCTCTAAGCCCAAATATTTCAAGCTTAATTTTAAAATAAATGCCGGCGCAATTTAGTAGTTTCGTCATCCGAGGTTCCAGCATCTGACCCGCGCAATTCATTATTTCCAAAATCCCTCGCTTCACCCCTATCATCATCAAAGATGGAGCAGTCACGACTAAAAATCCCCTCTCATTAAAGATTCAACGACATAAAACAATTCCATAAGTCATTTTCCTCCAGGGGAAAGCAATCAATCCTCATAATGGGTCTGAATTTCTTTCTTCCGACATAATGTCTCTAGTGTGGGAAATATGAAGGCCCCAATAACGGCCCTCAATCTCCTCCGTGCGGTCATAAAATTTTCTCAAAAAATTACATAACTCGGCCCTTTTGAGCAGAAGAAGAAATCTCATTTTTACGAAAAACTACGCCATTCAGGTAAGTGAAGAGGGCAAAGTTTCCGTTCATCAATAAAGGGCCAGCAATTACGCCGAGTGGTTGGGAGAAGAGTCCGCTCCAGAACTTTTGCGCTGGAGAAGTAGTAACAAGCAAAATAAAGGAGGTAGTTTGAGGAAGAGAAGTATGAGAAACTGACCATGTGTTGCTGCTGGTGAAGTGACGAAATAAAGCTTGGGAACAAAAGGCTCGGGTTGGGGATGCTAACTTGCGTTCGATGTGTGGAAAGTAATATTGGTGGGCATGTATCTGCCTATCTATTCAAACTACACCTTGTTCCCATTCACATATTACGGTGTAGGATTCTATATAAAATTCTGAATCTTTTTCATTCGAAAGTAAGGTTAATGGATAAGAGCTTTGTGACGTTTCTTGAAACTACTTACATCAGTCGAAAACTTAGCGCAGGGATGGGGAAGCTTTCCATGTTGGTAGGTTGCTGAATAAACGTCGCAATGGAGCAACACAACGGGTTATTGGTGACGGTTTGGGAACAATCTGGAAGAAAAATATCCGAGGACAAAACTTTACCACTTTGAGCCAGTCAGATGGCAAGGTCAACATCTGAGCTGTCACTCTATCACCAAACTTCCTAACAAAGCGAACGGGAGGATATTTGAGGCCATGACATATTTACGTGCAACACTCCCCTCCCGTACACGACGGTCATTAGTTTTATTGAGTTTCGAAATTGAAACCCACCGATTGCTAATACGTTAACACCGCGCTTAAAAATCTTCAGTTAAATTCACTTAAAAGTGTAACTTATTTTGTACCAATCTAAGTACCATATACTTAATCATTTTCAAAAATTAAAATTATGTCAACGGAAACTAAAGAAATAACAAAATTTGCTAATATTTTAACGACTTTGTTTAGTCTGCATATGAATATTTGGTTGCAGCATGGAGGTTTGCAGTTTTAGTTGATACTATAGGTAAGTATCTGTCATTTGTGACCTTAAGAGCGTTCTTTTTTCTGTTAGGTAGAAAAGAGAAAATAAGTGGTTGTAAAGCAAAAAGGCCTTTATCGGTCATATTGCCGAAATAGGTTTCTCAGGCATTTTTCCATACTTCAATTGGTTCGTTCTTAGCAACAAACAATAACTTTAAAATGACATCTACTGAGAGTTCAGTCAATTCCATATCTACTGTGTGAGACTGAGATGTTAATTTGAGTATGATGTCATGTTTTCTCAGGCATTTTTCCATACTTCAATTGGTTCGTTCTTAGCAACAAACAATAACTTTAAAATGCCATCTACTGAGAGTTCAGTCAATTCCATATCTACTGTGTGAGACTGAGATGTTAATTTGAGTATGATGTCATGTTTTCAAGTCAGTGAACCTTTAATTTTGTAAGTTATCAGATATTTTAGTACTATCATAACTAAATCATGAGTGTAGCAGCAATAAGTTTAGATCTTGTTGGTTACTAATGCTCTAATTGTGCCAGTCTAACTCGGAGGATTATTTCGTTGAAACTTATTTAATTGTTGGTATTTTAAATATGTTCATTTTAAAACTAAAAATTAATGTAAAAGAGCAAAAGAGTTTGTTCTGTAGAATTTGGATTCAGTCAATAGGCCACACTTATATCCACAGTATCCCCACCCCTGGTTTAGCTAATTTCATTCAAAAAATTTAACTCAAAGCGCAATTTTTATTTTGAGAAAGGGTTTTGAAACATATATTTTTTACTCTTAACATTCAATTGACTAATTAACCCCATTTACAAATTAAAAACATAAGAAAACTATTGTTGGAGCAACCTCTAGGTTCTATTTTGTTAATACGGACCAAAAGAATTAAGTAATAGCTCAATTTTTATTTTGATAAAGAGCTTATAATGATATTTCTTAGCTCTTCTATAGCAACCGATTACTTATCTCCATTTGCTTATCAAAAGTATCAGAACTCTATTTTTGGATTACGTTCTACACTGAAGAGCCAAAACATTACGACCACCTACTCCATAACGATTTTAGCCTGCTTTGGCCTGCAAAACGGCTGCAACTAGCCTAGGCATAGATGCCACAAGTTCTTGGTACAGGATTGGAGATACGATGTACGAAATATCTAAACAGCGGTCACGCAAAGTCCAGATATTCGGACATGGTGGTGTTTGAGCTCTGAGCTTCCGCTCCATGACACCCCAAATGTGCTCTATTGGATTAAGATCCGGCGAGTTAGGTGGCCAGGACATTAAGTCGAATTCATCAGTATGCTCCTCGAACCACTCTAACACAATCCGAGTCTTATGACATGGGACCTTGTCTTGCTTGAAGATTCAATTTCCAGTTGGGAAGACAGACGCCATGTAAGGGTGCAACTGATCCGCAATGATGTTCAGATAGTTCGCAGCGTTCATGGTCTGTTCTACCACAACTACGGGTCCCAGAGTCACCCATGAGAACGTCCCCCAAAGCATAATACCGCCACCACCAGCCTCTGTATGACCTACTGTACAAGAGGGGAGCAACTGTTCGCCTGGCCGAAGGCGTACCCTCACACGACTATCGACGTGATGAATGAGAAATCAGGATTCATCTGATCAGGCAACTCATCCACTCATCCATGGTCCAGTCTCGATGTGGACCCACTGTAGGCGTAGTTGACGATGACGTTTGGTCAACAGAGGCACACGAGTGGGACGCCTGCTGCACAGTCCCATATCCAACAGTGACCGCTGAACTGTGTTTTCTGAAAAACTTGCGCTTTGACCTGCATTGTAATGGGCTCTCAGCTGAGCCACTGTCTCGAGCCGATTTTGCTTTACTAAGCAGGACTGTCTCCGACGTCCTTTTTCTTTGATGACGCGTGGACGACCAACAACTTGGCGTCTACTGCTGGTGTCACCGTCATTTATCCACTTTGCATGAATACTAACAGCGGCACATCGTGAACAACCTACCAGTCGTACAGTTTCAGTGATATTCGTTCCGAGTCTTCGGGACATTGTGATCTACCCTCTATCAAATTCGCTTAGATCAGCAGCCTTTATCATCACTCGCAAAAGAAGTGCAAGAATGATTGCTTACCTTCTCCAGCAGCAGGTAAATGCCATTCTCACTTAATCGCGTGCCTCCAGAAGAGTTCATTGAAAAATGTGGGGATGGTCATAATGTTTTGGCTCGTCAGTGCATATGCCATCAGTGTATTTTGTTGTTTTGGAACAAAATAATTCCTAATTATATTTATAAACTTTTTAAAGTCCATTTCTACCACAAATCCTTTTTGTGAACTCATTGGGTTCCGTATGATATTTTCTAGACGAGTTCTAATTTATATAGTAATTAGAATACCCAAAGTGTAAATTTTTTCTTAGACATGATAACCCAACGGTTTAGCACAAGAGTTAAAAATACAAATTCCGTTCACCATAATTTCAAGCAACAATGGTCGAAAATCACCCCACTTTTTTTAATTTTAGCTGAAGCTTCTAAAAACATTTTTTTCTTGTAAGATGACAAAATGGTATTAAATACTTTTGTTTATTCTAAATGAAGTTTATGTATTTAGTTTTGTTTTGACAAACTTTAAACCATAGTTGTAATAACTACACAATTATAATTAATCCAATATTTTCTTTAATAAATCGATAAAGGGTCATAGTCGAGAAAATGTTTAGCAACAGGTTAGACGCAATAGGAAACTCGTACTGACAGTTGACTAACCAGTGAAACAACGTGACAGACAAACTGTGTTCCAACAATACAGTGGTTTTCGTGCGTGCCGTTGTTAGGATCGGAGTACGAAATTGGCGTCTTAAATTTTCTATGAATATAACTTAGTGTTATTTACTTCAAACGTATAGGACTTAAGCTTAAGGAAACTTTTGTTCCAAGCAAGGGTAACGTAATCTTCAGAAATTGCTTGCGCGGCACCAACAGGATCCACTTCTAAATTTATTCCTCACTAGCAAAATACCCGACCTTACTCGGTTTGAATTGGTTTACTCTAGATTGAAGACATGATCAAAATATATGACATACGTTTTTCGTAGAATAAAATAATATTTTAACTCCTTTCGCCTTCTTTATAATTTCTACAACTTACTTTGGACACAAATCCTACACAAGCATATCCATTGATGTAATACATATCGCATACATCACACCTTTGCAGTAAGACAAAGCTACAAAATGACGAAAGGTGACACTAAGGTTACTACTACAAAATACGATTTTGAGGGAGATTTGGAATTGTCTTTCTTAAGTTCTTTTCATGTTCCAGTCACTTAATAAAATAACGATTTGCGGCGAGTGCTCTCGCACTCATAGTTAACAAAACAATTCATTTTTACTTGGGGCACTCTTTCATCCGGCATGCGACATTGTGGAATTTCGCTATCGGCTGCTGTCATTCTGACAAAGAATTTGTTAATGTTTGAAAAGTTCTAGTTCGGATTTTTTAAACATTATTATATTCTTTCAATAACGGCATTATTCTTTCAATAATGGCTTTATTCTTTCAATAATGGCATTATTCTTTCAATAATGGCATTATTCTTTCAATAATGGCATTATTCTTTCAATAATGGCATTATTCTTTCAATAATATCATAATTACACTTAAAATGGGCTTTATTTTGACTTAACTGCAACTTTAAAATTGAATACTTCGTGAAGGTGTTGCGTGTGATGAAAATGAAACGCCAATTTAGTAAAGTAATAAATATTTAAAACAGAGAACAAAAAAATCAGCCAAATAAAACAAAATAAAAGATGGGAAAAGTTGTTCTAAATATATTAACTTGTGATTCCTTTTATCTCTTGATCTCGCAGTTGTAACGACTTACAACTAAAAAGTGCACAAAATTTAGAAATGCGAAATTAATTCAGAGCAAAAGAAACTGAAAATATTACTGCACGTGATCAAGCAACACAAGTTTCCGTTTCATTCCCGTTCGTTAAAAATTATCGTCTGTTCCAAACATTTGGAAATCGTTTAAATTGTGCAAAGAACAAAAATAATACTTGAAATAAATGAAGTAACAGAGCTAAAATTCCAAAAAAATAATATTTTTTGAAAAATAATCTTTTTTTAGCAGTACTGGTAAAGTTGATTTAAGTATGCTTACTCAGGTGTTTTAGAATGAAACTTAAATATTTGAAAATAAAGAAAAGTTTAATATTGCATTCATTAAATTAATATATTGCACCCAGCAAGAAAAGTGACACAGTTCAAGAAATAAAAATTTTGATGTTATGTCAATGGACAGTATGTATGAGGTGCTCCAGCGTGTTCTATTACTATTCTATAGAATATAATAGAAGTTATCACCGTAAATATTTATCTAAATATTTGAAAATAAAGAAAAGTTTAATATTGCATTCAATAAACTAATAAATCGCACCCCGGCAAAAAAAGAAAGTGACACAGGTCAAAAAATAAAAATTTTGATGTTATGTCATTGAAAAATATGTATGAGGTCCCCCAGAGTGTTATATTATTATTCTATTGAATATAATAGAAGTTACCACCGTAAACACTTACCTAAAATTTAAAAGAAGCTAATGCTATTTCAATATAAGTTTTATAGCAGGGCTCGAAGTACCCGGGTGCACAGCTGCACTGTGCACATGAAAATAAAATTGTGCACCTAATATTTTTACTTTAGGTGCACGCAGTGCACCTAACGTTAAAAAAAAGGTGGGTAACGTGTTTTATGTTATTTTGATGTTTGAACAAAATATTAGTATCGACCTCTCTCGCTCTAAAGGAACGTAGTTAAAATTCCTAAATACACACTAAGCGAAAACAAAATCGCTGGGCCGTAACGAGTTTATACAGGAGGAAGGTTTACTTGTGTCACTGCCACCAGAACTTTCTGATGATCGAAACATTTTCCAGATGGCTCTGTTGAAGCGACTGTCGTGACAGTGCATTTAGATGCTTAAATATTTTTATTTACCATCTACTTCAAACCTATCTAAACATATCCAACTAATAATGTAGCTTGCATTACATTAATGCTCTTATATTACGTTTTTTTAACTGTGCACCTAAAATATAACCTGTGCACCTAATTTAAAAACTTAGGTACACAACGTGCACATGTAATAAAAAATCAATTTCGAGGCCTGTTTTATAGTATCCTTTAAGTTGATGTTTCTCAAATTCTGCAATTTTAAGTTGTGTCACTTTTCTTGCCGGGGTGATATGCTGTATAAAATAAAGCGCATATTGTAATCCAATATCTGGAATAAAATTCACGTGATGCCTGTCCAAACACGTCAACACAAAATCGAACATAAAACAGAAAGACGGACAGATAGACTTACGCAACCAAGTACACTCACTGAACGAAGATAAGTACTCACAGTAATTATGCCAAGTTTCCTGACAATATATTAAACAGTGTGGACGTGTATAGGGCATTACAGACACCAAACGCGCAAGAGTCGGATTTGGCATCAGAATGGATAGACGGATAGAAAACTTGAAATGTGTCGAAAATATTTGATGCACAAACAAACACTCCATGCTTATATAGATACGATTCGTCAACCCTCCAAATAATTTCCACGATATATACTGTCCATCAAGATGTTACCAATTTTACTAATATAACCAGATACCTCGTCATCAAAATATGGCAATTTTTTGGGATGACGAGATTAAGATCTATTCAGTTTTCATCTGATGACGAGGTAACTGTTTGGAACAGTAACTGTTTTTTGCTTTGAGGCTTGTCACAACAGAGCAGTTTTCAACGGAAAGGTAAACCATCAAGAAGTTTAGGGTTATTTTTCACATTTTCATTGTTATTTTTTGCAATGATGTGTGTTCCCTTCAAGAATTTAAACACGCTACACAACTTCAGAGAGGAAAACAAAAAGTGAAATATGTTTACTTGTAATACTTTTCGCTCGCTACATCATGAAAGAAAGATAGAGTATGACCGATAGCTATGCGTCAAGATCCAGGAACGTGAATTAATACTAATCAGAAGCAACGCTATCACGAATGAAAAGAGCTAAATTAATTTTCGTAAAGGAGGGCCGATCTAATTAATACAGTGGCAGTTTATCTTAGTCTATCCATTTCTGAGGTTAATGAAGCGAGCGCCACCTAATGTGAATCGGTTAAACTAATGAGAGTGATGAAAGAGAAAAGTATTTTTCTTTACACTTGTAACACCATTTCCTGTAATCAATTTAACAAATATGCTGCTTTTATAGGGCTAGACAATTCGATCTGGTGCTGAACTGTGAGATAATTGATTAATTCATATAGTTTTCCTTCACTAACATTGTATCATGTTTACTAAAACTATATTTAATTAGTTAATTTATAAGGTTCATTCAATAAATAACGAGCCGGAGCCTGTTACAGGAAATTGTTTTTTTTAATTTAGCAGTATTGTATGGCAAACTAATGTAGAAACCCTTTCGTACGCGTTACTGACGCAAGAGGGCGTGTGTGTCGCGGCTTGTGGTGAAAAGGTTAGGTAAACAAGATCCAGCGCCGTCCAAAACTCATTTCATGTCCGTACTTTAAAATGGAAGCATAAAAAAAAACCAGGCTTAGTGCGATTCCTTACAGCAGAAGGATATGGAGGAACGGAAATTCACAGGCGAGTGTCTATTGTTTACGGCGAACATTGCATGTCTCTTTCCAGAATGAAACTGTGGTGTATGTGTTTTCGCGAAGGCCGACTATCACTAGCAGATGACGAACGACCTGGATCTACAATGCGAGTTAGTGATGAAGTGGAGGAGTTGATTCGTCAAGACCCACGTTTAAGTGTTTCCAACATAGCAGAAAATGGTAACTTGAGTGCCGATGCAGTTAATTCCATCATCAAGAACACTCTGCAGTAGCGTAAAGTCTGCGCGAAACGGGTTCCCCTTCATTTGGAAGCAGCACAAGAAGCCTTTCGCATGGGCATGTCATTGGAATTTTTGCAACGTTTTGCAGATGAAGGTGCGAATTTCTTGTATAACATTGCTACGGGGGACGAGAGCTGGTACCACCATTATGAACCATAATCAAAACGCCAAAGTCTCCAATGGAAACACACAAGTTCACCATAGCCCAAAAAATGCAAGGCCGTTCGCAGCAGTGGGGACAAAGTCATGCTAAAAAAAATTTTTCGACCAACATGGAACACTAGTCATTGAGTTCCTGCCAAAAGGCTCCACAATTAACGTAACACGTTATCAAGACACTAGGCAATTCGCGAAAGACAATCAAATCAAAAAGGCCTGGCAAACTCTCTCGCGGTGTTATTCTTTTGCACTATCACGCCCGTCCCCATACACCAAATGCTGTCAAAGATCAGCTGGTGAAATTTAAGTGGGATGTCTTAAATCATCCCCCTTACAGTCCTCTCTCCCTGCAATTTTCATGCATTTGGAGAACTCGAAAAACATTTACGTTGAAGAAGATTTCAGTCGGACGATGAAATTCAGGAGGAGGTTCGAAATTGGTTCTTGCAGCAACCGAAGACTTTCTATGAGAGGGGAATAACCTAGTTTCGTAGTGGGATAAATGCTTGAACCACCAAGGTCAATATTTTTGAATAAAAGTAATTGATGTTGTCACAGGTGAGCATGGCTCGTTATTTATTTAATGTACCTTATATAATAATCAAACAGAAAACTTTCCCTTTTTCCTTCAAAACCCAGCTTGGAGGACTCAAAACTATTGTATCACCATTCAAACATTACACATTGGCAAGATTGTGCGAGTCTGTGTGTTGCCTGGGAACCATGGGATAAACTCCCTCATCGTTCCCACTCTGAACTCTGGGGAGCTGCCTTCTTGTAGGACTTTGGATAAACTGACCCGTCTTTACGTACAATCTTCGAGAAACTTAGAAACTCCAAGAATCCAATCCGAAATCATCACATATGAGATTCAACCACCAGGTCGTTTGATAACCAGGGGGGGCAGTTCTTTCGAAACGCATTGTGTGTGCGCGTGTGTAAAAATAGTGAGAGAAGGGCTTCGTATAAAGTTACCCGTTGTGTTGTTCCAGTGCGACGTTAAATAAGTACCTTCTAGCTCTTAAAATTACCCTTGTTGTTCAGAAATAAACTTATCCATAGAGTTCTGCTGTTGATTCAGAATGTACGTTTATAAGAAAAAGGATGCAATTCAACAAGTGAAACTTAACAATAGAGAGAGAGAGAGCAAACGATTTTGAAAATATTTAGACATATTTACTGAATTTGAAATTCACCAAATGTTTTATTAAAAGCATAGTTTATGGTTTAATACCCATGATGTGTTTGCGTTTACCGCTCTAAGCCTTTCGAGTTTCCGAGTAGGGAAGCATTGATTTTGCCTTACGCAACATATAATGACCAAATAGCTATATCTATTCGTTGAAATAATTCAAGGAAACATTATGTTTATTAAGAAAGTTTATTTAAACTGGTCATAATTCATACAAGGAGTACTGTACGTTGCAGAACATATATATACAGAGGCTGTTCACACATTTTTTAGATTATGTATATTTTATTCACAAAACTAAATTGCGTAAAATTCTTGTGTTTTAAATGTTCTATTTGATAGCCCTTATTCTGAACTATCTTTCGACACCGTAATTTCCTGGATAATAATGCCTTTTGAAGTGTCAGAAGAGGTATTCTATCCCATTCCTCCTGAACAGCTTTCCAGAGTCCTGTAAGGGTTGTGGGACGACGTTTGGATAATGCAGATTTTAGAAGTCCGAAAGCACAAAAATCCATAGGTGATACATCGGGAGATTTAGTAGGGATATCAGTGAAGGGTATGGCCTTGATACCGGTTTTTTGTTCCATTTCTTTTAGGAAATTTACAGTGGATTTTTATGTGTGACTCCTAGCTTTTTCTTGATGGCGTTCCACAGATGGATGGCACTGTGGGTAAAGAGATGGTATTTCATTCAGTAAAATTGGAGATGAAATATGTTACTGATAGTATTTGTAGTTAATCTTGACATTTTTTCCACTCTCTTTATTTTTAACTTGCCATTATATGCAAAACCAGCAATAATCATGAATCCCTTAGAAAAACTTTCTTTCGATTCTGTGAACCATGTACTTAAATTTTTTTTCTTCCCTTTTATGATAATAAATGGCTTTTTTTTTATGCAATCATTTAAATGCACCCATGATTCATCTATTGCGAAATTTTTCCATTTTTCTTTGGATAAGTGTTTTTCATATATAATTCGGCAGCGTGTCCTGCGTTCAGCGATATGCTTTAGAGAAAGACGATGCACATTGCGTTTTTTCGCTTTCTTAAGATTTAAATCAACGTTTATCATTTTGTTTACAGTGAACACCGAGCATTTTAATGATTTTGCAGCTGTCCTTTGACTAGGGGGATTTTTTTTTTAAGACTAAACAACGTACCTTTGCAATAGTCGATGTCCGTTTCTTCCTTGGATACTTGTTTGGAATTTTTGTCCCACTTGAGGCTCCAATTTGACGTTTTTTTCCTTTCTTGTTGACTATATTACCTATCGACGCTTTAGATATCACAAAACCATGACTCCCACATCGTTTTTGGATAACGGAATATGAATATTTCTCTTCGGAAAGAGCATAAATATACCCTTCGAACCACTGCTTCGTTCAAAACGCCATCTATATAAATAAGAATGGAGTGTTTGTTTGTACATTCAATATTTTCGACCCATTTCAAGTTTTCTATCCGTTTTGGACCCTTCTGATGCCGAATCCGCCTTTTTCTCGTTTGGTGTCTGTCTGTCCGTCTGTGTGTCTGTCTGTCTGTATGTTGTGCCCTATATACGTCCACGCGGTTTAAGATATTTTTATGGAAATTTGCATACAGTGAGTACTTATCTTCATTTAGTGAATGGAATTGGTTGCGAAAGTCTGTCTGTCCGTCTTTCTGTTCTATGCTCGATTTTGTGTTTGTGTGTTTGTGTAGACATCACATGAATTGTATTCCAGATATTTGATTGAATTTTATTTTATGTTATACTTTATCTATCAGTTTAATGAATGCAATATTAAACATTTCTTTATTGTTATATTTAGTTGAGTTTCATGCTAAAACACCTGAGTAAGTATACTTAAATCAACCATAATTTGGTAGTTTTGGAAAAATTGGAATGTCTATTGAATATTACGATTACTTCGATTGCTTTACCAGTACTGCTGAATAAGTAATTATTCATCAAAATTTTTTTTTTTTATGGAATTTCATCTCTGATACTTCATTTATTTCGAGTCTTATTTTTATTCTTTGCGCAATGAAAACGATTTCCGAATATTTGGGACAGACGATATTTTTCAATGAAACGAGATTGAACAAGATCGCGGGAGCAGTGATATTTTTTCAGGTTCTTTCGCTCTGAATTAATTTCTCATTTCTAAATTTTGTACACTTTTAGTTGTAAGTTGTGGCAACTGTGCGAGATCAAGAGATAAAATTGAATCACAAATTAATATCTTTCGAACAATTTTTTGCGACATCTTTTATTTTGTTTTATTTCGCTGTTTCCTGTTTTAAATATTTATTATTTTAATAAATGTGTTTTCCTTCTCATCACACGCAACAGCACCCCAAAGTATTAGGTTTAAAAATGTTAGGTAAGTCAGTATAAATTTTCAGTAAATGTTAAGTGTAGTTATGCCATTATTGAAAGAATAATGCCGTTATTTAAAGAATAATGCCGTTATTTAAAGAATAATGCCGTTATTTAAAGAATAATGCCGTTATTTAAAGAATAATAATGTTTAAAAATCCAAACTAGAACTTTTTCCAACATTAAAAAGTTCGTTGTAATAATGACAGGAGAAGATTGCAAAATTTCACAATGTCGCATACCGGAGGCAAGAGTGCCACATGTAAAAAAATATTGTTTTGTTGACTATGAGTGCGAGAGCACTCGCGGCCGTAAATCGTAATTTTAATTAATTGAGTTGAACATGTAAAGAACTTAAGAAAGGGAATTTCAAATCTTCCTATAAATCGTCTTTTATAGTAGTAACCTTAGTATCACCTTTCGTCACTTTGTAGCTTTGTCATACAGCAATTGTGCGATGTATGTGAAATGTATTACATGAATGGATATGCATGTGTAGGATTTGTGTCCAAAGTAAGTTGTAGAAATTATAAAGATGGCGAAAGGTGTTAAAATAAATTCTTATTCTACAAAAAACGTAAGTCATTATATGTTTTGATTATCTCTTCAATCTAGAGTAAACAATTCAAACCGAGTAAGGTCGGGTATTTTGCTAGTTTTGAATAAAAACAAACCTTTTAAGCCACAGACGATAATTTTGACATTAAAAAACATAGTACAACTGCAATTATTTCTTTTTGCAGCAAATGATTTTTTATTACACTTAACCAAAATCGTCTAAAAAGTGTGCGAACAGCCTCTGTATACTACCCTACAATAATGGGCCGGACGCCAGCGGATTTGCATAAAATACGATTACTTGTTTGGGGGTGTTTTTCGTGGTATGGCTTAGGACAGAGATGGGCAAACTACGGCCCCCCAGAAGGTTTTATCCGGCCCGCGGATAGAATTTCGAGATTTTCTTCAGTTCGTGCAATCTGAATACTCTGATGTACTGCATTACACGAAAGTAAGGTGGCTTAGTGCAGGATGTATTTTCAAGCTAGTTTGGCAGCTGAAAGACGACGTTGTGTCCTACTTCCATGAGAAACAGTGTTCTGCGGAGTGCGAAATGTTAGAAGATACAGAATGGCTTTCGGACTTTGCATTTTTCACAGATCTTCTTTGTCATATGAGCAACTTGAATGTCAAGATGCAAGGGGGAAATCAATTTATCGACGATATCTGGGCCCATCTCAAAGCTTTTAAACTAAAACTTAATCTGTTTGCTGGGCAGCTAGCTAAGAACGACCTGTCTCATTTCTCGAGGTTAAATTCAATACCCTCAGTAAATGAAGAGAAGCTTAAGAATTATGAAGATGGCTTGAAAAAACTGCATTTTGAGTTCGAACGCAGATTTCAAGATTTCAGTGCCATTCAAACAGAATTTGATATTTTTACCATGCCTTTCAACGAAAATTGTGAAGCAGTGAGGTCAGATTTGCAGCTTGAATTAATTGAGTTGCAATCTAACAATTATCTCAAGCAGTTGTTTCTAAATATGACAAAGTTAGAGTTTTACAAATCATTATCGAAAGTAAATTTCCCAAATTTAATATCTCACGCCCAGAAAATCAGTGCTATGTTTGCTTCATCTTATATATGTGAACAAGTGTTTTCAACTATGAACCTTAGAAAGAATTATTTCAGAAGTAGACTGACAGATGAGCATTTAGCCTCGTTCCTTAGAATCAGTACATCTCACTTCCAACCTCAATATAAGGAACTTTTTTAAATGAAATCGAAATTTCATTCATCTCATTAACATATTTAAATTGTAATACTTGAATATTGTTTTTAAAATTTTAGAAAACTTTATCTTGGCCCGCCAAATTTTTTTTTCGATTTTTGGCCCGCGACCGAAAAAGTTTGCCCATCCCTGGCTTAGGACCTTTGTATGTTGTTCCTGGTCAATTGAACGCCAGCGCTTACATGAACATTTGGTATAATCAGGTTCTTCCTACACTGGCAATTTTATGGAATGGACGAATGTTACTTCCAAGTTGACAACGCTCCGTGTCATGTTGCAGCCTCTGTCAAGCAGTGGTATCAAGATATGGATGTAAAACGTCTTCCCTGGTCTCGTCACAGTCCCGACCTAAACCCCATAGAAGAATTATTTGTTTAACCCGCTAGAGCGACGCTTACGGACCAGGAAACCTCGTTCGAGATCTACAGCTCAGCTGGCGAAATTCTTGCAGCAGGAATGGAGACAAATACCCATAGCTGTGTATCAAAACCTAGTTGAAAGTATGCCCAGAAGGGTTGTTAGTGTAATTGCAGCACGTGGCGGACACTTCCCATATTAAAGCATGTATTCTTTCCATCATACCATCACATCTTGCTGTCCGATCCATTATGGTAAGGTAATGTGTATGTGAACCCCTTAGAGGATTAATAGCATCGCTTTTATATTGAAAAATAAGTTCGTTATTTTGTATTGTATCACTTTTACATGTTTTTATTCATGAAATCCAGTCATTACATTACGCCGAACCAGATCGTTACAATAATTATTACAATTAATTAGTAAAAATTCCTTTCGGCCATTCCATTATTTTCATGGAATCCAACATCCACAGCTACATAATTATGAAACCACTTTGCCTGTAACATAATACCTCCAAGACGAACAGCCACTCTCAGCAATAAGGAATGACCTCATATCGAGGTCCACGCAAAAGCAGCCAAAGTGATCCACAGCGCAAGAGACCAAATTAATCCCCCAACTCCCTAATTCACCACCGTAACCAATAGACAAACATCCACCACAACGTGCGAGTGAGTTTCCCGGGACACACATTTAAGCGATGCGAATTGCGAGAAGCGCTACATAAATCATACCGCAATCCTCTGCTGCACGCTCGAACCTAATCCAATAGATCTCAAGGACCCGGGCCTTGGAATGTATCAAGAGATTGTTGTTGAGGTTGCAACATTGCTGTCACATTTTATGGAACATACACCCGACCTCCCCCTTTATGTTTCCCCGTCTACTTAATGTACAGCGAGCGGGCACGCAAACATTGTCGAAAACAGTTTCCCGTTTCCCGATATTTACTTCTCTCCGGCATTCGTGACATTTATGTGATTCCCGGAGTTCCCGTTGCCTCACCTTACCCTTGCCGGATGGACCGAGGGGGTGTTTATCGTGCGAGATCTTACTTCGATGGCACGATTTCGGAGTGGATTTCGAAGTCGTTAGAATTCTTTCACTTGCGGTAAATTTTCGGATTGCGTTAGTGTCATCTCCAGAAAAAGAAAGAGCTTCAGTTTTGAGATGAGCCATCTATTTGTGTGAAATAAATCATATGTTTGCTGTGTCCTTCAAGACTCGTTTTAATTGAACTTCGACTTCATCCACAGACGTTAGATGAGCAATGTAAATAAATATCCCATGAAAACTAAGTATCTGTATGTATGAACGAACTCAAGTAGGATGATAATCATGGATACTTAATAGATAATAAACCTTGTTAAGGATTGAACCATTATATTTCTTCGATGGCACGATTATGAAGTCGTTAGAAATCTTTCACTTGCAGTAAATTTTCAGTCTGCGTTAGTGTCATCTTCTGTAAAGGAAGGAACTTCAGTTTTGAGATGAGCCATCTAGTATTTGTGTGTAATAAATCACATGTTTGCTGTGTCCTTCAAAACAAGTTTTTGAACTTCGACTGTATTCATAGATGACAGATGAGCAATGGAAACTTAGATTCCACGAAAACAAAGTATCTACATGTATAACTATATGAAGGAACTTATGAAGAGTGATAATCTTAAATACTTAATAGCTATCCCCTGCTGAAACTATTTCTGCAAGAAAAGAACTGGACCATTATTACATCTTACTTCGATGGCGTGGTGGCGAAGTAGATTTCTAAATCGCTAGAATTCTTTGACTTGCGGTAAATTTTCGGTTTGCGTTATTATCATCTCCAGTAAAAAAACGAGCCTCAGTTTTGAGACGAGTAATATACGTGTGTAAAATAAATCACGTTGCAGCTCTTTCAAGACTAGTTTTAGTTGAACTTCGACTGCATTCACCTATGTTAGAACTTCAAAGGAGCTTAAGATTCTATGAAAACTAACGAAGTATTTGCATGTATTGATATACGAAGGAACTCTTAAGTAGAATGAATTTCTCTCCTATGTGTCAGAAAACATTTCATTGTGTGTACGTCTAAAACTGGATGTCACTTGTCTTGTGCTTGGAGCAGCCTGGCCATATACGGCCCTTGCACAATAAAACCGGATTACACAAAAAAAGAACAGTGTCACAAACAAGCTTTATAGAATCAAACCTATTTCAACGATATATTTGAAACACGCGAATGTTATTACAAATGTGTAAAGGGCAAAGAGCCTGGGACTAACCTGTCTGACATGACAAGATCGAATGAAACGAGTGAAGCGAGTAGTTTGAAGTTAGTTTTACGATTGAAGCTAGTTGTAACTCAAAAATACCAGTAGGTAGTAGAATTTATGTCGCACTGAAGCTGTTGGTATTAAAGTTCGGGATCAATTGTGAAGACAAAAAACAGAAGACAACACCTCGTAATTTTGAACCTCAGTCAGACGAAGAGGGAACACCTGATAAGGCACCACTCTCTCCAAACTGTCACATCAAGCCAACATGAGGACATTTGATACCCCAAAAGATTTAACGTGTAGAAGCCCACATGTAAACGACAGTCTTTGGTTGGATCGTGTCTTGAATTCGCAACAATCTATATGTATAATTCTCTTACGTGGCACGCAAAAAAGACGTTATTAGCTATCGCGTTTTGGCAACATTGTACGATTATTTGTTTTTCATGAAGCCTCGCGCTTGAATTGAATTTATAGCGTTATCGAATAAAATTTTATTGAAAAAAAATGAATTTTCATCGAGCTGTTGCAGTTAATAATAGAAATCAAAGAAGGCGGAGGATCTTTTCAGGGCCATTTAAAAAAGGTTCTTTTCAGGGCCAACAATTATAGTTCAACAAGACGCTTGCACTACAACTTTCGACAGCAAACTCAATGAAAATGCGTGGGTGGCTCGAGTGCAGGGGTAAATATACACTCAAACAACATGCTGGGTATTCAATTTCCAAAGCAACGCTCACATTTCGAGTCAAAATTTGCACAAAGTTTTCATTTGAATTCAGATTCTATCGGTACTGTATATATATTTTCTGAAAAATAGCAAAAAAATTTAGGTTTGAAAAATGTTTTTTTGGAATATCATATTTTGTAAACAATCCCTTCTGCTAGGACACGTGTCTTCATTGATGCGAGCGAAGCGAGCACAGGTTCGCGCAGCGAACCAAGGAGGACTGCGAAGAAATCCTACGGGGGTTGGCGAGCGTTTGCGAGCAGGGGGCGAGCCCCCTAATGTTGCAATATCCTACCAGTTTTAGATTCATAATTTATATTCATAACATAAAGTAATCAAAAAAAATAATGGAATATTTTCTAAAAAGTTCTCTCTATTTTGGCTAGTGAAATATTGAATGTTTACCTTTGATCCTTATGAAATTCGGTCGCGAACCTCTAGCGACCCGTAACTCCATTTGGGGAACCACATGTTGTATTCATTATCTAATGCTACTCGTAATGCATACCACATTTTTTTTTAACTCGTAAAGTAACGCAAAAATTGTAATGCAAAAGAGCGGTCATTATTAATTTGTGGAACATCCCTCGGAATATGCAAATGGCGAGGAAACACCTTTTTCTAGCGAGCTGAAAATGACATCAGTTAATGGAGTGAATACGAATTTAATGTACCGTGCCTACCGATATACACAGAGGAAAAATACGTAGTCTTGGAACTTTTTTAAGCGTCCGTCGTTACTCTATGAATTTTAATACGAGATAATTTTTTTAAGTTTTTGGAAAATTCGAAAGCCTGTAAAAAACTCATCCTGCGAGACTTAAAGTGGTCTTTCTTTCATTCATCTCTGCTCAGTCAAGCGAAAAAAGTCTTAGATTTCATTAAGAGAGGTAATTTTATAAATTGTTCCCATGAAGACTTTTTTTTTTCCTCCCCACCTATCGCCATTGCGCAGAAATGTCAAATTCTCATGACAAATTTGTTTTGATGTTTCTCGAGAAGTTTTTTCATAAATGCTTCCTAGGATGGAAATAGCTTTTTCATGAAAACTGATGAGAAGAACGATTACGTTATTATGCCATTTGCTGAAACAGCTTCGTATCGCGCGGAGACCTACATAATCCATTCTCATTAAAGTTCCATTTTTTATAAGAAAACAATATCGTTCTTTATAAGTTCCTTTTTCATACCCCAAAATGGCGTTTTTAGGATTTATAGATCAAATAGGTAAGTCGCTGGTAAGTGTATTGAGGCTAACGTCGTTTATTCTTCACTAGACTGATTACTTTATCAAAAATAGTTGTACGTACGTTCTGAGTTAAATACTATTCTGAAAAGCATTTTGTGCTTGAAAAGGATCGTTTGAGCTACTTAATTTCACAAGACTGCTTTCAAATAAACGTATCATTTGTTTCATGCTATGCAACATTAAAATGCCCTATTAAGATACAAAGAAGATCTTTTTAACACTCTTAGTGGTTTCAACGGGATATCTTTTCCATCAAGATCTGGCCAATTTCTCTAAAGACGAGACATCTTGTCCATCAAGATATGATCACCTTAACGCAGGAGATCTCAATCTATTTAATCAAAAGTAATCCCATAAAGTTATAGAACTAACGGAGTAAGTAGGCCTTGCTTTTTCACATACATATCTTACACTCCTTTTTCAAAATTCCTTTCATTGATGTAATATATTATGTATTGTGTAAAATTCGGGCATGTTACATTATACGTAAATAACAACATTCAATGCATTTTAAGAGAGGTACTCTCAGTTTATACACAGTTTTATGCATCCAATATAAAATACATACACATAAACGTAATTGGAATGCCGTAATGCATACAAATATTTTGAGGACCTTCACTGAGCCATCATTGTAAGCAATGGTCATTCACCAAAGTTTCCTTTCAGCTTTGGTGTCCTGAATTCTAATTTTTAATAAAAACATTTAATGTAATGTTTAAAATATATCGTAGCAAAGTGTGAAAAGACACCTGTAACGAGTGTCATGAATAAAATCTTATATTTTCTTTAATTTAGATTAAAATCCTTCAGTATCGAATTTATTAAATCTTTTTCCTCTCTCCCACTGAGCTTAACTTCTAGTTTGAATCTTAACTATAAAGATATCGTCCTTTTATAGCAGAGAGTGAAAAAAACAACTCAACTTCAGTCTACCAGAAGGTACTTCATGA
The DNA here is from genome assembly GCA_947359465.1 of Metellina segmentata. NCBI lineage: Eukaryota > Metazoa > Arthropoda > Arachnida > Araneae > Tetragnathidae > Metellina > Metellina segmentata. Next base: position 76,525,083 of record OX375879.1, read on the forward strand.
TTGGATTTTTTGCTCTGCCTCTTATTCTACTATATTGAAAGCTAATTATTGTAGTGGTTGGTAAGATCTTCACAACATCGTCAATGCTTGCGTCTGATCTTATACAACTTAATAAAGATTTTTAATTAATTGGAAATTCTGTTTCTTTTGATTTATGGAACCGACATACTTTAGGAAACTCTGCGCAGAAGATAATAATTATTCCCAAGAGTCTTCGGTTCCTTTAATGAAATTTAATCAATGCCATGAATAATTGTGTCTCCACTTCCCATCATTAATTGAAATATAAATCCTCCCAAATTAATCAGAGACCACAACAGTTCGATGTCGAAGTATGCAAACTCGATCAATTACGCTCACTCGTTAAGGATGAATCGACATTTCAAGATCCATTCCACAGCGTTACTAGTCTGTATCTTCCTCTTCCTTTACAGAATATTACTACGCACTTAAATCCATTCCATAGCTGTTACTAGTATGTATCTTCCTCTTACTTTCCAGAATAGTACTATGTACTTGAGTCCATTCCACGGCACAACTAGTAATTATCTTCCTCTTCCTTTTCAGAACATTACTATGTACTTGAATCCATTCCACGGCACTACTAGTATGTATCTTCTTCTTACTTTCCAGAATGGTACCATGTACTTGAATCCATTCCACGGAACTACTAGCAATTATCTTCATCTTCCTTTGCAGAATGCTACTATGTACTTTAATCCATTCCACGGCGCTACTAGTCTGTATCTTCTTCTTCCTTTGAAGAATGCTACTATGTACAGGAATCCATTCCACAGCGTTACTAGTCTGTATCTTCTGCTTCCTTTACAGAATATTACTATGCACTTAAATTCATTCCACAGCTGTTACTAGTATCTATCTTCTTACTTTCCAGAATGGTACTATGCACTTGAGTCCATTCCACGGCACAACTAGTAACTATCTTCCTCTTCCTTTGCAGAATATTACTATGTACTTGAATCCATTCCACGGCGCTACTAGTCTGTATCTTCTTCTTCCTTTGCAGATGGTTACTATGTACTTGAATCCATTCCACGGAACTACTAGCAATTATTTTCCTCTTCCTTTGCAGAATGCTACTATGTACTTGAATTCATTCTACAGCGTTACTAGTCTGTATCTTTCTTTTACCTTTCCAGAATATTACTATGTACTGGAATCCACTCTAACCCGGCAGTGTTGTGAGATGTAAGCATCCGCCAACACAATATAATAGGTCAATTATTCACATAACTTTTTACATCCATCCTGATGGGTGTTGAGACGAATTATCTCGTCACTAGCAAAACTGACTAGATCGTGTTCAACGAGGTAACTCGTCCTTAGAAAAACTGAGAATATCTTGATAAAGCCATCATAAAAATCGTCAAATCGTGATGACGAGGTATCTCGTCATTAGCAAAATTAGTCAGATCTTTATCGACGCGATGCCTCATCGAAACCATTTGGATGTTTAAAACTGAACTCTGATCACATAGAGCTATTAAAATGTTATAGAAGAATCTTTCTAAAAGCAAATATACAGTTATTAAAAAAACTGAAAAATAATTTTTTTATGATTTTGTATTAAGGCTTCGTAAAACACTCGCTTTGGCTACATTTTGGTGGTGCAATTGTTCTGGCATCCTCGAAGTATTTGCAGTTTTGAAATTCGTCGACCAGAATTTGATGTAATCATAACATAACTAATTGGAAAAAATGTATTAAAAATAATGTTAGAGGGATTTTCAGTGTCAACAAACCAGAAGCGAACCAAAGCAACACAGGTGTTCTTTCACGATACAGATCAAGGTTACCTAAAAATGTAGTTCATTGCCAATTTCGTGACGTTTCTATTCTAATTGACGTTTGCCAATAAACCGTCAGAAATAAATTCCGAATTCATTCTTCGGAATTATTATTGACGAATTGTTGAAATTATATTCGGAAAACAAAACAAGTGACGGTACGTTTGTACTAAGTACAGAAAAATACGTTTCGCCGCAAAAACATTAGCAAAACACCAAATGTCTCCAAATTCTTGAATAAATCATTTAAGAAAAATGGGATTTTGAGATAGAAATTGTGGAGTTTTTTCAGTTGATATGTGTTATATTAACGTCGCACTAGAGCAGCACAAAGGATTATTGGTGGCGGTCCGGGATCAATTCCTGAAGGAAATATCCGTAGACAACACGTAATTTTGATCCATGATCTGGTGATGATATCAACACATGAGCTAGCACCCCACTCTCTCCAAACGTACACACCACGCCAATCTGAAGACATTTGTAACCACAGCAGATTTAACGTACCCCAACCCTCACTTACACTCCCCTACAATAATCGACCGGACGCCCGTGGATTTGCATAAAATCCGACTACTTGTTTATGGGTGTTTTTCGTGGTATTGTCTGGGACATTTGCATGTTGTTCCTGGTAAATTGAATGTCGACACTTACATGAACATTTTGAACAATCAGGTTCTTCCTATGCTCTGGCAATTCTATGGAATGGACGAATGTTACTTCCAGGACGACAACGCTCCGTGTCATGTTGCAGCCTCAGTCAAGCAGTGGTATCAAGATACGGATGTAAAACGTCTTCCTTCGCCTGCTCATAGTCCCGACCTAAGACCCATAAAACATTTGTGGGACAAGTTACAGCGACGCTTATGGAGCAGGGAACCACGTCCGAAAACCACAGCTGAGCTGTCGACATTCTTGCAGCAGTGAAGGACACAAATACACATAGCTGTGTATCAAAACCTCGTTGGAAATATGCCCAGAAGGGTTACCAGTGTAATTGCATTAAAAGTTATATATTATATTCAGTTATTAAAGTTATCTATATAAATAAGAATGGAGTGTTTGTTTGTACATTCAATATTTTCGACGCATTTCAAGTTTTCTATCCGTTTTGGACCCTTCTGATGCCGAATCCGCCTTTTTCTCGTTTGGTGTCTGTCTGTCTGTCTGTATGTTGTGCCCTATACACGTCCACGCGGTTTAAGATATTTTCATGGAAATTTGCATACAGAGAGTACTTATCTTGATTTAGTGAGTGGAATTGGTTGCGAAAGTCTGTCTGTCCGTCTTTCTGTTCTATGCTCGATTTTCTGTTTGTGTGTTTGTGTAGGCATCGCATGGAATTGTATTCCAGATATTTGATTGTATTGTATTTTATTTTATACATTATCTATTAATTTAGTGAATGCAATATTAAACACTTCTTTATTGTTATATTTAGACGAGTTTCATGCTAAAACACCTGAGTAAGTATACTTAAATCAACCATAATTTGGTAGTTTTGGAAAAATTGGAATGTCTATTGAATATTACGATTACTTCGATTGCTTTACCAGTACTGCTGAAAAGGTAATTATTGTTCAAAAAATTATTTTTTTTTATGGAATTTCATTTCTGATACTTCATTTATTTCGAGTCTTATTTTTATTCTTTGCGCAATGAAAACGATTTCCGAATATTTGGGACAGACGATATTTTTCGACGAAACGAGAATGAACACGATCGCGCGAGCAGTGATATTTTTTCTGGTTCTTTCGCTCTGAATTAATTTCACATTTCTAAATTGTGTACACTTTTAGTTGTAAGTTGTGGCAACTGTGCGAGATCAAGAGATAAAATTGAATCACAAATTATTATCTTTGGAACAATTTTTACGACAACTTTTATTTTGTTTTACTTCGCTGTTTCCTGTTTTAAATATTTATTATTTTAATAAATGTGTTTTCCTTCTTATCTCACCCAACAGCACCACAAAGTATTAGACTTGAAAATGTTAGGTAAGTCAGTATAAATTTTCAGTAAATTTTAAGTGTAGTTATGCCGTTATTTAAAGAATAATGCCGTTATTTAAAGAATAATGCCGTTATTTAAAGAATAATGTCGTTATTGAAATAATAATAATGTTTAAAAATCCAAACTAGAACTTTTTCCAACATTAAAAAATTCGTTGTAGTAATGACAGGAGAAGATTGCAAAATTTCACAATGTCGCATACCGGAGGCAAGAGTGCCACGGGTAAAAAAATATTGTTTTGTTGAATATGTGTGCGAGAGCACTCGCCGTAAATCGTAATTTTAATTAATTGAGTTGCACATGAAAACAACTTAAGAAAGGGAATTCCAAATCTTCCTATAAATCGTCTTTTATAGTAGTAACCTTAGTATCACCTTTCGTCTTTTTGAGCTTTGTCATACAGCAATTGTGCGATGTATGTGAAATGTATTACATGAATGGATATGCATGTGTAGGATTTGTGTCCCAAGTATGTTGTAGAAAATATAAAGATGGCGAAAGGTGTTAAAATAATTTTTTACTCTACAAAAAACGTAGGTCATTATATATTTTGATTATCTCTTCAATCTAGAGTAAACGAATTCAAACCGAGTAAGGTCGGGTATTTTGCTAGTATATCAATATAAATAAGAATGGAGTGTTTGTTTGTACATTCAATATTTTCGACCCATTTCAAGTTTTCTATCCGTTTTGGACCCTTCTGATGCCGAATCCGCCTTTTTCTCGTTTGGTGTCTGTCTGTCTGTCTGTCCGTCTGTCTGTCTGTCTGTCTGTCTGTATGTTGTGCCCTATACACGTCCACGCGGTTTAAGATATTTTCATGAAAATTTGCATACAGTGAGTACGTATCTTCATTTAGTGAGTGGCATTGGTTTCGAAAGTCTGTCTGTCCGTCTTTCTGTTCTATGCTCGATTTTGTGTTTGTGTGTTTGTGTAGACATCATATGAATTGTAATCCAGATATTTGATTGCATTGTATTTTATTTTATACATTATCTATTAGTTTAGTGATTGCAATATTAAACATTTCTTTATTGTTATATTTAGTTGAGTTTCATGCTAAAACACCTGAGTAAGTATACTTAAATCAACCATAATTTGGTAGTTTTGGAAAAATTGGAATGTCTATTGAATATTACGATTACTTCGATTGCTTTACCAGTACTGCTGAAAAGGTAATTATTGTTCAAAAAATTATTTTTTTTTATGGAATTTCATTTCTGATACTTCATTTATTTCGAGTCTTATTTTTATTCTTTGCGCAATGAAAACGATTTCCGAATATTTGGGACAGACGATATTTTTCATTGAAACGAGAATGAACAAGATCGCGCGAGCAGTGATATTTTTTCTGGTTCTTTCTCTCTTAATTAATTTCACATTTCTAAATTTTGTACACTTTTAGTTGTAAGTTGTGGCAACTGTGCGAGATCAAGAGATAAAATTGAATCACAAATTAATATCTTTAGAACAATTTTTTGCGATATCTTTTATTTTGTTTTACTTCCCTGTTTCCTGTTTTAAATATTTATTATTTTAATAAATGTGTTTTCCTTCTCATCACACGCAACAGCACCACAAAGTATTCTACTTAAAAATGTTAGGTAAGTCAGTATAAATTTTCAGTAAATTTTAAGTGTAGTTATGCCATTATTGAAAGAATAATGCAGTTATTTAAAGAATAATGCCGTTATTTAAAGAATAATGCCGTTATTGAAAGAATAATAATGTTTATTAATCCAAACTGGAACTTTTTCCAACATTAAAAAATTCGTTGTAATAATGACAGGAGAAGATTGCAAAATTTCACAATGTCGCATACCGGAGGCAAGAGTGCCACAAGTAAAAAAATATTGTTTTGTTGACTATGAGTGCGAGAGCACTCGCCGTAAATCGTAATTTTAATTAATTGAGTTGAACATGAAAAGAACTTAAGAAAGGGAATTCCAAGTCTCCCTCAAAATCGTCTTTTATAGTAGTAACCTTAGTATCACCTTTCGTCATTTTGTAGCTTTGTCATACAGCAATTGTGCGATATATGTGAAATGTATTACATGAATGGATATGCATGTGTAGGATTTGTGTCCAAAGTAAGTTGTAGAAAATATAAAGATGGCGAAAGATGTTAAAATAAATTTTTATTCTACAAAAAACGTAAGTCATTATATATTTTGATTATCTCTTCAATCTAGAATAAACCAATTCAAACCGAGTAAGGTCGGGTATTTTGCTAGTATATAAATAAGAATGGAGTGTTTGTTTGTACATTCAATATTTTCGACCCATTTCAAGTTTTCTATCCGTTTTGGACCCTTCTGATGCCGAATCCGCCTTTTTCTCGTTTGGTGTCTGTCTGTCTGTCCGTATGTCTGTCTGTCTGTCTGTATGTTGTGCCCTATACACGTCCACGCGGTATAAGTTATTTTCATGGAAATTTGCATACAGTGAGTACTTATCTTCATTTAGAGACTGGAATTGGTTGCGAAAGTCTGTCTGTCCGTCTTTCTGTTCTATGCTCGATTTTGTGGTTGTGTGTTTGTGTAGGCATCACATGAATTGTATTCCAGATATTTGATTGCAGTGTATTTTATTTTATACATTATTTATTAGTGTAGTGAATACACTATTAAACATTTCTTTATTGTTATATTTAGATGAGTTTCATGCTAAAACACCTGAGTAAGTATACTTAAATCAACCATAATTTGGTAGTTTTGGAAAAATTGGAATGTCTATTGAATATTACGATTACTTCGATTGCTTTACCAGTACTGCTAAAAAAGTAATTATTGTTCAAAAAATTATATTTTTTATGGAATTTCAGCTCTGATACTTCATTTATTTCGAGTCTTATTTTTGTTCTTTGCGCAATGAAAACGATTTCGGAATATTTGAGACAGACGATATTTTTCAACGATACGAGAATGAACAAGATCGCGTGAGCAGTGATATGTCTGTTTCTTTCGCTCTGAATTAATTTCACTTTTCTAAATTTTGTGCACTTTTAGTTGTAAATTGTGGCAACTGTGCGAGATCAAGAGATAAAAACGAATCACAAATTAATATCGTTAGAACAATTTTTCTGACATCTTTTATTTTGTTCTATTTCACTGTTTTCTGTTTTAAATATTTATTATTTTAATAAATGTGTTTTTCTTCTCATCACACGCAACAGCACCACAAAGTATTAGACTTAAAAATGTTAGGTAAGTCAGTATAAATTTTCAGTAAATTTTAAGTGTAGTTATGCCATTATTGAAATAATAATGCCGTTATTTAAAGAATAATGCCGTTATTTAAAGAATAATGCCATTATTGAAAGAATAAAAATGTTTAAAAATCCAAACTAGAACTTTTTCCAGCATTAAAAAATTCGTTGTAATAATGACAGGAGAAGATTGCAAAATTTCACAATGTCGCATACCGGAGGCAAGAGTGCCACAAGTAAAAAAATATTGTTTTGTTGACTATGAGTGCGAGAGCACTCGCCATAAATCGTAATTTTAATTAATTGAGTTGCACATGAAAAGAACTTAAGAAAGGGAATTCCAAATCTTCCTATAAATCGTCTTTTATAGTAGTAACCTTAGTATCACCTTTCGTCTTTTTGTAGCTTTGTCATACAGCAATTGTGCGATGTATGTGAAATGTATTACATGAATGGATATGCATGTGTAGGATTTGTGTCCAAAGTAAGTTGTAGAAAATATAAAGATGGCGAAAGGTGTTAAAATAAATATTTATTCTACAAAAAACGTAAGTCATTATATATTTTGATTAGGAAGCAAATTTCTGATCATAAAAAGGACCATAAGGATTCAATTTAAAACTGTATGTGTGTTGGAGAAACGGGAATTTTTAACAAGACTTAGTAGATTTTAGAATAATATCACACTAAGTAATTTTGAAAAATTGAAATTTTATGTCTTATGAGAAAGAAAGTCAAGGTTGTTTACACTATTTATTGAAGCTGTTCTTACGCAACTTATATGCATGTGAATCGTTCGTTGAAAGTGTGTTTCTTTTTGTAAAAGGGCTGTAAAATCAACCTTCTGTTTATTAAAAAATTGTTATCGATTGGATTTGATTTGTCTACTCTGATGACATGTATTTCAAACAAAATCTCTGTTATTCCACATGTCACTGAATGGAATTTTCAGGAAAAGTGCATTTGCTTCATATTAAATTAGTAACGAATGCTGTAACAATTTAATTTACTATCTTCTCATATTGATGATGAAATTCGAAAATATCGCTTACTAGATGAAAGAATGGCACAATGAAAACATATTCATAGAAAAAGTAAGTGCAAGACAATCCACCGAAAATTCGTCATTTTTACTGAAATTGAATGCACGGGAATATTCGTAGTCACTCTAAAACTTAAAATCAACTTCAGCAGAAGTGTGACGAATATGAAATGGATAATATCGTTGGATACAGCATATATGCATATTTGTGTCCGAAGTAAATTGTAAAAGCGACGGAGAAGTTAAATTGGTATTAAATTTTTCCCCCGTAAACTTAAATGATGCTAACATTATTTTATGAAAAAGAATTGATGATGACTTTTCAATCAACATATTATTAATTCAACCCGAGCAAAGCCGGGTATTTCTGCTAGTATATATATATATATGGTTGGATTCTCCAGTTTCTAATGCTCTCTCTTCCAATCAGGTTCCCCCGACCTTTTCAGAAAATAATATGAGCTTACTCATGTACATAAAGTAAATAAATAGCAATCATAACAGAGGGCAAAACCGCAAAAGAATCCACAGCGCTCGCCAAATTCAACAATAACTGTGATCAACCAGTAAACCGTGGTGAGAAAGGAGCAAAAAAGTATCCTTTAGTATAAATACTAACCCAGGTTAAGGTTGATTTAGACTTCGTAACCTCTCAACTCGAGACTGCCTTTGGTCGCCAAGAAAAAACATCTCGACGTCATAATAAAACTGTATCATAAAAAGACCGTCATTATAAGACGGGCATTTCTGGTGCAGTCAAAATATCGAAGATGGAGAAAAAGAGCGGGGAAAAAGAAGGAACTAAGGAAAAATCGAGCAGTTCATTAACTTGGCTTTTCCTATCGATTAATCGGAATATTTTTTCTACCAACCCTCTCTTTCTTTTCTCGGGGGTTGACTTATTCTAATTAACGTTTTAATAGGTGCTCTAAGCTATGTCGGAAGTCGAAGGAATGCGTGCCTCCATGTTGCCTCTTTCGATAAGGAGGCGGTGACATTTCCTGCTAGCTCCGTAATCTTTTGTGAAGATGGCGATCGCAATTAGTTACATGTATTAAGAAATTAATAATAATAATAACGGGGAAAAAAAGAATTCGACGGAATTTGCGCCGCGGAAATTAATTATCATTGAAAATAAAAATTATTTGTTTCACAAAAATTAGTTTGCTGAGTGGTGTGTGTGGGGGGAATTAGATTCGTTTGGAGAGATCGGAGTTGCTGGCATCTCTCGAAACAAAATTAAACTTCAATAAGTTCGCTGATTCTGATTTTTAATTGGAAAATTATGTTATTGTTGGGTTGCTTATCACTGGAGAGTTTTCTTCCGTTAAAAAACAATAGGAGGAGTCATCGCTAGGAGATGAAGTAAATATTTGTTTGTTAGATTCTTTCATAATATTAAAAGGAGAAATTTCTCAGAGTATAAATATTTAATTTCTCAATGGGGGTTAATTTACGCTGGTTTCATATAAAAAATTAACGCACTTAAGATTCTGGCTATGTATAAAATCTTTAAGCACGAGTTTGGACTAGAGGTTAAGGAAATAGGGAAATAGACTAGTCCGGATTGATAAAATGTGTGGCTGCTCTTTTATTTGTCATTAAATACTGGCAATAATAAATTTTGTCTCTTCTGACCATTTCTGGAAATTTCATTGATTGTGTGTTTTAATTTAAAAATCAGGTGTTACTACAATGTCCATTGAAACTTAACGGGTGAATTAGGTCTTGTAGTGAAAGATACATCAAAACAAAACTAATTCGTTTCCTTCGAATTTGTGGACAGTATTATAATTCAGATTAAATATTGAAATAAATGTGAAATTGAAAATAAATCAGCTTGGTTTGTTTCACAAACTTGACTAATTTTATTTGAATTTTGAACCAATTCTTGTCATTTATGGTATACCAGATGATTTTCCTGTCGAACAAAAATGTAGGTGGCGATATTGTTTTTATCGTGGAATGTGTTTTGTGTTCTTTCCGAATGCGACGTTACTTGAATATGATTTCAGCACGTCACTAATAGAAATTCCAACTATATTCTGAACTACTATATAATAATAGTTAATTCATAAACGCCAAAACACACTCAGCACCAAAACGGCGAAAAACTATATTTTAAGGTAACTCCGAAATGCATCATGCTAAAGCATCTTAGTAACTGGTAATAAAATCCACTTTTTCCTTCTTCTGGTTTGTTTGCGCGCACAGAAAACCTCTCTTAACTACATTCTAGGCCTTTACTCATTAATTGTATTGAATAAATTGTATCTTTTTTCTTTAAAATTTCGTTCCAACTTTAATAGTTTGCATTCGTGTTTCAAACCAATTAACAAGTGAAATATAATTCAAACATAACGTGACTGATCTATCGTTCTGTTAAAGTTAATGCGAAAAACTATTCAGATTATCAAAATGTTTCCTTATGAGTAGATATCCATATTACAGAGAAATATATTTTTAACTGTTTAACAGTTTGAGTGACAATTGTGTAAACTGGAAATTAACGAAAACTCATTTCAAAATGTAAGAAATAACTTTGAGACATACCACTCAATAGAATTAATATATGTCTTAGAGATGTGTTTTTAACTTTTTTCACAACTTGCACGAAAAATTAATAAATTTAAAATGTACTTAACATAGCAAGCAGAAGTAATGTGAGATCTACCACCCAAGAGAATTAATCAATGTTTTAGAGGATTGCATCTTCAACTCATTTAGGAATCGTACGAGAATTCTGTAAGTTTAATATACACTTATTACAGAACAAGTAATTTCGAGATGTAAGCAGGAAAAGCGTGAGATCTACCACACAATGTAAGTAATCAATGTTTGAGAGAAGTACATTTTTAACAACATCGCACGAGCATTGTGTAAGTAGAAAATGTTAGTTCTCATTGAAAAGGTATTTTTGAGATGTAAGAGAAAAAAGCGTGAATAAAAAAAAGCGTGAGATCTACCACACAATGTAAGTAATCAATGTTTGAGAGAAGTACATTTTTAACAACATCGCATGAGCATTGTGTAAGTAGAAAATGTTAGTTCTCATTGAAAAGGTATTTTTGAGATGTAAGAGAAAAAAGCGTGAATCTATATCCCAATGGAATCAATCAATGTTTTAGAGAATTACATATTCAACTCATTTACGACTTGCATGAAAAATTGAATAAGTTTAAAATTTACTTATTTAAAAAAAAAACTAATTTCGAGATGTAAGGAAAAATTACGAGGTCTACCACTCAATGGAATTAATAAATATTTGAGATAAATACAATTTTAACTTCTTCACGACACGCAAGAGAATTTTATAAGTCGAAAATATACTTATCACAAAAGAAAACTAATTTCGGGGGAGATGCAAGCGTGAAAAGCGTGAGATCTACCACCCGATGGAATTAATCCTTTTCAAATAGGCCTGAAAAAAGTAAACGCGGAAAAAGTCAATTACCGTCTCTGGAAATGTTTGCTCGCCAAAGCTCCTTTATACGGATTCACTCCGGGATTAAGAGAAGAAAGTTCTTAAAGAAGTGTTTTAGCTCTGTTAGAGAGAGAGTTTTTGGAGGTATTTTTATCGGAGTTTTCCCTCCGCCAACGAAAGGTTGATGTAGTGTCTCTCCAGAGACGTTCTGTCACAGAATATCCATTGCCAACACAGTAATTGCTCGTTAAAAGCATTAAAGTGGATAAGTGGCTTGTTTTAAAACAAATGAAAACACCTAAGATGCTTTTCTGGATACTTATTTTCCAAGAGATATGGCGGATGGGTACGAGAGGTCTTGGAATGTGTGTTTCTGTTTGTGTTCTGAAGGTTACTTTAAATGTTTCCAGGCATAAAATACAACTAACAATTTCTTTCGAGATAAATCGCTGGATTGTTCTGAATGTGTGAAGCTGAGTGTTGTGAATGTTTTAAACTAAATTATATTATATTGCAATGGTAAAATACTGTAGTAGTTGACAGGCAACTAACATTCGTATTTCGCTTGTAATATCAATTATTTATTTAGGCTGGGTAGTAAATGTGGAAAATATATTTCTCGATACTGACATTTGAACTTTTGTCAAAACGTGTTTGGAATTAGCGATGTAAAAGTAATCGTAATAATTTCATTTCGATTATTTATACTATATTAATTTGTGTCTTTTATTTTCATTTCAAGTTCTCCGCGTTTAGAAATTTTATCAATGGAAATGAATTGGGGGTCAGTTTGGTCGTGTTGCCTTCTTTTTTAGGACCATTTTCTTATCCTCAGATTACGCTCATCTGAAGTTTGAGTAGGATCAAGAACGAAATTAGAAGAAAGTGGTGCGATACCTGGACTAACACTAGTTCAATTCGTCACTTATTTAAAGGACCTTAATCGTCTTGTATGCTTTAAGAAGGTCCAAATTGCTGCTTGTACAGTCATGGGTTGCATTGTTACTCAAATGCATCTGTTCAGGTTTCATCCTCTATACTGGTAAAGGTGCCATTTTTTGTCTGACAAAAGATAAGACAACATTGGAATATATTTTTGGTATACGGTATTTTTGGTATATATATGTAAAGTATATGTACCACAGAAGAGAACGTTTTTATAGAATTTTAAGCAAGATTGTGCATTTTTCTTTCTGATCATTGCGTTTAGATTGTATAGTATACACCGTGAAATCGAGGCTCAAAGATCTGGACTTACGTAAGCAATTTCAGTTGTGTTGCATTGTTTGAAATCACTTTTGTATTTTAATGAGTACTTCATCATAGACTTTGGCGATTTCACCTTTTTTGTCACAACTCTATAGAACTGCGTCCACAAATCTACCGTAAATCACACACCACACTAACACAAATCACTATCGTAGGATGTCGTATCGTCAAACAAAGAGGTAATATACCGAATAGGCTAGCCAAGTCAATTTTTCACAGAACAGTCACGTGACTACTAGTAGACAAGTCGGTCGCACTTTTTGAAGCTACTCTGAATAGCGATGCACAGTGTTCTTATACATCAGGTCTATGTACAAGGTTTATATACAAGTACAGATACAAGGCCTTATATACAAGTTTAATTGCTCTCTGAGTGCGCTTCTCTTTTTTGTGTTTTATTCAAGTTTCTTTGTGCTCTATTTATTTTTTTTGTTGACCAAATGTAGCCCTTGCGCAATAGAAACAAAACATAACCAACTTTTCGTTTACAAACCGTAATTCGAACCCAGGATCTATTGGAGGTAACTATGCAAATAGTTACGAATAGTGCTGTGATCCCCATAAGTAATGACTATTGTATACCACTGTACTCTTCGTATAATAGTAATTGCGTTGTAAATGGATTTGAATAAGTTATCGAATGTGAGCTACACAGCCATGAATAGAACTTTAGAAATTTAGAATAGCGACAGAACCATTCCACGAGTCTGTTGTTCAAAATATTTCCTATTTCTTATTTTCCTTTGCGTCAGTAAAACTTTTCGTGAATGTGTTCATTACTGAAATTGTCAGTCTAGTGTTGGTGCAGCTTGTGTAAATATGGTCCTTGCGCCATAAAAACCCAACCATTTCCTGTTTAACGTCATAGTACTATTCAAGAGAGACGGAATTCTTGATCTTCATACCCTGGGTACATTCCTCTCTTTCTCTCTCTTCATAAAGAAGAGGCCGAGAATAAAATTGAATTTCCTAATTACACACCATTTGTAACTCACTCGGGTTGTAGCTTGGAAATTATTTCCCCTTCTTCGGAGCTTCACTAAAAGATTCGCGCCCCCTCCGTGCTGCGAAAGTCTAAAACATCATTAAGGCAGGGAAAGGGGAAGATCTGCTCTCTCGGAGAGAAGAAATAGAGGACTGTACTACGCAACCTTCTCGATTTTAAAGGAAGTCGGATGAAACAAAAACGGAATAATAAAAAGAATACGGCCCTGGATACTGAGAGAACTTAAGTGGTATGAAACTGGGCACCCGGCTACGTTTCGCTTGCTTTTGTATTTTGAGAAGAGGAATGGAAAGTCCGGTCGTAATCAAAGCTTTTAGTTGATCTTTGAATAAATACAAACCACAAAATGTGATATTTTAAGTCCCCAAGCGGGTTTGACGATATATCTAGTCTATCAAGATCTGACCAATTTTTATGATGACGCGATATCACGTACATTAATATCTGGTCAGTTTTGCTAATGACTAAATATCTCGTCGAGGCAACCACGAGGGTTAAAATTATCTACAAATGTGGTGAGTTGACCCATCGGTTTATTTGTTGGGGTTCTGGTTTGTGGATCAAAAAGATTCTAAGTTCGAATCTTATCCTCGAATCCTATCCTATCATCGGATATAAGCGGGTTGTGTCTGGAATGTAGGATATGAATGTGAGATGTAGGGTAGCCATCTCCCTATGTGCACCAATGGGACGCGAAGTGGTTTAGTAATCCTCCCTTGAAGTGTCAAGATGGAAATGTTCATTTCATTGAACGGGCATTAGGGGAAAACCATCATGGTGAAGTCTCCTGTCAATCTATATATATAATTCTCTTACGTGGCACGCAAAAAAGACGTTATTTGTAATCGCGTTTTGGCAACACTGTACGATTGTTTGTTTATCGCAAAGTCTCGCGCATCGATTGAATTTATAGCGTTATCGGATATAATTTTATTGAAAAAAAAAGGAAATTTTAATGAGCTGTTGCAGTTAGTTTATAATATAAATCAAAGAAAGCGAAGGATCTTTTCAGGGCCATTTAAAAAACGGTCCTTTTCAGGGCCAACAATTATAGTTCAACAAGACGCTTGCATTACAACTTTCGGCAACAAACTCAATGAAAAAGTGTGGGTCGTTTGAGTGCTGGGAAAATGTACACACAAACAACATGCTGGGTATTCAATTTCCAAAGCAACGCTCACATTTCGAGTCAAAATTTGCACAAAGTTTTCATTTGAATTCTGATTTTAGAGATACTGTATATATTTTTTCTGTAATACAGCAAATTTAGATTTGAAAAACATTTTTTGGGTAACATATTTTGTAAACAATCCCTTCTGCTAGGACACATGTCTTCATTGAGGCGAGCGAAGCGAGCATAGGTTCGCTCAGCGAACCAATCCTCCGGGGGTTGGTGAGCGTTAGCGAGCAGGGGGCAGGCCCCCTAGTTTCTTTTAATCTTTCAGCGGTTGTTTGTTTAGGGGAGGGGTTTTTACTCTCGTGAAACTTCCAATTAGGATAAACTTGCCAGTGTGGTCAGTACAATGCACAAACATGGGGCCATACATAAAGACAGTACCGTAGTATTGTAGATCAGAGTTACGAGCGTCGAGAAACGTGAAAAAGAATTTTGGGTGGTTATGTTGCAGTCTGTTTGAAACTCGGATTATTTCAACCAATGCTCATGTGTCTTAGAAGGAACCCCAATGCACTATCCCTTGAAGTGTCTCTTCGCAAGATCTGTTCCTCACTTCCAACATCCACTCCAGGACGGCTAAACCTGGCGCTAAAACATCGGAAGTGCAAAGAGAATATCTACAAAATTATCGACACGCTGGGTGCCCGGGACTTTATAGCACCAGCATAAACACAGTAACCATATATTCATCAGAAGATGAAAGCCCAGTGGTGAGGCTGCATGTTTAAGAAAGTTATCAACTCCCCAAGAATGCCGCTAAACCAGTAAGGATAGACAAAGGGCTCTCCCTTGGCGAAATGTGAGTATAAACAGTAGTTAATGGATAGAAATCAAGAAGCAGTTTCATACATTTATTACTAGTTAAATATTGAGTATTTTCATATTTGTGTTTCATGAAGGTATGTCTTCTACCCTGTTACTGGTGCACGGCTTACAGATGTGTGCAAGACAAATACACAGGAAAACATATAACATTCAGAATCGTACTATTTTTATAGTCTGTCTTTGACGAGTTAGCATTTGAGTCTCTTGATTTTAAACGAGTTTATTCGTTAACCCACTGTATGATTTAAAAGTAATTCGATTCTTCCCTGTGTGTATTTCTCTTCTGTGTTATTAAGTCTTTCCTTGTTGTATTACTTGATGATGTTTGGTGCATCATGATCAAATATGGACCAATCCAACGATGAAAAAGGTAATTTTAATAACAATTAGAAATTCAGCCTGCCAATCATCCTGTCGAAATCTGTCCTGTAGTGGCCATCTCCTGGTACAAAAACAAGCTCGAAATTGCACCAAGTTCTGGGCAAGATACAATTAATTTGTTATACTTGTCTCGACGATTTTTTTCGTCATTAGTAAGTTTTACCGGCTCTAAATATCTCCTTATTAGCGAAATCGATCAAATCTTGAAGGACGAGATATCTCGTCGAAACCAATTGAAGGGTTAAATAAAAAGGCAGTTTAAAAATAAGGAATTGTGTCTTTAGCATGGATTCTGACTGAATTTATTGTTCCGTGATGGAGACCATACCAGTGAATTAGCGGAATAAGCAATCCTAAATGGCAATCGTCTAACACGTATTGCATGTTACTGTTCCTTCGCATGGCAAGCTTACTTTCTGTCTAGAAGTGTATTTTCATAAGTTAATTTTTCTTTTCACCATATCAACAATGTAAAGCGTTTTTCTGATCAGACCATGCTAAAGTGAAGCTATCCTGTTTGTATTTACAGACACTTATTTTTTGTATGTTTACGCTCTCTATAAGAACTCTATTATGAGTTAGATTGTAGTAATACCGCACAATCTGCTTTATTTCGTATCTTTGGAGCAACATGTAGGGATATCACCTGAAATCTATGACCATTCTCTCGACCATTCATCAGAACAGCAGTTTCACGGAGTCGGTGCCAACACATCATCCTGTTGAAACAATTTGGGTAGAGTAATTAAACTATTTCTCGGTTGAGAACTTCGAATAAGAGTTGAAACGAGAATCTTACAGTAATTAAATGAAAGAGGGAAACAAGCCTTATATACAATAATTACTTCGCGGTTATGGAAATTGGGTAAAATATCTTTTGAGAGATAAAATTCGTTTACTAAGTTATATATATCTTTTATTTGATTCATAGTCATTGAGCAACACAATTAGTAATCATATCATTTCAAAACTACAAATTTAATACATGTGTTGCACATTTCTGAAATGTATATTAATTCGTTTTAATTATTGTGTTCATCGATGTTCGAGAATCATTTAAAACATTTAACTAAATACCAGCTTTTTGCTTGGAATATTTTACAAAGATTAGTTTTAAAGCTTGTCGATTTGATAGAAAACATTTGAATTTACTTGAACAAAAATATTTGTTAGTTTGAAAAAATGACATTTGTTAGTTTGAAAAAATGATATTAGTTAATTTGAAAAAAAGACATTTGTTAGTTTGAAAAAATGATATTAGTTAATTTGAAAAAATGATATTGGTTTATTAAAGTTGATTCAGCATTTTAAACTGATCAAATTTTCAACAAAGTCCACATCACATCATATTTACTTTGAACTTACTTACTTGACTTACACATGAAAAGCACTTGAAAATCGATAGTAAAGTAACATTAGGTCAAAATGCATAGTGATAAGAAAATGAAAAAAGGAAAACTACCTACTATGATATATACTCAGTAGGAGTGCTTCTGAAAAGGTATCTGACCTTCACACAGAGACAAAATAATTTAGAGGACTTCACCAGTCTAAGATTATCCTTTCTCCCACTAAGATCTAGAAAACTTAAAAATTTATACCACGAAAATTTTGACTTGGTGTGTTTTACTTCTAGGTCTGCGTTAATACGTACTGCGATTTACTTTTAAACAAATGTAAGGTATAACATTTACACTTGTTTAAAAGTAATTATACAATCCACTTTAAAGTATCCCATGTTACTTTTAATTCACCCCATACAATTTGTAGCGAGCGTAGCTACCACTCCAAAACTTACTTACAAATGGGTAGTATAAATACTACTCTCTCTAAACCCGACTCTACCATGAAGTACTTTTTGGTAGACACGAAGTTACGCTGGTTCATTCACGCTTGCTTTACAATTTATCTATTTACAGTTACTTAATGTAATGCAAATTAATAAATGTATGTATATTTTTATGGTACATATTTTATTCCAAATACAAGTTCTGTTCTCTAAAACGCATAGGTACAACAGTTCCAGTTGTAGTGAAATATCTTTGAGAGAATGGTTTTTACGTTTATTTTATTGAACATGTCACTAAATTATGTTTGGACTGTAATATTCAATTAATATCAACCGAATTAAATAGAAAAATAATTCAATTTTAAAATGTATCACTGCATGCGGATGATTTTTTTTTGCAAAAAAAAAATGCATTGTTTCGGGTGTCTACATCTGCAACAGATTGTATTTAATGAAACGAAAAACGTTCGCCTTTTTCATCATCCTTTCTAAATATTCACATTCATTGTATCTCATATGGAGCACTGCCAACAGCTGAAGTGGAGCCTCGGAAACATAAAGCGACCATCTTTGTTTATAGCATTTCCAGAGACATGCAAAACACATTAAGAAAGAATACGCTGCAATAAAACTGTCATTAAAGGCACTGCTTTCCTTGAATTAAAACAAAGTCTGCGAGCCACAGATGAGATGGAGGGATTCTAAAAGGAGATTAATGTGTGACTCAGGCATTATAGAGGAACAAAAGAACAAAATAGTTTGTTAATATAACGACGAAATGCTCAACAAATAAATTATTCTGAAAGATAAAATGTTGTGGTGTGTTTCTTGTTCTTGAAAATGCACTGAAAATTGAAAAAGTACAGCAAATACGAGACTACTGTTTCAATTTCTAATTTCCGTTTTGCTATTCACATTTCTGAAACTCAAATGCACTGGAATGGTCGCGAAAATTTAAATTCATTGACGTTACGGTTGATAAATTACGATTCGACTGCTTGTATTGTGATAAAAGAAACTTTTGTCCTAATAACAATTTTACAACTGACCAGTCCATCATGAAAAGAATTCATAGGCATCATGGTTAAAGGATTAAATGTCAATTGTATTCTGTATTGTGCTGGAAGAAGGTCAAATTAACATTTCATAGTCATTAAACAATTCATAGACATCATGGTTAAAGGATTAAATGTCAATTGTATTATGTATTGTGCTAGAAGAAGTTTAGTTTTGACCTAATATTCATAAACGTTTCACAACTGACAACCCCATCATGAAAACAACGCATAGACATCACTGTTGAAGTATCAAGATTTAATTGTTTCATAGATTACGGTGGAAGAAGGTTAGTTTAGAACTAACACTGATCAAAATTTCACATTTTACCATACCCATTGCGAAAACAATTTATCAGAGACATGGTTAAAAAATCGATTCAACTGCTGTATAGTAATAGAAGACAGTTTTGACTTAACATTGATCAAAATTTTACAATTAACCATTCCTATCATGAATAACATTTTAGAGGATAGAATTTAAGCATGTAAGAAGTGATCTCTACAGTATAAAGTAAGCTTTAATGTTAATGAATTCATGAATATGTAGAGGGGAAGGGGCTATACGTGCAAAAGCTCTTCCCTTTAAACTTGAGATCAAATGTGCCCTTTTCAACAAAATGGCGATCATAAAATTCGAGGAAAATATTTATATAATAACAAAATATCTCGTAATATTTATGTGTTTCATATTCAGTGTTCTTGAAAGCACTTCATAGAATTCCTATTTTGCAATCTTATTTAAAGAAGTTAGTTCCTAGTAAAATGAAACCGCAATTTTCAGCAATAAACACTGCACCAAATGTCCTGAACCCCCCCCCCCCACCCTCCCATTCAGCTTTGAATAAACTACCTTTCAGTTACATAATTTTTCCGGTAAACGTAGCTGCGTGTATTTATTTGAAAACTTAACTCAACATTTCCATCAAATGTTTCGAGAATCTTTCCCTTTTAAAGATAAATTCATACACGAATCTGATAGTGTTGTTTGGAATAAAAATA
This sequence comes from Metellina segmentata, assembly GCA_947359465.1. Taxonomy (NCBI): domain Eukaryota; kingdom Metazoa; phylum Arthropoda; class Arachnida; order Araneae; family Tetragnathidae; genus Metellina; species Metellina segmentata. The sequence continues at coordinate 76,545,082 of OX375879.1, forward strand.
TAGAATATTGACCACATCAAAATTCAATATATTTTCCGTACTCAGTGAACTGATTGTTTTTTAAATAAATGTACAATATAAATGTCTAATAATAAATGTATAATAAAAAATGTATAATAATAAATGTATAATAATAAATGTAAAATAAAAAATGTATAATAATAAATATATAAAAAAAATGTATAATAATAAATGTATAATAATAAATGTATAATAATAAATGTATAATAATAAATGTATAATAATAAATGTATAACAATAAATGTAGAATAATAAATGTAGAATAATAAATGTAGAATAAAAAAATGTAGAATAATAAATGTAGAATAATAAATGTATAATAATAAATGTAGAATATAAATGTATAAAAAAAATGTAGAATAATAAATGTATAATAATAAATGTACAATAATAAATGCAGAATAAAAAATGTATAATAATAAATGTAAAATAAAAAATGTATAATAATAAATGTATAACAATAAATGTATAATAATAAATTATAATAATAAATGTAAAATAATAAATGAATAATAATATATGTATAACAATAAATGTATCATAATAAATGTAGAATAATAAATGTAGAATAATAAATGTAGAATAATAAATGTATAATAAAAAAATGTATAATAATAAATTTATAATAATAAATGTATAACAATAAATGTAAAATAAAAAATGTATAATAATAAATGTATAATAATAAATGTATAATAATAAATGTATAACAATAAATGTAGAATAATAAATGTAGAATAATAAATGTATAATAATAAATGTAGAATAAAAAAATGTTGAATAATAAATGTATAATAATAAATGTATAAAAAAATGTATAATAATAAATGTATAATAATAAATGTAGAATAAAAAATGTATAATAATAAATGTATAATAATAAATGTATAACAATAAATGTAGAATATTAAATGTAGAATAATAAAAGTAGAATAAAAAAATGTATAATAATAAATGTATAATAATAAATGTATAATAATAAATGTAAAATAAAAAATGTATAATAATAAATGTATAAAAAAAAGCATAATAATAAATTTATAATAATAAATGTATAATAATAAATGTAAAATAAAAAATGTATAATAATAAATGTATAATAATAAATGTATAATAATAATTGTATAATAATAAATATATAATAATAAATGTATAATAATAAATGTATAAAAAAAATGTATAATAATAAATGTATAATAATAAATGTAGAATAAAAAATGTATAATAATAAATGTAGAATAATAAATGTAAAATAAAAAATGTATAATAATAAATGTATAATAATAAATGTATAACAATAAATGTAGAATAATAAATGTAGAATAATAAATGTAGAATAATAAATGTATAATAAAAAAATGTATAATAATAAATGTATAATAATAAATGTATAATAATAAATGTATAATAATAAATGTAAAATAAAAAATGTATAATAATAAATGTATAAAAAAAAAGTATAATAAAAAATGTAGAATAATAAATGTAGAATAATAAATGTATAATAAAAAAATGTATAATAATAAATGTAAAATAAAAAATGTATAATAATAAATGTATAAAAAAAAGTATAATAAAAAATGTATAATAATAAATGTATAATAATAAATGTAGAATAATAAATGTTGAATAATAAATGTATAATAATAAATGTAGAATAAAAAAATGTAGAATAATAAATGTATAATAATAAATGTATAATAATAAATGTATAATAATAAATGTATAATAATAAATGTATAAAAAAAATGTATAATAATAAATGTATAATAATAAATGTATAATAATAATTGTATAATAATAAATGTTTAATAATAAGTGTATAACAATAAATGTATAATAAAAAATGTAGAATAATAAATGTAGAATAATAAATCTATAATAATAAATGTAGAATAATGAATGTAGAATAATAAATGTATAATAATAAATGTATAATAATAAATGTATAATAATAAATGTATAATAAAAAATGTAGAATAATAAATGCATAAAAAATGTATAATAATAAATGTATAATAAATGTATAACAATAAATGTATAATAATAAATGTATAATAATAAATGTATAATAAAAAATGTATAATAATAAATGTATAATAATAAATATATAACAATAAATGTATAATAATAAATGTAGAATAATAAATGTATAATAAAAAAATGTATAATAATAAATGTATAAAAAAAATGTATAATAATAAATGTATAATAATAAATGTATAATAATAAATGTAAAATAAAAAATGTATAATAATAAATGTATAATAATTAATGTATAATAATAAATGTATAATAATAAATGTATAACAATAAATGTAGAATAATAAATGTAGAATAATAAATGTAGAATAAAAAAATGTAGAATAATAAATGTAGAATAATAAATGTATAATAATAAATGTATAATATAAATGTATAAAAAAAATGTAGAATAATAAATGTATAATAATAAATGTACAATAATAAATGCAGAATAAAAAATGTATAATAATAAATGTAAAATAAAAAATGTATAATAATAAATGTATAACAATAAATGTATAATAATAAATTATAATAATAAATGTAAAATAATAAATGTATAATAATATATGTATAACAATAAATGTATAATAATAAATGTAGAATAATAAATGTAGAATAATAAATGTAGAATAATAAATGTATAATAAAAAAATGTATAATAATAAATTTATAATAATAAATGTATAACAATAAATGTAAAATAAAAAATGTATAATAATAAATGTATAATAATAAATGTATAATAATAAATGTATAACAATAAATGTAGAATAATAAATGTAGAATAATAAATGTATAATAATAAATGTAGAATAAAAAAATGTTGAATAATAAATGTAGAATAATAAATGTATAATAATAAATGTATAAAAAAATGAATAATAATAAATGTATAATAATAAATCTAGAATAAAAAATGTATAATAATAAATGTATAATAATAAATGTATAATAATAAATGTATAACAATAAATGTAGAATAATAAATGTAGAATAATAAATGTAGAATAATAAAAGTAGAATAAAAAAATGTATAATAATAAATGTATAATAATAAATGTATAAAAAAAAGTATAATAATAAATTTATAATAATAAATGTATAATAATAAATGTAAAATAAAAAATGTATAATAATAAATGTATAATAATAAATGTATAATAATAATTGTATAATAATAAATGTATAATAATAAATGTATAATAATAAATGTATAAAAAAATGTATAATAATAAATGTATAATAATAAATGTAGAATAAAAAATGTATAATAATAAATGTAGAATAATAAATGTAAAATAAAAAATGTATAATAATAAATGTATAATAATAAATGTATAACAATAAATGTAGAATAATAAATGTAGAATAATAAATGTAGAATAATAAATGTATAATAAAAAAATGTATAATAATAAATGTATAATAATAAATGTATAATAATAAATGTAAAATAAAAAATGTATAATAATAAATGTATAAAAAAAAAGTATAATAAAAAATGTATAATAATAAATGTATAATAATAAATGTAGAATAATAAATGTTGAATAATAAATGTATAATAATAAATGTAGAATAAAAAAATGTAGAATAATAAATGTATAATAATAAATGTATAATAATAATTGTATAATAATAAATGTATAATAATAAATGTAGAATAATAAATGTAGAATAATAAATGTATAATAATAAATGTAGAATAATAAATGTATAATAATAAATGTAGAATAATAAATGTAGAATAATAAATGTATAATAATAAATGTATAATAATAAATGTATAATAATAAATGTATAATAATAAATGTATAATAAAAAATGTATAATAATAAATGTATAAAAAATGTATAATAATAAATGTATAATAAATGTATAATAATAAATGTATAATAATAAATGTATAATAAAAAATGTATAATAATAAATGTATAATAATAAATGTATAACAATAAATGTATAATAATAAATGTAGAATAATAAATGTAGAATAATAAATGTAGAATAATAAATGTAGAATAATAAATGCATAATAATAAATGTAGAATAATAAATGTAGAATAATAAATGTATAATAATAAATGTATAATAATAAATGTATAATAATAAATGTATAAAAAAAATGTATAATAATAAATGTATAATAATAAATGTATAATAATAATTGTATAATAATAAATGTATAATAATAAGTGTATAACAATAAATGTATAATAATAAATGTAGAATAATAAATGTAGAATAATAAATGTATAATAATAAATGTAGAATAATAAATGTAGAATAATAAATGTATAATAATAAATGTATAATAATAAATGTATAATAATAAATGTATAATAATAAATGTATAATAAAAAATGTATAATAATAAATGTATAAAAAATGTATAATAATAAATGTATAATAAATGTATAATAATAAATGTAGAATAATAAATGTATAATAATAAATGTAAAATAAAAAATGTATAATAATAAATGTATAAAAAAAAAGTATAATAAAAAATGTATAATAATAAATGTATAATAATAAATGTATAATAATAAATGTAAAATAAAAAATGTATAATAATAAATGTATAATAATAAATGTATAATAATAAATGTATAATAATAAATGTATAATAATAAATGTATAATAATAAGTGTATAACAATAAATGTATAATAATAAATGTAGAATAATAAATGTAGAATAATAAATGTAGAATAATAAATGTAGAATAATAAATGTAGAATAATAAATGTATAATAATAAATGTAGAATAATAAATGTCGAACAATAAATGTATAATAATAAATGTATAATAAAAAATGTATAATAATAAATGTATATTAATAAATGTATAATAATAAATGTATAATAATAAATGTGTAATAAAAAATGTATAATAATAAATGTATAATAAAAAATGTATAATAATAAATGTATAATAATAAATGTATAATAATAAATGTATAATAATAAATGTATAATAAAAAATGTATAATAATAAATGTATAATAAAAAAATGTAGAATAATAAATGTAGAATAATAAATGTATAATAATAAATGTAAAATAAAAAATGTATTATAATAAATGTATAACAATAAATGTAGAATAATAAATGTAGAATAATAATGTAACTAATACATAATTGTAGAATAGATAATAAATGTATAGTAGAATAATAAATGTATAATAATAAATGTAAAATAAAAAATGTATTATAATAAATGTATAATAATAAATGTATAATAATAAATGTATAATAATAAATGTATAATAATAAATGTAGAATAATAAATGTATAATAATAAATGTATAATAAAAAATGTATAATAATAAATGTATCATAATTAAAGTATAATAATAAATGTAGAGTCAAAATAATTTAACCTTTTGACTTGAAGTCTCAAACAAAGCACACCAGTTTGGTTCAAACACGAGTATATAAGATCCCTACATGCAACGAGTTTCTTCACCCCTAAACTTCCGTCATCAAGGCGCAACAGGACCTGTGGTGTGTAGCATAAGGCTTGACCAGAAGACTTACCACAAAAGAATTTAAGAAAAGCCCCATTGCGCATGAAGATCACGTACGGGTTTAATGGAGACTACAGAGCAGCCTTGCCTAAAAAGCCCACGCCATTCGCTAAGCATTCATACTTGGTAGGGTCCTTTAATTCATTCACTGTGGTCACGTGAAATGTGCCTTTAAGTGCTGTGAGTAATGGATAACAGTTGGCGTTAAAACTTTTTGAATTCTGAGTGGTTTACAATCAAAGGAAAGGTTCGTGAAAGGGAATTCAAATGGCTGTGTTTCACAAGTTAACCTCAAAACGTCCTGTTCTAATTTCATATCTGATCCGAGGATTGCTACTAAAAATGTTGAAATGAAAAACTGGCCATCTCTCTTGAGAGGAAATAAATAACAAATTTTACATTATATAAATCAATTTTATAATTATGGAGTTCATTTTTATCTATCCCTCAGAGGATCATGAAAGCATTATTCAACCACGTAACCTGTAGCTTTCTCTGCATGACTTCTAACATGGTTTAGACTCCTTGACAAATAGAATTCTTTCTTGTATTTTTGATGTATGTTGATGAGTAAATTCAAAACTGGGCCTGCAGTTTTAAAGTTTATATGCCTTTACATATATTTAAGAGTGTTTATTTAGTGTTTGTTGCTTCTGAAGAATAGTTATGTATAAGTAAACTGACTTGCCTAACTATATGATGCGTGTGATATGACCTGTTATTTTCGTTATCAAATGGATGAGTATGCCATATTTCCCTGACATTTGAAATAGATGAGGCAAATATTGTTAGGTTACAATGACGCAATGATGTTTGCCTGATTTTCGATAGAAAGTGTATTAGAGTATTTCCGTTGCCATTATATTGCTCAAAAATACTTGTTTGGACAACATTTTTGAATTTCCTGAATGATTCAGTTTCTTACTTTGTCAAATGGATTTGACCATGTCAACCGTTTGTTGTCAGAGGTATTTCGAGTTATCTAGGGATACGCTTGCTCCGAAGAACCGTTAAAGCAAGATGTTTATCCTTCGAGTTGTGGAAAAATCGGTGTCTAGGTAGCATAATGCATTTATGCTGTATTAGAATCAATACGCAGACAAAACGATAAAAATGGAACTTTTGTCAAGAGTTCATTAGGACCAAGTGGCAAAACAATTCAGTACTACCCTTTTTTCTTGTCTCAGATATGGGTTTTAGTGGCTGGTGATATGAGTGCAATCAAACTCATCTGACTTTTTTGTTCGCTATCAATGTGTCACACATAGGAGAGTTATAACTCGAAGCAAAATCATTGTTAAATTAAAACCTATTCTTCATGAAATGAACACAAAATTGTGACAGAACCCACGAGATGCCTAACATGTGACTCTAGGTTAGTTGGGTTGCTGGGTTTGTATTGCGTAAGGTCTATTTTTAACCAAGCTGAGTCAAACACAAGACAAACAACGTCGTTTAACTCTAGGAGTTGACACAGAGAGTGACTGGCGTGGCATCGTACAAGACAAAAAAAATTCCATCAGATACAAATAGGGACACGAAAATATTCCATCAGTTACAAATAGGCACACAGCGGCATCTCTTGAACATACACAACCCACGAAATTATACACTATCCATCGACGCTAAGCATCGTGTTTCAATTTTTAACTAGGTCTATTTCTAAGAATAGACCTATATATATATATATATATATATATATATATATATATATATATATATATATATATATATATATATATATATATATATATATATATATATATATATATATATATACATATGTGTGTGTGTTCTCACTTTACACTGTCAAAAGTATATTGCTGTTATGACGATTATTCTGCTGGTTTACTTGATAAACTATGAATTACATCAACTTGTCATACAAAATGTTATGACAAGTTTAGTCGTGACCATGTCAAATTAGTTCCTTATAGTAAAGGGTGATGCAATTAACGATCTAGAATATCAGAGATATACTCAATGTGACAGATCTGGGGATTTCGTTGGCCTATGAAGAGTGTTAACACTCCTGGGGACAAGCAAGCCTTGTGTAGACTGGCATTATTGTGCTAGTAAATAGACCCTTGTACAGGTAACATGAATGGCAAAAAAGATTTTGCAGGATCTGCTTGATCTATCGCTGTGCTCTCAAACTATTTCGTATAGTTACTAGATGGGTGATGTCATCCTTCACCATTACAGAACTTACAGAATTGTGTGGTGCCAGGTGTGAAATATATGCACTAAGAATTATTTTTGGTATTTTTGTGTGTATGACCACTTTTTCTATTAAAAATAAATGTAAACCTCTTAAATAAATAAGTTATATTTTAATTAGATGAAATAACCTATTAATAAATAGGTTAGATTTTAGTAGATGGAATAACCAAGTAATGTATCTAAGTAGGTTGAATATTTATTAGATGGAATAACCTATTAAAGAAATAATTGTACACATGAACGAGATACATATAAAGAGTAAAATGTGTGAAGAATGTCTTGAAACAGAATTCATCCGTAAGCAGAGTTACATTTGTAATTAATTTTTTTCGACCACCATTTTTCTTTTATATCAATTAGTATAAATGCAGTGCTATTTAATATCTTGTTGATTTCTTTGGCACGGGAGATTTGGATGATAAGCAGTACTCGTTTTAAGTAGGGTTTTAATAACCTTAAACGCTTTAATTGCCTGAGTATTCAAGCATTTATCTCCCCGGCGATGCGCCATTTTTCTTCCTTGTGCTCATCAGGGACACAACTGAATTTATTAAGCTCATTTTCTGAGACAATGTTTTTAAACGGCGTTAATTTTGAAACGATGCCTAATTAAGCCTCCGGTGAAGTTAGCGTCTTTTTTAAAAGAATACACTGTACAAGCAATTAAAAATTTAACACGTGTTCTAAAAGGAAACAAACTGTAGACTTGTAGCGTATTTGTATCGCGTAATGATGGGATGAAAATATTAAGCATGCCTTATTTTATTGTGCAAAATCAGAACGGATAGAGTTTTGTAACGCCATGAGATATCGAATGCCCAAATTTAAAAATGTATGAACTTAACCGAAAAAAAAATAACCCGCAACATGCATACAATCCACAATCGCAATATTTTATAAAAATGAGAATCCAGAATGTTATATGAGATGGCTTTTCTGTAAAGCTAAATGTAGATGACGCTAGTGTTTTATGGAAAAACGTGCTCTCTGTACATATTCAGTGTTGCGTAACCATAAGTAAAATCCTTGTATTTCGGTTTGGATTAATTGCACTGAAATTCCTTCTCAGAGAAGGCAACCAATGCAATTTCTTTTTAAGTATTTAAAAAATCTCTGAAGTACAATAATGAATTTTCAACTTTTGTGATTCAATTTTGGCTATCAAATAACAAAAATTATTACTAATAATCAACATAATTTTGATTTAAATATAACTAATCTGTCGCATTTCAGTACGTGACATTTACATGTAGCGATTTCACTCCTTGTTTAAAGGGGACCTACGTGGCTCAATCGGTTTGTCCACTGCGTTAGTAGCATGTGAGTTGTAGCATTTCTCTCTCCTGTGTCAGTAAAACTTTCATTGTATGTATATGTTCATCACTTGATCACATCTCTCTTGTGTTTGGCACAGCTTGGCCAAATACAGCCCTTATACCACAAAAAACAAGTAATCAAATTTTTTTAAGCTACGTTCATTGCTGTGGTGAAAATATTCCTGCCAATGCAAATCCACACTTCCAAATCTCAAGTTACTTGTTGAGACGTAAGTCCTCCAAGTGGGTTCGAAAAGATATAACGTCCATCAAGATCATATCAACTGTGCTAATAACGAAATATCTCTTGCATCAAGAGCGGGTCAGTTTTGTTAATGACGTGGTTGTTCGTCAAGGTAACTACAAGAAGGGTTAAGTAAAAAAGAATCTACTTACAAATACAAATATTGACGACCAGCTACAGGCTGAAGCCCAACTAGGCTGGTCCTATGTTTATGAATTCCCCAATTCCCACTGACTCTCCAATTGTATCTTAAATTCGTACACTTCCTTTGAATTAACTATATTTTCTGGCAACGCGTTCCAACTGTCTATTACCCTATTAAAGTAGTAGTTTTTCCTTAAATCACGATTAAAATGTGTCTTATTCAATTTATACCCATGGCCCCTTGTTATGTTACCGAACAAGGCTGGTCCTTTGTTAATGAATTCCCCAATTCCCACTGACTATTCAATTATATCTTAAATTCGTACACTCCCTTTGAATTAACTATATTTTCTGGCAACGCGTGCCAACTGTCTATTACCCTTTTAAAGTAGTAGTTTTTCCTTAAATCCCGAGGAAAATGTGTCGTATTCAATTTATACCTATGGCCCTTGTTATGTTACCGAACAATACTGGTCCTTTGTTAATGAATTCCCCAATTCCCACTGACTATTCAATTATATCTTAAATTCGTACACTCCCTTTGAATTAACTATATTTTCTGGCAACGCGTGCCAACTGTCTATTACCCTTTTAAAGTAGTAGTTTTTCCTTAAATCCCGAGGAAAATGTGTCGTATTCAATTTATACCTATGGCCCTTGTTCTGTTACCCAACAAGGCTGGTCCTTTGTTTATGAATTCCCCAATTCCCACTGACTCTCCAATTGTATCTTAAATTCGTACACTCCCTTTGAATTAACTATATTTTCTGGCAACGCGTTCCAACTGTCTATTACCCTATTAAAGTAGTAGTTTTTCCTTAAATCACGATTAAAATGTGTCTTATTCAATTTATACCCATGGCCCCTTGTTATGTTACCGAACAAGGCTGGTCCTTTGTTAATGAATTCCCCAATTCCCACTGACTATTCAATTATATCTTAAATTCGTACACTCCCTTTGAATTAACTATATTTTCTGGCAACGCGTGCCAACTGTCTATTACCCTTTTAAAGTAGTAGTTTTTCCTTAAATCCCGAGGAAAATGTGTCGTATTCAATTTATACCTATGGCCCTTGTTCTGTTACCCAACAAGGCTGGTCCTTTGTTTATGAATTCCCCAATTCCCTCTGACTCTCCAATTGTATCTTAAATTCGTACACTCCCTTTGAATTAACTATATTTTCTGGCAACGCGTTCCAACTGTCTATTACCCTATTAAAGTAGTAGTTTTTCCTTAAATCACGATTAAAATGTGTCTTATTCAATTTATACCCATGGCCCCTTGTTCTGTTATCCCTATTGAAATTTAAGCCCTCTGTGTTCCCTTGTTTTACCAACTTGAAAAGCTGAATCAAATCCCCCCTCCTTCTTATTCTTTCCAGTGTATACATGTTTAGCTTACTGAAACGCTCATTAGAGTCTAGATTTAGTTCTAAGATAGGTCTTAGTAGATATGCATGCCAAATATTTTAATGAAGACTTTTCTGCGTCGTGCTAGGTATGAATAACAGTAAAAATTCACAGCAATAAAGACAACAAAAGTACATTCTAACGGTATGTTCTATGTATCTGACAAATAAAATTTGAATTTTTCAGATATCGCATTGATGAAACTTCGAAGTTTACACGGAAAGGCATTTCCTTAGAGCAAAGATAAAAGTAACTGGAGACCAAAGTGTACCAAACGAATTGTTACCCGATCCGTCTCATATTCTGCTCTTTGAAGCTGCAGTTAATTTAATGAGCTTAACGATGCCCTATTAAGCGCATGTTTCGAAAAATGACTAACAAGTAACGAACTATAAATCAAACTTTTGACTTGCTTAATTCTCCCCAAAATATATCATCGACCGGCTCGTCGGAGTTTTTTCCGGAAGTGATAATACGAAGAAAATATGCTAAAATTGGGTGAATAATTAAGTAATACTGCCTGAACAGTTAAGCGGAAGCGTTAAGCGCCTTTATCCCCTGCTTAATCCTGACGCGAGAAAATTAGACCGCCGCCATTTTCGGCATTCTTCATTGCCGAGACGGGCAGATCGTGAAGAAAAATAAACCTCGAAGGGGGAGAAAATATGCGAGAAATGACATTCATATCTTACGGAAGCAACTACGAGAGAGAGAGAAAAAAGACAGCAAAGGAATAATAAAACTTTTCTGGTGAAGTCTAATTTTGTATGATGAATGGTGGTGTCTGGAAAGCAGCGGAAACGGTTCATTAGGCGTTGGAAGTTTTCCTTCTTCCCGTTTGGAAACACGAAATTTTTCTACTTCGGGAATGTCTGTCGTGACATTTTTCATATCAAACAAAGGAATGAATTAAAAAGCACATGATGTGCAAATCCGCGACTGGAAATGAGAATGGGATTTGGTTTGATGGGTAAGATTACCATGGCTTAGATTCTCAACTAAGAGTTCTTGTGGATCCTTGTTGATTCCAAATCCTTGACCTTTGTAGTAAGTGACCTTCTCGTAGTTTGTGACTTTAATCCAGATACTGAAGCTATAATAAATTGACCGTGGTGATTTTATATTTGTATAATTACCACTTGGCTTACTTGTACAGTACTGTAGACTTGCAGTCTGTCCTGGTAAGTAGTGATTTCAACCTGTAATTCGTATCTTCCCAATGATTCTAGATTCGTATCTTGTTATCCATAGAGCCCTGGAGATTTTTAGATTTTAATCAATTCACATATTCCAATGATTCTACATTCGTAACTTGTCCATGGATATTACTTGAGTACACCTGTAGTTTGTATCAACTTAGCAATACTAGACTAGTAACCTGATGTTAATGAACTTCGGGTGATAAATAAATTTCACTCGAAGTTCATGAGCTTCTGATGAATAGTGAAGATATAAAGATATAAGGCACATATATAAAGATATAAGGAAAAAGATATAAGAAGATTTGAAGATATAATTGATCATTTAGTTTCGAATGAATAAGTACACTCGAATACAAAACATGCAATGGAAACGTGCAGTATGGTATGCATCTCGCAGCTGTATACTGTACTCAGTAAATAGAACTACAAAATATCATTGAGGATACAAGATAGTATTTGGGGTGCTGTGTACTCTCAAATATCGAAAAAAAAACTCTTAGATGTTGATGCTACCACGTCTATTCCAATTGGCTTGGCAAAAGTTTTGATGTTTTTTAAGGATCCCGTCTCCAGCCAGGGATCCATTCAAAGAAAATTGACGTTATTCCTCATATCATTAATTTAGTATTTGAATAAATCTCAACATAACAGATAATTTGTCATCAAAACGAAAAATCTGAGAAGCTGCAGAAAATTGATTTTTTAAAATAATAAATTACATGTAATAAATTTTATAAAATGTCGATTCTCGACTGAATGTTGACTAAAATGCAACTGATTTGAGAAGTGATTAAACCACCAGAGTTTTATATATAATTTAAAAAATTTTCCGATGATTCCTGAAAGGTTTCGAGAAGCTTCTAATTGTTTCTGCAAACGCGGAGACAGTGAATCCACCCTCTGTCTGGCTCCATGTTGTCTGGTTCTGTGTTGTCTGATGTTGCCTTTTGACGTAAATTTGTTTTGTCGACTGGCGGACGATAAATTGGACAGTGAGTCCAGCCTCTATCTGGTTCCGTTATGTCTTGTTCTGTGTTGTCTGGTGTTGCCTTTTGACGTAAATTTGTTTTGTCGCCTAGCGGACGAGAAACTGACACAATGAACTCCGACTACCTTTTTATATAGTGAATATTTCACCTGATCGATAATATAAGATTTGTACTCGATTTTTCTCTTAGACACCAAGAGCGCAAAAGGTCATAATCAAATATTTTTGTCCCATTTTCTTCATAAAAGATATTTTTAATTTTAAACTTTAAAATATATTTAGTAAAAATATTTTAAATTTTAAACATGTCCTACCTTTTTACGGAGCATTGAGAATTGTTTTGCGCAGCGCTAAGTGTTCCGCGGAGCACAGTTTGAGAAACGCTTAACTATAGCATAAGAATTCGAAATTCATTCTTTAATTTTTATAGTTGAAGTGCTGAAATCATATTCGAAAAACAAACCAACTGACGGAATAAAGAAGAAACGCATGTTGCTGTAGAAATACTGTGGTCAACTATACTTATCTCGAGAGAAAATGTCTTTAATACAGAAAACCTGAAGTACAGGATATCATTTAGCCCAAATCGCCGTTGAAATAATAACAGTTTTAAAGCACAAAAGAGGATCAAATTTATTATCTCCAAATCGAACGCTTCTGACGCATCAGAATTCTATCGATCGCAGAAATGCTAATGTTAATAGTCCATAATATCGTCAGAAGGGCTGCGTATGTATGTTCAATTCTCCTGCTATTAGAGTTATCTCATTCATTGTAGGCATCACCCAAAAAAATCCATTCTCGATCGCTTCCTTTTCAAGGAATGTTCCCTGCGAACGCTTTGAGGCAAAGAAATAAAACAATCAATAAGATTTCTCGTTCCATTTCCATTTAGATTGAAAGGGGAAATCGTTTATGTGGAATAAAAAAGGACTAGGAAATTCACTGACAGCTTTTGATCTCGAGGAACAAAACAAAGAGCTGCCGCAATCCGTGGACTGAAGGCGGAATTTCTGTTTTCCGTGGTCCAAGCGTGCCTGTGATTGATAAGTAATTATGCGAACAATTAAGATATAAGTGGTTTGAATTTATATGAAGGGGAAATATTAGAGTGTTTATTTTAAAGCACGTCTCATTTTATGTATTAGAAAAAATTCCAGAAACAGAACATTCAATTTGATTAAAACATCTCCATGAAACTGAAGCAGGTTCGAACAGTTCATAAATACACTTCTGAAGTGTATAAAATTTGCCGTTCTTAAGACACTTCACTTGGCTTGTTTTTCGAAACTGATTTTAGCACGTCGGCAATAGAAATATCAAGGACCCAATTCCGAATCTAGATATGATAGTCGATTGATCATAGCCTATTTCCTAAAGAGCCGAACGGCTCACAGAGAGTGGTAAATTTCATTTTAAGGTAAATTTGATGTGTAACATGAGAGAACATTTCGGTATTGAGGAGCGGAATTAAATTATTCGTGTATTTATTAACACTGACAGTTTGTCTGATATTTTGTCTCCGCACACCATACACATCGCATCATTCCTGAATTTTAATAAATTACGTGTTTCAAGGGTATAAATGTACACTTTCTTTGAGATTGATTTGAGCATTTTTTACCAAGATAAATATAGGTGGCGACGATGCATCTATATTCCCAAACATATTTCCTGTTCGTATTCTGAATGTGATGTCAATTGGCTGGTTTTTCGGATACAATTTGAACACTTCGTCTATAAAAGTTCCAAAAACTAAATACCTAATTCATACAGTATTTGGACTGCATGTTTTTCAGAAAAGTGCTTCATTATTCTATTTAGTAAGGCCCTCCTTTTGCTTGTATTACATCTGCAACACGTCGAGGCATGCTTTCCACAAGTTCTCTGTAAGTCTGGGCAGGAATATCTTGCCATGCCTCTTACAAGGCTGTGAGAGGAGATTGTTGTGAAGATGGGCGTGCGTGGCGTTGTCGAACTCTTCGCTCCAGTATGTACCACCAGTGCTCGATCGGATTGAGATCGGGGCTCTGAACATGCAGGACAAGGAAATTCACCTCATTTTCAGGAAACCATTCCAGCACACGTTTTGCAGTACTAAATGGAGCTCGATCTTGTTGGAAGAAACAGCCATCTTCGCCGTAGTATTGACATAGTGTAAGGCCTAATTATCCAGAACGTCGAGGTAAACGTCAACGATCATTGTACCAGGTACATAAAGCAATGGGTCGATTCCTAACCTGGAAAACAATACCACACGGTGAAGATCTTCTTAATTCGTAGTCAGTGTTGGGTTCTTTCGTAGTGTAATTATTCGTAGCGTACACTTCTTAATGACACATACTATATTTAGATGAATTACACCTTTATTTAACGACGACACACACACACAGAAAATCTATGTACAACTGGATGGACAAAGTGATAGGAACAAGTATTTACACATTCTACGTTTCTGGCCGAATAGACGACACTCCGCATTCTTTTTTGTCGACCATCGTTCCTCGTTTCTCTTATGCGTCTCAGGGAAGCGTTGCGCGCCAGTTCGGCTTAAAGTGCGCATGCGCGGATCATGACACACTAAGATGGATCTTTCGAATTTCTGCAGTGGCCAAATACATTTGTCCATACAGTGTAGTTAATTGGTCAAAACCAATTAGATTAAGACCCAAAAGTTGTCAAAACAGCGATAAGCTATATTTAAGGTAGCCCCGATATGAATCACATGAGTAATTGGTCATTTTTAATCAACAT
This sequence comes from Metellina segmentata, assembly GCA_947359465.1. NCBI lineage: Eukaryota > Metazoa > Arthropoda > Arachnida > Araneae > Tetragnathidae > Metellina > Metellina segmentata. The sequence goes on from OX375879.1 coordinate 76,560,945, forward strand.
CGTACTAGAGCAACACAACGGGCTATTGACGACGATGAATCACATGAGAGCATACAATAGAATAAAATATTTGCACACCGTCTAGCTTGTGTTGTTTACTCTGGAAATCCCTCTTATACATCTGCCGCAAACTTGTCAAAACCCTATCAGCACCAGTTGGATGCAGCTGCTCATTCATCGTTAATTCGTAAACAACTTCCAGCAGATTCCATTCCAACTGTACCATTCTTTCCTCGCATTTCCCGACTTATTCACCCGACGAGAATCCACAAACCGCATTCTATCAAAGTTACGCCAGCCCGGACTCGCTGCACCAGTTGAATAGATCCACCGGAGCGACCACCTTTTCTATCTAACTTCAGCCTCGCACAATCGTCGCGTCTCGGTAATTATTACAATACTGGTAGCCCCCGCCATCCGTTAATAATTCCGTATTAACACTGTCCTCCGCATCGGGCCCTGGCCGAAGATTAACGATGTCCTGTGATTAATGCATCGTCACAGCCAGGATCAACTTCATAGTTCATAAAGGAGGATGCTCGTTGGATGCTGGTTTTGCTGAGGGACAAACTTTTAAAGTGGTCGACTTCCAGAAACAACCGGTTTTTAAGTCTTTTAGAAGGTGGAGGAAAAGTGATCGTCCTAATTGGTTATAGCTTCACAGTATTTGATGACGAGAGGAGGAAGCTTTTAGCACATTTAACCCTTTGAGGATGGCTAAATGTGCGAGTGTACTGTTGCTCTTATCTCACAGCACACTTAATGACTAAGCAGCAAGTGTCTGAAAATGCCATTTAGTAATCCATGTTTAACATCTTAAATAATCTGTGTTTAACATCTTAAAAAATCTATGATTAACATCTTAAATAATCTATGATTAACATCTTAAACAATCCATGTTTAACATCTTAAATAATCCCTGTTTAACATCTTAAATAATCCATGTTTAACATCTTAAATAATCCCTGTTTAACATCTTAAATAATCCCTGTTTAACATCTTAAATAATCCCTGTTTATCATCTTAAATAATCCATGTTTAACATCTTACATATACCATGTTTAACATCTTAAATATACTATGTTTAACAACTTAAATAATCCATGGTTAATGTCTAAAATAATTCCTGTTTAACATATTGAATAATCCATGTTTAATGTTTTAAATAATCCATGTTTAACATCTTAAATAATCCATGTTTGACATCTTAAATAATCCATGCTTAACATCTTAAATAATCCATGTTTTATTTTCAATCATTTGAAAAATAAATTCTTTTGGTCCATATTCAATCTGATGAACGTTAAATCTATCGTGACCTCAAATGTCCTCACGCTCAGGTGTTGTTCTCGTCGTCTGACCATAATTCAAAATTACGAGGCATTATCCTTGTATCTTTGCTCCAATGCGACTTAAAAATTAACTACCTACATACATACTATAGAATGTAATCTTTTGGAACAATATTTTGTTCTATTCTTGAAATAATATTCTTTGAAGCGATCCTATTGACCCATTCTGTAAAATTGAATTCATTGGAAAGAGAGAGATATTCGTTGGTCCTTTCCTTTATTTTAAAATCCTTTTGAAAGATTATAATGGTCACGAAGATCAAAATTGGCTAGAAGTCATGCACTGAAGCATGCAGGTTCCACGGTGGAATTATGTGTGCGAACCCCTCAAAAGTTTCAATGCTTAGTTAAACGCTAAATAGCTTTTGCAAGGTGATTATTTTAGAGAACTCTGTCAAAGATTTAAATGTCTGTATATTTATCCTTTGATATACCAAGAATAATAATACGTATATTCTCTAGTCAAACTTTGCATTCTTGACCCATTCTTTATATCCTACTAGCTGAATAACCCGGTGTTGATCGGGTTGAAATGGTTACATGTTAATTGAAAAGTGAATTAGAATAATCATTTTTCTTACATAGAAAAATATTATCATTTAAATTCTAAGGAAAATACTTTTAAATTTTTTCATAGCTTCTATAATTTACTACGGCGTCCAAAATAAGAACTATTTTATCCTTTTCAGTTTCCTGTAGAACGTGTTTCCTTGTTCATATCCATTTATTGCAGGAAAACAAACTTTAGATTTTAAAATTGGGTCTTCAAGAGGCAGATTTAGGACTACATGTGTGCCAATTTTCATGGTCGCAAGTCCTATGGATTGGTCTGAAGACAGGAAAGTAATAGCTTATGTATTCCTCAGTGTTCTAAAGTATAAGTGTACTAAATTTGGCGTAATATGGTCAAACGGTGTAGATTTGAAAAAAATATACACACACATCCTCTTTTATATGTATAAATTTTTGTAGTCTTTTTCTCCATCTGTAATATTTTCAATGAGGTTTATATCAACGCCACTGAAAAATGCCTCTCTTCGATACAAATATTCAAGATGCTCGGTGTATGCTGAAAGCCGGGTTCATTGTGTTGAATAAGAACTTTTAATGTCTTCCAGAAGCAACTCGTTTTGAAGTCATCCTTTAATGTTGTGCTGCTACAAGGTGGAGAGACTGATTATAATGACTGTTGAAAGCTTTTCTCATTGTTTGATGAAGTCGAGGAAAAGTTTAGCCTTTTTAAGTGCTTAGCTTACTAAAACATGCTAATAACTCGCACGCTAAACAACTGAAGCTAGGTGTTTATTTTAGAAATCTATAGACGAATAATTTAAGTGTCCTAACACTTTGAGCGTCACGAGATTTTCGGTTATTGAAGTACTGCTTCCCCCCCCCCACATCTCTAATAAATAACCACATATATTGGTTTGGAGAACCCCAGAAAACATTAAAATTGGTCAAAATGGTTAAAACTGATTAGAAGCCAAGAAGAGATTATAGGTTGCTGAACGTAAGTATACGCGTGTTTCTCAGAGATTTAATCTCTGAATATTTGTTCCTTGCTTGATATACGTAGGATAATAAGATGGGTATTCATTCCTCTATTCAAACTTAGTATTCATATTTGATTTTCTATTTCTGTAGTCTATCCATCTGTAATATTACTAGAAAGGTTAAGGCAACAACACTGAAAAATTCCTCCCTTCAATATGTATTCAAGATTACATTTTTTCAGATGATTTAAAAAAATTCAATGCTACAAGGAGTGTGTCGGACCATAGGTGCAATGTGATCTACACAGTATCATCAAAAGTATTTGGTTACGGTGTTTTTGTGTAACCTTGTTATCATAATTTGTAGTTAGGCCCTTTTACATTTTGGTCGTTTAACAACAAAAACTATTTTTGTTTGGATTTTACAGGTGTTAATAGATAAATTTATGTTAAGAGATAAGCACTATGAGTAGTGGCTAAATTTCCCTCTTCTAAACGTATGAAGCATCTTTTGAAATAGGAGTGTAATATATTGTTTATATCACGTAATTCGCACGTGCAAATGGTGCTGAAATTTTAAAAAAGCATCCTTTCGAATGTTTTTAAAATTATTTATTGAAATAAACTGGTAAATATACACTCTTTAAAATTGCCTTGTTCTCTTCCATAGAACCAATGTGGTAATGTTTTATAAGCATGCAATTTGGGAAACTGATAATAAAAGAGGCTATCTATAAAGTAACTAACATTTAACATTTTGATGAAATTTTAAAAACATGCATCTAAACAAATTGAAGTAATTAATTAAAATATAATCCAATTTATTTATTCTTTTCCAAACGTGAAAATGTATTCTTTAGCAACAGTCACCTTTTAACGACAATTTTTTTCGAGTTTGTTGAAATTGCTTATTGCAGTCAGTCGTGCATACCTCCATTAATAAATATTAGATCCGAAGACCTCTGAATTTTATGCATTTCTTTGCGCTTTTTAGATATATCTCATGCGCCGAATATGAATTATTTTTATAATTCAACAATCGACACATTTAAATGAATGGGACTTCAAATTCGAAATAAATCAAGCTTCCCGGGAATTTTGACGTCTAATATAAATAAGTGGTTTTCGATGGGAGCGCTAAAAACCGCACGAATGATAAATAAACTGATAACACTCGATTAACAACTGAAAATACATACATCGTTATCTATCAGAGTGTGAATTGAAAAAGATTAGTTCATACACAATATCGACGCCCTAGAACATCCATGTCCTTACGGCACTTTCATACGACACTCTTTAAATGTCAGCGTAACAATCGAAATAAATTACCGCTCATTTCACTTCGCGTCATCGGATAAGGCTCTATCTCCCTTTCTCCGAACGAGAAGAATAAATAGAATCTGGAGAAACGAACAATACAAAGAGAACACGGCGGCCGTATCGGAGGAAAATTTAATTTCTGCGATGCAGAATCCAGATCTTATCGATGCACGAGGACTGTGCGAATAGGAGAGTCGCCTAGTCGTGCAAGGGGAAGAAAATTACCCGAATCATTCAGAATCAATCAAGTAAAGGAACAAAAAAAGAAGAAGCAAAGAAGCAAATCGAGTTCCAAAAGGGTGGGTGGGGGCGGAAGAGTTGGCAAAGGAACGGAAATTAAATAGAAAAGTATCGAGACGATGTAGTTTCGAATATGCGGAGTGTTAAACATGCAGTGACGTCTAGTTGTTTTTGTTCCTCCCCCTTGGTCTTAGTGCGAAATGGAGCAATTAATCATGCTGTCATCGTTCGAAACTGAGTGTTTCGTTCCTTGCGCGTGTTCGAGAGCAATGTTATGAATATTGAATAATGTAGCATGGGCGGTTAAATGAACTTTCGGTTCGTTAGCAAACGAACTGGTTCGATGCTGTCTGCAACCGAACTGAATGACTAGACTATTACTGGTGCGGCATTACCATTCGTGTGTTGAGGTAGATTATTTAGATGTTTCTAAGCAATAATTGCATATAATGTTCTTAACAAATTAAATAATTTCTATGCAACTTCCTAAGTCATCAGGGGTTGGTTGGTTTTCAAAGCGCAAGGTCTGGAAAATAATAACTTTCTCCAAACGCAATATGATAGCTATGGTTAATTTTTAATATAGTATTGAATCTCTCAAAAATAGCAATTAGTATGATTAACTGATGAACCGTACATGCACTCCATCATGAATATCGAATACTTTCTTTCAATGTATATTCAACTTTGCAAGTATGTTTTAAAAAAGTTCCAATGTCCCAATCACAGCTTTAGGTCATAGAGGAAATGTGTTGCAATATTTTCAAAAGTATTCACTTATATCATTAAGTGACGATGCAATAAAGGAAATGTCTACCGATAAAATGAATGAGTACCAGATTACGCAGGTATATCGACATGAAAGCTTCTAAAAAAATATAGCGATTCTTTAAATTGATCCAGAAAGGTATTGAAGGTGATTTACCACAACAAAAACAAGTTTTGTCGTAGATGAATTTTAAAACTGGCTCTAAAAGGGGGCAAATTCCTCACTAACTTATGGCTGTCAGAGGAATATATCGTTGGTATGGTACACCCCATGATGGTTCAACTTCAAAGTAAAACACTGAGGTAGAAAACAAAGTAAACGTTTTTCAAAATAATTATAGTACACAAATTTAATTTTTAGATCCAGAAAGACAGCAAAGAATGCCTAAGTAACTCCAAGTTTCCAAAGATATCATTAATGACGAAAATTCATGTCACATCGTCAATAAAAATGTATATCATGTTCTCAAAGCATATTGACCAAAACACTGACTGCAACACTTGTGTCAAAGCACCGATTGGCATGAGACAATCTGTGTTTAATTTGTTCATTTATTGCGTTAAATTATGAAAAGAGTCCATTCATTATTACCGACCGAAATCATTTTTCAAATCCATCAGTAGAAATAGTAGTTTTGCACATTGGGAGTTATCGAAACAAGCATCATATTTTCCACAAAAGATGAGGCTGTAACTTGTATTTTTACATGAGAACATTTCAGTATTCGATCAAAGCCTTCGCATATATTAATTGGGTAAATGCAATGATTTCGAAAACTTTCTTTAAAATTTCCCTTAGGAAGGAAGATTTCCTTCAAATATATGTCTCATTTTAATTGGATTTCCACGTAACGTGTCTACATTTTAAACGCTATCTGCGCTTGAAGCTGCCGGAATGACATCTCATAATAGCCTACATTACCAAACATTTATGTCACTAATAAATTTCTTCCCAAATCCTATTCCTCTGATATTTATGGACCGGCAATTAATATGGGAGACACAAACAGGGGAGTCTGCCGCATCAAAATTACGGTTCCTGCAGAACCCGGTCTAATTTATGTGCGCATCCCAATTGTATTCTTGGGACTGCATCCAGTTGCAAATCATTAAGCCCTCTCCCGCGTTTATTTCGGATGCAACAGCAGCGCAGTTGAAATTTCCCGGATCCAAACGGAAGAGGACTCACGGCTGGATCATAGACGCGCCGCGGGATCAATCCCTCGCCGCAACAATTATTAATTCTAAATTGGAAACCTTTTGCTTTTCGGGGTGGGAGGGCCGGGCTATCCCCACTCCACAATCACTGTAGGGGTAGGGGAATTCTCAACCGAGAGGAACGCTCGCAGAACAGGGGTGGTAGAATTAGTAACTTAAGTTGGTGTGAAATTGCTGCTTCGCCGGGGTATAATTGGGAGACCCAGCTCGCGGAAATTAAGAGGCAGAATCAGTGATTATGTATTCCTTAACCTGGAAGATACTGCTCGCAGGAGGGATGCTTTTAAGGACGGAAATGAACAATCGCCCTAAAACAGGCGTCTGGAGGAAGGGGGGCGAGGACTGCCACCCTCCTCCACCAGAAACGTCCCACCCAACACTGGCTGCTAAGGTGGAAATAATTAATGGAATTCATTGGTGCATGTTAAATAAGATTTGACGCATGGCGAGATACGCTTGGCGCAGCTTAAAAGTTTCCTTCTTTGCGGGGGGGGGTGGAATTTATAGTTGGATAGGTTAGGGATCGTTGTTTTAAAAATGATGACCCTGCGTTTGAACCGCTGCCGGGCAGGAGGCTGAGAAAAGATACTTTTAATTTGTCAACATCAGAGAATGGGAGGAATATCCGTACCTTCCGGGGTATGTCTGGGTTATGGTATGCATCCAATAACCTCCGGGCATGGGAATCGGTCGGCGCTTTGACAACAACGGGAGTTCAAAATTTTCCGAAATAAAAGTGGGTTCGTTTTGATGCTGCGGAGTGAGCGGAGTTTTATGTAGCATCAAATGCTACTCGACGCGTATAGGAACTAACTTGCGTGGGTGATTAATGAATCTTAGTTTCTTTAGAAGACCAACTAAGACGCAACTTTTATTTTTACCGTAAATTATCTCTGCTTTATCCTCATTATAATGGGTTTCTCATTAAAATCGCATCATAGATGTGAACTTTTGTAGTGGGATCTGTCTTCATTGCGCTGCTAGAGATCGTTATTTGCCAGAAATTAATTATGTATGCTAGCAAGATGTATTACTTGCATAAAATTCTTTATGGTATGTTGGATTCATTGAGCAATTATATAGTAATGTATGTTTATCAATGTATCGCCGTATTATGAGTTAAACACACTAGGACAAAGTTTTGGAGAAGAGTTTCTTAAAATTCTAGACCAAAATGTAGTGGCCACTGGTGACGTGTGCGTGTACGTCTGGGCATTGGAATCACCCGAGGCTTTGACAACAAGAGTTCTAACTCTTCCGAAATAAAAGTGGGTTCATTTTGATGCTGCGCAATCAGTGGAGTTCTATGTAGCATCAAATGCTACTAGACTCGTATAGGAACTAACTTGCGTGGGTGATTAATGAATCTTTCTTAGTTTGTTTAGAAGCCCGGCTAAGACACAACTTTTATTTTTACCGTAAATAATCTCTGCTTTATCCTCATTATAATGGGTTTCTCATTAAAATCGCATCATAGATGTGAACTTTTGTAGTGGGATCTGACTCTATTGCGCTGCTAGAGATCGTTATTTGCCAGAAATTCATTATGTATGCTACCAAGATCTATTACTTGTATAAAATTCTTTATGGAATGTTGTATTCCTTGAGCAATTATATAGTAATGTATTTTTATCAATGTATCGCATGATTATGAGTTAAGCACACTGGGAAAACCTTTTTTAGAACAGTTTCTTAGCTTTTCTAGACCAAAATGTAGAGACCACTGGTGACGTGTGCGAGTACGTCTGGGCATTGGAATCACCCGAGGCTTTGACAACAAGGGTTCTAACTCTTCCGTAAGAAAAGTGGGTTGATTTTGATGCTCCGCAGTTCTATATGGAATAAATGCTACATGACGCAAATGGGAACTAACATGCGTGGATTATTAATTAATCTTTCTTGTTTCTTTAGAAGACTAGCTAAGACACAACTTTAATTTGTACCATAAATGTTACAACCACACTCTACGTTTATAGCGGTGGCAATGGCCTTGGCTCTGTTTTATGGCGCACTTTTATTAGCGAGTTATGACAGGTTAAAGAAACCCATCCGTATTATTGTTACTTCGTTTTTTAAAGTAACCTCCGGCAAGCGCAAAGTTTAAATTTTCATTTTGAACATTTAATAAAGTTCTTATCTGTTAAACTGGCCTTTGATTTCATTGGTTGTTTTGAAAATTTTTATTTGATTCCAGTGGTTATTCTAATTTTAAACTGTCCTACTGACTCATTAAAAATTTTTTTCTTTGATTTCATTGACACGGTACAGTACTGTCGTTTCGGGTTGTATTTTATGTATTTTCATATGTTTTATTTACTTATATTGAAATTGTTTACATATACAATATAATTTTTAAACGTTTACAAATGTATTTTGAACTAATTATTTCCTTCCCGACACTAGAAGTGCGCCAAAGCCGTTTCCACCGTGATTAACGTATACTGTAGCTGTACACCATACATTATCTCTGATTATCCTCATTATAATGGGTTTCTCCTTAAAGTCGCATCACAGATGTGAACTTTTGCAGTGGGATCTGTCCATTACGTTGCTAGAGCTCGTTATTTACTATAAATGTACTGTTGATTTTTTGACACAGTTTTCGATTTATTATTTCTATAAAACTCTTAGCGGTATTCAGGATGTATCGAGCCGTTTTAACTAATATATATTTTTCCTCAGTGTATCATTAAACTACGAGTGAAACACACCAAATCAAATGGTTTTAGATATGAGTCTACCTTTCCTAGACCAGAATATAATAATTTTTCGACAAGTACACACTGTCATTTTCTCTCTCTCTCTCTATCTCTCTCTTCTTTGAGATTAAATTTCTCTATATAAAACAGAATAACATATTGAGTAGAATTTTCCCGGGGCATGAGCTCTGCTACCGGGCGCGTCGGCAGGTGGCGGATAGCCGAAAGTCCTGAGCCGAAACATACTCAGGATATTGAATAAGGGGGCGCGGACCAGCTTCCGTTAACCCAAAGTGTTATGCGACCCGTGCTGATGGGTGTATGGTACCGACGGTTAATTGGTGCCTTTTACGGAGCCTCCTAGAGTGCTTGGCGACCTCTAGGAGTAATTTGCCTTACCCTGGTATGCAGGCTCTGGCGGGGTGGACTGCATAATTCCTGCGGAATATACACCAATCTATGGAAAAAAATAATGAAAACAAAAACCAAACCACCGACTCCAAAGAGGAAGATAATCAGACCTTGATGGAGACCCAATCCTCAGGATCAGGCCCTGCAACCCCACAGACAGACCTTGAAGGAGATCGAGATCTCCAAAAGATAGTCTTGGGGCTTGACAGGATTGATATACAGAGGAAAAAAATCTCTGGGGCTGCCAAAAAAAAGGCTGACCAAAGAAAGGAAGTTAGCTGAGGGTACATGGGTAGAGAACAGACCCAAACCAAAAGCCAAAACCACTCCAAAGGGAAAGGAGTTACAGACCCCGATCAGGCCCTCTACCAAGAGGCCAAGGTCGGATGGTAGTACTCCCCACTCTCAGGAGAAAATGTCAACAAAGAGGGCTAAACCCGGAAACGGGGCAGACCCTAGTTATAGTGACACCTTATCGGCTGTGAAGATGGCAGTTGTCGTGGAAGGATATCCAGACCAGAAACTGTCAGAAGAACAGCTGATGACCTTCCAACTAGACGCAATGTCTAAGATTGAGGGCGTTCCTCCGGGAACAGGACCTCAATTCAAATATTGTCGTCTGGAAGGAGGAGCTATAATTATCCTCTGTGCCGACTCTAACAGCAGCCAATGGCTGACCAGAACTGTTAGAGAAATGTCACCATGGAACGGCTTGTCCCTCCTTGTTGACGAGGCACGCAAAATAGTTAAAACCAAAAAATTTATAGCCAAGATCCCAGCTATATACAACAAGTTCTCCGGTAAAGAGATTCTACAAAAAGTAGAAGCTCAGAACGGAGGACTAACTGCCACAGAATGGGGAATCCTCAACCAAAAATCTGGTAATGAGGGTAGAACCATTGTGGTAAGTATTCCAGAACAAGATGCCAAGACCTTGATGGGTAGAGAATGTAAATTCTACATAGGCTTTACCCAAGTGCAGGCTAGGGCTCTGGAAAAACCTGCTACAGCTTCCACTGACAATGTCAATGAAGCTCCTGCAGGCCAACCTGCAGCATAAACGACTTGCTGCAGCCAACCTCAGTGGGGTTTTCCGGACTGAGGGAATCCACATTGCCCTAATCCAAGAACCCTGGCTGTACAAAGAAGGCATCAGGGGATTAAAGGACAGTGGAGGTAAGTTAATTTATGATTTTGCAAGCTCCTCTCCAAGAGCTTGCTTACTTATTAACAACAACATCGATGCAATGCCGATCCATGAACTTTGTTCTAGGGATTTGGCAGTAGCAAAGATAACTCTTCATAATGGCGGGAGAACCAGAGAAATCTTGATAGGCTCTGGGTACCTGCCATATGAGGAAAAAGATCCTGTGAGTGCAGAGCTGAAGAGATTGTTGACAGCGTGTGCAGAACAGCAATCGGGATTGATTCTCGGTTGTGATGTGAATGCACACCACACAATCTGGGGCAGCTCCAATATCAATGACAGAGGTGAAGCTCTTTTAGACTTTGTACTTGAAAATAACCTAGATATCTTAAATGTAGGAAACAAACCGACCTTTATAACCAGTGTAAGAAAGGAAGTACTTGATATAACCTTAGCCAGCCCTGAACTAAGTAGTTATATTCACAATTGGCATGTTGATGAGAAGCCTTCAATGGCAGACCATCAATTTATCCACTTCTCACTGAAATCTGAATATCACTGGGAGAAGACGTTCAGAGATCCCAAAAGGACGAACTGGACCTTTTTTTACAATGAACTCCAGAATTACCTGGAGGACTTCTCTCGGAAAATCTATGATACTTACGATCTAGAACTGTTCGCAGACGGCCTGCAGCAGGCAATCTATATTTCATATACAAATAACTGTCCCCTGCTTCTAAGGAAAGGCAAACAACCTAACTCGTGGAACCAAGACCTTATGAGGCAGAGGAAGACAGTAAGAAAACTTTTCAGGAAAGCAAAGAAATCTGGCAAGTGGGAAGAATACAAGTGCCTACTTTCAGAATACAACAAAGCTGTTCGAATGGCCAAAAGGAATTCATGGAGGAAGTTCTGTGATTCGGTTGAAAGTACCGCTGAGGGCGCTAGACTCCACAAAATTCTTAAAAGAGATACACCAATATTAGTGGGGACCCTTAAGAATAATTCCGGTGGCTATACCAAAACTGGCAGAGAAGTTATAGAGACTCTGGTTGAGACACATTTTCCAAACTCCAACTTGGTACCTAATGAGTTAAACCCTTCTCCCCTGGGATATCCAATAAGGGTGAGAAGGGAAAACTGGATAGTTGCCAAGAAAATTTTTACTGTTAAACAAGTACTATGGGCTATCAACTCATTTGAACCATATAAAACTCCAGGACCAGATGGGATAATACCGATTGTGCTTCAGAAATCGGCCGATCTCATCTCACGGGTCTTGTGTAAAATGTTCAGAGCTAGTCTAGCTCTTGAATATATCCCCAGACCATGGAGAAAGGCAAGGGTAGTCTTTCTGCCCAAACCTGGAAAAAGCCAATATGACCAGGCTAAGAACTTTCGTCCTATCAGTCTATCATCTTTCATACTTAAGTGTATGGAAAAATAATTGATAGACACATTAGGGATGTAATGAGGAGTACCAGACCTCTTCACAAAAACCAATTTGCCTATCAACCCGGTAAATCTACAGAGGTGGCTTTGCAACACCTGGTTGTAAAGATTGAGAAGACCCTGGAGTGCAAGGAAATGGCTTTGGCAGCTTTTCTTGATATTGAGGGTGCTTTCGATAATACCTCTTTTAACTCAATCGCTGCTGCTGCTGCCAGCAGAGCTATTGAACCACAGGTCTGCAAATGGATAAACTCCTTGTTAGCAGACAGAATTATTACAACAGAGTTGTTTGGGGCAACACTTCAGGCTAGACCCACTAGAGGCTGCCCTCAGGGAGGAGTTCTCTCCCCTCTGTTGTGGAATCTGGTGGTTGATGACCTAATTGCAGACCTCAATCAAAGCGGCATTTATGCCCAGGGATATGCAGATGACATTGTCGTCTACATATCGGGCATGGATGAGAAAACGGTGATAAATATCATGCAGGGGACCCTGAACAGAATCGCAAGATGGTGCTGTGAAAAGAATTTGAGAGTAAATCCTCAAAAGACTACTCTTGTCCCATTTACACGAAGAAGAACCTGCATTGACAAAAGTGATATACCTACCCTACTAGGGGAAAAAGTAAATATGCTGAGCGAGGTTAAATATCTGGGAGTTATACTGGACACTAAATTAACCTGGAATCAGCATTTGAAAAGTAAAATTAAACAAGCAAAAGTTGGACTTCTACGATGTAGAAGAGTTCTTGGTAAATCATGGGGTCTAAGGCCAAAGATGACCTATTGGCTATACACTATGGCTATTAGACCCATTGTGACCTATGCGGCTGTGGTCTGGTGGAAAAAGACGGAACAATTGACTGTTAAGACCAAGCTAGACAGTCTTCAAAGAGCTGTCTGCCTGAGTATAACAGGTGCTATGTCCTCCACTCCCACCAGAGCCATGGAAATTATTCTATCTGTCGTCCCACTTGATATCTTTATCAGCGGTGCTGCCAGAAGAAGTTCCTACAGACTGGAAAACGCTGGACTGTGGATGGATTTTGCCAGCCAAAAGTCCCACACCAGTATTAACCAAAAATTCTTTGACCCTATACTTTTGATGCCCTCCGACATCATGGAGACAAGATTCCTCTTTCAAAGACCCTTTGAGGTACTTATTGACCTAAGAGAGGAATGGAAAGAGGAAAACTACAAGCTCACAAATGGAGACATTGTGTGGTACACAGATGGCTCCAGACAAAACGAAAAGGCAGGTGCTGGAATATGTGGGATCAGACCTAAGGCAAGGATTTCCCGAAAATTAGGAAAACATGCCACAGTATTTCAAGCGGAACTGCTTGCTATCATCTACTGTCTACAAGAATGTTTTAGAAGATCCTACTCAAATAGGAAAATCTACATATTCAGTGACAGTCAAGCAGCCTTAAAGGCAATAAACTCATTCCAAATAAGCTCCAAACTTGTTTGGGAATGTAGGAACCTTCTACATGACTTGGGGACCCATAATAGGATCTTTCTTACTTGGGTACCAGGGCATACTGGTGTAGAAGGAAACGAAAATGCAGATAAGTTAGCCAAACTGGGGACTGCAGACCTACCTTTAAGCCCTGAGCCTTTTTGCGGGATCTCTAAGACTACCGCAAAAAGGGTGATAGGAGAAAGAATGCTTAAAGAAACTACAAAAAAGTGGAAGCAAACCACCGATCAAAAACATGCAAGGCTTATGATTCAAGAACCTTCTATGAAAACATCTTCTCAGATCCTTCGTCTTAGCAGGGGTAAGATGAGGGTGATAGTTGGATTTCTCACAGGCCACTATCACCTAAGAAAACACCTTCATAGGATGGGAATCTTTAAAGAAGAACCTCTATGCAGAAAATGCAATATGGTGGAGGAAACTGCCCACCACATACTTTTTGAATGCGAAGCTCTGCTTCACATAAGGTACTCAAGTCTAGGTCTTGGAACAGAACTTGATACAATTCACGAAGAACCTGTCAAAAGCCTTTTGGCCTTTCTCAAGGAATCTGGCTTTCTCTGACAGGAATATCGAAAAACAATGGGGTTTGGTGCAATATTCCCTAGTGGAATCAGCACCTAGGGCTTTCCTGACCTCCCCACTCTATATGACTATGACTATGACTATGACTATGAGTAGAATTTTCGCCCTTCATTTTTAGATTCATACTTCTAATAGGTTCAATTTCTACGCTGACAGTATATATATTTATATTTTATGGTATTTTAGTTATTGGCATAAAATATAATTAATCAACCCATTGTGGACAATTTTTCAGTCAATAAAAGCACCTAATACATTCATACACACCCAATTGATTGAAAGGATGTAGTTTCCCTGGCTACTTTAGAGATCTTCAAGTTGCTTATCGAAACAAATAAGATTTGAAATCTTTGCATTCTGTTTTTTATATTCTTTTTGATTCTACTCCTCTACTGTTATGCCTCTGACGGGTATTCTCAACATTTCAGCTAAGATTTTATATGTTTTCTTCTCTGATTATCCTAACACTAGTACGTGTTGTCTCGTTCGCGTTCTCATTTGCCATTAGCAACATTTACAATACTCTATTAGTTTAGATGCGTCTAAAGCACTTTTCGTTTTCATAAACTTTCAAGAACCTTTTCTCTCAATACTTTGCTTTCATCTAAGCGATAGGATCGCAGTAACTCAATGGGCTAGTCCCCCTTCAAGTTGAAGTCGGCGTAGATTCGATTCTTCCTTGGGTGTAGTTCTCTCTTCCGTGTCAGTAAAAGCTTTCCTTGTGTGCATATCAATTTACTTGACGTTGTTTGATGCTGCTGGCAAAGTATATCCCTTGCACCATAAAACCTAACCAATCATCTAAACTCATCTAACCAAACAATTTTTTCTGTCATTAAGTTACAATTGAGTATTTTTATCTCCAACTCTATGGTAGAAATATCAATTCCACTGTAATACGAAGTAGGAAAAGACGTAACGAACGTTTATACTATAGTATAAGCGTTGTGATGGCTTCTGGATCGGAAGGTTCCTTATTCGAATCCGGGGTCAGAGCATGGTTGTAAACTGTGCTGTCTTTTGTTAGGGGCAATGATGGTCCACCCAGTGGGTGCCCCTTCACAAGTGACCATCATTTCCGGCCTTGTAGTGACCAAAGGACAAGTTCTTAGTGACCGCCATTGGAAGTAGTGACCATTAACACTTATGGCCTTGTTGGCCAAGGATGGTGTCCAGTGCATGGTACCAAGTGTTATTATGCATAGTGCCCGCCATTGGATAAAAAACGCTTATACTATCACAGGTTTTAGCGAACAGTAAAAATGTTTCTTTGCAAAAGCTGTAAGATTTATGTGACAGTAAAAACTACAGATTAAAATTGCTGCATAAGCCTATTAGGATAGATAGGTTAATGTCACACTGGAGCAACACAATGGGATATTTGTGATGGTCTGTGTTCAATTCCGAAGATCCAAGGACAACAGCCTTGTAATTTTGAATCGTGATCAGCATCTGAACGGGCTCCCCACCCTCCAGGCTTCCACACCACACCAATGCGAGGACATTTGAGGCCACGGATGATTTAACGCGCCAGCCTCACACACACTACGATCTTTGGTTGGGTCGAATATCGAACTCGTAACCCTCAGGTTGCAAATTCGCTGCTCATCCAATCGAGCTACCGTAGCTCCGTTAGAAAAGTTATAACAAACGCTTAGATTACCATAGGTATTAAAACGAACAGAAAAAATGCTAGAGGCTGTAAGATTTAAGTGACGATAAAAACTACAGCTTACAATTACTGCATGGGCCTATTAGGGACTCAAACCATAAGCCTAATCAACCGAGGCAATTACCCCGGATCAACAATTGACCTTTCCAAAAACCTCATTCCACGCAGTTTAAAGAAACAACCTCACCCTTTAATTAAATCCCCACACTCACATTCCGTGACCCCCGTCCTCTCGACCACCCCCTCCACTCACCTGCCCATCCATCTGCCGTTGAGAGGAAACATTCAGCCCCATTTCGCGCCCATCTCCCGGCCGGGGCGGCCCCCACCAAACGACCCAGCTGATTCGGTAAAAGTCTTCCGTGCGGCGGAACTGTCACACACCCCAAAACAAACCCAGCACGGGCAGGGACGGTAACCCAATCGGAAAAGGGACACGGTGGTCCGCGAGGGCAGCTCCGTTACGTGGTTTTAGCATTTAAATTGCAGAGAGGGAAAAGGTTTCATTTGCAAGTGGCCTCGCAGGTTGTTGGAATAGAAAGGGTGACAACTAATTAGGCGTTCGAGGGTGCTTTCCAATTAAAACGCCGGCCACCTCTCGGATCATTCAATTAGGCCTGTCCTTCTGGGAGTGAAGGAGGATCTTCACCCCCTTCTTCCCGAAGGATGGAAGAGAAATCGAGTTTCGTGGGGAGAGACAGTTGGGATGAATACGTCGTCATGCACAGTTGGTGGGATTCGTAAGTGTGCGGTTCCGAGGGCACGACCGGTACTTCTAGTTTGGGCGACAACTTTTAATAATGGGGTTTATGCTGAAGCAGATAGCGTGTGATTAGCCCTCTCAGCGTCATGAGATTGCCAAGTAGTGCGGTATTGCGCATACACCGCAGCACACATAATGGCAAAATTTCTATTGGTTGGGAGAGTCCTAGGAAGGTACTATTGATGGAGAAGGTTTCTATCCATGGCGCAAGACTATATTTTGCGATACTGCGTCAAACGCAAGACAGACAACATCAAGTAATGCTCAAAAATGGCAAGAGATCATTCCGTGGTAAACTGTAAGGTGCCGATTGCATTGATGCTCGTACAAAACTCTCAGAGGGTTGATGCAGTTTCAATGGTAGGTAAGTAGATGAATTTACATCACACAGGAACAACATATCGGGTTAATGGTGGCAGTCCGGGATTAGACCTGAAGACAAATATCCGAGAACAGCATCTAGCAACAACAATAATATGATGAAGACAACATCTGAACTGAAACACCATCCTACAAACTTCCACACCACGCCAGACTGAGAACATTTGAGGCCATGACATTTTAACATGCACTAGTCTCTACGTACACGACGATCTTTCGTTGGAACGAGTTTCAAACTTGCAACCCACCGGTTGCTAATGCGCGACTCTATCAACTAGGAAAACGCGGCCCAGTCTCATAATGACCATAAGTTCGTAATTTTATGTTGTCCAGTGCATGTGGGCTGAACACTAAAAATGAAATAGCACACACTTAAAATTTACCACATTACCGTATCCAATTTTAGAAGAAAATCAGTAAACATCTAACGAACGAAGTAATTATGGATTCTAAATGATTCTCTAATCCTTCAAGGATGAAAGATTATACACTCTATAACAAAAAAATTGACGCACCAAGAAGGAGTTGTTCGATGGACAGAAAAAATTGGTGGATAACAAAATTATGTATAGAATAGAAACTGATTAAAATTTCAGAGCAATTGAATGATTTATTTCATAGCAATCGGATGATTCCTTCTTGGTGCGTCGATGTTTTTGTTATAGAGTGTATTTGTGGATTAATAGTTTTACCCAGTTTAATGTGTTATCGAAGCTCAGAATTGTCTCTGACTTGAGATAGAAAATCTTAGCTTTAATTTGAACTGGAAAATCAGACCTTCAATCTGTGTTTAGTTCATCATACTTTTCTTTTACACAACTTTTTATTTAGAAAGTCTCACAAGTTTCCGAGATGCTTGATAAAATAAAGAACTGCTCAGAAACATACTTTTATTAAGAAGGGAAAATAACATGATTTTAATTTCAGATTACAGAGCTATGGAATTTAATGAGATCTGCCACCGATGCACAATTTATGATTATTTTCTAAACTAGAGTACACACAACACATAATTACAGACCTACTAACAAGATAATAACGTTAAATAATTAAGATGGCTATCTCTATTTTCTGTTATATAACTTTTTTATTTTGAACTATATTTTCAGACATTTCCAAGATAGATTCCTAATTATGTAGCAAATTCTGCAAAGATTTAATTGAAATATTTCTGTGGAGTCAATATTTAATTTTAATTTGCATAATACATTCAAAAATGAAATTCTATATAGTTAAACAAATTTAACATCTATATTTCAAGTCTTCAAGTAATTTTAAAACTCGAAACTTATCTACTTATCTCAGAGTTAATGCAGCTATCAAAATTCATACCATATCTCAAAACGTGTATCAGAAGACAAAAACTTAATAAGAACAGTGGGCTTTCAAAACGAAATTTTGCCGTTATTTCACAAATGTTATCAAATTTCCAAACTATTTTCTCTTAAAAAGCCAATTAGTACAACTAATCACATATTCAAAGGTAATAAACTGACCTTTTCGACCCCCATAAACTCTCACCAACCAGTCTCGTGTGTTGGTGGTACCAGACATGAATTAAAGTTATATATTTTAGAGTCGTATTAGTGAGGAAAACAAAAACTAAATCATAAGCGTATAGCTGTTATTATGGTTTAATAATTGTGTCGGCCAATCCTGAAGGTTTATTTCTTGGGAACTTATTTCATTCTTTGGTATTTTGTATGCATTCGTTTTAAAAATAATATTAAACCATATCAGACAAATAAAAATGTATTTAAACCAAAGCAATTTGTTCTGTAAAGTTTGTATTCAGTAAAAATAGGGTACTTAAGGACTCAAAAGGTGACATGCTGACTTAAAAATCCGAAGGTTCCCCACCTTTGCCCTAAACCATTTTCCAACATACATCGTGATCAAATTGCAAATACAAAAGATACTGAATACGACAGTACTCTCAACTTGCGATGCTGCAAAACAATAGTAGAAAGTTTACTTATTCCCACATTCAATTAAACTACTACACGTCTGTATCAGGGCACTCCTAATTACTGATAGACACACACGAACCTCTAAAAATCGGAAACAAATCCCCCGAAACGACTGGGCATACTTTATCGTAGCAGGCAAATCACCACAATCCATTCTTATTTAGCCATTTATGGATAGCATGGACGTGCGTCTCTCGTTAACATTCCAAATCATTCCATTTGCCCTGTTTTGAAATCCATTCCCCGTAGAGTGCAATAAGGGGCACAATGTCATTAGGGGGCATAAAAGGCATCCAACCTCGAGCTGTCACAATTGTCCGGAGCACCCCTTCCCTCTCGCCGGGTAAGTAATGTCCCTCAGAGGGAGCGCAACGGATCATTCAATTAGTAAGGATGCTGCCCCGAATGATGTCCGTGGAGCGCGATTCGATCTGAATTCCGATCGCCATTTTACGTAAAAGGAAGGAGGATATTGAGCGAAGAAATGTCCCCCTGCGCAATGGGGCTTGGTGCTTCACAGGCCGCGAAACACCTGCTCTTGCTGCACGCGATTGGTGATGGTTCGGATTTGAAAATGAGATGGACTCTACTGAGGGTCCACCATGCAACTTCCGAACACAATGGGTGCTTAATAGGGATGCGAACATCGACAGCAAAACATCGAAGTTTTGAAACATCGATGTTCAGAATTAAAACATCGATGTTCAAAATTAAAACATCGATGTTCAAAATTAAAACATCGATGTTCAAAATTAAAACATCGATGTTCAAAATTAAAACAACGATGTTCAAAATTAAAACATCGATGTTCAAAATTAAAACATCGATGTTCAAAATTAAAACATCGATGTTCAGAATTAAAACACCGATGTTCAAAATTAAAACATCGATGTTCAAAATTTAAACAACGATGTTCAAAATTAAAACAAGGATGTTCAAAATTAAAACATTGATGCTCAAAATTAAAGCATCGATGTTCAAAATTAAAACATCGATGTTCAAAATTAAAACATCGATGTTCAAAATTAAAACAACGATGTTCAAAATTAAAACATCGATGTTCAAAATTATAACATCGATGTTCAAAACTAAAACAACGATGTTCAAAATTAAAACATCGATGTTTAAAATTAAAACATCGATGCTCAAAATTAAAACATCGATGTTTATAATACATACCCCAAAAACCATCGATGCTTTTAAACATCAGTGTATTTAAACTTTTCTTCCCATTTCTTAAAACTGGTTCAGCAACCTCAAGCATTAATGTTCGCCGGGGGAGATTTAATTTGTTATTTCTGTGTTTATTAATTAAGAAAACACAACAAACTTATATTTTATTTACTGCAAATAAAAAATATTGGGGCTTATAATTATTATATGCCTCAAATTGTTATTTACAGTTTGTCAATTTTCTCCACCTTAAGCCGACTTCTTTTTTCACTAACTATTCCACCAGTTAGCGAAAAAAACTTTTTCTGATGCGACAGATGTCGCCATCACTGACAAATACATAGTTGCACAGTTATTTTCCTTAATTTTTTCTACGGTGTTTTTTCATTCAAAAATAAAGCATCGACAACGTAAAAATATAGAAAATGTTAAAACATCGATGTTAAACAAACATCGGCTCCAATAAATTGATGGTAAATGAATTAATGTTTTTATAAAACAGCGATGTTTTGAAAACATCGACATCGATGCCGCATTCCTACTTTTCAGACCTTTCAACCATTGGCCACTTTGATCTAAAAGTATGTTCCATTTACTGATTATGAAAATTATGCTACTTGGTTATTTTTATTTTTTATAGTGTTACTTTTTTCATTTAAAAATAAAACATCTACAACGTAACAACATCGATGGTAAAAACATCGGCTCCAATACATCGATATTTTTTTATGAAAGATCGATGTGTTGAAAACATCGACATCGTTGTCGCATTCCTTGTGCTTTGTAGAGTAAAAGAGTGGTTACTATACCTGTGTGTGTGTGTGTGAACCAGTTGTCCAAGTCTAAAAGTTTTATAAATGCTGATGAAGATGAAATCAAAATGATGAAAGAGATCTGCAGCTATTTCCGAGGAATAATAATCGATCATCATCGGAGCTAATACATATAAACATTGATCTTCTAATGAAATAGACATACCATGGTGCTCTCAGCTTCATGTTACTTCTGCTGATCGCTCGATTTGAAGGTCTGTCACGTGGATGTGGGAAAAGCTGGAATCGTTTTGCGAGATAAATTATTAATTGGTTGAAGTGATTATCCCATATGATTAAAAACACTGCGCTTCGGTAGCCAGTCGGACAAGTCGATTCCTATGATCACGCAACATACCCTTCTGATATCATGTGACAGGAATTCCGCCCACATTCTTCCTCTGTGTCAGGAGAAGGGCGATGAAAATAAACAATGAAGGAAATACTCGAGTTTAATTATATTAACTTTGAATAGTATATCGTGTCCATAAAAGAAAGTCCCAGTTTCAATGGTATATAATAACAGTTTAATTTAGACTATTTACAGCAAATCATATATCAAATTGTAGGTAAACTCTCCTAGTTTTTCTTACAAATGTTCAATATGTGCATCTTAAATTATACGGCACACATCCAACCTAAAATCCAATTCTTCCCACACTTTGATTAGCAAGTCCGGAGCAATAGCATCTTCAATTCTGTGTCTCAACTCTGGGAAATCATTAGGTAGCGGCGGAACGTAGACACATAGATCTCTTATAAATCTCTAAAGGAAAAAATCGCATGGAGTTATGTCAGGTGAACGTGGAAGCCAGCGAAAAAGAGCTCTGTCGTCTCGAATGTTATGACCAATCCAACGGTCAGGGACTTCGTTCAACTACTCTCGTACAAAGAGATTACAGTGGGGAAGGGCTCCATCCTGTTGCCAAATAAATTTTACATGTTCACCCTCTACTAATTGGGGAAAGAGCCATTCTTTCAACATATCCAGATAATTCACCCTTGTTAAAGTAAGATTTGGACTTTAGGTTGGATGTGTGCCGTATAACTAAAGGTGCGCATATTGAACATTTGTAAGAAAAACTAGGTGAGTTTACCTTCAATTTGGTACATGATTTGTTATTGTCTAAATTAAAATGTTACTAGGGGGCCTGCCCCCTGCTCGCTAACGCTCGCCAACCCCCGGAGGATTGCTTTGCAATCATCATTGGTTCGCTGCGCGAACCTATGCTCGCTTCGCTCGCATCCATGAAAACATGTGTCCTAGCAGAAGGGATTGTTTACAAAATATCATATTCCAAAATATATTTTTAAATCTAAATTTGCTATATTACAGAAATATATATATATACAGTACCCTGGAATCAGAATTCATATGAAAACTTTGATCAAATTTTGAGTCGAAATGTGAGCGCTGCTTTTGAAATTGAATACCCAGCATGGTGTTTGTGTGTACATTTCCAGCACTCTCGAGTCACCCACACTTTTTCATTGAGTTTGTTGTCGAAAGTTGTAGTGCAAGCGTCTTGTTGAACTATAATGGTTGGCATTGAAAAGGACCGTTTTTTAAATGGCCCTGAACAGATCCTCCGCTTTCTTTGATTTCTAATTATAAACTGCAACAGCTCGACTAAAATTCATTTTTGTTTTCAATAAAATTTCAACCGATAACGCTATAAATTCAATTGAGGCGCGAGGCTACTTAGTGAGCAAACAACCGTACAATGTTGCCAAAATGCGATAACAAATAACGTCTTTTTTGCGTGCCACGTAAGAGAATTATATATATAGATAATATATCATTGAAACTGGGACATTCTTTTATGGACACTCTGTATTATCGCAAATCGATTTTTAATCGAGTCCATACGCCACGTGTAAAGGCGGAGAAGTACTATAATCATTCACAAGTGTAAAAATATATAAGGCATCTCTAATGTTAACGCCGACCAATCGTTCTAGTTGTCAGAATTTCTAAAAGAAAAGGTTCATGTTCAAGTCCGAGGGTTAGGCATGGATATTTTTCCGTCAAGAGTGAATGCGTGGTCATTCAATAAACGGGTTGTGCTTAGAACGACATGTATGTGAGGTACAATTCGAACTCCCCTCTCCCGAGGAACACCAGGGTAACGAACGTCAAGTGGTTCACAAATCTGCTTTTACAGTACTGCCATGATGGATATTATTAAATTGACCGGATGTTAAAAAAAATCTCTTAACGTCAATTCGAGAATATATAAATCTCAGAGATTAAACAACCTTTGCTGGTTTGAAATCAAATCAACGAGAAAATTCTCATGAATGTTGAAACAGTTGTTCTGCAATAGTGTGGGACGATTTTTTTTTATCTTCGTAATAAATCGGGAAGAATTTCCAAAATATATTTCAATTTGGAACCGTTTCGAAAAATATTTATTTTACTTTCTCGTTATTATACTTGACATTTCAAAAATATAATGAAAGTTCAGAGGAAAATTAAAAAATATCAAATTGTGATATTAACAGACAGTAACCTCAAGATGAAAGAGCTTATTACTCACTTATAAGAAAACAAGCAATTCTAAATGAATTATAGATTTTCCTTTCTAATATCCATATCCTTGCGCCATAAAAACCAACCCTTCTGATGTACGGATAGTCGTGCTTTGCTCTTCCTTATGATTTGGATTGTGGGAAAAAATTGTAAAATAAACTTTATGTTCTTACAAATTTCATTCCTCTTCAGTCGCATTTCTTTTTGCTTTTTATTTACGTAGCAGTATGAATTGGTACGTTTTATAATGCAAACAAAAATCCAAACTTATCCCACGTTGTTACGCAGTATTTACATCCTAACAAGATCGTAAAAACTGATATGAAACGAATATATTTTTATATCAGCGCTTATGTGAATCAAAGTATCACAGAGCAATATGGAGCCAGAAAAATATAAAATCCTTCACATATCAAGTTACCATTCCTCCATTTTTATACGACATTTTACAGAAACAATTTCTGTTAGGCCAGCGAAAATATTTCCTCCCGATACTCCTTTATAACCCCGCGGACCCAGCAGAAAAGTACGTTTCTAATAAAACAGGCTAAAGTACAGCTCCCCATTCCTCATGAAAGTTGTCATCCTTTGACGGAATCGTCGTCAGCGTCAGCACAAAGTCCAAAAGATGGAAGCCGAAGTTTATTTTTAGATCCTAGATGGTGAAAATTTTCCGTCCCTGAACATTCTAATATTCGGGAACAGGAAAATGCTTTTAGCCTGGATGCTTTGGGTTCCCTCTCCCCCTTCGGCCCAGTGTTGTGTGCCTCCGAGATTTTTATTCGGAACATTTTGCGAACAATGCGAAGTTCGATCGGCGCGGTAACGAGCCCTGATCAAACATTGTAAGACGGAGAAAGGCTACATCACTCCAACATGGCCAGGGAACTTTGGAAATGAAGTCAATGTTTGCCCTTTCCAGCGCGGATTGCTTAAAAACGCCATCGTCAAAGCAACCCGTTTAGGTCCTTAATTGAAGCTTGTTTCGTCGAGACTTTGAAGGGCGTAATTGTAAGTATAATGCCTATTGTGCGAGAAATAATAGGCACATCTCAAGCTGGAAAGAGAGGAGTGGGAAGAATAAATATTGCACAACCAATCGAGATTCAGTACTGTGTTGCACTCTAGAATCAGAGAATGAATCATCGCGAAAATTATTTTAATGTTTGTTGTTGGAATGCGTGTGTGTAAATTCAGAGTGTTAATGTTAAGAAGCTGATTAGAGGAATCATTGATGTCATAATACGAAGAGGTAAATAGGTAGGTAGTTGATTTAACGTATAAAACATGTATAACGTGTGTGTTGTTTCAATGTTATATTTTACGTATATAACGTTCAACAACACAACGGACTATTGGCGACGGATAGGGATGGATCCAGAGGACAAAGATTTGAAGACAATACTTCGTAATTTTGATACATGGTCCGATTACGAACCAACATCTTATCTGACGCCTCACTCTCCTAACATCCACATAACGTCATGTTGAGGACTATTGATGGGAAGATTTTCCCTCTACATTTAGCTTGACAGAAAATGTCACATTGTTGAAACGCGTGTTTGCAAGTACCGAGGGTTCACATCAACAAGTCATGTTAAGAAGTTGATTAGAAGAATCACTGACGTCATAATACGAAGAAGTAAATAGGTAGATAGTTGATTTAACGTTGAAACAACACAGCGGGCTATTATCGATGGTCAGGGATCGATCCAGATGGAAAAGATCCGACGACAACATTTCGTAATTTGAAACACGGTCCTATTACGAAGCCAACACCGTAGCTGACACCCCACTCTCCTAACATCCACATAATGTCATGTTGAGGACTATTGATGGGAAGATTTTCCCTCTACATTTAGCTTGACAGAAAATGTCTCTTTGTTCAAATGCGTGTTTGCATATACCGAGGGTTCGCATCAAGAAGTTGAAGAAGGAAGCACTGAAGTCTGAAAAACTATTAATGAGAAGGTTTATCTGCGAAGCTAAATATAGGTGGTGGATATAGGAATACGTGACGGCCCTTGGCTTGTTTTCCGACCACAGTAACTTCACAGAACTATGGTCCTAAGCCACAGCTGTGGTCCAAACAGCTGCTCGCATGATAAGCCCCGGTATCTAAAATTTGAGCGACATCTAGTGAGAAGTTGAACTACGAAATGAATGAACATATATATAATATTGTCGTTATGAGCATTGGATAACACTTTTCTGCCTATTTCTTCAGTTATCAACTGCCAGTGTGAGCTTAAGTGTTGCACCTAATTTCGTCAGCTTCAAACTTTCTTGGCCACCTGTTATCACAACAAGCCATTCTGTTTTCACGCTGGTGCACATTTCAGGTAATTTATTGTTTTCATACATTTAATAAATACGTTTTCTCCAAAACTTGCATTTTCATTGTTATTGTAAAAGTAATAAAAAAATCAAACTTTAAGTTCAACTATGGTAAAAGTAATGTAGATGTAAAAGTAATGTTTAATGTCAACTATGGTAAAAGTAAAAGTAGTAAATCCGATCATTTTTTGTGGGGCTTCAGAATCTTCATTAAACTTTTCAGACATTGAAGAGACCTTCGAAGATAAATCAAACCATGAGTTCCTGAATGATGGTTTTTCTCTGTAAGAGAGGAATTTGTAGCGATTATTTACAAGAGAATATTGGCCTGCGCAAGTTACGAACGTGGGGGACAATGGGGCTTATATAAAATGTATGGCAAGATCTGTCTATTAATGAAAGTGGCCAGATAAAGATTACAATTTAGAAATAAATATAAATCTTTTGAAAAGCTTTATTTTAAACGCTGCAACAAAATATCTAAAAAATAGCGTACTATTGGACCATAGTTATTTGAAATTATGGTACGATTTTAAGCACTTCGTCAATAAAAATTTCAAATAATGAATTCCGATAATTAGAGTTGATTGGGCAACACTAATTATATGGAATGTCAAATGTTGTAAAAGCGCGATAAATTACATTTTAAGGTAACCCCGATATGTATCATGCGAGGGCATTTGAGTAGAGGAAGCAAAATCTCTTTTTTTCCGTCTGGGTTGTATGGGTGTCTGCATATGCCTATGATTTCATATGCGTTCCACCCATGGGTTCAAACTTGTCAGTAGAGCATTGTGGTATTGACAATAAGACTGATTTAAGTTGCTTCTCATACACGAGAACATATTGCTAAATCTATTTCCAACTCTGAAAACTGTTATTTATCAGGTGGTTAAAATGGTAAATTCAATAAAATCCTGAACTTTTGGATTTTCTAAGCTCTTTTCCAGGAAAATAATCTGGATTTATAAACGTTAAGCCTGAAAGTATAACTAGTAGTATGCTCAGTTACATACCGAAGAATCGAAGAAGTTATGTAGATTTAATGACTCTTCGGAGATTATTACACCTCGAAATAATCAATGTCACTTGACCAATTGCTTAAGGAAGAGCTAAAGCTAAAACAAAGTTCTAAGAAAGTAAGGAAGCATGTTAAATATTGAGAGTTAAGAATATATATTAATTGCTTCGGATATTTTTTCATTGAGACTTATAAAATAAAATATGAAATAGCACTTTCTTTGGACAATCAGTACAGAAACTTTTGGTGACACAAAAATAAACAATGCGATACTATTAAAACTTTTAAAACTTAATGTGTGTAATAACTAGTATTAAAAACCTACATCACCAATTAGTACAGCAATTTTGCGTTCGATAAACTGTCCAAATGAAAGAAAATAGTTATGACAGATCACAGTAGGACTTGAATGTAACTATAGATGGTATTTTCATGTATCCTTTGATGCCCTTTATAATGACACAATTTCTGACAAACTGCGTGAAAAACACAGCACTACGAATTTGATTAACTCTACGTTTTATTACATTTTATGCACCCAGGTTGTTTCTATAGTGTCTTGTAATTAGTAGACAACAAGTAACTTCGTTACCACACTTCAGATCATAGGTAATAGTGTTCTTAAAATATAAGTGTGCGATATACTAAGTGGAAAGAAGATAAACATTTGTACATTTGTGGAAATTTCACGCTGAGTAGATGGAATAAATATTTATATTTCATGATGGGCCGGACATATATATTCAAGCTGGTATCTTTCATATAACCAGGTACACAAAATTGTTTAAGAAGCCCTGCATATTCCTTGTATTTGAGACATGTTCCGAAAGTATCCGAAAACATTTCTAGAACCAATTGATTGGTAGCAACAAAGGTAAGGGCTGCCATCTAGTGACAACTCGCTTAACTGTAACTGAATGTCTTTCGTACATAGCAGAATATTTCCATATCCATCTATGCAAAAACTCTTATCTTCAGTCGAAACATGAACAAGAATTGTATACTGTGTGTGTATAGAATTGTGCAAGAATTGTATACTGTGTATAGAATTGTGTAAGAATTGTATACTTACAAACGAATAACGAAAACTTTTGTTTGCGTAAAAATATTATACCTAAATTGATTTTATTTGCGTGACCCAATCTCAGACATTTTAGTGCTGTGATTGAGGTATTGGTCAAAAGAAATATCCGCAAGAGACAAAATTGACACTCAGCGCCATGTATGGTAAAATGTGTAAGTAGTATGAATACATTTTCGCGACCAATTTATTTTCACAGCACAAACCCCAACAAACGATGGTAATTGGTAATTTTTAATTAACGTCGTACTAGAGCAACACAACGGGCTATTGACGATGGTCCGGAATCAATCCCTTAAGAAAAAGATCCGGGGACAATACCAACTAACGATGAAAACAAAAACAACTTGATAATATATTTGCTTTTAAAAATGAAATCTGACCTCCATTTTACTAAAGTTATCAAAGAATGTCAGTCAATAGATTTGATCATTTTATTTACACATTTTGATTGCAGTCAACCTAATTCAAAAGGTAAAACGAATCAACTAATTTGAGTTTTATTATGAAAGTTGTGTATCAATGTTCCTGGTATCTATTAGGTACTCGTCATTAGCAAAACTCAACAGATATGGATGGAGGAGCTATCTCATCCTTAGGAAAAAGACTAAATCTTAAC
The DNA here is from genome assembly GCA_947359465.1 of Metellina segmentata. NCBI lineage: Eukaryota > Metazoa > Arthropoda > Arachnida > Araneae > Tetragnathidae > Metellina > Metellina segmentata. Next base: position 76,589,477 of record OX375879.1, read on the forward strand.
CTCGTGATAATCAAATAATTAAAAATATCCTAATGACGAGATATCTCGTCCTTAAAAAACTTATTCAGGTCTTTATTGACGTGATATCTCGTAGAAACCACTTGGATAATTAATGTTACAGCACTATTTTGCACAGAAATATGTTTAAGTTTCGAATACTTATAAGCTATCACATATCTTTGAATTCAGAGCACCAATATGTTTTGCAGAAATATACGTTCGTACCACTAATTATTAAGCAAAAATATAACTTACTAATTTCGTTTTCTAATAGAAACGTTCAAGTTTTTGTACCCTGGGCCAGAATATGAAAGGCATCAATTTCACTCTTCTTACCGTGTTGTAGAGGCACGAGTTTGCAGTTTATTTCGTACAAAAAGTGGTCTTAACAATATCAGAAAACTTCTCAGTCCTTGAAATAATTGTCCTTCACAATTGCAATGAAGTTGCAGAGCGGACAGAATGCAGAATTCTTTATTCCGATATAATTTAAATGTGCCTGCAAATATTCGTTACCTGTCATAGATTTAAAATTTGCTGCTGTTCCTTTTGGGGACCTCGTCTGGAATCCGAATTATTAGCCAATTACGTCGAAGTTTGGAACAACTTCATTCTCTGCCCCGTTTGGTGCTAACGCTCTTAGAACACCTTTTTTATGTAGCCAAGGAAATAATTATTTTTTTACTCTTACAACGGAAAATAATAAGCTTTAATTAATTATTTAAGCTTCCCTGAAACGTATCAACAATACTAAATACAGAAGGCATTTTCAAATACAGAAGGGTAACGATTTTCAAAGAAAATAGCAAGAAACGATACAACCTAATGCTGAACGTTTGAATTCTTATACTTTACATAAAATGGAAAGAATTGGGAAGAAAATTTAAAAGATCCAATGAAATCAAAGAAAAATTTGGACGGATATGAAGAGAACTTTCTAGAATATTCAAAACGAAATTTAAACTTTCCGCTTGCCGAGGTTGCCATAACAATTGGAACAATATTAATAAAGATGTTTGCCTCCACCTGCCATAACTCGCTACTAAAAGTGCGCCAATAGTGTGGCATAAGACGGGGCAGAGAAGGCATCTGTACCAACGTATTTCTAACACCTTTTTTCTTAATTTTTCTCTTTACATTTAAATAAATTGCATTGAATATCTTCACATGCGCTTTCTGGGAAAGTAACAGGTTTCTCATCCTGGGGTATATAACTGACTTATTTCACGTTGGTTGGCATGTTCATTTACAGGGAATCCGTAATATACTTTTAAACTAAAGTGTATGAAACGTTGTTCCTAAGGAAATGATAATTCATAAAAAAAACAATGCTGCAAAATAGTTGTGTTATGATCCGCGTGTAAAATTTATTTACTAACAATACATTACACCCGACGTTGTCATAGTATAACAATAGCATTGACTATAACTTCTAACATTGTCTCAGTTAATTTTTCAAACGATTGTTGTAATTTCATTCTTGTCATTTCCACTTGAAACTATTGTAATATTGTATTCTATATTGCTGAAATGCTTTCATGTATACGCATTCCAAACTTATACCAAGTCAGCAATTTTAAGTGATACAGTGGGAAGTTCATCCCCACAAGCGTAAAATAAGTGAACATGATGAACGTTTAGAGGAAGGAAGAAATCTAGTCGTGTTTAAAATTTATTCATAACTTGTAAATAAAAGATATTTTTATTTCCACATTTCTTCAACTTTATTCATATTTATATATCTAATTAAAACACACGACTGTCAAAAAAATGCTGCGAATTTAAAATTTTGTAGAAATATTTGAAACAATACAGTTTTTATATTTTTTAAATTTAAAATTAATATCATAAACACGGGCTGCATAATGGCCGGTCGATTAATATAAATCCTTATCTAATCATGATTATTGCTACGAGGTATAAAATGTACTCATACATCAGATGATTTATTACTGCACAGTTGCAAAGTGGTAATTCAAGAAAAATCCACCTAAATTTCATCGGACCATCGCAAGTCATCATTGGAAATCACCCTTGATAAACATTTCTTAATGGTTTTAATTGAATTTTTTTAAACAATACCTTTTTTTTTACAAAGGCAAAGGCTCATTTTAAACGGTAAACAATTTTGGGAAAATACTCCTGACCTTTAAAAGTTCAAAGAATGAAATTCTGGCATACAAAACTGGGAGAAACTAACGGGTATTCATAGATTTGGTTTTATCTATTCTCCAATACATAAAAAATATTTCTGACTCCATATTCAAATCTTGTGGAATTTGTAAATAAAATCTTAACTGATGGAGCTATTTCAAACTGTTTGTATCGTCACATTCAATCGTATTTCTTCTGAAAGACACTAGACACATTCTAAACTGGAAGGTTAAATTGATATTTTGCAGAACCCAATTTAGAAATTTCTTATGAAAAAATAAAAGATTCTTTTCATTTCCATCTGCACGCAGTTTTCACATTTCAAACTACATCAAGATTTTTGGGATTTTTTAATGGTTTTTATAATTTTTGCAAAATTAGATATTACAAAAATGTTCTTGCAACATATCAAGATACATTTGATATTTACCACAGCTAGCTTGTGGATTGGTCAATTTTTTCAATTCTATTCATTAATTGTTATCATAAGATTTCAGCCGCACCAACCTGAATCCATCCAATTTTCACTATATTTTCTTATATTTACTGCCCAAATGACAATGACTGCAAAATAGTTTGAGAGTCTAAAACTTATAATTGAGCAATAAGTATTAACAAATTGGTTTCAGCCGCCTTATGGCCGTAGGTTTGATCCCGCATGCTCATTACGATATTGAAAATTAAAACTGTATGTATTGCTGTTGCAGCTTTAAGGCTGTTTCTTTTGTGTTATATTTTTGAATCATGAGAACAGAAGATGTCTCGCCCAAAACTAGAACTTACCGTGCTGCCATCTAACGTTTACAAAATCAACAATGTCTCTAAACATACAATTGAACGCGGTGTTAATAAATACCTTTTTTATCAGATACCGAGGTCGTTCTTGAGGTGCGTTGGTCATGTACTATGTCAGAAAAAAGGGAAGCAGACGAAAGCGGACAGCTTAAAAGTAATACATTGTCCCATATGGTGTTCTTTTTTTCAATTGCAATAAAAAACTCTTAAGAATCAGCCATTGACAACGCGAAATCAACACTTCTGACACTGATATTCTCTTCTTAATTTACATAAAAATATTCAAGAGCTCACAAGAAATGATTAAATGTTGTGAATCATTTGTTTTGTAGATGAAGGGTGACTGATTTTTTAAACGAGCTTGTAGGAACTAATACCTTTGGAACAGTCCCATCAGGAACTTTAAGAGATGATCAAACAATGGCTCCCAGGTCATACATAGTTCTTGTATTCATTTAATGTCAGCTGTAAGGGACTAAAACAAAGATACATTTTTCCACTATTTTAGTCTGCAAAGCAAGAAATACCGAACTTCTATTCGGCGATTGTTTGACATTCAATGTAGACTTAAAGAATGAAACTTGGAATGCAGTTCAAATTATTTGACTAGCAATACAACTTTTAAATTATACAACTCAGCAGTCTGTTCAAGACAAAATTAAGTCTAATTACCATTGATACACAAATTAAAACATATACATTAGATATGGTTATGATTCATATTTTTTTCGAATGTGAACGAAATATTATATATTCTAATCCGCTCTTTAAATACAAATATAAGTTCAGTAATATTTTAAATAAAATTGGAATCACAGCGTTTAATAAATTAGAGTAGCGTTTCCCAAATAGAGCTCCGTTAAGATAAGTTAAGGGTTTGGCGAACCATTAAGTTGTACCCATCAAAAGCTAAAAATAGCATTTTGATCTGACAGGAGAAACTGTACGAAGCATGTTTCTTCAACGCAACTTCCCTTATAATTCAACCCTCCATTAGGTTGCTCTGGATATAACGATGAAGCACCTACCTACCCAAATAGCATAACCTTAATCTTGTCATTTAACTTGTAAAAAATAAAATAGTTATTATGTTTTTACAAACTGCCAATAACATTACTTAATCACTAATTACGAATAACCTCACATTATTTCAAATTGCAAGTAACATTATATTACTCAAGTTACACAAAATTAACAGCTTATATCAATCTATATATATAATTCTCTTACGTGGCACGCAAAAAAGACGTTATTTATAATCGCGTTTTGGCAACACTGTACGATTGTTTGTTTATCGCGAAATCTCGCGCATCGATTGAATTTATAGCGTTTTATTGAAAAAAAAAGGAAATTCTGATGAGCTGTTGCAGTTAGTTTATAATAGAAATCAAAGAAAGTGGAGGATCTTTTCAGGGCCTTTTAAAAAACAGTCCTTTTCAGGGCCAACAATTATAGTTCAACAAGACGCTTGCACTACAACTTTCGGCAACAAACTCAATGAAAAAGTGTGGGTCGTTTGAGTGCTGGGAAAATGTACACACAAACAACATGCTGCGTATTCAATTTCCAAAGCAACGCTCACATTTCGAGTCAAAATTTGCACAAAGTTTTCATTTGAATTCTGATTTTAGAGATACTGTATATATTTTTTCTGTAATACAGCAAATTTAGATTTGAAAAACATTTTTTTGCTAACATATTTTGTAAACAATCCCTTATGCTAGGACACATGTCTTCATTGAGGCGAGCGAAGCGAGCATAGGTTCGCGCAGCGAACCAATGAGGATTGCGAAGCAATCCTCCGGGGGTTGGCGAGCGTTAGCGAGCAGGGGTCAGGCCCCCTAGTTCAAGTTAATATTGTAGCATTACTTTATTTCAAGTTACAAATAATGTATTGCACTATTTCAAGTTGAAAACAACATTATAATATTTGAAGTTGGAAACAACATTGTATTGTTTCAAGTTGCAAATAACATCTCATCTTTGTAAGATATTAAATTATTTATTATTATATTGCATATCCCTTATAAAAACGTGACTTCTAATTTACAAGTATTTGACCTTGAACCAAGAAATATTTTCACCTACGGAGTGTTTGTCTTTTTACTATTAAAAAGCTCCAGATATATAGTTTAGGTGCGTCAGACACAAAAAAATTCCGTGACTCAACTAGATCGGAAAACGCTGAAAACAAAGCAGAATAAATAGCTAAGACAAGGAGTTGATAAAGGATTTGGTAATTGTAAACAGCGAGTTCAGCAATTGTATTCGAATTATTTTTGTGCTTTCTTTAATTTCTTTCATTCAATGTCGTTTGTGAATACCAGTTGATTTGGGTTTAGTATATTTTTATTTGTTCAGTTTTCGATCTTTATATGAATGTTTAGGATCAAAAGACGATAGTGAAAAAAAAACTCACGCAAAATATTCGATTGTTCACAAATTCTTTTGAAGAATGAATTCAGCAAATTGCATTCGAATTCGCTCCTTCAATTCCTTACACTGATTCTCTGAACGCATGTAACCAATTCGTGAAATTAATTTTTATTGCTCACGTGCAACTACTGCTACTAGCATATTTGTAATAGTTGTGCTTATTTATTAGGAACGTGCGAACTATAATGATAGTAAATGTATTTTTAATTATTCACACGCAAAGGATTATATTTTTTACAATGCACGCTCAAACTGTAACCATGATATGGAATTTGATAAAATAGTTGTTTAGAAATGCTATTGCAAAGAATTAGAGACGACTGAGTGAAAAGAGAGTTGATAGCTGTTTTTTGTAATTTTTAAAAGTCTTTAGTTTCCTTAACTCATTGGTACAGGTCCTGTCTACGTTTATCGTGTTGGCTACGTTTATAGTGGTGGCATTTTATTGACGAGTTATGGCAGATTAAGGCAACCCATCTGTTTTATGGTTATTTTGTTTTTTAAGACAACCTTGGCAAGGGAAAGGTTTAACCCTTCTTTGCATGATTTTTTCTTTACTGGTGAAATAAATCAAGGTGATATAATTCATGTTCAAAATTAAAGGAAAAATGGCTAAAAAAAATCTTAGTATATATTTATAGTATAAATTTAGCAAAAAACAATATGATGGTATCATGTGGTATTTTTTAAATTAAACGCAAACTTTTTCAGAAATTGCTCTAAAAATAACAGAAACACATGTTACAAACCTTTCTTCCACTCATTTTCACTTTTTTAGCAATAGAAACTCAAATATAATAAAACAAAATTAAAAACGAAATCATACGTTTATTGCAACTACAACAAACAGCGGAATGACAACTTCAAACTCGTTTTACTGATAGTGACACTTGCTTATTTTTGACAGCTACGTTTTTTTTATGCAATGGACATTAAAAAGGTATCCAGACACGATCAACTTAAAGTGAACTTGTTCTTTTATATAATTTTTGGGCATTCAATGTTATGATGGAAATTTCCACCATTATGCAAAGAAGGGTTAAATTTACATTATGAATATTCTAACAAGTTCTTTCAATATCCGCTGGAAACAAAGCAGAGTAAATAGCAAGGACTAAGCTTATCACCTGTCACAAAAACAAACCCCTATCAAACGACAGACAGCAGTCAGGGACAGTGAGGAAATGCTAAATTAGCTCCTGCTTACAAATAAGCCCCCTTCGCTCCCACAAAAACCCTACGACTGCGTGCCACTCTTTCCTGCTTACGTAAGAAACACCTGGAGAGAAAATAATCTGTTCCACAACTCTCAGCTCGGAACCTCACCTCAAAAATTTGGCACCACCAAACAAAACAGAGCAGATCTACCTACCGCAGTTGGCATACAACTCGGCATTGGTTCAAAGGTGTTGTCGGGCACAAAGAGTTGGTTGTCCCCTTGGAGAGGTTCATCAGTGTGTGTGATAGTCAAAGTGGAGCGGAGTCCTGAAATGCAGAGACACGCTACAACGCCTGGCAGTTAAAGGTCCTTTTAAAAGCTCTTGCTCGGGCGTATTGTGGAGGTCTGTTTGGTGAGCGATCAAACTAGTCGTGACCAACATGGAGCATTGGATTCAGATTTTAGTCAAGGTAAGACTTTGCATTTTAAAGGAGGTCACGCAAACGGGTTTTTTTTTGTGTTAATATGTCCAGTGTTCTCGGAAAATAAGTTATCTAAGCATGGTGTATTTATTTTTCAATATTTCAGCCGGATGTGCATTTGATAGAAGCTTTACAACTTTAAAGTTTGTTAGTTATTTAAAATCCTCCTGGTGGTAATCTAGACGAGGCGTCTTATCATTAGCAAACCTGACCAGATCTTGAAGGACGAGATATCTGGTCATTAGAAAAACTGATCTGATTTCGATATGCGTCCTCATCAAAATACGGCAATATCTTTTTTTGCATCATCAAAACTGACCAGATCTTGAAGGGCGAGATATCTGGTCATTAGAAAAACTGATCTGATTTCGATCGCGTCCTCATCAAAATACGGCAATATCTTTTTTTGCATCATCAAAACTGACCAGATCTTGAAGGGCGAGATATCTGGTCATTAGAAAAACTGATCTGATTTCGATCTCGTCCTCATCAAAATGCGGCAATATCTTTTTTTACATCATCAAAACTGACCAAATCTTGAAGGGCGAGATATCTGGTCATTAGAAAAACTGATCTGATTTCGATCTCGTCCTCATCAAAACACGGCAACTTCTTTTTTTGCATCATGAAAACTGACCAGTTCTTGGAGGACGAGACATCTGGTCATTAGAAAAACTGATCTGGTTTCGATCTCGTCTTCATCAAAAAAATGGCAACATATTTTTTTTTTTGTATCATCAAAATTGGCCAGATTTTTTTCAGGACGAGACATCTGGTCATTAGAAAAACTGATCTGATATCGATCTCGTCATCATCAAAATACGGCAATGTCTTTTTTTGAATCATGAAAACTGACCAGATCTTTTCAGGGCGAGACATCTGGTCATTAGAAAAACTGATCTGATTTCGCCCGATATGAAAAGTACTAGAATTCACTAAATAATACTTGAATGACTTATTGACAGCCGACTATGTAAAAAAAATGCTAGAGTCAAGTTCTCATTCTTGAGTTGCTACAATATTTGATTGAATAAGTGTAAGCCTAATTTTACGTATAGTTTCTGTTTTCATATTTAGAAGAATTTTTTTCAGAATTAGATCAACAAATTTGTAAAAATGCTCCAGATAATTTGTTTGTCAAACACTCGCATATTTATCTGTAGTAACATAAAATGAAAATATTAACAATAAAAGATGATTTAACCTTTACGCTGCGGTAGATAGACATACCACTAAAATTTCGTTCACTCCAGCGGCATGGTATAGATCTGTGTACGGTGGATGTTATATCCCTTTTAAGTCACCTCTGGCATCGATCACCATTTACGAGCTGTCAGCGACTGAGCTTCTGAACTCTTTGGGTGATAGGCAGAAGGTCGCTCCGGTGATATGTCTCTCACGCCTAACGATACGCCACACAATATTATGAAAGGAAAGCGTCAGTCGTAAATGCCACTCAAGGCTCTGTCGCTCATGTTGGTTAATTAGGTAAGGGGTGTCGGAGATGCTGGCGAAAGAACTGTTCTGTGAGACGATTGAAAAAATCTAAGCGCTCCAGCGCAAAGGTATAAATGTATGCAGATTTGAAACACTGAGTAGTCTGTAAAACTTAAATTAGACAAACCGCAAGGTAAAAGTTAAAATATTAAGTCTAAAATTCAAGAATTATTAGTGGTTAAATTTTTTATAGGAATAAATTACATTAATTACATAAGATGAGCATTTTACACTTGTGTGAATATTTACTATTCAATTTCAGAATAAATTGATCTTCAAAGCATCAACCAAATTTGAAGATTTTCTTAATGCTTAGAATTTGTTGAAGACGATATTTAATAACTAAACATATTTTAAATGTGTTTTCTAAATGTGATAAATTTTGTGAGCTCCTTTTTAAAAATTCCCCTTTTACGAAATAAAGATTAAAATAAAAACAATATCTTTAGAAATAAAGTTATTAAAGATTTAACTGTATTAGCCGATAGTATTAAGAATTTGACTTCAGCGTTTAGTCACTTTTTAAATTTCTTATTTCATTTTAGAGTTCTTATTTCATTGTGAGAGAAGAACAAAATTACAACTATTAGAGAGAGAAGGAACAATATAAAGTTAAAAGAGATTAAATGAAAATCGGAATTTAAAACGAGCCTGGGGATTAACTGTTTTTCTATCAATGAAGATTTGCTTATGCATGGCAAACGAATAACATATTTAAATTTTATTCGATTTATATAAATGAGTAGTTAAAATAAAATATTCAAATGTAAATACTCTTATTTTCTTAAATGCTCTAAGAAAAATCGTTGACTCTCTCTTTTAATTAGATATACATTTAAATGAAATTATTTTAATAGTTCGAATGAGATATTTGAAAATTACAATTGCACTAATACCATTCATTGCAGTATAAACATTGTTGTTACAAGATTACTTAATATCTTCTAAAGTTTACAAAATCACTAATTCCACATACATATACTTTAACCACTATCGTATGTCCTGGAAACTAAATGTTCGTGTTCAAAAAGTATATTAACCCAAAAAATTTTTGAAAATAATTGCTAAAAATATTTTTTTTACAAAATTTTTTAACTACCTACTTTTTAAACGTCATGACATTCAAACGTTATTACAAAAAACTAAGTGTGTTTAAAAACACACATGCAGTTCATACAAATATTAAAATTAAATAAGAATCTATATGCTTTGAAAAAGTGCTATTTTAAAAATTCCTTTTCACTGCTGACAACATTCAGGAGATAGTTTAATGTATTCAACTCTTTGCAGCAGTTTCAATAGCTTTTTGTTATAAGTTCTCAATACAATGCAGACAAAAATTCTTTATAGGAAAATTCCTTGTGTAGTAAAATTTAAAAAAATAAATATTTAATTGCTTCAAACATTTATTATTTAATTCCATATATTTAAAGGACAGATACTTTTATTAAAATTTTAATACATATATCACCCCGGCAAAAAAAGTGACACGCGTCAAAAAATAAAAATTTTGATATTATGTCATTGAAAAATATGTATGAGATGCCCCAGCGTGTTGTATTACTATTCTGTCGAATATAATAAAATTTAACATCATGAATTCTTACCTAAAATTTAAAAGAAACTCTACTATTTAAATATAAATCTTATAGTATCCTTTAAGTTGATGTTTCTCAAATTCTACAATTTTGAGTTGTGTCACTTTTCTTGCTGGGGTCGATATGTATTAAATATTTAGTTTTTAATCTAATGTCACTGCATATAGAATTTAAAAAAACACCGTTTTTATTTATGTTTTCAAGTAAATTATCCGAAAGACTCTTCTTCTTATAAGTTCCCTGAATCCATCATTTTCTGAGGCATAATTACAATAGCTTTGGTTTAATTAATTATTTTATAGTTCAAGTTTAGTACAGGTATTGGTTCAAAGTCTAATTCTCTTAAATCTAAACTTCCAATCGGGTGATATTTTTAACCGTACCATGTTGCACTCAGTGAGTGCAGCAGTATATATTTATTACGAAGACCCAAATCGTATCGATATGCAATTCATCTTTCCACAGGCCCATCTACAACCGAAAAACGTTTATGTACAAGCTCTGTAATTTAATATCACATTTAAAACAGTAAATGTTTCCATTAACGAGTTTATTTGGAATCTGCGTAAAACTCCACGAAGCTATGGTACTTCAATTTATTATACTAACAGTTAAGATGATACTTATTGTTAATTTTATGTATTTTATTGAAGCCCTTATACCAACAGTTGAATTCGCCAGAACTTTAAATTTTCTTTAAATGTTTTTAAGCGAATTTATGATTACTGCACTGGAGTTAGCTGTAAAGGATGCAATAGGCAGTTCACTAGCATATACTTGTGTATATATGAGTCAACCAAATCAATTAGGTCAAGGAAAAGGTCAAAATTTGAAATAGGTCACCAATGTTCAGCTGCGGGTAAAAAGGCTAATAGGTTATTGGGGTACATAACAAAGACTGTAACTTCAAGGGATAAGAATATAATATTGACGTTATATAAGGGTTTGGTAAGACCACATCTCGAATATGCTGTACAATTCTGGGCTCTATATATGAGAAAGGATATAGAATTAATTGAAAGGGTTCAGCACAGAGCTACAAAAATAATAAAGGGGATAGCAAATCTTGACTACAATGAACGTTTTAGTAAGCTAAACATGTATACACTGGAAAGAAGAAGAAGAAGGAGTGGGGATTTGATTCAGCTTTTCAAGTTGGTAAAACAAGGGGACACAGAAGGCTTAAATTTCAATAAGGATAACCGAACAAGGGGTCATGGGTATAAATTGAATAAAAATCATTTTAATCGGGATTTAAGGAAAAACTACTACTTTAATAGGGTAATAGACAGTTGGAACGCGTTGCCAGAAAATATAGTTAATTCAAAGGGAGTGTACGAATTTAAGATACAATTGGATAGTCAGTGGGAATTGGGGAATTCATAAACAAAGGACCAGCCTTGTTGGGCTTGAGCCTATAGCTGGTCGTCAATATTTGTATTTGTATTTGTATATCAGTGAAATATTCATACTACCCTCTGGTACTATACTACCATCATCTATCTTTACTTAAAAAAGTAATAAAATCGTTTAAAAATGGAAATGCAACAATTGCAATAACTTAAAATTTACCTCAATGATAGTAGTCAAATAAATAGGTTTGCCGATTCACAGATTACACACATAACAAAATCTACTTTAAAATTAAAAATTCAAGTTTAAATAGTATATAAGAATTATTTCAAATGTTTTGGGAATTCCTTCTAAATTTTTAAACTCTCAATTTGTTCTTGTATCCTTTGAATATTATTCTCTTCTCTATTGCAAGACCAAATTTAACCCCCTGAATGTTACGAAATTTTTGAAAAATTACTGCTCTTACTCTAAAAAGCATTAAATACTAGATAAGTAGGTATAAATATTTTTATTGACATCGCACTGTTGAAACATATTGGGATCAAATCAGAAAGGAAATATCTGAGAACACCACGTAATTTTGAACGACGGTCAGATGAAGAGGTCACACCAGAGCTGCCACCCCTCTCTTTAATCTTCCACATCACAAAAGGCAAGGAGGACAAGGTAGATTTAACATGCACCAGCCCTATTGCACCTACCTGATTGGATTCAAACTCGCAGACTTCTGATTGCTAATCCGTTACTCTTCAACCGTGCTACCGTATACCTTCAAAGCATTTAGTGCATTACACTGCTTCTATTGATTGAAGAAATCCTAAGAGAGTTTTGAAAACTTAATTTAATTTTTAATAAAGTTTTTTCCTTTTAAGTTTATTTCTGTGATGTTGAAAAACACAGCTCGCCTTGTGCTTCGCAGAAATTAATAGCAAACTATTTATACGACTAATACGATGGCTATACCCTCGCACAAACACGCATTATACTATCCATATAGTATGTATTTGTATTAGAATTAAATGTGGTGGAACATCTTGTGCAATTTAAATAGAGGAATCGAAATTAATAACAAACAAATAATGAAATGAAGAGTAATTATTCGACACAAAACTAATTCTACAAATTTTATTTACTATAGATACATCTCATGCACACACCGTTTAAAGTTCGATAGTTTACATGGATGGAACTCTTAAAATATAAAACATTTTATTATCATCCCCCAATAACGCAGTTCTCTTTTTGTGTATCAATAAGTTTAAAAATCAGTCTCTTCATGTAGCCTCTAACGGTGTTTGTATCGTCAATTCGAAGAACTTACCGTTTCAGTGTAACTGGAAGGTCACCCATTTTCGTTCCTTTTAATCTTGACACGTCTTCAAAATGTCCTCCGCGACATTAATGACAAGATCTTTATCTAGTAGGGACTGAGAGGACGTGAAAAATCTCTCTATTCCCGTATCCTTAATGTTGATGAGCACAAGCAACGACTAAATGAGTTCAGTCAAACATTCCTGAAATAGAATTCTTCACCTGTTCGTATTATATAAAAAAAATCTGTGTACATCATGAACATTCAAATGATGGTACAATGATTCCAAGATAAATCTATGTAAATATGTGTTAACCGTAAATATGTGTTTGGTTCATTCGTTTCACTTCTGTTTCGTTTTGGATAGATGCATTATACATTTTAATTTAAAATGCACATAATTAGGCTAATACTGCGATTGTTCAAAACATTATTGGATCAATTCAAAATACATTATTTCTGAAATTTCCAAACACAAAATGGTTTGTACAAAATGAGTAGGGAAAAGTTGTTCACGTTTTACTACGTGACTTCTTGAGATTGCGCTATACAACGCACATGAAGACAGCAATCAAATTCTTGTCATACTTGCTCTATCGCGTCACATTTCTTTACAGTCTCCACATGAGTAACAATGCAAATTGGGGGGTTGTGTAGGCTTGTAGACAAAGGTGGCACAAATTCAACATCTTTAAAGTACCCCAGAAGAAAAAGTTTGGCGTATTTTTTAGTTTGCATCTTTCATCATTTCACTCTAACACGTCCAGTATTTGTGTTTGTTTACTTTAACAAAGATATCGTGTTGGGCAATACCGCATACGACTGCTCTTGTGAGATTGTGATTCACTTCGGAAATGTCGACAAACCAACTCTAAAAGGTGATTACCAATTAAAATTTACGAAACCAGTAGCACACCAAATGTATTTTTTTTTTGTATACAGTCGTTTTTTTCTCAAAAAATTACTTTAATCGCTGTCGTAATGATGGTATCGACATCATTTACTTCATTCTCTTCATATTGATGTATATATACAGGGTGATGACAAATGAATATCCCAACTTTGAAGGGCTATATTTACAAAAATACAGAAGATATATGCATTTTGGGGAAAAGGAAATAAAAAAACATTGTAAAGTTACTAATAAGCATACAGTTATAAATGTTCAATGTGGCCACCACCAGAAACTTGAACGATATCCATTCTGTAGCAGAATTCATCCCTCACTTTTTTCAGCATGTCTGGTGTTACAGTTTCGATGGCTGCAGTTATCCTCGTTTTCAGTTCTACAATGTCAGCTGGTAGAGGAGTAAAAAACACTTTATCTTTCATGTAGCCCCAAGGAAAATAATCACAGGAGGTTAAGTCAAGGCTTCTTGTGGGCCACTGATGAAGAGCATGGTCGAAATCTGTTCTGCGACCAATCCACCGTTGCGGCAGTTGCTCGCTCAAAATTTCGCTTACAGAAAGGTGCCAAGGGTGGTGCACCGTCCTTTTGGAAGATGAAGTCCCCATTTCTTCTTCTAGCTGAAGAAACAACCAAACATGCAGCATATACAGGTAAGAAATGCCTTTAACAGTGTTCGCTTTCCAATAGCCGCTAGTTGCGCCATCTCTCGCTAAAAAAATGAAACTTAAAATTAATGAAACTTCAAAACTTCTCACTCAATGCGATGTGTGGAATGGAACGCTACCTTGTATTGTTTAGAAGATATAGCCTTTCAAAGTTAGGATATTCATTTGTAATCATCCTGTACATATTTTTCAATTGGTGTATATTTTAGAACACGGTTCATATTTACATAATTGGCGAACTCAATAAGTGCTGGTTTCCAGAAAAACGTATTTAAACGCAGAGCTCTTCTGCTCTTAATACATAGAAGAGCTACTTTTAGCCCTAGTTTTATAGGTTTAGAAAAGACTAACTTAATAAAAAATTGAATATATCATTATTCACTAATGTCCGACAAACAAAATTTTGGAGAAAAAAAATTTTCACCCAATGTTGAATACGCTCTTCATGTCCACAACACCTCAATTATTCTCATTTGAAACCGGATGATTCACGTGAAAGGCTCTCTTTTAGTTTTATATTCTTAAGCAATGTATTGAAAAGTGGTTAAATACAGTACACCGATTTTGTAGAATTCTAAAACAAAGAATTAAAAGCGAAAATTCCCACGGACGTAATACGGTTAATACAATATTTCGTTTCCGTACAGCACTTGCTACTTCGCCATTAAAATAAAACACTTGTGTAGAAGGAGCACGTCACATACTATTTCAGTGGCGATTACCTGGACTAAACATTGTTGAAGTTATTTTGATAACCACACAATGAATCAAAATGGCAATCAACACCTTAGCTCCGATATATATTTTAAGCTACCTCTTTCAAATTTATTTCAATCTCTTTCGTCTCAAAAAAAATTTATCACGGTTGAATTTTATTTACGCATTAAGTATCTATCTTATTACAACTTCATTTTTATGAAGTTGTACGTAAAACATTGATAGTACATCAAGATATAACATGCTAAATATATGCGTTTTTTCCGCATAAACTCCAATAAGATCTTTAGACATATCTTATCAAGATAGTATACCTATAACGGGTATTTGTTTGCAGCTTGTCTTCTTTTTCATGTAGTTGCGACTAAATTCGTTTTGTAATTATAATGTTTTTCAAAGCACAACTTAACGTTTTGAACAATATGAGACGGTTGGATTCGTTCCAGGCTTTTTTTCCTCCACCATCTTGAATGGTTTTTACTGAGACCATTTCACAGGACATGGATTCGTTTATCGGGACACAAGCCAAAATCGGAAAAAGTACCTGAAAGTATCGTGGGATTTAAAACTGCGGGAGAGGTGGAAACATTGGAGGATATCAGAAGTTGACGATACGACACCTAATTGCTAATAAAGAAGCTCTCAGTGAATGTATTGCTATATTTATTATTCTTGTATCGGATCAATGACTTTTAAATGATGTTAATGACGTTGTGAGATCTATTATCTTTCAGCAAAATTACAGAATCTTTATGTCTGGTTTATAAGTATATTAATATGGAGATAAAAAAACAAAAATTAAATATTTTTGCATGAAAATAAGGTAGAATACTTAGAATAGATTTTAATTTGTAGTATATAGTTCCGTAAATATATTAAGTTTTAAAAGTTTAAATATTTATAGGATAGATAAAATTTGAAAATTAAATGCGAAATTTTTTATAATTGCATAGCTTGCACTTTGTTTCAATTATATAAATTCAATGTAACTCTGTTGCAAATTATACAATATTCTGCATATTTTGCGGCAGAATATATAAGGAAAGAATATATTTAATCTGTGACAATGCTACTTACCACATATCCAAAAAAGTTAAGGAATACCTAGTAAATACAAAGATAGAGCTAGTATTTTTTTTGCCACCATATAAAACAAATCCTACATCAATTTGTTTAAAAAGTGTTCTGATGGCAAGTTTTTCTATCCTTCCAAAGAAAATCTTCATTAAATATTTATCAAACTAAAACAATTCAAGACATATTATTTTAAAAACTCAAATGTGAAGTATTGTAGCAAAAATGCAAGTACAATTTTATAAAATGAATTTTATCAAAGCGATTTGCTGTAAAAAAGTATTTTTAAAGTTTTCTGTAGGTAGAGTTTAGCTGGTAGTTGAATTAAACGTAACACTGGATATTGATAATCTACCCACTATAGCCACAACGGGCTATTGGTGACAGTCCGGGATTAATCCTGAAAGGAAAAATACTAGGACGCCTTATAAATTTAACCCTCTGTCAGATTACGAGATCTACAAACAAATGCTGTAACAACTATACACCACTTACGTGGCTCGTTATGCAATATTTTTTAAGCAATGAGTTTGCAGACATTTTATGTCAAGTTAAATATAGGTGGCTGTTATGTTTCTGCAGCGAAACATGTTTTCTGTAGATTCTGAAAGTTACGTCAGTTGGCTTGTTTTTTTTTCAAATAAGATTACCGAACTCACCAATAAAAATTAGGAAGAATAAATTGAGAATTGAGAATGATTGGTCTACATCGATCAGAATAAATCAAACCTGTCAAACGTTGCTTAACAGGCGATAAACTACATTTTACAATAACCCCAATTTGTACCATGAGATTGCATTTGAACAGCAAAAGTAAAAGTTTCACAGACCGTCTGATTTGTTTACACTGAAAATAAGTGAAAACAAGAAAACAAATGCGTGAAAATAAATCTCTGATCAAGGAAACCTAGCTTCTAGATATATATTTTTTCACATTGATTTACGTATTTTCATGCAGACTTAGTTATTAGTAACTGTGCATTTTTAAGATTGAAGCATTTTTCACTTTTGATGCCTTTATCTTTTTTACTAACTCTATTTCAGCAATCAGAAGCAATAAAACATACTTTTTTTTATAGTATTATTATTCATTGTCTATATAATTCATTTTCTTGCGAACTTTATCAACGATGCCAATACAGGTTGATAAAGGAGTTTAAAATTAAAGAACGAATTCAGCATTTGTATTCGAATTATTTTTGTGCTTCATTTAATTTCTTCCATTGACTACTCGTTTGTGAATACCAGTTACTTTTCTGTGACCAGTTGTATTGAATTTAGTAATTTTTTATTTATTCAGTTTTCGATCTTTATATGAAAGTTTAGGATCAAAAGACGATAGTGAAAAAAAAACTCACGCAAAATATTCGATGGTTCACAAATTTTTTTAAAGAATGAATTCAGCAAATTCTGTTTGAATTTGCTAATTTAAGTCCTTACATTGATTCCCTGAGCGCTTTCAAACAATCCGAGAAAAAAATGTTATTGCTCACGTGCAACTACTACTACTAGCATATTTGTAATTGTTGCGGTTATTTATTAGGAACGTGCAAACCATAATAATAGTAAATATATTTTAAATTATTCACGCGCAAACGATTACATTTTTTACTGTGCTCGCTCAAACTGTAACCATGATATGGAATGTGTGATAAAATCTATATATATAATTCTCTTACGTGGCACGCAAAAAAGACGTTATTTGTTATCGTGTTTTGGAAACATTGAACGATTGTTTGTATACCACAAAGCCTCGCGCTTCAATTGAATTTATAGCGTTATCGGATGAAATTTTATTGAAAAAAAAAATGAATTTTCTACGAGCTGTTGCAGTTTATAATAAGAAATCGAAGAAAGCGGTGGATCATTTCAGGGCCATTTAAAAACAGTCCTTTTCAGGGGTAACAATTATATTTCAACAAAACGCTTGCACTATAACTTTCGACAACAAACTCAATGAAAAAGTGTGGGTGAGTCGAGAGTGCTGGAAATGCACACACAAACAACATGCTGGGTATTCAATTTCCAAAGCAGCGCTCACATTTCGACTCAAAATTTGCTCAAAGTTTTCATTTGAATTCTGATTCCAGGGTACTGTATATTTACTTTCTGTAATACAGCCAAATTAGATTTGAAAAATATTTTTTTGGAACATCATATTTTGTAAACAATTCTTTTTGCTAGGACACATGTCTTCATTAATGCGAGCGAAGCGAGTATAGGTTCACGCAGCGAACCTATGAGGATTGCGAAGCAATCCTCCGGGGGTTGGCGAGCTTTAGCGAGCAGGGGGCGGGCCCCCTAGTAGTCTAGAAATACCATTTCAAAGAATTGGAGACGACTGAGTGAAAAAGAGAGTTGATAGCTGTTCTTTGTAATTTTGTAATGTCTTCAGTTTCCTTAACTCATTGGTACAGGTTCTGTCTACGTTTATAGTGGTGGCATTTTATTGACGAGTTATGGCAGGTTAAGGCAACCCATCTATTTTACGGTTATTTTGTTTTTTTAAGGCTACATCGGCAAGCGAAAAATTTCTATTTCCATTTTGAATATTCTAGCAAGTTCTTTCAAAATCCGTTAAACTGTCGTGTGATTTCATTGATTCGTTTGAAATTATTTCTTCGGTTCCATTGGTTATTTTAATTTTAAATTATCCTTTGATTTCATTGGTTCTTTTTATTTTATTTCTTTGATTTCATAGGTTCTTTATAATTTTTTTCTTTGATTTCATTGATTCTTTAAAAAAAAAATTTTTTGTTTGATTTCATTGAAAATAAATGGTTTTTTGACAACTGTGAAATTTTTCTTCATTCTAAATTTATGTTACGGTACAGTGCTGTTTTCTCATATTGTATTTCATTTACGTATATTTATATTGTTTACGTATGTAATATATTTTTTTTAATG
Organism: Metellina segmentata; assembly: GCA_947359465.1. Taxonomy (NCBI): domain Eukaryota; kingdom Metazoa; phylum Arthropoda; class Arachnida; order Araneae; family Tetragnathidae; genus Metellina; species Metellina segmentata. Next base: position 76,608,539 of record OX375879.1, read on the forward strand.
TTTACGGTACAGCTACAGTCTACGTTTATGAGTGGTGGCAACGGCCTTGGCGGTTTTTATGGCAAACTTCTTAAGTCGCCAAAGTAAGAATTATTTCAAAAAAAAATTTTCTTTCACAAATATTTTTCTTTTTACAACGGAAAATTAAAGTTTGAAAACACATTATTTGAGAACGTTTCAAAAAGTATATATTTTTTAAAACTTTCGCAAAAAGTAGTAAGCTTAAACACATTTCAGAACACATTTGTGAACCAGCAGAAAAACAAAGCTGTGAATGTTGGGTAAGAATACCCTGAAACATCAATTACACTAAATACAGTAGGCTGTATGAAAACAAAAATATTTTTAAAAGAAAAAAAAAGCAAGAAATAATACAACCTGATACATCAGAACTGTTCCGAGAAAAAAAAATTACGAAACAAGAATATTCCACAAACGGCGAAAAACAATACATGTCAGAATTCTGCCGTGAAAAAAAAGTATTATGAAATAAAAATTCCACAACTGTAGAAATACAAATAAATAAACCAATAGTATCAAAGAAAAAAATTTAAAAGGACCAATGCAATCAAAGGATATTTTAAAATCAAAATAACTAATGGAAGCAAATAAAAAAATTTCAAACGAACCAATGAAATCAAACGATTTAAAACAGAGTTTGGAAGAACTTTCTAGAATAATCCAAATGAAAATTGAAAGTTACCGTTTGACGAGGTTGCCATGAAAACCACACTAAACGTAAAGACAGATGGGTTGCCTTAATCTACCGTAACTCGCTACAAGAAGTGCGCCAAAAAACTCGCCAAGACCGTTGCCACCGCTCATAAACGTAGAGTGTAGCTGTACCATGTTTACAAATGTGTTTCTGAAGCTTGTTAATTTCCGTTGTAAAACAAAATATTTTTGAAATAAATCTTTCCTTGGCGACATTAGAAGTGTGCCAAACAAAATTCCAATTTCGTTGCCACCGCGATAAACTTAGACTGAAGCTGTACCCAATGGAACTGATATTCTGATCATACAGATAATGAACAGTGAGTTTTCATCTCCAAGGTAAATTAAGCACATCGCCTCTCTACACTTCCTTATACTATCACTTGTGAATACCAGATGTAATAAACAAAGTACACTGTTACCAATTTTCTTTTCAATTTTCATAAGAGTTTAGGAACAAAAGACGATAGTAATAAAATTCCCTCAGAAAATTCGATGGTTCGCATATTCTTTTTCGCTGACTTCTGGTTATTCAAATGTTTACGGAATGGGTGGCACACCAAGCGACCATTTCTCCCCAGCAGAAAAAAAAAAACACCCACACTTCATCTTAATCCGTTTGACACATAGCACGACACGGGAACACTCTTGAGGTTGAGCAACATCAAAAAACTTAATATCACCAACCTTGAACGAGTCCCACAAAAACCTCCACATCAAAGCTAAACGCCCCAAAACCGCCAAACGTAAATTATCTCAAGGTACATCACCTGAGCTTATTTCACAAACTGAGTTGTTTTTAGATGTTCCTTTAATGCCCCCTACCTTCCTCTTTTTTGTGCGTCCCCCCTCTGTCGTATTCTTCTGTGTGTGTGTGACGGCAGTTCCAAATGGTTCTACCAGAATTTGGACCCGTTCCCTAATAGGATTTCTCTCTGGTCTAAAAATACGGTGTCGCACCAAAGAGATGGCAGAAACATGGAGAGGAGACAGTTCCGATTTGTGTCGGCAAGACACCACAACCGACCTGTAAGAGCTCGTAGAGATCAAACGCAAAGACTGTGCTGGATTAATGACTCGGTTCTCTACAGCCTTTCTTAATTGCTTGTGGCAGCAAGGTGAAAAACCTGGGGATTTGTGTGTGCCAGCAATACAGCTGATGTGCTTGTCAGCAACAATGTGTTCAGGCCATGGTCAAAGTAGTATTGACTTTGACGAACTGGATATTGATTCGCTGTAGTGTTTAGGATTTTATCTTCACGCACAAGTAAGTTTAATTATTTTTTTCTATTTAAATATCGTAAATATGTTTGTGGGTTTTGAGAAGGAATTATTTTTCAAGCATAGAAAGAATTCGAATTGCTTTGGTCAGTTGTTTCTGAGATTCATTCAGAGTATAATTGAGTTTTACTATTATACTCTTGAGAAAAGAGACGCATTTCAAGAAGTGCATACATTTTTGAAGAGAGTCAATAGACCATTGAACACGTATAAAGTTATTTTTCCTCTGAAATCGAAATAGTCAAAATCTATAGTGTATAGCATGCATATTTCGATTAGTTGAATATTTCTTGATTTGGTGTCTAGTTTTTTTTTTTTTTAGTATAACAGAATCACATGTTGATTGAAAAAAAAATATTTCCATTTTGAGTAGTCAATTTTCTATAAGAGGTGCTGTATCATTTTAAAGTTATTCAATAGTTTTATTTAATACGGGGAAAGAGAGAGGTTCACGTGAACAAATTTCTTGTAATTTTTTATTTTATTTACATAGTCTTGAAAAATGATTAGTAGAAGATAGCATTGGTTTACTTCTGGACAAACGTCAAAAACATTACCTTATTTTTTTTTAATGCTTTCTTTCTTTCCTTATGATGTTTTGTATCTTTGCACCACATAGGAAAATAGTATAACTTGTATTTTTCAACTCAGTTGAAAATTTCTTAATTTATTTTTGGTCTAGTATTAATATGGGACACTTGTAAGCAAAACAAGCAGGCAAAGATGTGAAGTTTCAGATCCCATGTGTATTACAATTTTTCTGTGAGATACTTCAGATATTCTTATTAATTTAGAGCAATTACTATTTTATATTCTAGAATAAACCACAATAATACAAAGATGTGTAAGACTGAATTTTTCCCTTTGCCTCCTAATTTGACCGAAAAACGACATAGTCGATTCGTCGCTTGTCAATAAATCATCACAAAATTTGCTATTAATTGACTGTATAAGTTCTAACACGTAATAATAATCTCTAATTAATCAAGAGGTGGAATCTGATAATTGCAAACTTTTACGACGAATATTTAAATCATCTTTTATTTCAAAATATACATATAAGCTTAAATTATATATTATTCCGTCATCTATTGTTGGTCTGATTGATGTAAAAAACGTGCTTTATAATTCATGCGTAACTACTCTCTACGTTTTTCAACTGATTTTGTTAGATTGAAGAGCATTATTTAAAAAAACTCATAATTTGCTAAAATTATTGAAGATGCTTTTTGTACAAATGACTAGAGATTTTAAAATTAAAAAAGAAACTAAGCACAAAAGATACTTTCCACAAAAAAGTCAATTTTCATGTATTTTAACAAATTTATCTACCGTATAAAAACGTCAAATAATCTTCAGTTTTAAGTAAGCATTTATTTTGGACATTGCTGCTACGTAAGTCACCAAATCCAGTTAAATCAGGGTTTAACTTATTGATTACTTAGATCTGTACATATACAAATAAAAGTTTGCCCGTACGTAGCGGAATAAAATAATGGGTTATTTTATGAGTATTTCGTTTGCTTTTATGTTACTGTTTTGAAATTTCACAGATTCAAATCTTCCCAAAAATCCTCTTGGGCAAATACATCAAATTTAGTTTTCCTCCACTTTTTACAATGCTGGTAATGTTGATATAATTCGGAAATATAAACGAAATGAAAAACATTGCTGGATAAAGATATAAGATTATAAAAAAGTGGAGTATTTTTGAAAATAACTTTTTTAATATCGTTGAATTGATTGAAATATGGATGTACCTGATAGTTCTCGTCAAATAACAAATAATCAATGTAAGCCTGTATTAGTAGGCGTAAACATCTTCGGTATAACAAGTCTTGTTGAATAATGGAAATTCCAACACCGATGGTGTATACCCTTCAAGTGGTTTCGACGAGAAATCGCGTCTATCAAGCTATGAAATATTTTGTTAATGACGAGATATCTCGTTCTGATGATATTGCCGATGGCAAGTTCAGGATTTGTTCAGTTTCTTCTAAGGATATTCCATTATTTGCATGATAAAAGTCCCTGAAAGAAAAGATGAACATTGTAACACGTTTTCATGTAGGAGCTTTAGTGAACTCTGGAGTTCACGGCCGACTAAAATGAGAAGTATTTTCTTTGAATTTCGATAGCTCATTAACAAAAACATCTCATAGTTATTTTCTTTATGATGAAGATATCAAGATCTGGTCAGTTTTCTTCTAATGACGAGATGTCTCGTAAAGGCGCAACCAAGATGGTTAACAGGGGCGTTTGGCCGAATATCGGTTTATGTGCAATTTTACAAACGAGATTAATTTTTAAAATGGTCTGTGAAGCATTAGACATGTATTCAGTTAGTTTTCAATTAAACCTTTAGCTGGTGTGAGTCAGCATCTAATACAATGAAATCGAGCACTTGAGTATTGAACAACGGTGTATGTGAAAATACCTGCTTCCAACTTGTTCCAGAATCGTATTTGTTTGCGGGTAAGGGTACGGAATCACTAAGCTTCGCTATTGGTGTAGTTTGTGAGTGGGGGGGGGGTGTCCTCCACAATTTTTGTTTACATTAAAATATATTTCATGACTATGGAAGTTTAAGCTGTATTCATGTGACATTAAATGTCTAAACAAACTAAACCAAATTTACAGAACTCCGTGAATGGAATAAGAGTTCATATGACCACTTTCCCCTGTAACATTCAAATAAGAAAGATTACTTAACGTGTGTTCTTTCTGAAAAATTACTGATTTGCAACATAGACCGTTATTAGGCTTCAGTTTACAGATTGATAACTACCTTTTCTCAGAATAAATTGTGAAGATATCGATTCACTTTTTTTCTTGAATTGAGGATTCAGTATTATATTTAGGCATAACATTTAAAAAATAATAATTATTAAAGAAATATATATCCCTTCTCGTTTTCATGCTTTCTCGTGGAACATGTTGGTAAATTTTTCCTTACCAGGATGAAGAAGTTTCTTAGGTAAGGTAACTCGAAGATAAAAAATGTTCGGTTTGAGAAAATGGAGTTTTGCAATTCAAAATTTGAAGAGTTGAAACAAAATTTGAGTATTGTTCAAAATAACATAAAACAAACTATACAATCTCAAAACAAATGGTTTTGAAATTATTGAGTTCCATCCCTTAATAAAATAGTATACTTTATTTTTAATAAAACGGCAAGGAAATAAATATTAACAGGTTTAAACTAAAGCATTGAAGTGAATTATTAAAGTACTTATCTCTAGGGTTTAAAAAAAAAACTTAATTTGATTCAATATTATTGAAATATTGTTCTTGTGAGAAAAAACTTACAAGGCTATTGCTTCTTCAAAAACAAGTGTTTATAAATGTTGTTAATATTTTTCATTAAATTATATTAATAAATATTTGTGAGTGTAACAAGAATTTTCTTATAGAAAATAAGGTTTTTAATTTAAAAGTAACATTTATTTGCACATAAAATATTTATTCATTCATCATTACGTTCATCAACAAAACGTTTTTAGATTTTTTTGTATAATATAAGCTTTTATTCTGTTAAGAAAGCAATTGTTTAGATTAAAATATAGACGTGTTTCCAAATATATAAGCTTACTGAGTGTCCTATTGTCATCATTATAACTCTTTACATCTAATAACCTGGTTAAAAATCTGATCTTGTATTAAATTAATCTTATGCTTAATATAAATCCTTTTTGTAAACTCTTCATTCAATTAATTATTAATTAGCAAACGCATTTGAATATATGATCCAATACATGAACCACTTTGTACACGAAAAACTATTTAAAGTAATATTATCGAATTCTATAAGTTTTCATTTATAATTTTCGTCCCAATATCAAAAGGTACAAATTCTCAACTTTTCCCATGCCATATAATATTTTGGAAAAAAAATTAGTTTTGTACGAATTTCTATTTTTATCTCTTTAATTTTACTGTCATAAAATCAATTTCACTATTTTTAATAACACGTTTCTTGTGCAATTCGTAATGCTTTGCTTCTTACCTTGAGCCGGTATTAAAAATTTTCATGCAGATAATAATCCAAGTGCCATTAATTTATAACTATTTTTAAATACATTTCAAATTATTGACGGTATAATTCTTGGGCAACATTATTATAAGAAAATTTACAATTTTATCCACTTTTTAGCCTTTTGAAGAGCACTGTTCAAAACAAAATATTTTGAAAAGAATCTTTATGAGTGAAGACCTGTATAAATCCATTTTGGACAATCTTAGTCACCTGAATATCAAATGAAAATATTTATAATCTTTAAATGACAAAACAAACATGTGAAAACTTAAAACAGTATGTTGTTCATACCATACAATTCTAAATAAACGGAAGTACAATGTATGGAAACAACAAACGAATTGATATCACAACTATTTTTGCTATTTTAACTGGGACAACTTTTTACAAAAACAAGTTTTCGCATTTCTTTGACTAAAATATAATTAATAAAATGAATTAATGTTATGGGAACTTGATTCAAATTAAACTAATTTGGAGGTAAATTGATACAGATTTATTTAAAAGGAATCAATTCGATCGTCATTAGTTTCATATATCTGACCTACGTGGCAAACTATAATTCAAAAATTCTAAATATATACAAAAAGAAAACATATTTTTGAAATTAAAAATCACAAATGAGAAACTAAAATTATTTTGAGAGAGAGTAGAGGAAATATCCTTTAAAATCCATTTTTCTAATGACTTAAATGAATTGTTAATTAATATTTTTTTAATTTCAAATATATTTACCTAAAAAAAATTATTTCAACTTCATCTTGCATGTATAAACGACCAAGATTATGTTCTGTTCTACTTGTAATCCCTTTTCAACGCAACAATTTTTTTCAAAATAAATATTTATACCCGCTCTGCTTAAAACAATGCAAATTAAATCTTAGATAAAAAAATATATCTACTCTAATTAATTTTAATACTCTTTTGTGTTTATATTTAAAGTTTCAGTTTCAACGAACTGCTGATATTTGTATTTAAGTGTATTAAAATTTGAATAATTAAGTTTAAGGATGTCCAGAGTATCTTATACAGCACTTTTTAATATTTATGTATATAATTAATAGCTTTTTAATTATGAGTGAAATTTTGATGAAAAGCATATATTCTCATTATAATCTCTCCCAAGCAAAAGTCTTCTTTTAAACATTTCTTAAAATTTATCTTCATTCAATCTTAATTATATTATAACTTCTTTATTGCTAAATATTTTGAAAGTATTATATATTCTCATTCTTAATATCCGACTGCCGACCTCAAGGAACGCTTATCGCAATTTGGATCGCAGTGGAGCAAAATCAACGGGCTTTTGATAGATAAGTAGTTCGGATTATCGTTTTCTCATTAGTAGTACTGTACAATAATTACTGTTACATTTTCGTACTATCGTCTGTACACTAGTTACTGTTATATTTTCGTATAATTTCGTGTGCTAAGAATGGAAACATTATGAGAGAGATCGCACAGCTTCTGATCTCCGCGTTCATTCCAAAAAAGAATGTCTGATACCGCAGCCGTGTAAATATTTCTATGTATGGAGTCAGATTAAAGAAAGTGTAATTTTGAAGAGAACGATTGAATAATTTGATTTAAGAAGAGTCTCGTAACACCAATCACTCTTACCATGAACAAGAACGTACATGTTTAATTTTGCCCTAGTTTGAATGCCGAATTAGACGCGGTAACTTAGGAAAAACAAGTGCATGACGGGTCTCAGTCGTCAAATGTACCCAAGGTGTTAATTAACGTTACACCTAACAGCACGGCTGTCTATTGGCTACGGTCCGGGATCAAATCAAATCCGAAATGAAACATCAGAGGACAACGCCTCATGATTTTGAACCTCAGACCGATAACGAGGTCAATACCTCAACTGGCACTCCACTCTCCAACCTCTACATTACGCCGACCAACCGGTTTAGTGGTTAAGTTGTTGGCCTCTGGATCGGAAGGTTCCTAGTTCGAATCCGGGGTCAGGGCATGAACGTAAAATGTGATGTCCTTATGTAGCGTAGTGATGGCCACCCACTGAGTGCCCCTTTACAGTTGGCTCATCGATTCTGACCTTGTAGTGATGAATGATCAGTGAATCAAGTGTCCATCTTAAAAAAACATTACTTCAAAGTGAGAGGATTTGAAGCCACGGTAAATTTAACGTGCATCATCCCACCAGTACACGGCGGTCTTTGATTGGATCGAGTTTCGAATTCGAAACCCTTCTACTGCTGACAAAGATAATCAACATCCAAGCGTCTAGAGGGGGGTCATGGCATCCCGGTTTGAAGAGTAACAGGAGGATTGAGAGTTCAAATCCAACAAAAGACCGTAGTGTACATGGGGGTTGGTGTACAATAAATATATCAATGTCTAAAATGTCCTCACTTTGGCGTTGTTTGGAGAGTGTGGTGCCAGTTCTGGTGTGACCTCGTTACCTGACCGTAATTCAAAATTACAAGGTGTTGTCCTCGGATCTTTCCCTTGAGGGATTGATCCCGGACCGTCTTCAATAGCCCGTCGTACGTCAATAGCTCTAGTACGACGTAAATTACCAATTATCATTTGAAAAAATGCAGTGTTAGATTAACAAATGCTGATCAAGTGCCTGTTAATTTAGTTGCATGATAATGCTCCTTCTAACTGTTAGCAAGGAGTTTATTGCATTTAATCCATCTGGTGATTATTATCATTGCTGACCAGATCTTGATCTCGTCAACTTTAAAAAATCGGCAATATCTTGGTGACGTGACATCTCTACAGTATCAAAATTTGTCAGATCTTAATGGACGACCTATCTCGTCGAAACCACTTGAAGGGTTAAAAGTGGTCAAAGTAACTTTCTATTCACCATATTTTGCATCTGTTTTCATAACCTGCGATTTCGCCTTAAAGTGCCTGATTTTGAAAACTCGGATAAAATAACGAACAATCAAATTTTTAAACAGCTAAATTCTACCGATCACATCCAAATGTTCTTGGAACGCACAGAAACATGTATAGTATTGAAGGGTATGGATGTAAAAAATTCATCAGTAACGAGTAAGGTTAGGATTTTGATTACCTAGAAATTTCTAGAAAGTGCTCTCTAACGATGCAGTTTTTACCCAAAATTGAACTAAACAATTACCTTTTTCATAAAACGTTATGGAGGTGCTTGAAGAAGGTCAAAACGGATTAGAAGTCTTGAAAAAAGACTGTAAGTTGCAAAACGTACAAGTGCTTGAGAAACCCAGAGAGACAGTTAATAAAAATAGTCCCTATAAGATAGAAAGCAAAAAAACAATACGAGTGCAATTTTCATTTTCTGACAGTTTCCGTGTCAAATTGAAAGTTAGAGTTTACTAACAAGAACATTTCATTGAAAAATTTTTGTTTTCGAGTGAAAGGATTTTCTTTATTAGTCCAGAGTTGCAAAGAAAGCAAAAAGATATGCAGAGAACTAAAAGAGAATGACTTTTTCTATAGTTTGCCATACATATAGCTCCTTTTACTTCTGAAAGCACAGGATCACACTTTAATCAAACTATATCATTTTTTAAGTTTTCTAGAATTTCAACATAATAAATAATATTTCTCGACAAGAATACAAAAAAAATCCGAGGAAAATTCACCCAAAAATACTCGTTTTCTTAAGGGGGTCCGGGACACATCGAAACAAAATTTTTATTAATTAATTTAGAATTTTGAAATTTTTTGTACTGATTATACCCATCTAACTAATAAGCGAAATCACAACACAAAGTTTTTCCAAAAGTTTTTTAAAAATTTTAAATTAAAACTTTTTGAAAAAAAGTGGGGTCATTTTAAATTGCTAAAACTCAAAATATTCTTGATCAATTTAAATTATTCACAATTTTATAAACTTTAATTTTGATTCAGCAATTTAAAAAATATTAATTTAATAGAAAATCAAAAATATTTGAATGAAAATCTTTGAAAATTTTAAGGTACTTTTTTTTTAAAAAGTCATATTTTTAAAAGTAAATATTTGTTTCAAATTTGATGACTCAAAATTAAAGTATAATGTTTGAAAAAGATATATTCCAAATTTCAACCCTTAAACTTTATCGGTTTTCGACTTATAGCAATTTGAATACAGGAAATCTTGAAGAAATGTATCATGGAGAAAAATGCATTTAAAGTTTTAAAGACAGATCTTGTTGCCATGACAACAACTGTCAAGAGTGTTAGATTTTCCAAACAACGCACCACAAAAATTGTTATATCTCTAGTTCTAATTAAGATAGAAACATGATTTAGACGTCATTTTAAGCAGAAAAACACAGAGAATTTTTTAAATAATAAAAAAAAATTCGAAAATTTGACGATTTTTGTGTCCCGGACCCCCTTAAAACATATAAATATGCCAAACAATGACCCAAAATATAAAAATTTATTATAATGCCATTTTTCGCAATGCCTGCTTGCCAAACGATGACATTTTTCATTAATATCAAAAAAGTACATGAAAATGCCCAAACAGAGACTCTTAGATCAGTTTACCATTTTATGAAACATATTTCTATTCACTCAAAAACGTATGAATTTTTTAAAGTTGCAAAATATTCTCTCGAAGCTAGTTTTATTTATTTTTTGGTTTCTCATTAAATTCCATCCTAAACTTACAAGGATGCACTATGTGTTCTCTTTTGTTAAACACATGCTCATGAGTTATATTTTACATAAGGTTTTAATTCTATCATGTTGCTTCCAAGCTTTTTCTTGCTGTAATCAAGTTCCCCTTCGTCATCTTCCTTATTCCTCTTTTCAATACGACAGTTTGAAAATGTGTCATTAAAGGCAATCAACAGTAGGATAACGCTCAAAAAGGAATAACTGTGTTCTCATTCATATAACATGACAATATTTTAGTGAATGGCAAAATCTTATCTAGTGATTAAGTAGATGTGATTTGCCTCCCAAAGCACTCTTTGTAAGTTTCCCCCCATTGTTTGCGTCAGTCTCGAAGTTGTAGCCAAATAACTGAAGAATTTGTCATGATGATTTTTCCATTCATACACGCTTTGTTCATCGACGGAAATGACGTCTGGCCTCTTTCGAAGAACTTACCCCTGAGACGAACTAGAATGATTCAGATCTACGATTCCCTCTTTTTTCCGAGTGTTCGGGCTTAAAGTTATTTTTTGTAACGAGGTTGAACGAATTTTTTTTCTTGGTCTGTGACAACCGCTGTTTTTTAAACCTGCAGACAAAGGCTCTATTTGTCTTCCAACTGTTGAAAAAATAAATTTAAAAAAATCGTGTTCCAGTTTAAGAACTTCGGTCGAAAAACGATAGCTTAAAGATTAAACAGAAGAAGAAAATGTATGTTGCGACACTATTACGGAGGTGAAGCCACATTGTCTAGATGAAGATCAAGGTCTAAAAAAAGTGCCCTAAATTAGAAGCATTTATTTGCTAGATAATTTTTATTCATTTTATATTTGAAGTGCTTTTGATTTTTCATAAATTATAAGAAAATAAAACTATATTCGACATGTTTATACTTATTGATTTCAACTGTTAATCTTCAGTTAAGTACTTGTCCGACTCTAAGTTCAACAGACCTTAGGTTAATGCGTCGTTCTTGGCAGACATTTGTATTACCGTAGTGACTCATCGTGTTGCAAAATATAACTGGAGTGACAAATGAAAGTGTATTAATTATACTCTTTTTTCCATTCGATAAAGGCTTTGTTACAAACACAGTCAAATCAGAAACTTGTAATAAATAGTTTACAGAAAAATAAAACTTCTGGAGCTAATAATAACCACGTTTTCCAACTGATTTCGTGATAAAAGATACGTTTGAAAAAGTCAGAATTTTCAATTTGACGTTTTAAATCGATATCTAGAAACTTAATAGCAAATGTTGATTACTATTAAGCCTATATGTTTCTAATTACAAAGTACTTGAAAATTCTCATGAAAACTAAGTTTAAAATATATATTATATTATTATATATAAATAATATTATTTATTGAAGAATTAAAATTTTGGATTAGCGTATCCTCTACTATCTACTTTATTATAGATATACATGAACTAGAAAAATACCCGACCTTACTCGGTATGAATTGGTTTACTCTAGATTGAAGAGGTGATCAAAATATGTAATCACTTTCGTGTTTCGTAGGATAAAATAATATTTTAACAAATTTCGCCGTCTTTATAAATTTTACAATTTTTTTGGACATAAATCCTACACATGCATATCCATTCATGTGGTACATTTCACATACATCGCACCCTTGCTGTATGACAAAGCTACAAACTGACGAAAGGTGACACTAAGGTTAATACTACAAAAAGCGATTTTGAGGGAGATTTGGAATTCCCTTTCTTAAGTTCTTTTAATGTTCAACTCAATTAATAAAAACGACGATTTACTGCGAGTGCTCTCGCACTCATAGTCAACAAAACAATGCATTTTTACTTGTGATACTCTTGCATCCGGCATGCGACATTGTGGAATTTCGCAATCTTCTCCTGTCATTATGACAAATAATATTTTAATCTTTGAAAAGTTCTATTTCGGATTTTTAAACATTATTTTCTTTCAATAATGGCGTGCAGAGGTTTAGCGATTGAATAAGACAGTGGACTGTATAAATTTTAACATTTATTCACATGCGTGCGTTCTGGGAGCCGACACTCGTCACTCTCCCCTTCCTGTCATCAAGGTTACAAGATCGCCAAGTGGCGCCACGGGAATGATGCTCAGTCGCCAAGGCGAAAGTTACAAACACGGAACAAATGGCATAATTAAACTTAAAATTTGCTTTAAAAAACTTACCTGCCACTTTAAGTCGAATACTTTGTGGTGGTGTTGCGTGTGATGAAAAAGAAATACAATATATTAAAATAGTAAATATTTAAAACAGAAAACAAAAGAAAACAGCGAAATCTCGCAGTTCCCACAACCTACAACTAAAAAGTGCACAAAATTTATAACTGAAAAAAACAGAAAATATATCTGCACGTGATCAAACAACACGAGTTTACGTCTCCTTCCCGTTCGTTGAGAAATATCGTCTATCCCAAATATTCGGAAATCGTTTACATTGCGCAAAGACCAAAAATAAGACTCGAAATAAATAAAGTATCAACTAAAAGTCAAAAAAAATTGTTTTGGGGAATTTAATTGCTTTTTCAGCACCACTGGTAAAACAATCAAAGTTATTGTAATATTCAATATACATTCCAATTTTTCTAAAACTACCAAATTATGATTGATTTAAGCATACATACTCAGGTGTTTTAGCATGAAACTAATCTAAATATAGCAATAAGAAATGTTTAATATTGCCTTAACTACACTTATATATAATGCATAAAATTTAACAAATTGCAATCAAATATAAGGAATAAAATTCATGTGATGCTTGCACAAACACACAAACACGAAATCGAACATAGAGCAGAAAGACGTACAGACAGACTTTCGTAACCATTTTCACGCACTAAATGAAGATAAGAACTCACTGTTTGCAAATTTCCATCAAAATATATTAAACCGTGTGGACGTGTATAGGGCACATACAATACATACAGACAGATGGACAGACACCAAACGCGGAAGATGTGAATTTGGCATCAGAAGGGTCCAAAACGGATAGAAAACTTGAAATGGGTCGAAAATATTCAATGTGCAAACAAACACTCCACTCTTATTTATATAGATATGCGGTGATGATATTGGTATGTATATTACATGCCTGTTCTCTAGATGAAATGCGAATAGACTGTTAAAACGAGACGATCAATTAGCTGCGGAAATGCCTTCCATCCACTCTGGCACACACTCGCGCATGTAGTTAGGTAGTTGAATTGACGTCGTACTGGAGCAACATAATGGGCTATTGACGATGGTCCAAGATCAATTCCGAAGGTAAAGATACGAGGACACCTTGTAATTTTGAACCACGGTCAGATGACGAGGTCAACATTTGAGCTGGCACTCCTCACCAAACTGGTACATCATACTAAAGTGAGGACATTTAAGGGGTTAAAAACCTTTTAAATTTTCAAAAAAATCAAAAAATTATTATGATCTAATTTTAATGCTCTGTTTCTTAGCAACGTTTTAAAACAAACCTGGTGTAAAATTTAACTCTAGAACGGAAGTTATGGTTAAAAGAGTGAAGCCCTTAATCAAACATTAACGGCCATATTCACAAGTCTCGAGTTAACTCGAGGATCAGTTGATCGAGTAAGAGTTAACTTGAGGATTAGCAAGAACGGTATTCTCAAACAGCGTGTTAAGTGATCCGGGGATTAAAATGAGACGCTCGCTGTGATTGGCTACCTCACGATCACGTGGTATTGTTTACATTCTACATTGGTTACGACCATAGACTCTGCATTCATACTGATCAAGCACGCACTTCGCCGTAGAATTGATTCCAAATTGTGAATAAATAGGACTCATACAGCATTTTAATATGGGTTTGGGAAAAGAAATGCAAAGGTATTTAATTTCAAATTGGAATTTTATGGAAACCTAAATTTGCAAGAAAGAATTGTACACAATGTCTTGCCAGATGTATGGAATCCGATTATCTTTGTACTTGTCAGTATGTGTGTGTGTTGGTGGTGTGAAAAGTGACTTGCATTGACAATTTTCTTTCATTCGTAATAAATCAACAGAATAATTTTTATTCTACGACAAATTTGTATCTGCCATGGTCGTTTTCTACCGTTCGCTCTCTCCGGCTTATAGGACAGAGGTGGCGTCATCTATTTTTTCGCTAAGCTGCTTGTTTAAGATTTACGCAGTTACCTTTATTTTCATTTTTCTTTTGAATTTCAATAAAATTATGTTTTAAATTTTCTCAATTTAAGCAATATTATTATGAGCACATGAGCTGCTATGTGGTAGGTGCTCCGTTATGATACTTCGAATCCAGTGACCAGTCGTCGCAAGAATACTATACTTTAGCATAGAATGAAATGAGTCATCCATTTTGTTTTGCAGAATATCCTGCGCATGCGTAACTCTTACTCGCGAGTTAACTCGCCGATTTCGGAGGATCAAAATGTAACACCGAACCAGCAGTTTAAACCACGGATCAGGACTTGTGAATACGGTTTTTTCGATAACTCGCGGATTATCGTTGATTCTCGAGTTAACTCGCACTTGTGAATACGGCCGTTAGAGCCAGATGGTTTGTTTATACATTTTGTACTTCGTCGATATCAGCGATCACAAAAATGTATTTTGACTACGCTCTATATTACTAAAGCCATCTCCATCTACATTGTTTTGTTAATTAAATTTTTATCTGGGAACAAGGTACTTTGACTACAACTTTTAGTTCCATTTTTCCTTCCTTTACTGCGAAAGAATTTCACAAGCGAATTGTTTTTAAACGACGATATCTCAAAACTGTGATTTTACCACTTGCGCGCAAGATTTCCCTGGAATGGTTGGTTAGAATTACATGAAATTTTAATTGATTATGTAAACCATATATATGTTTAAAATGACCAACTTTTTGTTCTATCCTGTTGAATGTTTTTGAAAAAAGGTAAATTTTGTGTTAAAAAAAGAAAATATTTATTTTTTTTTTATTAAAAAACTTTTGTACGAAATTTTAAAAAAAATACAAGAGTACGTCATTGTAATTATATTAGATATTTTTAAGTATGTAAAAAAATTCAGCTCAAAATAACAATTATTTTGCGCAGAATACTGCCCGCAATGTACCATATAATATTCTAACAACAAAAACAATGTATTTCATTTTGGTCCAATTTACAATATATTTAAAAGGTAGAAATTTTTTTTAAAATAGTTTACAAAATATAAAGGTAGGTAAAATCTGTATATAAAATTTCATTTATGTAAATAATTTATTCATGGAGATATTAAAATTCGAAATGTAGTGATTTTTTTTTCTTCATATTTTGACATTTAAAAGGTACCTAACCCCTTAAGGTTACGTCGGAATTAAATATTTTTTGTTAGTAAACTTCAAACTTAATTTGAAATAGAACTGTCAAAAATCTAAGATCTTTTGTTTTTCTTTCATAAGGCTTAATTTTCATTAAAAAATTCAGTTTGGCAGAATGCCTCTAACAAATTGAATGTATGAGTATTTTTTGTCCTAGATATTCATTTTTTGAGGTTTTATCTTCTACAAAGATTTGCAAACGAATTCTTTATTATTCTTTAGGCGTAGTTTTGTGTCACAAATGCATCTTATTGAACATTTCTTGGCAAACTTTATGTCATGAAAATCCTAGCACTAGTTTGAAATCTAGTTATTCATGGTCACTTCAATCTATCCTTTCATTGTAGTTTCCGCATAAAAAGTTCAGCTCTAGGATATTTTTAGATCACAGATATTTAGTAAACGGGCATCTATGTTTTGGTTATTGCCTGTAAATTTTAATAAGACTTATTTAAGTAACGAAATGTGCTCAACAATGAACTTTTTCTGTGAAAGGCTTTTTCTGTCAGTATTTCACCAATAATAATTCCAAAGAATTAATTTAAAATTGATATATGATAGCTTATTGGTCCAATCCAATTATATTAAACTCCAAACGTCACCAAAATGCTGATGAATTTCCTTTAAAGATAACTTTTTAAAAATATAACTTTTTGGAAGATTAAAATCAGGTACTTACACTGAATTTTAAGCAACTTGTATTTCTGAATAAATTAAATTATTAACCTGAAAAATAAGTATGATTTCATTGAAGTTTCTAAAAGAAATCAATCACACCTCTGTTACAGTCAGAGGTATGATTGAATTATTTTAAAACTCTCAACAGCCTTACTCTGTAACAGTGATTCAGAGATCAGAAACTGCCTGGTACTATTATAAGTGGATCCTTCTCAAGACATGACAATTTTTTTTTAAATCTATTGATTTATTGTTACATTCAAAATTAAAGTAATACTATGCTCGTAGTTCTGATATTTCCGAATGCTGTGGCATTGTATAACCATACTGATAAATTTCTTCTATTCTGCATAGACTTTTATGCATCAGCAACGTCGTATATCCCCAAACTTCAGATGTCTGTTGAAATGAAAGCCACCCACATATATAACTGAATATCTGTCACGCTTGGTAAACATAGATGTGTTTACAGAAGAGACAGGAGAAGACGGACTTATTTTACTTTCGCAAACGGACAGTCATTTTTTAAACATTCCTTTGCAGTGAAAAAACAACCAAGTGTATGAGAACAACCTTACTACAATCCAGTGAAGCTTTTTAGAACGGCATGTTGACATTTCGATAACAGGATTTATGGATAATTGTTGACAGTTAAACGACATGTATACAGGAAAAAATGTACTATTGCGAGTTACAAGAATTGAGAGCATGACATCGCTAGTTTTCTTGTGTTTTTCTCACTTTTTAAGTCACGAACATTGTAAGTGTTTATACTAAGCAGTTTAAAAGTTTCGTAGTTTGCTGTAACTAATAATACACAACTGTAATTCAGGGTTCCAATAAGTGTTTTAAATTCAGTCATGTTATTCAATACACTTGTGTGAACAAAATAAAGTTTCAGTCATATTAAAACCTAATACTTGTAGTTTATTACTGAAATTTAAACAGTGCAAAACTTAGAGTTTACTATGAGGAAAGAAAGGTAAGTTTAGTATGCATGGGAATTTATTTATTTGGTATTTAAAATTATAACGCGATTGAAAAGTGCAAATACACACTCATAAGCACTAAAAAATTAAATTAAATTAGCACAAGTTCATTAATTGAATATGTAATGAAAATCATCGAATACGAATAAAACTTAAGCTCGCTTTGAAAACGTATGCATGAATTACAGTCCGTATTCTGAATACCAAAGAGAATATTTTCAACAGAATTCTTGCAATAAGCTTTTTGCTTTCTACATAAATGTAGTCGATATTCCTTTTATAAGTTTAAGAAGTAATTGGTTGATAATTTAAAAGTGTTTTGTCATTGGGCTAACAGTATTTCATAACTCAATAACTCATATTAGTTGAATGTGTAATCGTTTCCAAATAGTAACAAACATTTAATAAGATAGAAATTTTTAGCCCTATTAACAGTTGTCTCGACGACGTACCTCTTCATTTGCGAAAACGACCAGATCTTGGTGGACAAGATATCTCGCCATTTGAAGCAACAGGCCAGAACTTCATCTCGTCACCATAAAAAAATCGGCAGTATATTGATGACGAGATATCTCATCATTGGCAAAATTATTCATATATTGATTAACGAGATATCTCGTCATTGGCAAAATTATTCATATCTTGATTGAAGAGATATCTAGTAGAAACGATTTGGAGGGTTAACTAGAAATTGACGACACATAAGGAAAGTATGCATTTGACGTAATAACCCAAGAAATCTCGAATCAAATAGAAAATGTTTCATACGAATTCGTACTCTATAAGCAAACATACTATTTTTGTTTATTAGCGTGATGTTATACGTACAAAAAACAACTTACCAGTTGTTTAATTAATTGTAAATAGGTGACTATTCATTGTTTATGTAATAAAATCAACTAAAATGTAGAATTCAAAACATCAACAAGAAAATGTGCTCAAGTATTTTGCATCAAAAACCATTGTTTCATATTACTATACTAGCCACTTCCCGGCTAGCCCGACTTTGCCCGTGCCAGTTGCTTTTGTGGGGTTATTGGTTTGCTTCGCAAACCAAATGGGAATTCGGTGTGACGTCACAATCTCTTGCGAAAATATAATTATAAATTGAAAAATTATTTATTAAAACAAAATTAAACGTATAAAGTATCTATCTGGTTTCAAATTTTCCGCGTACAAAGTATCCGTTGAAATTTTCCATCTATCTTTAAATATCCCGATTTTACAAAAAAAAAAAAAAAAACTAAACAATGCCAGCTAAAAAAAAACTACATGTATCCAGTTAAAAGTTTGTTTGTTTTTTAACTTCTGCTGGAAAATCATTCCTTCGCCCAAAATGAAAACGGAAACGAAAATAATAAATTTAGAATCTGTGATCGCCATTCTTCGGAAACCAAATAATAAAAAATATGTAATTAAATTAATTTTAAAATATTATAGATTCCATTTTAAGATTCATGCTTCGCACAAAAATTGCAAAAAATTCGGACTACCTGTGGGCTCAAGTCCCATTATTGTAAGTGCCATAGATTCGTCAGGACAGTCCACGCACACATGCACGCACACTAACACTTCCTTTTTTAATAGTAGAGATTAACTGTTGGTCACATCTAAAATTATTGTTACTCTGGGATCGGCGTAGTCGTGTAAGTTTGTCCTGCGAGTTGTGAGTATCGCAGGTTCGATTTCTTTAACTTACCCTGGCTATATTTCTGTCAGTATAACTTTTCCTTGGGAGAACATGTTCATTTACTTGACATTTATCTGTATTGTGTTTGATTCAGCTTGGCTAAATCAAACCCTTGAGCCATAAAATTCATCCAATCCTTGTTCTGCCACATACTTCTATTCGCTTCCATAACTATCTATGTTTCAGTGGAGAAAATACACTAAATACTTGAAGACAAATTATGTTATCCGGAATAAAATGTTATTTCACGTTTGCAAAAGCGCTGCCAAAAAAGCAGCTTTAGAGGTGCAAGTAGGTGCAAATTCCTTACCTGGGTCTGGAATGAGAACATAAGCAGGATTAATAGGATTCTTTGTGTATGCACTTTAGAGAGTTCTTCGCCTTGTAGAAGAATTCCCCCTGGTATTTTTTCACACAACGTGGCACTGTACTGTTAAAACGCTAGGTAAAATATTTTAATCTTCCGTTCCTGCGCTCCTTACAATATTCTTGATTCCTGTATTTCCTAAATACTTCAAAATCCTAAGAACCGCGAGAAATGGTATAGCAATGCGCGATATGCACGCATAAAAATCTCTAGAAGAGAAAATTATTTTTGCCGAGGAAAAAAATTATTTCAAACTTCTACTGATGGAAAGCGTTGTATTACAATAAAAAAATGCTAGACTGCTAACAGTAAAAACTTTTGTATTTACAATAAAGTATGACCGGATAAGAATTGAAGTAAAATTAGTTAAGATTTTTTTTTCCAAACTTGTACAGATAGAAGGCATTATATAACACTAAACCAATTGATTTAGAGCTTCTGTACTCCCATTGCCCTCCCTTTAGAGTGTACTCGATACGAATTAATGTAAGATTAATCAAGTTTCGAAAAAAAATGCTTCACACTTTTATTGATAGAGGGTGTTGTCTTATATTAAAATAATTTATTTCTACTTTTTGAAACTTTTGTACTTTCTTTGTTATTTTTCTTATTTATATTTATAAGATGTTAATTTTCGTGTTTTTTCCGATTGTCATTTGTTTTATAGAATCACTATCAAGAGTCATATCGAGAAACTTATATACAGTCATTATATATTATATTAACCCTTTGATGGTAAGATTTCCCAGCAGTGTAGTATAGCTTTTGCCACACAAAATACACAATGACTAAATCAACACTATTATTGGTTGAAAGAATCCTAGGAATGATCCATTTGTCAAAAAGGTCAAAACTGCTTAGAAGTAATTTTTTTGTCCCAGAAAAAAAAATTGTGATTAAAAATTGGTAAAAATGTTTACGTATTTCATGCTTTTTATCAAATATATTACTGTTTCAAAAATTCTCTCTTCTAAATATCATGCGCATCTTCAGTTGGCTCAGTTCTGTTATTTGGACATTCTATTTGTGTGTACTGAAAGGTGTTGTTACGCAACTCAACTTTAAAGATAGTTCTTGCTTGCCTCGAACATTCTTTCGCCCATAAAACTTACTCATATGAATGGTTATGTTACATCATTAGACACGTTTCTTCTTTCTTTTGTAATTCGAAACCACAACTTCGCTCTTTGTTTCCTCAACGATATTCAACGAAACAGTCGATATCTAATTTTATCTTTAATTTGTAAGTATACTTATTTACCAACTTCGTAGTTAGCAGGTTTTGAACTAGTTACAGGAATACTTCAACATGCTCAAAAATTCTGAAGTGTGTTCTAAAGTTAAATAAAGTATAGATTTTTATATTGATAGTATAATTAAGTATGTTTTGATTACAACTAAAAATATAAAATATTTTGGAAACTTTATTTTGATTATGTGCGAAAAAAAATCTGTATGAAACAAATGAAGTATTTGTTTGCGCATCGAATATTTTCAACCCATTTCAAATTTTCTATCCGTTTTGGGCCCTTCTAATTCGAAATTCCTCTATTGCGGTTTGGTATCGGTCCTATCGATCTGCCAGACTCGTGTAGCTGTACCCCAAACGGTTGAATATATTTTCATGAAACTTCGCATACTATGAGTATACTTACATTCATTTAGTGACGACTGAACTTAGTTGCTTAATTTTATATGTCAGTCTTCCTGTTCTATGTTCATTTTTGAGTCTGTTTGTTTATACAAGTATCGCATAAAATTGATTCAATGTTCTATACTTGATACACCATATTTTAATTTAGTGTATACATTATTTTAAATTTCTTTCGTTACTTAAAACATAGTACTTAGAAAAATTTCATTTTAAAATATCTGTGCCAACTACTTAAATCAACCACAATTTGATATTTCTGGAGTAGCTGTAAGGTATAGTGAGTTTTGCATTTATTTGGATTGTATTACCAGTGCTGTGAAAAATAAATTATTTTTCCAAAAACTATTTTTGCAGAATTTAACTTCTAATTATTTATTTTAATCCCTATTTTTTCTTTGCGAAATATCAAACAATTCTGAATATTTGGAACAGACGATAAAGGGAATAAAACATTATAAATAAACTATACAAAACAAGACATTGTAAAATAGGTCCCCCCCTGGAAGCTAATACATCAACCTTCTTATTCTTTTAATCGTTTGCTTTTTAAAATTTGTGTCCGTTGTATTACAAGAATTTATTTTGTAGTGAAAAACAGATACATTCATTACTTTTAGTTCGAAGCTTATTAAATCTGTTTCCAGACGTATTTCAGGATATTCAACTAGGTGTTTTCTTTCAATAACTGTAATCAAGATAAGTAATGGTTTAATTAGTTTGAAAACATTTTTAATCATTGTATGATAAAATTTTGGTAATCGCATTTGTTTTTAAATGACATACAAGGCATATTTATATACATGCTATGAACGAATCTATACATTCTTGGTAACATTGGCACTTTAGAGATTTTTCTTTCTTACTAAAGATTAAAATTCTACAAAAATGTAAAATATTATTTGAGATTTAATTTACATTTGTGAAACTGTGTATTTAGCAATTGTGTATCTTTATAAGAGTGTTGTAGGTGTAACATGTGATGAATAGGAATTACTATTCATTAACGAAAACGAAAGTTAGTTAACTAAATCAACCAGAGTAATGCCCGGTAATTCTGCTAGTAGCTTAAAAGTTTAATCATACTCTTAACGTGCGATTATCAGTTTAAAACTTTAACGAACAATGAGTGAATAAAAAAGTATGAAACGAATGGAAGTTATATGAAGAACGATTATGTGGGAAAAAATTTTAGTGTCTTAATTTGAAATTTAAAGCTATTTATTTTTATTCGTAACAGAAAAAAATTCTTTAATTTCTTTCGCATTCTTGAATTTGGAGTTCCAAATTAATTAATGAAAAGCACCCATTTAATCCTACCATAGATTCTGGGATGTGTGGAATCTCACCTCTTTGATATTAAGGCTAAGTAAGTTAAGGCTATGTACATAAATAATCTTGGTACATTACGGCTGGTCTAATATTCTATCATTTGGTATTATGGTATCTAAGAGTCAGTAGATTAGTGATGAGTCATTAGTAATCCTCTCAGTTTTAAAATCTTATTTTTGTTACATATATTCCTTATTTTTGTTACATTACATACATACAAAATATGTTCACACACATATAAAGTTGTAGATCTTCCTAAACAGCTTTAATTCAAAAACTTATTTTTAAGATTACCAAATTCAGTTCCCCATTGATTTTTTTTTTTTTTTTTTTTTTTAGCAATCTTTTTTTTTTAATTTGTCATTCATTATTTCAGAACATAGGAGTACACGAAACTTTGAATTGTTACCTTTAAGTTTTTTTCTCCACATTGTATGTGTAACATAGTTTTCTCTAAAAAATATACTATTGTTCACTAGCCTAGTAACAAAATTGTTTGTTATTTACTAATGCAACTTTGTATTTTCAGATATTCCAAGATGAATCAGATCTACTCCTCATCACCAAAACCATCCCCCACAAATGAGGAATCTTCACTGGAAGAATATGAAGAGGCGATTCTCAGCATCGAAGACTGCGATGGGGAATACTCACCATTTAAAAGCATCGATTCGTCATCGCACTACGCGAATAATGGAACCAGGCCCTTTTCTGTGTTGACAAAAGCCGACTGGGACGACCCCGAATCGTTTATGGCAAACATGAATATGAGTGAGAACTATGGAAGGAACACTCCTGCCAGCAGTTCTGGAACTTCACCTCTGACGGGCATTTCCAGCCAAGGTGTGTCGCCGAGTATCAACAACACCAACGATCTGGCGTTCCCGTTCGGTATTCCCGAAGACGCCGACCAGTCCTTGTCCTCCATCAGCGATGTCCTCCAAGTGGAGAAGGACTTCATGGCGTACGTGATGTCCTTCCCTGCGAACGTCCCGAGTGTGCCCCCAGAGTTGCTGGCACCGACAGTGAAGAAATCTCCAAATGATTCCAATGCAAAGGTGGGCCTCGACCACCTGGACAACCTGTGCAAGCTCATGGAGCAACTCAGTGACTTGAAAGAAACGAACATCAAGCTGAGGCGACGTGTCCAGTACCTCGAAGACATCAAGACACTGCACGAAATCCATAAGGAGATGGTCGGTGAGCGGAAACTGTACAGCTCCGGACTAAGTGAAGACGAAGTTCAGCAGCTGAAGAACAAGCTTCACGAATCTCAAGAAAGGGATCCTTCAGAAGAGAGCTACGATGGGAACATACAGTTGGAAGCGCCTTCAGAAGAACAGCTACTCGGGCTGTATCGAAGCAAAACTGCCAATCAGATAAATGAATACAAGTGTGAACGTGGACACAAAAGTAGGAGCGCGAATGCCAGCAAAGAAAGGAGGGAAAGGAGTAAATCTGTTGGGCATCCGGGTCATTCTAAAAATAAAAAACGTCCATCTCGTTGGTCCAAAGTTAAAGAGGTTCTCGGGATCGAGAGAAATGACGAAGTTTCCGCTGAGGGATCTGACGCTCATCTCAATGCTGAGCAGCAAACCTCTGAGCAACTTGATAAAAGCAGATCCAACCGCAAAGAAAGTGAACAATCGAAGGCATATAAATTATCCGGTTCCAAGTCACATTCGAGTGTTTTATCGTCCAGAAGCTTCTCCGAAGCTGAAAGGCAAAACTGCTCGCCAATAGCTGTTGGTAAGTTTAAAATTATTTGTTTGTTTGTAACTCTCAAAATCAAGAACTTAAAAGACAAGATTATTTTGAAATAATTAAAAACAATTTCTTCAAAAGAAAAATATTTGAGTTAAATGAGAATTTTTTTGAAGAGATTATTTGTTAAGCGAATTCAAATTCTATTTCAAATTATACAAGAATCGTACAAGCTAATTTGAATTTAAAATTTAAAAAATTACTTTTGAAATAAGTAATTATTACATCATAATCCAATTTTCCAATGACAATTTGAATATTTATGATATCAACTAGATTGATCTCAAATGTTACTTTATGCTAGGTAATGTTTACTCTAACTTATGATTCTCAAGTGTTACTCAAGTGTTGTTACGCACTAGTCGTGGGAGATTATTCCTTGGTTATTATTCGTCGAATCCAACCAGTTATAAATTGATAGATCGTTTCTAAATATGAAATAAGTGTTACCCTCGTCGTGTATATGATGGGAAGAACGGTATGAATCGTATATCGATTTACACTACCCTACAAAAATGGACCGGACGCCAGAGGATTTGCATAAAATCCGACTGCTATGTCGGATTTGATACAAATGCAGTGCTTGCACGTAACTTCGTAAGGTTAAATACGATACACGAAGTGGTAACGTCGTTATCCTGACCAACGTCCTTGTGAAATTGTGACAGTGTGAAAACGCCTGGAACGAAACGAAAGGAAACGGTCGAAACAAAAGAAGTGTTATAGTTGGTTGTTACAAGTGGAAAGTTTATTCGCACAATTGCGTTAGAATTATCACAGCCACGGTCAACTGTTGGTGATGTTGTGAAGAAGTGGAAGACTACGGGAGTTGAGTCACGAACCTCACACGCTGGTCGTCCACGTAAACTAACCGAACGGGATCGGCATATCCTGAAGCGTGATTTTCGTAAGAACGGTAAGAAACCACTCCAAATCATCAACAGTGAGTTTCAACAAGCTGAAGGGGTTACGGTGCACCCCAATACTTTTCGGAAAGAACTGCACGCCCTCAATATCCATGGATGTGTTACCGCACACAAACCAAACATCACCCATCCATCATAGCCGGCTGACTCGCTTCGGGTTTGCAACGTCGCAACTGGACTGTGAATCACTGGAAAACAGTTTAATGGAGGGACGAGTCACGCTACCCACTCTTCCTTTCGGATAGACGTGCTTGGGTTTGGTGAATCCCAGGCAAAGGTCTGTTACCTGAGTGCATCGTTCCAACTGTCAAGTTCGGTGGTGGTGGCCTACTTATTTGCGGGTGTTTTTCGTGGTATGGCCTGGGATCTTTGCATGTTGCTTCTGGTCAATTGAACGTCGACGCCTACATGTACATTTTGGACAATCAGTTTCTTCCTACGCTCGGGCAATTTCATGGAATGGACGAATGTTACTTCAAGGACTACAATGCTCCATGTCATATTGAAGTCTCTGTCAAGCAGTAGTATCAAGATATGTATAAAAAATGTCGTCCCTGGCCTGCTCAGAGTCCCGACCTAAACCCCATAGGTCATTTGTGGGACGAGTTAGAGCGACGCTTAATGACCAGGGAACCACGTCCGAAATCTACAGTTGTGCTGGCAGCATACTTGCAGCAGGTATGGACACAAATACCCATAACTGTGTATCAAACCCTTGTTGAAAGTAAGCCTAGAAGAGTTGCTAGTGTAATTGCAGCACGTGGGAGACCCTCCCCTATTAAAGCATGTATTCTTTCCCTTATACCCTCACATCTTGCTGTCCGGTCCATTATTATAGGGTAGAATACACACAATTGGCAAAAAACATCCATAAAAACAAAAAACAGTATGTAAGATTATCAACAGTGTTTTAATGAAGCACTTTGCAACCAACAATTAAAGTTTTTAGAACAAGACAAAATTCTCCCAATATTGATTGAAAAACATGTTTAGAGTTCACTTCTTTGTGTCCCACCGCCAACGAATATATTCATGAAACTGAGAACGACAAAACACTCGTTGTTCTTCATCTTCGTCGCATTTTTTTCCTTTCCTTTCCTCCCGTTTTTCAAAGCCAACTTATGCCGAGAAATTGGCACGAGGCTTCCGAAGGCAGATGTTTCCACAGTAGCTGTGTGGGTGAAACAAATTGTCTGATATCCGCTGATATTGCATATCAGTGGCTTCTTCTCCCGTAATTCCGTTCAGTTTCCCCTTTCATGGGATAATCCGTTAAACGGATATAAAAGTATTCCTAAACGTTATGAGGTTAACCTGTTTCTTTTTGTCTGGAAAGTAGCTCTCGGAAAGAGTTAAACTTTTATGTATTTATATCTATTAAAACGAATATTAGAAGACATATAAATTTATCTCGTACTGGGGTCCTGTTCTAATCTGGTAATTGGGACGAGGTGTAGAGAGTCGGATTCTAAGTAACGAAAGTATAACCGTCTGCCTGCCACTAAAATTGCTTCAGACACGAAATCTAGGTAATTGTGATTACCACAGGAACAGGGTTTGAACATTTCACGTGAGGGTGAGTAAAATAAAGTTCAGCTCTGCAATCTTGGCGACGGTGGTTGATGGTAGTTTTTTTACCATTCGTCTTCTCCTCGAAAGCCATTCTGCAGCCGTAATCGTGTATTCTGTTGTCTCACAAACGCCTGGAGACCACAAAACAAAACATGGGAGAATCACCTTTTCAAATCCTGGATTCATTGACAGGTGATCTTGTACAAAAAATAGAGATGTATAAAAATAGGATACGCTTTCTTAGAATTTCGACCCAAGGTGCAAAATTATTTTCATTGTTCTGCAACACAACTCCAAGCAATTGCAATCGTTCTGCAGGCATTTTGTCCGAATTTTGTAAACTTCAGTAAGACAACTATCGGCTAAATATATATATATATATATAACACTAACGTACTTACGTGGACCCAAAATCGACGTTATTTGTGAATCGTCGAATGGCAACAATCAGCGTATTGGAATCATAAAATAACCCAGATCCCAGATAATTCTTGCTGTTTTCAAATAGCCGAGGTCAATTTCTATGCAAAATGGAGTTTCAGTTTAAAAATGCACGTAAGAGAACTCACCACGGGAATGAAACAGTTGAGCAGTCGTATGAACGGAGAGCTACAAGAAATGTGCTGAAGATAGATATCGCTGCTCGAATGAAACGGCTGAGTAATGTTATGAACGGAGAGTTTGACGAAAGCTTAGTTATCAACGTGCTTCAAGCGAAAATATTTCTGACGTTCAAGAACACAACTGCGGGAATTTGACAAAATTCTGCACTTTTTGCCATGCCCTTTATTGGAAATATAAACTCAATACAAGTAAAGTATTTACGAAATGTTGTCACGATGGGATTAATATGAAATTAGAATTAACCGTTTCATATGCATAAAAGAGAGCTAATTGCAAATGTGAAACTCTTTACATGTATCACGAGAAGGGCAAATAATCTAACTGTAGCACTTGATATGTCTCTAATGACAATTTCAACAATTGAACATCTCAGAGACTGGCTGATATTTTTAGTTTTGAGTTGTAGTGTATTGGTAAATATAAAATGTTTCTAATGTCTGAAACCTTTCCTACCATTTTTATCAAAAAACTGTACATTAATTGAAAGATTTACCATGAAAATATTTATCTGTAGCCAGCTACTAATAGCTTACCTATACAGAGTAAAACATAGATTTAGCATTTTCATTCACGAATGAGCAAATGTCGTGAATATTCGTGTTTTATTCAGTTTTGATAGCTATTACAAACCGCCGAGCGCCAGCTGGCACAGTCCGGCTAGTTTATAATAAAACATCAAAATTAATTCACTTACTTTATTTAAAACCAAAGCATACTTTCAGATTTGCAATTCTGTCCATAACTTTGGAAGTTAAATATTTTGTTATTGACATAGAAGATGTGTTTTTATAAAGTGTTTGTAGTAATTTGGGCGGTGTAGAAAGTAAGGCGGGCCGAAAAAATGGGTTTTTTTTTGCTATCACATTCTAATAGTGCGGAAAAGTTGGCTCATGCAGTAAAACTAATGTGTAAAAAATTTCATCTTGATTTAATGATATCTTTTACCTCCCCAAGGGGTTTAAACCTTCCAAAAAGATCAAAATTCGGCATTTTTGATAAAAAATAAAAATGTTTACAACTACGTTCTAATAGTGCGCAAAAGTAAGCTAATACATTCAATACTAATGGGAAAAAAATTGTTTAGATGAGTACATACACTCAGGAATATTGAAAATAGCGCATTAGAAGGGAGCTTCGGATTGAAATGAAATTAAATACACATAATGATACAGATGAGAGATTCACTTGATCCCAAAATCAAGGCAATTAAACATATGCAGTGTGTATAACTATACAAGCACAGTGCACATTTAATAGCGCGTCGGACCGCCTCCTGCTGCAATACATGCCGCAACACAGTTCGACATTGAGTTGATTGGACTTCTAATGTTGTCCTGAGGCAGATGGGTCCACAAATCCTGAACAGCCACCTTCAAATCATATACAGAGGGACACGACGGCATCTGGCGTTTCAGCTGTTCCCACACAAGATCTATAGGCGACAAGTCAGGGAAGCGGGCCGGCCATGGAAGAATCTGAACATGGTGTATGAAGTCTTGAGCAAATCGAGCTGTATATGGACGCATATTATCTCGCTGGAAAATTGCCCTTGGAAGACCATTTAGGAAAGGTCAAACTTGGGGTCGAAGAATGTCATCAACATAACGCTGGTTTGTTAAGGTTCCACGTACCACAATTAGAGTTGACCGGCTATCATAGGCTATGGCCCCCAGACCATTACATCTGCTGTGCGAGCAGTGAGTCTCGCGACAACGTGGGCTGAATTGTACCGTTCACCCGGGCGCCTCCACATCTGTACGCGTTTTATCATCTGTCCCCAAAACGAACCGGGATTCATCAGTAAACACCACCTTTTTCCAATCTGTAGGATTCCACGTCACTCTGGCTTTGCACCACTGTAGACGCAGTCGCTGATGTTTCGGTGTTAAAGGCAGTACACGAAATGGGCTCTTGGATTGCAGATTCGCTACCGCAAGGCGTCTGGAAATGTTTTGTGGAACAACTGGCACATCTACATCTGATTGTATCGTGGAATGAGTCACTGTGAGATCCCCGATAGCTTGCCGCACGATGCTTCGATCCTCTCGCCTCGTCGTCTTCCTGGTCGCTCCAGACCCGGTACGCCGCACGTGGGTACCATCTCGTGAACACTGTTCCCAACATGTTCTGACGGCACACTCCGAACGATCGACCTGGCGAGAAACACGGCGCGTCGACCAGCTTGAGGTTTTTATGCCGATTATGAGGTCCTTCTCAAACTCGCTTAACTGTGAGAAATGCCTTCTCACAAGTCTACCTGGCATACTACGCTTACTTAAGTCCTCCTAGAGTCGGAATCTGATCGTCACGTTTATGAATCCACTATGCGCCGGTCCCACTTCCTGATTGCAGCGTCACTGCAGGGTGTGTGATCATGCGCATTGGCACCAAACTTGGATCATTTGCAATTCGGATCTCACTGTACATATTTGCAAAGATTCGCGATTGCACCTTTCTTCCTTCTTGGTGCGCTATTTTCAATGTTCCTGAGTGCATCTTCTGCCTCGCCAACGGAGGCCAAATAGCAAAAAAACTAGTGATGACTATAGCAAACTAGTAAACTGACAATAGCAAAATATCGACTTTTGCAATTACGGTAAAAACTAGTGATCAGTTTTTTCTGCTACTTGGCCCCATTTGGAGAGGCAGAAGATATGTACTCATCTAAACATTTTTTTTACCGTTGATATTGAATGTATTAACTTACTTTTGCGAACTATTAGAACTTAACTGTAAACATTTTTATTTTTTATAAAAATGCACGAATTTTGATCTTTTTGGAGGGTTTGAACCCCTTGGGGAGGTAAAAGATATCAATTAATCGGGATGAAATTTTTTACAGATTAGTTTTACTACATGAGCCAACTTTTCCGCACTATTAGAATGTGATCGGAAAAAAAAAAAATTTTGGCCCACCCTAGTAGGGAGGTTGTACTGTAGCTATAAAAGAAAAACGTGTGGCAAGGAGCACGCTTTGCATTGCAGAACATCGTAACTTATGATTCAAAAAATAAATCATCTAAAATTTTCATAAAATTAGGAAAAAATTGTTCTGTAAAGACTTTGTTATACAAAGTACGTCGCAGTTTAAAGCACTCTTTGCTCCCGGATATCGACGAACACTAACAGGAAGGCCAACTGTCGCGATCTTACTGCGATAATCATACAAACTTAAATGAATCAAGAAACCCCTGTAGGAAATGGGCGAAGTTTCGTTTCTACGGTAACAGACTTTGTGATTGGAGCAGTTTTCATTTGATACAAACAGTACTCTCAACGTGATGAGTAAGCAAGAATGCTAAACACAAGGATACTTGCAACTTACTTACTTACAGCATAGATACTTACAATACGAACAATATACACAGTCCAGTCATATTAATGTGACCACCACCTACTTTCGACGTCAACGTGAACTAACCAATCACAAAAGGCAGGTGGCAGCACATTGCAGTGGAGTGTATATAAAGGATGTCCTAAGGCATCGGAAAGCATTTAAATCGTTGGCGTAATGCAGAAACGTAGCGATTTATCCGACGTCCAAAAGGGCATGATTATTGGCTTTCGGGCCAAGGGTGGAAGCATTTCGGAAACGGCTAATTTTGTGAACTGTTCGCCTGCCGCCGTGGTAAAAGTATACCGTGCATGGCAAAATGGCACTATCCAAAATCAGCGGATATGACAGAGATGACAGAGGCGAACGAAGGCTAGGGAGATGCGTTCGGGCGAATAGACGTGCAACTGTTGAGCAACTGACCGCCCAGATGAACCAAGGGGCTACCAAGAGTGTATCCTCAACAACGGTTCAGCGAACATTGCCGCGCATGGGCCTCCGCAGCAGACGCCTGGTTAATGCACCTATGCTGACTGCTGTTCATCGACGACGTAGGCTGGAATTTGCAAGCCAGTACCACAACTGGACGTCCACAGGGTGGCGACAGGTGGATTTTTCCGATGAATCACGTTTTATGCTCCATCGGACAGATGGACGTTTGCGTATACGGCGTGAAACGTCTGAAAGCAAGCACCCTGCAACAATTGCCAGAAGGATCCAGGCTGGAGGAGGGAGCATTATGGTTTGGGGAATGTTTTCCTGGCATTCACTGGGTGCACTCATCATCAGAAACCTAATTGATTCTCTTCATGCACGTCTCGCAGCGGTCCGCTATGCCAAAGGTGGTTATTCTGGCTTTTGACAGGTGGTCACAGTAATGTGACTGGGCTGTGTAGATACTTATAATACTTACAGCAATAGTTAAATGCTATAAACAGCTGGAGAAAATTTGAGGATTTTTAAAGTAAAATCAAGTTTTAATTTTGTACTTAGTCTCAATTATACTTATTCAAATATACTTAGCCTCAATTTTGAAATAAACTACAATTTCTGAGGCCTGCAAAAGTTGTTCTACACATCTTACAATTATACCAATATATAATTCAAATTTCACACGTATTTGTTTTAAGCAGTCATTATGCCACATTATATATATTTTACCAGTTTTATGATTCTGTGATAAAGCATCCAGCTAAGCATCGCTTCAATCATTTAAATGTCGAGTAAACAAATGATCACACCAAGTGAAATTTTCATTTTTTTTTTAATAGTATTTCCTTTTTTTTTCCAAGTTGTCCTCTAGTTAATATAAATCACTAATGAAAAACTATTTTAACTTCTTTTCTAACGATGCACCATGTCACGGTAATTCATTGCATGTCCCTTGTATGCCCGCATATATTGATAGCGCTTTTCACAGATAGCTAGACTGATAGACAGACAAAAAGATATATATATATATATATATATATATATATATATATACCTCTTTCTGTTTTAGCTATGGGACATTTTACAAAACAGAATTCGAATCAACAAATTTTGAAAGTAGAGCGCATGCTTTCTGACCATACGTTCAATACTCCGTAACATTCCGGAGTGCTAAAGACGGTGATGTTTCGTAACTCACAAGGCATCCAAGTCCGTTACCCTTTTCACCCTCCGGGAGAGAAAAACATTGAAAAAAAGTGTCGTACACACCCCATCCCATCTCTGAAATCGTTCAACAGAAGGTGAAATTTCTCTTAAACACCCGACAATTTCTTGGCTACATTTCAGAATGAAGAAACGGATTCGCGCTTTGCTAGAAATAACTGCAACTAATAGTTCGGTCTGCCCACGAGATTCTGTGTGAATTATGAAAGTTTACGGGACTAACTCTGAAGACAGAAAAAGTTCGAAATTATTATTTTACCTGGAAAGAGTTAAGGGAGGTGAGACTTTGGCAATTAGCAAAATCCGTAAATAGGTGGAACTGTTGGAAGTGGCAAGGTTTAAACGGGTGGAATTTCGGTGATAAAGTTTTATTTCCTCTCGAATAGTATTTTTACACTTTACCTTTTTTTTTTTCGCACTTCAAAGTTATAAAAATGTCACCAAGTGCAAGGTCAAACATTAATACAGAACTTAATTTATTACTTGCACGAATATACATTTAAAGAAACAAATACTTACCTCGGTCTTCGGAAAGCAGTTAAGTAAACGACTGGTTGGTCGAGGCTTTATGGCGCTAGAGGCACATTTAGCCAAGTTACGTATAACACAAATCAGACAGTATCGTGTAATAGACGCACACACAAAAAAAGAGGTCTTATTGATACAAAATAGAGAAATGCACTCAGGGTAGGTCAAGGTCAACAAGCAAATCGTATGTTCTGCCAGTTTCATTTTTAAACGGCATTCTAGAAAACGTAATAAACCTTGAAAATACATAATAATATTAGTACTAAATGTGACATTACAACATATGAATAAGTTTTAACATAAATGATAAATCTATACATGTATTAATTTTCAAAAGCTTTGATCAACAACTGAAGCGGGCCTTGGTAGTCCAGATTGTAGAGTCGCGGATTACCAACCACTGGAGGGTTGCAAGTTCGAAACTAAATCAAACCAACCCTGTCATGCACGGGGTGGCTGAAGCTCTCTAAATCCTTATTAGCCTCAAATAGTTTCCATTTAAAACATATTTGTGCAGAACTATTCTGTGAAAAAAAAAATTCTAATTTCAGATCGTTTGGAGATTTTTCTATCCGTTTCTTCATCTTTCATATTAGCAACAAATGTCTAAAAATATTCCAAATCATACAAAATTTATATTCTTTATCCTAAGATACATGCATAAGCTTCTCAGTGATTTGATGAAGCAAAATATCTGTTGTATAATCAATAATATTAGAGCAAGCATGGTAAATTGTCTACGTATACGTCATTATCAGGAGTATTTTATACCCGAAGCTATGAAAAGCTATGAAGCTATGAAGTTCGTGTATTACAGTAGAATGCAAAAACTGAATATTTAGTATTTCTAGTTAAGTCATAGGTCATTATTACTAGGTTATAACTTCTCTTTTTCACGAGTGAGATTTGCCGTCTGAGCTCTTGAGTAACTATATTTAAAAAGCATAATTATTTATCTGGTTGTACTGAACTTTTTTTCTCATACGTTCAAAATGAAAAGTACGTATTGTTAATAGTTTTGAATTTACATATAAAGAAATAAGAATTTCAGTGCTTCTTTTCATTACAGTTATCTTCAGTATGTTATAACATGCTCGTGCCACTCATGTCTTGGTTTAAAAAGCATTCGCATATAATTATACTTTTTAAACAGAGCTTATAGGCATATTTATTGTAGTGGTGTTCTTACTGTTATTTGGTACTGAGAGTGCTTCAAATTTAATTGAATTAATACTCTGAGATAAGAAAACCTCTTCACTGCGTCTCCTAAGAAATAAGACTGTAGTTCACTATCAGTCATTCTTTCATAATGACATTTTTTTTTCTTGAATGCATGCCAACTGTTACTTGTTTTCTTTTGTTTCAGCAAAGAAGTCTGGAACATTGGATTCAAAAACAGCACAAGCTGCAATGGAGAGTTTTGAAAAAGAAATGGGTAAAATATATCCATTACCATAAAGTCTTTTTTAATTTATGTTCGAATTGTACAAAATCTCATAGGGTTTTTCCTTTTATATTTTAATTTTAAAAAATTTGCATTGCATCGAATTGAACCAGAAAAAATTGCTTTGCATTTACTTGAATAAAATAATGGTATTTTTCAACATACTCCTAAGCCATCGCTGAAACACACTTTGACAGGTTACGGTATAGTTTTTAATGTTATTGTGGAACGCGATACAGAATAATTTTTTCAAAAAAGAAAATTTTCTCGTACATAAGCTTCCATAGTGTCGTGTCAGTGTAGCACGATCATGAATTTGAATGCTGCCATAGATTATTTCAAATTATATCTTACATTAAATATTCTGTATTATGTCTAAAAAGGTTATAACGATTTTAATGTACGGGTATATATAATTTTTTGAAAGCTCCTGTGCTTTCACGTCTTTTTCTTGCAAAATAGCAACACTTTTGCAATTAATATCGTTTAACTGTTTAGTAAATATTAATGAATTAAATATTCTATAAATATTACTGCACTAACTGTTTAATAAATATTACTGTACTAACTGTTTAATAAATATTACTGAATTAAATATTCTATAAATATTACTGTTTTGGTATCATTAAATTTTCCTCTCTTAAGTATTCTGAAAGTATTCCTGTTTTAAGTATTCTATTAGTATTCCTGTTTTAAGTTTTCTGTAAGTATTACTGTACTAAATTCAGTTACATTTGCTATCTCCTATGTTTCCATTCTCTATTCTTAAATTTCCAAAAGGTATGCATTTGAGCATGTTTAATTTTATTTAATTAAAATTCATGAAAACACACACATTTTATTTTTTTCAGCGATAAAGAAATCTCCGAAAACTCCGTGGGGCAAGATGAAAACCATGATCCAGATTCGTCGGGATAATCGCCATCAAAAGAGCGAGAGTAGTAGTAGTTCACCCAGAGATGCCAAACCTATTAAGCCATCTAGTATGCCGACGGAATCAGCCAACGGCCATTCACCCAGCAGAAGAAATCAACGCATCAACCATAGGCCATCTTACGGAGACGGAGGTACTACTATTAGAAGCAATTTCATGCCAACCTAAATGTAGATGGCGGTAGTATTTTTGAGGCGGAACATATTTCTACACTTATTCCGGATGTATGGACGCAACTTTTTTTTTACGGCGCAGACCACACAGTCTACCAAACAAGGCTTAAGGTCGGACAAGGGGTGACTAGGTGGGGAGTCCGGGTTCCACAGCAGTCAGCATTAGAGGCTATTAGCATTTAGTATATTCATTCGGAGATGCTATATACATATATGAGGCCTTCAGAATTAGAGTGGATCAAGTCCATTTTATAACATTTTGAGATACATCGAGGTAAAGCTTCTTCTCGAGTGTACTTTTCCTATTCGCCGGGCTTTTCTTCTGCCATCTCTCGGGAACCAAAGCAAGTAGGGACATGTAGTAAAAAGCTTCAACCGGGTAAGAAGTTCGGGTGTGTGATTACCCGAATTCGACCAGAAAATGGACAATCCTCTCTTGCTCTGAACGTTTCGTGTTGTACAGGATAACACAAATTTAAAGCTTCCGGAAACACAAACCTCTCTCTAAAATACAAAAGAACGAATTTTGAATCGACTAGGATAATTTTCAAAACTTAATTAATTACTATACATAAAAATTTACACATAAAAATATTTTTGAGGGAAGACGAGAAAAAAAAAATATCAAAACTTAATTACTGTATATTTAAAACATACAAAAGAAATTTTCGTTCGTTTTGTTTTTCTAATAAGATTTTAGCAGGGCACCAATAAAAATGTTACATGATTTTGATTTGTGAACTCCGCCAAAAGTCACCCAAAAGGTGAAAAACGTGAACGGCAATGAGGGACTTTTCCTGTAAAGCTAACTGCAGATGGCGGTAGTCTTTTTTGTAGTAGAACGTGTTTCATGTACGCATTCTTGAAGTACTGACCTTCACTAATAATTCTCTTTAAAAAGGGATTAAGTAAATATAACTACCTACTGTGAGAGAGAGTAACAAGAAGTATAAAATCTTCATCTCCCTATGGTATGTTTGTTCACACTCTGAAAATCCCTCTCACTGTGCAATAGGGTAATACGAACAGTAATGCATTAATACATAGATATACATTTTGAGAAAATTTAACGGGCTTCAAGTTCATGTCAAATATTACAGGTATTGACGTTACAACTGGAGATGGCGTTCACAGTAATCATCACAACGAAAGAAATCACCAAAGGCTGGACATTGCTTTTCCAAATGAACACCGGCATCGACAAAAATCTCCAAATAAAACCTCCTCTCGCAAATCATCTGTTCCTCAACTGGAATCTGAAAGCAAAATGAAGCTCGATAAAGATCCGGATCCCACACAAAAGAGTCATCACGACGCCCTAGATGCTTACCTGGGACTACGAGAAACTACCATTCCAAAAGAGGTTGCTATTGTTTTCAATTAGTTCGCTAACATTGTTTTAAACGCTTTGTAACAATGATTTAACAAATACAGAGGCTGTTCACACATTTTTTAGACAATGTATATTGTATTCACAAAACTAAATTACATAAAATTCTTGTGTTTTTAATGTTCTATTTGATAGCCCTTATTCTGAACTATCTTTCGACACCGTAATTTCCAGGATAATAATGCCTTTTGAAGTGCCAGAATAGTTATTCTATCCCATTCCTCATGAACAGCTTTCCAGAGTCCTGTAAGGGTTGTGGGACGACGTTTGGATAATGCAGATTTTAAAAGTCTAAAAGCACAAAAAATCCATAGGTGATACATCGGGAGATTTAGTAGGGATATCAGTGAAGGGTATGGCCTTGATACCGGTTTTTTGTTCCATTTCTTTTAGGAAATTTATAGTGGATTTTTATGTGTGACTGCTAGCTTTGTCTTGATGGAGTTCCACAGATTGATGGCACTGTGGGTAAAGCGATGGTATTTCATTCAGAAAAATTGGCGATAAAATATGTTCCTGATAGTATTTGGAGTTAATCTTGACATTTTTTTCCACTCTCTTTATTTTTAACTTGCCATTTTTGAAAAACCAGCAACAATCATGAATCCCTTAGAAAAACTTTCTTTCGATTCTGTGAACCATGTACTTAAATTTTTTTCTCCCCTTTTATGATAATAAATGGCTCTTTTTTAGCTGCAATCATTTAAATACACCCATGATTCATCTATTGTGACAATTTTTTTCCATTTTTCTTTGGTTAAGTGTTTCTCATATAGAATTCGGCAGCGTGTCCTGCGTTCAGCTGTATGCTTTGGAGAAAGACGATGCACATTGCGTTATTTCGCTTTCTTAAGATTTAAATCAACGTTTATCATTTTGTTTACAGTGAACACCGAGCATTTTAATGATTTTGCAACTGTCCTTTGACTAGGAGGATTTTCTTTTAACATTAAACAACGTACCTTTGCAATAGTTGAAGATGTCGGTTTCTTTCTTGGATACTTGTTTGGAATTTTTGTCCCACTTGAGGCTCCAATTTGACGTTTTTTTCCTTTCTTGTTGACGATATTACCTATCGACGTTTCAGATATCACAAAACCATGACTTTCACATCATTTTTGAATAATGGAATATGAATATTTCTCTTCGGAAATTCGTCCTGCGTTCAGCTGTATGCTTTGGAGAAAGACGATGCACATTGCGTTATTTCGCTTTCTTAAGATTTAAATCAACGTTTATCATTTTGTTTACAGTGAACACCGAGCATTTTAATGATTTTGCAACTGTCCTTTGACTAGGAGGATTTTCTTTTAACATTAAACAACGTACCTTTGCAATAGTTGAAGATGTCGGTTTCTTTCTTGGATACTTGTTTGGAATTTTTGTCCCACTTGAGGCTCCAATTTGACGTTTTTTTCCTTTCTTGTTGACGATATTACCTATCGACGTTTCAGATATCACAAAACCATGACTTTCACATCATTTTTGAATAATGGAATATGAATATTTCTCTTCGGAAAGAGTATAAATATAGCCTTGGAACCACTGCTTCGTTAAAAACGCCATTTTGAATAAAAACAAACCTCTCAAGCCGCAGACGATAATTTTGACTTTTAAAAACATAGTACAACTGCAATTATTTCTTTTGCAGCAAACGATATTTTATTACCGCGAACCAAAATCGTCTAAAAAATGTGCGAACTGCCTCTGTAGATTGTAATTGTTGATTATATAACCGATGGTATTATTAATCTATTTCAATCAAAAAGGGGTTTTTGACTATCCGAATATTCTATAACAATGCTTTAAAGCGGGATGAATGCCTTTGTAGGTAGGTGTGTGAATTAACGTCGTGGTGGAGTAACCGAACGGACTATCTGTGACGATCAATCCCGAAAGGAAAGACACGAGAATAACACCTTAATCTGGAATTTAAACCACAGTCAGATGATGGATGGATCTCTTGGATTAAATCTTACTATAATATAATTCATGACTAAGCACGGAGACTAATAGTATCCTTACAGTGCATTCAATCAGTAAATTTGACAACTTTACAGAATAATCACATGACTGTTAAGTTTTATTAAATGCTTTGTAAAACGTGGAAAGAGATAAATGAAACAAAAAATTTATTTGGACGGTTTAAATTTACAGCGGTGTAAGTCACTTTAAAAAAAAAAGGGACTTAAACACAGAAACCATATATAATGTAACCAAATTTAACTAAAGAAAATTAGTTAGAGACAGAAACTAGTTCTAGGTAAGTCAGTCTGTTAACAGAAAACTTGAAATAAGTCAGATCTTCATTCAACTGCTAACTGATAGCAGTAAAAGTTATACTTTTTTTTCTAAAAAGTTACTTACACCACTGAAACTTTAACCCGTCCATATAGTAATTAAATACGTAAAAAATCAATTTTAAAATGTAATGAAGCTTACATTAATACATTCTTATGAAAGAGATGAGTAAAGCGTTAAAAAGTATATATCATCCGAATACAAGTGAAACACACCGAGTCAAAAAATGTAGTTGTGAATATTATCGAAAGGGAAAATGTTCAACTAAAAAAAAAAGGTTCTTATAGCAAGTACCAAATGAAGAAACATGTGACATCCTTTTCTGTAATGAAACTTTTGGGTCTAGGCTATGAAGAGAAAGAAATCGCGATCTTATTGCTTTTCAAAACTTAGTTTAAATTCTCGAGAAGGTGAAAAAAAGACAGTTGCTTTAAAAACAGTGATGATTATTGAAAAAATCATATAGACCTCGACAGCAATATAAACTATGCAGCCTTACGTATAGGGTAAGTTTATTGTTCCTTCAAAAAAATGTTTCTTCGAGTACCAAATGAAGAAACTCGTGACATCCTTTCTGTTATGAAACTTTTGGGTCTTGGATCTGAAGAGAAAGATATCGCGGATCGTATTGCTTTTCAAAACTTAGTTTAAATTTTCGAAAAGGTGAAAAAAGACAATTGCTTTAAAAACAGTGCTGATTATTGAAAATATTCCTGTAGCCCTCGACAGCAATGCAAACTATGCATCCTTACGTTTAGGGTAAGTTCCTTCAAAAAAAAGGTTCTTCTAGTAAGTACAAAATGAAGAAACTAATGACTTTCTTTTCTGTGATGAAACTTTTGGGTCTAGGCTCTGAAGAGAAAGAAATCGCAATCTTACTGTTTTTCAAAACTTTGTTTAAATTCTCGTAAAAAGGTGAAAAAAGACAATTGCTTTAAAAACAGTGCTTATTATTGGAAATATTCCTATAGCCCTCGACAGCAATGTAAACTATGCATCCTTACGTTTGAGGTAAGTTTAGTTAGTGTTCCTTCAACAACAACAAAAGGTTCTTCTAGTGAGTACCAAATGAAGAAACTTGTGACATCCTTTTCTGTAATGAAACTTTTGGGTCTAGGCTCTGAAGAGAAAGAAATCGAAGACGCGACCGCCCCCTCTCGAGTACACGGAGGAGCCCCAGTGCTACCCGGCAGAGAATGATGATGTGGACGCGTTCAGGAGCCCCGGCATGTCGCCCTCCGCCCAGAAGAAATGGATGTGGACCAAAGTGAAAGACGTGCTGAAGGGCGGCACGAAGCGAGAAGAGGACAGTCATTTCTCTTTATCTGCTCCTTCTAGTCCTGCTTCAGCGGCAGATGCCTTGACATTCGACTTCGATCTGGAGAAAGGTAGAGTGGGGCACTTCATTACTTCATTACAAATGGAGAAAGTCTATTATTAATGGCCTTGTGGGGCTTAGCTGTCAGCCTAGTTCTCAATCTTTTACTATCGCTTTCCCAAATTCAAGGCTGACAACATATCAATGGAATAAATGCACGGTTAAACAGTATTGCTGATTAAGGTTTTCAAATAAAAAATACATTTAAGTATTTAGTTCAGACTTAGAATTCCAATCGAGAATATTGGTTATGGGTTTTAAATACAGTAGAGCTAAATCTGCTTTTTTATAATTTGTTTGTAATCTATACATGTGATTCACCCTGGAGGTTTATCCTAAGAAACAATACTATGTATTTCGAAACGGGAAAACAATTCAATACGAAATTTGAATACAAGAGGGCTTTTGTTCTGATATTCTTATCCATACTTGCCTCTTTCTCATACGAACATGCTGAATACCAACAAGCAGAAGCATACATTTGACAATACTCAGCGACGTGTTGATGTCTGTTTAGACACCAATGGCGGACATTTCCAGCATCTTCTGTGATATTGATATGATTGTGAAGAGATAAGCGTTTCAAATTAAAATTTCAACTCAAAAAGTGTAGCAGTTTTTTTTTCGGGGGGGGGGAGTCTATAGAATCACCCTGAGAAATGTATTAGATCCCAAATTTTAGAACAATATAAGCCAGGCCTCGAAATAGATTTTTTAATACAGGTGCACCTTGTGCACCTAAGTTTTTAAATTAGGTGCACTGATTATAATTTAGGTACACATTAAAAAAAAAAGGAAATGTTAGAGTATTAATGTAATTTAAACTGCTTTATTAGTTGGGTATGTTTATATAGGTTCGTAGTTGATAGCAAATAAAAATATTTAAAAATCGAAATTCTCAATTCTCCGTCGTACGGATGTCACGACAGTCACTATAACAGAGCCATCTGGAAAATGTTTCGATCATCGGAAAGTTCTGGTGGCAGTGACACAAGTAAATCTTATTACTATATCAGAGATTTTGTTTTCGCACAGTGTGTAATTAGGAATTTTAATTACGTTCCTTTAGAGCGAGAGAGGTCGATGCTAATATTTTGTTCAAACATCAAAAGAACATAAAACACTTCACCCGCCTCCGTTTTTTTTTTAACGTTAGGTGCATTGCGTGCACCCAGGGGGAAAAAATTAGGGGCAGAATTTTATTTTCATGTGCACAGTGCACCTGTGCACCCGGGTATTTCGAGCCCTGATATAAGCTAGTTATTGCTTTACCTAACGGTTGAAGTATCTTTACCCCCCATTCAGACTTTTAAAAAATATAACTTTTTAAATGAAAATGTCTTCCTTTGGAATTCCATGCCGTAAAATTGAGACATCGGAATCGTTAGTAATTATTCAGTGATTTGAAATGTTGCAATTCCTTCGTCTTCAAGATTGGATTTTACTCTAAGAACTCTATTGTAAATATGGTGGTTAGCAAACAACTAATTACATATCACCCTGTGAATCAGTATATTTTGATCTTATGCTAGACATTTGAGATTCAGAGTAGAAGAACATTTCATCTTCTGTTGACCTTAATCACAAAGAGCGTTTAGGTACACATATATTTAAAATTATGTTTCTATCTTAGGATCCTAATCCTAAATACTCATGAAATAATTAAAACTAACTAGGAAAGATATTATCTGCCCCTTGATAAGAAATATCTTTTTTTTTGCCAGGGGGCTTTTATAAATGACATGATACTTCTTAAATAAATAATGTGATACATGGTAAACATCAAATGAATCTCTCCCTAGCTTCTTTAGAAAACCGAATAGAGAAGTTGTACTATCTGATACCTGAGACGTACTCTTGAAGTCATTTTTAGCAACTTAATCTGATGTCGCTTTGCCTCCAAATGATTTCGACACAATATCTCCTCCATCAAGATCTGGTCAATATGGTAATGTCGAGACAAAAATTCCTTATTTATACAAGGAGAATGAAGATCCAAATAAGATAAACGAATTGTCTCTTAGTCATAACTGGTGACAGTTTAGAACACGCTGTTGCATCAGCTGGCCACTGCAAGGTAGTTTTGGACGCAAGAAACAGGCAGGAATATTAAAGTATTTCAATTCATTATGCTAGTTCAAACAGCAAGGCTTCTCTATAAACACTTTGAATATGATTGGGGGCCGCCGTGGTTACAACCACTGTAATAACAAATTAAAAGTTGTATATGGCGCCGGTTTGATTAATGTAAATAACCCTGGAATATTTATCTTCTGTGTCATAGAAGCTTTTTGTGGGGGTGGCTGTTACTTGATGCTTCCTGTCTTGCGTTTGGCTCAACTTGGCCAAATATGACCCTTGGGCCCACTCAACGTCAACTAACTAAATAAGATTTTCATTAATCTCATTCTACCTCTCCTAGCCAAAGAAGATAGAACCTTCAAAGAAGATAGATTCCAAACACAACGTGCCTCAGAGGGCGGTGGAAGCAACTCCATTCTCATACCTACCTCCAATCCCTCAGCAACAGTATCTGAGCTGATGCGGGAGCTGCAGCAGAACTTGAGTGACGATTTTAACAAGAAACTGGAGGAATGGCAGCGGTGTCGAGTGGAAGGAATCCACAAACTTGCGGGTACAGAGGTTGAGAGAAAGGATTCTTTTGGAAGAATGAGGAAAATTAGTAAACCGGAAAAGAAACTTTCTACGGCAGAAAAGTTGTCGAAAAGCAGTCACCATTTACCAAAAAAGGTAACACACGAGATTTTTTCATTTTATCCAATTCGAATACTGCTACTCTGCCAGTAACTAATACTTAGACACTCTAGATATCTAGTTATTACAAAATTCTTCATAAAATAGTGTACGAAATGTCAAATTGTCACTAATTTAAAGATAAAAGCATGAAAGATTCTATATTCTAGAACGATGTGTGAGCAAATATGAAGTTTGCTGAATCATTTTAAGCTATTATAAACTTATGCTTTGAAAAAATTTTGAAATACTCTTGGAAGATAAATTTAAGAATGTTTTTAAGCAAAATGGCTCGAGATTGTAATCATTCCAGAAAATTATTGTAAAATAAAGCCTAGTAGAATTTTTTCTTAAAAATAATGTTAAGTTCATTGAGAGTGTAGAATTGCTTTAAAGAACACTAAACAATTATTAAAAGCGAAACCTTTAATTAAACAATAACAATTAAGTACAGGACAGTTAAAAACATATTTTAAAACAACACAAAGAAAGATTAAAGGCAACACGAAAAAGGACAAAGAAAAGATGGCCGTGTGCCATCAAT
The DNA here is from genome assembly GCA_947359465.1 of Metellina segmentata. NCBI lineage: Eukaryota > Metazoa > Arthropoda > Arachnida > Araneae > Tetragnathidae > Metellina > Metellina segmentata. The sequence continues at coordinate 76,652,550 of OX375879.1, forward strand.
GCCGTTCGTCATCTACAATGGTTCTCCTTCTGGAATCTTCTCCAAAATCTCTCCACCGAAAGTCGCAGGTGTTCGCCATTAGTGTGTCACAAGTGGTATGAGTCACGGGATATCACAATAACACATATATATGTATAGGTATTAAAGTTAGAACCATAAAATCAATACAAATTCAAGACAAAATTATTTTTCAGGATTTAAGTTGGTTAGAAAAAGAACAACAAAAAGTAGATCGTGAAATCATTCGATTGTCAAAGGAGAAACAAAAGTTTGAAAAACGCTCCTTCCACCTGAAGCAACTGAAGGAATCAATGACTGATGGCGATGGGCAAAAGAGGGAAGTGTTCGTCAAAACTTCAGCCGGCGAATTCCGATTCGAAGGAATCTCTGACGCTTTCACCAAGAAACTTTACGAATGGGAGACCAAGAAGGGAGTGAATCCAGAACTGTCAACCATTGCTCTTCTGGACGAATCTTTGAAACCTCCCGTAGAGATTATCATACCTACGTCCACTTCTGTGGGTTCGAACTCTACAAGGACTTCTCCTGAGCCGCCTAAGGCGTGCTACCAAGTATCTAGGGCAAGTTCTGAACCAGACTTATCAACAGCGCAGAAGGATACAGGGGCCAGCAATCAAGGTACAATGCGGTAAGTAATTTTTCACTCTCTCTCTCTCTCTCTCTCTCTCTCTCTCTCTCTCTCCTCTCTCTCTCTCTCTCTCTCTCTCTCTCTCTCTCTCTCTCTCTCTCTCTGTTAGCAGAAAATATATCTCCATTTAAAAACTATACGATTCTACATCTATCCATTAATTGTCTGCTTGGAAATCTCATCAGTGAAGCTATTCAATATAAACTTTGACTAGGTCTCTATAGGTCCGAGAACCACAAAGAATTCCATCTAGTATATCCACACGCCTGTATTGTTCATATTGATAAGACAAACAATCTATTGCTTTATTATTTCTAAGATGCAGATATGTTCTCACATGGGCCTAACGGAATTGAGAGAGAGAGAGTCATCGGAATTTATTTAACGACAGCCGACAGCATATTTCTGACCCTTTTGAGTCCATTTGCGATATTCTTTGCTAAACTGGCCTTAAATCTTTCAGTACCATGTAGTAAACAAAACTACACTATGTGAACTGATCGGATTGATACGATGTAGATTTTGTGCAATGAATAGGTAAAGATCCCTCATTAAATTCGTCAGGCCCACACATCCGTCTTTAAGGCCCCTGTTCCAATTTAGATCATGGGCCCAGTGTTAATCTGAATATGGATGTCAGGTCCTCCATGAAATAAAAACGTATCCCAAGAACTCAATGTTAAATTTACACAAATGTATGAAGTTTTTTATTTTTTCATGTGTACAATTATGGACATAAAGAAAAGATATTTACTATTTGTTGAACCTGGTGAAGTGCAGATTACAATACAAACTTTTCAGATACACCTTATGGGGGCCCTGATTCAAAGTTCATATGTTATGTTGCAAGGTTTTGCTTTGCGACGACTCTTATGATACAGTCTGTATTGTCTGTGTATCATGATATATTTTCCCGACACCAAGTCTGGGTGGTAGCCGTTGCTATAGAAATATGGCTCGTTCATTTAGTTCATTTTAGAAAAGGGTAGTTCGACAGCCACAAGTAAAAATCTAAAATATATTTCCCATTTTTCTTTAAGTGTACCAATCTTATCAACCTGAATGCATTACTTCAAGCATCTCCTATGGAAAATGGGATAAAAATCTGCTTCTACGGCAAAGGAGAAGGGACAGGAGCGAATTTTTTGTCTGGAGAATTTGTGATACACAGATAATGTTAAACTACGCTAAAGAAAAGGTCAAGGTACGCCACTAGAGAGATGTAAGCTGACCATCCTGGCATTTATACACTCGAGACGTAATTAAACTTGTTAACTCAAGCTGCTCCTTACCATAATTCTACGTGATTAATGTTTTCTTATCGGTTTCAACTTGAAGTGACGTTACGAGATATTGCACTATTCTTGAACTAGGTGTACATAAATACTTGTCCTGTCAGTTTAAAGAAATTTGACAAAAATACTATGTTTTAAATTCATTTTCCATGTGTGTAACTGTTTCGTTTTATTTCAAACTCGTATCTGACTTATTTTAGGTCGAAGTCTGGAGATACTCTTTTGACTGGAGAAATAGAAGTGGCAAATTTGGAATCAGATACATCTTGTAAACTCGAACCGGAACATAGAGATCCGATGCATCATAGCGAAGATAACTATTATTCCCTACTGGAAGAGAACATGTACTTGATAGATCAGCTAAAAGATAAAGAAGAGATATGTAGTCACTTGCAAAACGAATTGGAGCGGCTTGACGACAAGACTGAAAAGGCTAATCGCATTCATCAAGAAGAAATGGGTAACTTAAATTCTTCTATAAATTTCTGTATACAACATACTTGACTTACTCTCTTAGCCAGACTACACACTAGAGCAGTATGCGTACTAATACATGTCTGTAAGCAAGCGCATTTCAGCCAATTTAGTGTCACAGTATTTATGTTGACCCAATGTGTGGTTTATCGAACTCTACAGAGGCTGTTCACACATTTTTTAGATAATGTATATTGTATTCACAAAACTAAATTACATAAAATTCTTGTGTTTTAAATGTTCTATTTTATAGCCCTTATTCTGAACTATCTTTCAACACCGTAATTTCCAGGAAAATAATGCCTTTTGAAGTGTCAGAAGAGGTATTCTATCCCATTCCTCCTGAACAGCTTTCCAGAGTCCTGTAAGGGTAGTGGAACGACGTTTGAATAATGCAGATATTAAAAGTCCGAAAGCACAAAAATCCATAGGTGATACATCGGGAGATTTAGTAGGGATATCAGTGAAGGGTATGGCCTTGATATCGGTTTTTTGTTCCATTTCTTTTAGGAAATTTACAGTGGATTTTGATGTGTGACTGCTAGCTTTGTCTTGATGGAGTTCCACAGATTGATGGCACTGTGGGTAAAGCGATGGTATTTCATTCAGAAAAATTGGCGATAAAATATGTTCTTGATAGTATTTGGAGTTAATCTTGACATTTTTTTCCACTCTCTTTATTTTTTACTTGCCATTATATGAAAAAACAGCAACAATCATGAATCTCTTAGAAAAACTTTCTTTCGATTCTGTGAACCATGTACTTAAATTTTTTTCTCCCCTTTTATGATAATAAATGACTCTTTTTTTTGCTGCAATCATTTAAATACACCCATGATTCATCTATTGTGACTTTTCTTTGGACAAGTGTTTCTTATATAGAATTCGGCAGCGTGTCCTGCGTTCAGCGATATGCTTTGGAGAAAGACGATGCGCATTGCGTTTTTTCGCTTTCTTAAGATTTAAATCAACGTCTATCATTTTTTTACAGTGGATACCGAGCATTTTAATGATTTTGCAACTGTCCTTTGACTAGGGGGATTTTATTTTAACATTAAACAACGTACCTTTGCAATAGTCGAAGATGTCCGTTTCTTCCTTGGATTCTTGTTTGGAATTTTTGTCCCACTTGAGGCTCCAATTTGACGTTTTTTCCTTTCTTGTTGACGATATTACCTATCGACGCTTTAGATATCACAAAACCATGACTCTCGCATCGTTTTTGGATAACGGAATATGAATATTTCTCTTCGGAAAGAACATAAATATAGCCTTCGAACCACTGCTTCGTTAAAAACGCCATTTTGAATAAAAACAAACCTCTCAAGCCGCAGACGATAATTTTGACTTTTAAAACCATAGTACAAGTGCAATTATTTCTTTTGCAGCAAACGATTTTTTATTACCGCAAACCAAAATAGTCTAAAAAATTTGCGAACAGCCTCTGTATAAGTTCTGTAATGTTACAAGTACTAAAATTTGCAATTAATTGTGTGTACTTTATTTTACTGTCACAAGAAATCAGAGTCGCTCCTGGGTGGTTTGCTGAGCCTTCACTTGCGTGTAGTCATAAAAAAGGGAGAGCTGAATAAAGAATACAGTATGGATCCGTCTTTAAATAAACCTGTCCACCTATATATGCGTTTTGCATAGAAAATTCTATACTTATTCGTTCTTTGTAGGGTTACCCCAGTTATTTGAGTCGTTAATAAGCAAAACGAGATCGAAACTCAATCTAAAAAAAATACCGCCGGTTACGTGTGAGTTGGTGCATGTTAAATCTATCGTGACCTCAAATGTCCTGACGTTGGAGTGATGTGAAAGCTTGAAGAGTGGGGTACCAGCTCAAGTGTTCACCTCTTCCTCTTACCATGGTTCAAAATTACGAAGCGTTATCCTCGGTCTTTCCCTTCGGTATTGGTCCCAGACCGTCGCCAATAACCCGTTGAGCGTTATTCCTCAACGACGGTAATTGAACTACCGTCCAGCCCATTCTATGTAGCTTCTTTTTGCTGTTGTAATAATAGTGATGAATCTTCATATTTAGCTCTCAATTTACATTAGAATTTTCAAAAACAACTCATAAGGCAAATATGTGTTCAGGGTCAGTGCCCAGGGCTTGAATTCTTTCCGAAATACTTTTACTTGAACATTGAGTAAAAATTATTAGTAAAAGAGCTATCAAAGATATGAACTTCTAGGCTATAGTTTATTGAACAGATGTATTGAAAAGTTACACACAGGCGGCGAGCACACAGCTTCGCATAACGAACGATGTAAACTAGTAAGAAGTGTTGCCACAACTAGGAACTTAAAAGATGCTAAGCGATTACGATTATTATTGATTTTATATTGTAACACTTTTTGAGTTTAAAAGTAACATGGTAAGGATTTTAGATTTTAAAGATACATGGTAAAGAGATATTTGAGAAAATCGAATTTTCGTAAATTACAAATGAAATATATCTAAATAAGTCAAATCATATTGGATAAATATTTGGGTTTTATATTTCAAGGTCCAAATACATACAAGCTGTGCCACAAGTCTAATCGGAGAAAATAGTCACAAATAACTTAAAAATCCAATACTTCATCTAATGTTGCAATACTAAAAATACTCAGAGAAACAGTTTTTTTTAATACGTGCTTGGTAAAGAGAAATTTAGCAACTAGAATATAAAATTTTATTTAGAAAATAAAATGTTTTTTTTAGAGCAGGGGAAGTCTTCACAAGGTGACATGTAATGACTCACGAACGGTATAAATATGTGGGTATCAAAATCCTATAAATTCAGAAATGAAACACATTACTTTGTAAAAATTACCTAATATAAATTAACTTTGTAAATATTACCTAATATAAAATAACCTCCATTGCTATAAAACAGTAACTGAACTAAGGAAAAAACATCGATCCACTGTTCTGTACCCAATCAATAATATCACTACGCTCCATGTTAATAAAAGCACTTTTTTTATTTCTTGGTATGTTTGTTTTTTTACTTAATAAGCAAAAACTTGAACACCTATAAGTTAAAAATCGGACTAATTCATAAAAATTGCCCTCATGAAAATTTTTTCTTTTAGCTTTCAAAAAATATTGTAAATTTAAGAAGTATTTTTTACTCCTAGCAACCATTGAAGCACACACTAATATTCTAAAATACGTATGTATCAAAGAATGATTTAAAGATTTATACTTTGTTTTCTTTTCAGAAAAATACCGACAAAAGCTATGGGAAATTCACATGTCTCGACCGAGAGATTTGCAAGGTTCTTTGCATCTGATATCAGAACTCAAATCTAGAATTGAAGAGTTGCAAAAATGCAGCGATGAATTAAAGACTGACAGAGAAAGACTGGAGGTACAATTTTTAGTCAGCAAAATTATTTTACTCTTCAGATTAACATTTTACTATCTATTTTGTACTATACATGTGTAAACATCCTCTTTATCTTTAATATGACCCAGAAAATGTATAGGTAACTGAATAAAAATACGTTTATATATTAGTTACTTGAAAATCCTTTTCGAATAATACCTAAATTAATAAGAACAAAAGTGAAGAATACATTCTAAACAAATAACTTTTTGTCTTTAAAATTATGTTGAAATTGTATAGCTTGGTTGAACAGAAATACTTTTATTCGTTACTTGAAAATTAAATAAGTGAACAGAAAGGAATGAATGTTTTTTATTTGCCTTAACGAATTACTTTCTAAATACTCTTTTGTGATAAAGATAAGTTGAAATTTCCAAATCAAAATTCAAAAATCTACCTCCCTGTTACCTAAAAAATGAAGTTGTATAAGCTGCTGATGGAATGGAATTTTACTCGACACTTTTATAGATGATCAAATAATTGGTAAATTTTCTTCACTTAAACTTAAACCGATTTTAGCTTGAATTAATAAAAATGTTACGACTCTTCTAGAGACTAACCATATAACGTTAGCTTACACGTGAAACATAACATGTCAAAATTTTCGAGGCACGAATTTTTTAGCTTTTCTAGACCAGAATGTTTCAATTTTTATATTGGTAAAATCTATTAAGTCGTTTTTCCTTTCCATGGAGGTTAGATTTCTTCTTTAATAAAGCATAGGAAGAAGAATAATTAGTGAGTAAAGCATAGGAAGTAGAATTTTTCCACTTTCGTTTTAGCGCATCTGTTTTTGTTTTGTTTTTTTAACTTAGTGCGTTTTACTTGAAAACAGATGACGTATTGAATTATGATATAAAAATACTTTAAATTCCCTGAGTAATATCCTTTAACTTATTTTAAAGATAAGTAGGTGGAATGCATAACAGATTTAGTTATTCGTTTGAAAAAATACCAGTGATACATTACATGGATTATATTTCTACCTTTATAAAAAATAGACCAATGTTCATTTTGCATGATTTTAGCAAAGCCCATTTAGCAATTCTTATTTTTTTTAAATTATTAATAGAGTACAAATAATTTTTTTTCCAGATTTTTCTATTCTTTCGTAATGCATTCACTGGCACATTTTCCATTATAAGTGTTTGTGGATATCACTCACAATCAGCGGATTTTAAACTTGGTCCTTTTCCCACTAAGATACAGATATGTAGTAGTGATCGTATGACATAAAGCACGATCAAGTATCCGTTAAGTGCACTAATAAACAGATGTTAAACATATTTAAATATTGCCAAATAACTTAAATACGAACTTCTTTTAAAATGTAAATTGCCTTAAAGTAAATACAAAATTTTAAAAATAATTTCTGGTTCTGATTATTTCTCTTTAAGTTACACAATTCCGTACTCGTGGCAATATCATTGTTATCATGAAAAAATCTATATATATAATTCTCTTACGTGACACGCAAAAAAGACGTTATTAGTTATCGCGTTTTGGCAACATTGTAAGATTGTTTGTTTATCACGAAGCCTCGCGCTTCAATTGAATTTATAGCGTTATCGGATGAAATTTTATTGAAAAAAAAAAGAATTTTAGTCGAGCTGTGAAGTTAATAATAGAAATCAAATAAAGCGGAGGATCTTTTCAGGGACATTTAAAAAAAGGTCCTTTTCAGGGTCAACAATTATAGTCCAACAAGACGCTTGCGCTACAACTTTCGAATACAAACTCAATGAAAAAGCGTGTGTTGGCTCAAGTGCAGGGGTAAATAAATGTACATACAAACAACATGCTGGGTATTCAATTACCAAATCAGCGCTCACATTTCGAGTCAAAATTTGCTCAAAGTTTTCATTTGAATTCTGATTTCAGAGGTACTGTATATATCTTTTCTGAAAAACAGCAAAAAATTTAGATTTGAAAAATATTTTTTTGGAATATCATATTTTGCAATCAATTCCTTCTGCTAGGACACATGTCTTGATTGATGCGAGCGAAGCGAGCTTAGGTTCGCGCAGCGAACCAATGAGGATTGCGAAGCAATCCTCCGCGGGTTGGCGAGCGTCAGCGAGCAGGGGGCAGGCCCCCTAGTGTATTATATTTTGAGATGAGAAATAACGAAGGCAGATTGATCACCCAATCAAAAGAAAATGTATTAAAACACACAGCAATTTATTAAAATACGCATTAAATCTGTAAGTTCAAATTTACATAAGGATCAGCGCCTCTGGGATGAATTTAAACAGAAATAAGATACCGAAATATCATGAACAATCCCATTTATATGTAATTATTATTTTTATGAGTAGTACATGTAGTAAATCGTTTGGAATTAAGTATGTGGAATGTATTGCTTAAAAACTAGACAAAGGTGAAGAATATTCACAAAATTCATTAGCAAGGCTATTTTAATTATACACATTTAGTAAGTTTATTCGTAGACTCAAATTATTCTGAGTTCTTTTCATTTAGTTCCATTAAAATTTGCAAGCAGTTTACATATTTTTATTAAGTAATACATAATTACAACTAACTTCATTGCCCTACAATGAATTGTTTCTTTTATTTTGTATTCATATTTAAATCTTTACAATGCATTCTATCTTTTTTGTTCAGGCATTCGCAGTAAACATGATTTTCCACAGAAAGAACTTATTCTCTCTTACAGAACTCATTACTCTATGTGTGTGCATGGAAGTAAAATAACAAAAACGTAAACAATCAGCTGGGATTATTTTTCCAAGAATTTATGACAAATGAAATAGAATAATAAATAGCATCGGCCTTCGTGAACCTATAATTAGAAAAATGCAAATGATTGCTCCTCTTTGAATGAAACGTCAATTTATTACAATTATTTGCTTGGGTATATTTAATTTATACATCAATACCTTTGTTCAATAACTTGTTTCGTCGCAAAACAGTAAACATTTGAATGTTGAAGAAAATCAAAATTTCATTTGTAAAATAAAGGACGAAATGAATACCAAATCAGGCATTTGTTTTTATTGGAAATAAAGAAATCGAAAGAGGAAATTCAAATCATTAATCTTCTTGATGTTTATTTAATAATAGTTAACTACATTTTCTCTTTTTAAATTAATTTTCTTCTCTTTCACAACTGTGCTAGCAAAATATATTCATTATTTATAGAATATTTAAACATATCACTAAATTACGCATATATCGATCGGTTGCTACGGTTCAGTAGCACCAAGGCCATATTTGATCAAAATTCACCAAATACAGGCGATGTTTAGTAACGAAAATAAAGGTACGGGAAAATTTTATTGACATAGAAGAGAAAAAAGAGAAAGTTACAGTAATCGAACCTGTACCGCCAACAACTCGCAACTGCATACTGGTCGGAATTTATTTGTACTTCATATAAACGTGTAATTACACTGAACTACAACAGTTCAGTTTCATAGAGGTATTGTAGAAGTAGAGTGTGCAATTGTTACCTTTTTATGTGTCTAAGATCATGAGACCAAAACAAGTAGTAACGTTATCGACCCTCAGCCTACTTTCTGCATGCTGGATGGAACCCAACATTTATCATCTGATTGGTCCACTGGACTGGAGACGCCCATAGATTTATTCATCTAATTGATCCACGCGACATCGTAATAGACTGCCTATTTCACCACTTTGGTCGCCACTCTATATGGACTCACTGGATGGAACCGAACATTTGTCATCTGATTGGTCCACGGAACGGGAGACGCCCATAGATTTATTCATCTAATTGATCCACGCGACATGGTAATAGACTGCCTATTTCTCCACTTTTGTCGTCATTCTATATGGACTCACTGGATGGAACCGTACATTTATCATCTGATTGGTCCACGAGACTGGAGACGCCCATAGATATATTAATCTAATTGATCCACGCGACATCGTAATAGACTGCCTATTTCACCACTTTGGTCGCCACTCTATATGGACTCACTGGATGGAACCGAACATTTGTCATCTGATTGGTCCACGGAACGGGAGACGCCCATAGATTTATTCATCTAATTGATCCACGCGACATGGTAATAGACTGCCTATTTCTCCACATTTGTCGTCATTCTATATGGACTCACTGGATGGAACCGTACATTTATCATCTGATTGGTCCACGAGACTGGAGACGCCCATAGATATATTAATCTAATTGATCCACGCGACATCGTAATAGACTGCCTATTTCACCACTTTGGTCGCCACTCTATATGGACTCACTGGATGGAACCGAACATTTGTCATCTGATTGGTCCACGGGACTGGAGAGACGCCCATAGATATATTAATCTAATTGATCCACGCGACATCGTAATAGACTGCCTATTTCACCACTTTGGTCGCCACTCTATATGGACTCACTGGATGGAACCGAACATTTGTCATCTGATTGGTCCACGGGACTGGAGAGACGCCCATAGATATATTAATCTAATTGATCCACGCGACATCGTAATAGACTGCCTATTTCACCACTTTGGTCGCCACTCTATATGGACTCACTGGATGGAACCGTACATTTATCATCTGATTGGTCCACGAGACTGGAGACGCCCATAGATATATTAATCTAATTGATCCACGCGACATCGTAATAGACTGCCTATTTCACCACTTTGGTCGCCACTCTATATGGACTCACTGGATGGAACCGAACATTTGTCATCTGATTGGTCCACGGAACGGGAGACGCCCATAGATTTATTCATCTAATTGATCCACGCGACATGGTAATAGACTGCCTATTTCTCCACTTTTGTCGTCATTCTATATGGACTCACTGGATGGAACCGTACATTTATCATCTGATTGGTCCACGAGACTGGAGACGCCCATAGATATATTAATCTAATTGATCCACGCGACATCGTAATAGACTGCCTATTTCACCACTTTGGTCGCCACTCTATATGGACTCACTGGATGGAACCGAACATTTGTCATCTGATTGGTCCACGGAACGGGAGACGCCCATAGATTTATTCATCTAATTGATCCACGCGACATGGTAATAGACTGCCTATTTCTCCACTTTTGTCGTCATTCTATATGGACTCACTGGATGGAACCGTACATTTATCATCTGATTGGTCCACGAGACTGGAGACGCCCATAGATATATTAATCTAATTGATCCACGCGACATCGTAATAGACTGCCTATTTCACCACTTTGGTCGCCACTCTATATGGACTCACTGGATGGAACCGAACATTTGTCATCTGATTGGTCCACGGGACTGGAGAGACGCCCATAGATTTATTTATCTAATTGATCCACGCGACATCGTAATAGAGTGCCTATTTCACCACTTTTGTCGCCACTCTATATGGACTCACTGGATGGAACCGAACATTTGTCATCTGATTGGTCCACGGAACGGGAGACGCCCATAGATTTATTAATCTAATTGATCCACGCGACATCGTAATAGACTGCCTATTTCACCACTTTGGTCGCCACTCTATAAAATGAGCATTCACACACCATGTAAAAAGATGTTACATCGCCAAACGAAGCGATTAGATGCCAGATCGGTCAACCAAGTAATTTTTTTAACAGAGCCGTCACGTGACTACTAGTCGACATGTTGGTCGCACTTTTTGCAACTCTTCTAAATAGTAAAACTCAGACTACTTATATTTCACGTCTATCTTCAGTTTAGTGTAGTAAAATATGGAACTCGGGGCACAAAAAGTAGTTTTTAACAAGGAAAGATTATTTGCGGGTGGTCTACAAAAAATTTACCCTATTATTTTTCTTTTCAGGATAGCTTTAGATACCACAGCAACCAGCAGGCTAGATTAGCGGATGATTTGATTCGGAAAGTCCGAGAAATGCAAATCACTAACACACCTCTCAGCTTTACACGGAGTGGTGAGTAAAATTCACCTCAACAGTCTTCTATGAGATCAGTTTTATAAAACTTCTGAACTAAATCAGCACAGTATAGTGCTGCTCTAGTGAGAAGGCTGATAACATTGGATAAGTCCATTATTAGATAGGTAGTAAGCGTATCAAAGAATAGGGCTGCCGTACGCAAAATCATCTGTGGCTATTGCCATACGAATTTGTTTCGGTTACTTGTAATCACTGCTAGTACAACTCCGACGAGTTGGTATTTTTGTGTTTCGTGGTTTTGAAGGAGTCGATTTGTCAAATTACGGGGTAGGTTAAAGGTACACTATGTATTTGACGTTTCTAGCGCGAATTCTGGTTCTGAGTTTATCGGTAGGTGCCACTGGAGATATCAGTGATTACGAATTGGTGAAAAAAAATTATTACCTGGGGCGATCGCGATTTATGATTTTGAGTGTGGCAGCTCTTTACCCTGGTGATCTTTATCACTTTTGCAGAAATGGACACGCCCAAGGTCATGTGCCTTCCCACCGGAGTCGCTCTATTTCGCTGACGATAAACGCAGTCAGAGTACCGCTAAAGACGTCAGTTTTTTACGTTTAACCTGATCCCTAATTGAACGAATAGACTCGTTTTAAACCACGTGACTCAAAAGGCCAACTCACCAGTCTGACTATATCCAAAGCACATTTATAATGTGCGTTTGTCTTAACACAGCACACTTCATTCTGTGTCATGTATAGAACAGTAAGACACTATAGAACAGAAGGAAAAGCATCTCTTATAATATTCCGATGATTCGAAATTCGACTTGTTTAGCCAATGTGGAGAAGCTTATGTTTTCTGGACCAGAACAAGTCAAACGGTAAAGGAAACTTCTCGATGCTCAGGATATAGCAATTAGGGGACAAATAAGAGCTCCTAACTCATGGACACAAGCAAGAATATGCAGTAGAAGGCGTGAATACTTGATCATCTAAATACACGAGGTTTTGTAGAACTCGATAAGTTGAATTTGTTCGATAAATTGAACGCAAGCAGATAAATCATGATTCTTGTGAAATGTTAACAGTGTTAGTATCACAGTTGAATAATCTACGTTTCTCTCAATGCGATTAAGACAGTGTAGAAGCTTGTTTAGTTCGTTTGGTTTTATGGCCAAGGGCCTTATTTGGCCAAACTGCACCAAACACAAGACAAACGTCAAGTTATGTCCGTGTAGGGATAAGGCTACAGAGACTAAACCCCTGCCCCTTTACTCTTGAAGTCAAAAGTACCCCCAAAGAATGTCGATCTCGATGAAATTATAATATTATCGTGTAATCTTTTTGTTTGAGACTTGAATATGTGTTACAGAATTATTTGACAGCTGATTAAAAGGCGTGTTCTTTGTTAGCTAAAACTTCAATCTGTGATTGTAAACCAGACATTTCTAATGCCAAGCTACATTTGTTTCTTTGCACAGAATTTTGCTGGTCTTTCTCTGTAACCCTAATTCAATATATATGTTAGGAAAATTATTAAAAGTTCAAGTTTGTTTTTCCATTAGCTATGATTAATTGTTTACCGGGAGTTGACGGAAAACATATTATTCATGAGAACTCTCCTCAAAAAAAATTAGGTGCCCTTTTTTTCATTTCAGCCACTGCTCCTAGTTAACTTTGCACAGTAGTAAGATTCGCAAGGTTAGGTAGTAAGCTACAGGTACGATAAGTTGTAGCACAGGTAATAAGATGTGGTGGCGATTATAATGCGATTTACTGAAGCGTTATGTTACTGTATTTTCGTAGTAGTGTATTTGTTGAAATAAGTGCACAAATGAAATCTTTCTAACTGTTACAATATATGGCATTATGTCTTTTACAGGCAATCGCAGAAAGTGGAGGAAGACTATAAAATGTGATCCAATTAGTATGACACGAATACATGATTTATCCACCCAACTATTACAACAGGTAAAAGTATTTATTGATCCCCAAAACAGAATATTGGTAACATAGCGAAGTAAGATAATATATACAAACTTTTTGTTGTACATGTACACAGCATTCAATTACGCAATGAGCGATGTACTCAAAACTAAAAAAGAGGATAAATGCTTTATTGTATGAATATACGTGGAGACAAAATGAACTACCTCCTATTTATGCATATACATGCATCGTTCATGGTAGGGCAAATTCAAAGTTTTCATTCGATAGAGAACAAGATCTATAAATTCATATACATAAAGTTTGCATGCGATTCCGTCCTTATATTAAATTACACAAATATTTCAAACTTTCTAATAGCAACACCAGATTTTGACATCACCTTTTACTGCCATATGAAAATTGAATCTCAAATACTAAGTTTTTCAAGTTTTTTTGGTGTCACCCTTTCTGAAATATGAGTATAGATAGGTTGAGTTACTCCTGGTGTTAACTTAGCGTACGAGACTTATTCACATCTTCCGAAATAAACTTTCCATCCCGTGAGGTTTTCTATTATGTATCACTATTTAAGTCTAATGTTCCTTTTGAAGTTAATTTTAGAGTATGTAATATCAAGTATATAAATAACAATGTTGTGTTTGTACATTGAATATCTTCGTCCCATTTCAAGTAATTTATCCGGGTTTTTTTTTGCCATTGGAATTCAAAATCAGTGGTTTACGTGTTCGGGGTGTCAGTATCTATTTATGCATCCGTTACTTACAAACAGCTGAGAATATTTTTATGAAGCTTTGCATACTGTAAGTAGTCACATTCATTTAGTGACTGAACTTCGTTGTGTTAGTCTGTCTGTCCGTCTTTCCGTTTTATGTCTGTTTGTGTAAGTATCACATACATTTTATTCCACATATTTTAATAAATTGTGCACATTTTCTTGAAATATAGAAGGCTGAAAATTTAATAGGAAGAGTACCTCAGCAAATTTTATGCATGTGAATTCATGGAAGACATTTTTCCCGATCGAAGGGAACCTTTCAACTTGCTCTACCACGAACGATATATTTTCCTCGGCTGTACATAGTACCACGGTGGTGCATGCTTCAATTAACAACTAATAGTTAAAATAAGTATAATTTATTGTCTCTTTAAAATAACAACTATTTCTCTCTATATAGTTTTAGATACATACATTTACATTTACATTGTATTTACATTTCGTTTACATTGCGTTGTGTTTAATAAGAATAAAGGATAAATAAATGATAGAATAAGTTAAACTTAGAACCCCACCTGCCAACATCCTTAATCGTGCTGCATAGATTTTCAATATCAGTTGTCCTACTATCGGCCTAGACGTTTCTGCTGGGTAGCTCTCTCAATCCAAATTACCAACACCTTTTTGTAGGGTAAAATGTTAGTCATAGAAGCTTCCAGTGATTAATAAAGCTGTTGTTTACCAATTGTTTACCAATTGTTTCCCACGTTCCCCAGCTGAACTCAGAAACTTTATTAGATTAGGGAGTTAAAAAAACAAAGGTCCAAACTCGTGATGTATCACATCTCCATCCTCAACCTCGAGATAATCAGGGAGAATCCCGTGATTTAAGTATTTGTACCTTTATAGAAAGGAGTAGAAAGGCCAAAGGGCGTTCCAGCATAGTCTGGGAAAGTCAAATAAGTGATCACGGGTGTTTGATTTTCAATTACTGAGAATGGTGATAAACGGTTTTCTATTCCAGAATCTTCCTAAACTTAAATTAAGCAATTTTGACGATACCAGCGTCACAATAGTTACATAATGTGCTTTAAATTACGTTGACTTTTTCGTGTGTATTTCCAGGCTCGTGATATAGAGCAAACTTTGATGGAGCGCACTCGTCAAGTGTGTCACTTGAGATGGGAGTTGCTGCACAGAGATATGTCCGCTGTTCTTCTCCAAGCTGCATTGCACAGGGTTACCAGTCAAGGTGAGCCCGTGACCATCCTGCCTACTTGGGATAAGAGAAGGAACAAGTTCAAGAACATAAAAGCCTGGTCCGTTGATACCACGACGCGTCGGCCATCTGAGGTACCATGCTCAATATGCTCTTCTGAATATGAAGTGTTTAATGACAACACTCGTTTTCTTTAACACTAAACCAAATGGTCAACATTCTGGCACTGGGTTCCAGTCCCGGTCTTGGCATGGATGTTTGTAATGGTTCGGAATCTACTTTATAAACAGTATGGTCCTGTCTAATTACCCCCTCTCGTGTTGCGAAAAATGCCAGTAGAACGACGATCCAAACCATTATTCTGAGTTGTCCAGTTGTTCAGAAATAGTTCTGGTTCACTTGAGTATCTTCACTTTTCTAGCCCGTTGTGTTACTCCAGTGCACCGTAATTTCAACCTTCCACTTTCAAGGCTCTTAAGCCTCCTTTAGTCGCGGGTCTTTTTTAACAAACGAAATTGCAATACATGTGTTAGTTGCTCTTTTCTTTAGTTTATTGATTTCTTTTCTAGTTACACACGCATTAATTATTCATTTTTGATGCATATTTTATTTCAGACATACTAAGGAAATTAATAACTGAAAAAACTTGCTCGAATTTTCAAATAATGTATTTTTATAGGTAATCTTTTCATAGCGTAACATTGAAAACCATTGGGTAAAATGTCACCTTGCACCTGTCAGGACCAGAGCTAGTCGAAGTTCAAGTCGGAAACTAGATTTTGCACACACCCAGATAATAACTCCTCGAGTCTTTAGTTCATCTTCACGAAAATGAACACTCGAGGCCCGTAGGTCATTCATCTCCAGACTGGTTGGTGGATGAATCCTATGGGGAGTTCACAGCGCTGCCTATGCGAACCGCCATCAAAATAGGATATGCAAAGGTATAAAATCAGTATTAGAAACAAGGGCATGTAAATTGAGTGAATCATTTTAATTACGATTCGGTCACTAATGTACACCAAAACATTCAGTAACAAACCAGTTTTACTTTGTATGCAGTACTGTCATTTAAACACCCTATTTCACAAATGTTTGTTTCGGTAAACAAAAATCCACAGATCCCTGTTTATCACTGTGAACATCATGATAATTAAGACTAGGGTAGAGTATAGAGCTTTTACCCCACAGCAAACACAATAGCCCGTTGTGTTGTTGCTCTATGCTCTAGTGGGACGCAAATTCTACCTACGTACCCATAGCACACACAGTGACTAAATAAACATATTGTCCTCGAAGAATCCTAAGGATATATTATACTTTTGATGACACGAAATTGTAATTGAAGTTCGGTAAATGTGATGCAGTTCTAGTGCTTTATATATCTGTCTTTCTCCTAGGATCTCGTGAGTGACGACTGGTTACAAGAAAGGCTGAGACAGCTCTCAATGACGCCTTACAATGACTGGACGAATATAGACTTTTCTCCAAATGATCTCATGACTACAGCACATGAGCTGAAAAAAGAAACACTGAGACTGTCAATATCAAGGCCAGGTATTTTATCTATAATATTAAAATTATTATGAAAGTGATTTTCAGTGTAAACTACCCAAATATATGATATACTAGCCACTTCGTGGCCAGCACGGCGTTTCCCGTGACAGTTCTTTTCCTGGGGTCAGCTGTGACCACTGCTCGCTAACCCCCGGTGATTGCTACGAATTCCCTTTGCAAACCAAATGGGAATTCGTAGCCTATTGGATAACAGCATCACGGCGTTGTCAAATGCGGAAAATTTGAATTGCGATGAGATCCAATCAGCGTGACGTCACAATCTCTTGCGAAAATAAAAATATATAATTGAAAAATTATTTATTAAAAGAAAATCAAACGTATAAGGTAACTATCTGGTATAAAATTTACCGTAGATTTCAAATCCGTTGAAATTTTTAGTCTATCTTTAACGATACCGATTTTACAAAAAAGAACTAAACAATGCCAGTCAAAATGTTTTTTACTCGTTTGGCTTTTCTTCGCTGGAATCGTTTGCGCACAGTAAATGGAATCTATTGATTTCTCGACAGCAAAGGTCAAATTCGTATGGGAAAAAATATAAAAGTTACAATTTAAAAATTATTTTTTAAAGAAAATTATATTTTGAGGTATCGATCTAATGTGAAATTTACCGCAGATTTCAAATCCGTTGAAATTTATACTCTTATATTTAACGATCTAGGAGATAGTAAAAAGAACAACATAACTCCAGTTAAAACTTTATTTCTTCTTTCGTCGACTGAAATCGTTCCTCCACAAAATCAAACGGAAAAGTAAAAAATAAATTTAGAATCTGTCATCTCTTTATGCTGTTGCCATTCTAAAGATAACAAGAATAATATGAAATGCTATTAAGTTAATTTTAAAATGTTCTAGATTGAATTTTAAAATTCGGGCTCGCACAAAAATTGGAACCTCTTGCCGAATTTGATTACTGTAAGTGCCAGGACATAGACAAACACTTCCTTTTATAGTAGAGATGCTGTGTATCATTGTTGATATGCTGGAAACGAAATTCATTTATGGGCAATCGTAATACTATTGAGAACTGGATGTGTGGTCCAATATATTTTAAAATCTAATCAATTAATTACTTTTTAATTATAAATATAATTTACGAAACATTTAGTTGATACTAATCTTTTTTTCATGAACACGATTTCATTCGAAATGTTGAATACTTATTCAGTTTTTGAAACCGTTAAAATGAATAAAATAGATGGCCTCAGTATATCTCCTGACATTGTCGTTGTGTTGCTCCAGTAAGACGTTAATTAAAATACCTACCCCCACATCCTGACATTGTACTTTACTTATAAGTAATTATTATATATATATATATATTTTTTTTTTTTTTTTTTTTTTTGAAAAAGTAAACACAAAATTATGGTGAACGAATTCTTTTTATTTTTACTAGGTTTCAGATATTAAAATATTTTGAATATACATTTGAAGCAGAGTAAACAAATTTGTTTTTTCGAAAGTAATACATTTTTTTATACAAGAAATATATTTTAGACAAACTTATGAAACTAACACATAACTACTAACTGAACAATTCCTTAAGACAATTAAGTTCGGTTTCACAATTCTTACGGAAGTGAAATGTTTTTTTAATGATTATTATTACATAATTATTATAAAAAGTACAAACACTACTCTTGGAAAAAAAAATCCATAAATATTTTTTCTTGACACAAAACTCCTTTTTTTTTTTGGCAAACTTACAAACTAAACCATCACCTATGAAAAACATTAATGTTCTTAATTTTCAATAGTTTCTTCCTAATTGTTTTCAACAAATCCTTTTTCTTCAATTGTGTGTTTTTTTAGGGTTTATTCGTCAATAATGAGGCCAACCTTCCTTTGATGGACAGCTTACTTGTATCACTGGCTACTTCGATATCTCTAACGGTGCCAACTGCATCATAAAATCCGTCTCTGCTTTCGTTGCCTTCATCAATAAATCTCAAATTCGGTTTTTATTTCATCTTGTTTTTCATGTGGACCCAATGGAAACGGTGCTCAAAGTAAAAGAGTTGATTAAATAAGCTGGACCAGGAATAGGGTCATCTGACTCGGAGGACCAAATGTGCTCGAGTTTTATGGTCCTATGCCTTTGCTCCTGAGCATATCTCACAACAGGTGCAGAACGTTTAGGATGCAATTTTTTTTCTTGTGCAAATAGGCGGCGCTTTGACTTTGATATCTCAAACGGATATTTTTTCGTACAACTTGAGACATAATTTATCTTTAAAGTTTTACTCCCGCATGGTAAATTGTTGTCTTCGATCTTGGAACTCAAATTTGGCTTCCTTAGATCCTTCACTGAATCTCCAGTAGCACCTTCATCGGTTCTAAAAGTTGGAAGTTTTGCCCCAAAGTTTCCAGTCACAGTTTGAAATGATGTGAGCGGGATCCTCTTACGGGCTATTGGCGATAATCCGGAATCAATCTTAAAGAGAAAGACAACACTTGAGATGGCGCCTCACCTCTCCAAACTTCCACACCACGCCAACGAGAGGACATTTGAGGTCACGACACATTTGACACATTTAATGTCGAGTCCCCGTGTGCTCGATGGTCTTTGGGTAGACAGAGTTTTGAACTCGCAATCCTCCGGTTGGTTCTTCGTAGCTTTTCCAACTGGTCTACCGCTGCCCCAAACCCCAGACGGCTTTAATTGTTATTAACTAATCGGCGCGTGTGTATCTTCAAATCCTTGTCTCAAGCATACTTTTTATTTATGTTTTACATCCAATTTAAACGACTAATGAAAAGGTTTCAGCTAAGCTTTTGACTTGGTCATCTGCTAAGAATGAGATTCAGGAAGTTTTTACTGCTGAGAATTCAGGAATCTGGTATTTTATTTCTCTAACAATTAAGGTTATCATGGAGGCATGTTTTATTAAGTAGTTCATTTCTAAGCTATATCCGGAAATAGTAAGTTATTTTCATGGAGCTGTCAAAACATGTTTGGAAAGCAGAAAAACTGCTGGTTCAACTAGAATATGTTATTTCTATGTATAATTGTTCCTAATGGCAAATACTTATTGAATTTCATTCTGTATTTTTCTAATAAACCTCTTTCCTGTAGATCGAGTATATGACTCAGAAGAAAAAAAATCAGCAACGTGTTCTGCAGACTCTGAGGTAAGTCTATTTTCGAATAAGTATTTTCATTCAGCAAACCAACCAACATAACTAACTATCTATATATATAATTCTCTTACGTGGCTCACGAAAAAGACGTTATTTGTAATCGCGATTTGGCAACACTGTACGATTGTTTGTTTATCGCGAAGTCTCGCGCATCGATTGAATTTATAGCGTTATCGGATGAAATTTTATTGAAAAAAAAAGGAAATTTAATGAGCTGTTGCAGTTAGTTTATAATAGAAATCAAAGAAAGCGGAGGATCTTTTCAGGGCCATTTAAAAAACGGTCCTTTTCAGGGCCAACAATTATAGTTCAACAAGACGCTTGCGCTACAACTTTCGGCAACAAACTCAATGAAAAAGTGTGGGTCGTTTGAGTGCTGGGAAAATGTACACACAAACAACATGCTGGGTATTCAATTTCCAAAGCAACGCTCACATTTCGAGTCAAAATTTGCACAAAGTTTTCATTTGAATTCTGATTTTAGAGATACTGTATATATTTTTTCTGTAATACAGCAAATTTAGATTTGAAAAACAACATTTTTTTGGTAACATATTTTGTAAACAATCCCTTCTGCTAAGACACATGTCTTCATTGAAGCGAGCGAAGCGAGCATAGGTTCGCGCAGCAATCCTCCGGGGTTTGGCGAGCGTCAGCGAGCAGGGGGCAGGCCCCCTAGTATCAAAATAATTTATTACACTCTTCAACTTTACATTTAATCACACTCACGGGTGGCAACTTTTAAGGCTCGAATACTCTACCTTCTGCAATAATTTTATGGACAGGGCCGATACCCTTAACGGGAGAGGAAAATATTGAAATACAACTATGAGTAACCACATAAGTTGCTTCAACGTAATATCCACACCAGAGGTGCTAGGTTTATCAGGAGTCTGATCCCAATTATTTTTACGGTTGGGGATCCTTCAATGTTACAATAGTATATAAATATTTCAAACGTACTAATATTGATATTAGCTTGTTTTTCGAATACCATTTCAGCACCAACGTCAATAGAAATTCCAAAGAATAAATTCCGAATTCGTACATAATATTGATAGCTAATTTATCAACGCCAACCATTGTCAAAACGGCTATAAACATTTTAAGACAAACTCGATGCGTATCATGTGAAAGCATTTGGGAAAAATGAAGTAAAATCCTGTCTTCCATGTGGTTTGTTTGTTCACACTAAGAACCGGGGATGGGTATTTGCACCCCACCCATGAAAGATTCGTCCAAGTTGGCTCCACTGGTCATAGTCGTAATTTCTTTTCGATTTTTAGATGCAAAAAGTCTATTTTCAGTTACTAAATAGGTCCACAGCAGGTATTAAGTACAAATGTAAAACTCTCCAGGGGATTTCGCCGAGATATCTCCTCATCAATAGTGCCGATTAAATCCCGAATGTTGCAGATATTGCCTTTCTTGATGATGACGAGATCAAGATCAGGTCAGTTTTTTTTAATGACGAGATATCTCGTCCATCAAGATCTGGTCAGTTTCGATAGGGACGAGACATGTCGTCATGACAACCACTAGGAGGGTTAAGAGCTGAAAATATAAGAGCTAGAAACTCAAAAGGTTTTAGAATCAAAGACAAAAGACTGCTATCAATATTATTTCCTTTGTTGTTGCAGATGGCCGATAGTGATCGCTACGACACAGGATCCGCTGTGAACAGCAGATCTTCATCTTTCTCCAGTGGTCCAGGAGGGCTCAGAGGTTCGCACTCAGACACCAGATTATATGAAAGAAGTCGAGCGCTTCGACGAAACTCGTCAAGCAGCATGAGTTGCGTCGAGGCTAGTGATAGCTCCAGTATGCACGACAGTGATAAAATGCACTTTTTAGTGAAAAGATTCCCTTGGAAAACGCAATGGAGATCTATGGACAATGTCTCATCTTCTTGTTCGTCAAGAAGGTAAAACTTTCACATATTAAATGATAAGAATTTTTTCTTTCTCATTTTCTAATCTCACTGAAGGCAGATATAGGAATATACCCCCCCTCAAATACTCATTTCTAAAATCGTCAGTGATTTATGCCCGGTGCACACATCCGGTTTTTCAACGTGCGGCGCCGTTGCGGCACCGAAGTCCAACTATGCACACATAACCGTGAAATGACGCAAGTTCTCATTTCGCGCAATTTGCGATAAATATTCTATCGAAGAAAAAGTGTTTATTTCGCTTACATGGTGTAAAAAAAAAATATATTTTGAAACAAAATTGACGTTACTGGATACAACTATTTATTAATTATTATTTATATTCCATTTGTTTATGAAAACAAGGTACTTCAGACCGGAGACGCATGTGCGGCGAGGCCGAGCTGCGGCGCCGTGGGGTAATGTGGTACAAATTGCACGCAAGTTGGACGTGCGGCGCCGTAAGCATGTGTGCATTGCTCCATTAGATCTAATGTATCCGAGACCGCACTTGCGTTGCCGCAGCGGCGCCGCACGTTGAACAACCGGATGTGTGCACCGGGTCTTAACCTTTCAGCAGTCACGCCCTCCACACCAATGTGAAAGGTCGCTAGTATTTCTTAGAAGCACTATTTTAAAATGTAAAATTAAATGTAAAAGTTGTTAAAATTTAAAATGTGAAGGAAGTATTTATTAAAAATTTTGTTTTAAATAATAATACAATTTATTTAAAGAAATGCTATTCAAATTTCTATATCATTTTTTATTTAAAATGTAGTATAAATAATGCATTTTTAACTAAAATCAACTCTAGTGCATCTCCCACATACGAGCGAACGCTGTAAGGTTAATTTCGTTTCTTGATGGATTTGGATTCACTTAACTTTCTAGTCAGAACGGCATCTTGAAAGGTATTAATTTCAAAAGTAGCTATTTCCTCGATATATTTTGGAATTTCAAAATTAAATGGCAACAGAGAAAGACCCTGCAGTGGCTTCAACCTCCGTGCCTTTTATCATTGTAAAAAGATCACTTCTAAAACAAAGTACTCACTCTCTTGCTAATCCGACACCTCGATAATCCGGCCTTGATGAAAAGAGGCGAGTTTTATGCAGCAATCAAAAATACACGTGTCATGTTTATAAAACACCGCACTGATATGTATAAATAAGACAGCTGTAAGTATACAAATCTTACAGCTGTTATACTTTTATCTTATACCTTGAACAGGTTTAAGGCCACGTTCACATGAGGCGTTTCAACGCGTGTATGGCGAGGCTAGCGAGGTCCCGCAATTAAATAATGTTCATTTATTTCTCTAATCAAAGTATCTATCTTTGCGACCTTGAATAGACCCTGATAGCCTCGCCAAACGCGCGTTTTACTCGCCTCGTGTGAACGGGGCCTTACTCTTTGTTTTTTAAATACCTACAAACATTAAATTCAACAAAGAATTCAAACGAAAACTAAAGTACTTTATCTGCTCTCATAATCCAACAAGTTGGCTAAATTAGCATCCATCTGTGCAAGAGTACCATATTAGGAAGAGTAGTGTAAATTTAATTTTTAATGTTCTGCAAAATGTTCTGTGTTGAGTAATTTCATTGTTTATTACGCAACTAAAGAGCAAAAAAAGGAGAAAATTTTCATAAATCCTATTAAAATAGCTTATAGTGTTACCTTACTTCCTGGCACATATTAAACGTCTAGAATTTGCATTTGAATTTACATCTTTACTCAGTGTTATTTTTGTAAAATCTAGATTCTAGAAAAGCAAGGCGATAGTTTCAAATAAATTTCTGGACATCTCCCTGAAAAGAAATTATCACGGATGTTTGAGCACTTGTCTGAATTCGCTTGTCTCCACTAGGGTTAGATATACGTATAACTGTATATATTTACTTACATTCATATTCTATTTTTATGTAAAGTTCATAGGGAAGCAACAGGCTTGCAGTCGTAATTGGACACGATTTAGCACTTTTAAATGCAGTTATGAAACATGAATTCCATCTCAGGGGTGTGCACCTAGGCTATCGATCGGGAAGGGGTTAAATTTGTATCATAAGCCTTATTTTACGAGGTTATTGGTAGGTAGTAATTTGTGATGACTAAAGTCTGGCTAAAAAATTTAAAGTATTTATCCCAACCAAGTTACCTTATACGCTGCAGGAAGAAAAAAAAGTTTCGTTGTAAACTCTTTGTAGGATCCATGATGGAGTTGAGACGATGGAAATGAACCATAAATGTGGGGTCGTGAATTTTTAATTAAAAACTTTCTTTAAAAGAAATAGAGTAGCTTTAGAATGTTACAAACACAAAAAAAAATCGTTTTAAAATGACTTCCCCGAGGTGAATATAATCTGTATTAAAGAGGAAAAGTGCCAACTTTTTAATATAGAAATTTTGATTATTTTTTCCAAACCCTACAAAAAAATATGACACTTTTATAAATGGGTTTAAAATAGTGAGTATGTATTGCTGACTACGTGAATGTCAAAAGCGTATGTATACACGATTTTTAAATAAGCAAACAATGATTAAATATGGAAATTTTGCATTTTTTAGTGTAGGTCATTGGTTGGCAAACTACGCCCCGCCGCCTGTTTTTAATCCGACCCAAGGGTTAATATTGTTTTTACATGAAAAAATTACAAATAAATCAAATTAAGCGCTGTACCGCAACAGTCGATAGTAGAGTTGATAATTTGGGAATAATAACCCTCAAGACCTGATAAGAAGAGCAAAATGGATTTCGGATTTCGTGCTCTTAAAACAGAATGGAGTGTGAATTATTTTGTCATAGAATTAAATGACAAAACACTATGTTTATTATATAATGACATAATAACTATGCGAAAAGAGCACAATATACGACGTCATTACCAAACTAAGCATTCGACACAATATTTAAAACTCACAAAAAATCAATGATCACTAAAATTGGAAAGTTTAACACGGAATGCTTCATTACTATGCAATTTATTCGTAAGAATAAAAAATGATAACTAAACAGTAACTTAAGTCAGCTTACGAATAGCCACGAAAGGGAAACCATTTTCCGACTGTGAATTAATTAAATTGTGTTTGCTTGTGACAGCCGCAAAAATGTGCCCCTGAGAAAATGGATTTGTTTCGATCAGTCAGTCTTTCGGCAAGAACAACTGTTATAAGAGTTGAGGACATAGGGAACCACATCAAGAATCAATTAAAAGACAAGGCAAGAAACTTCAAGTGGTTTTCGATCTATTGATGAGTTGACAGACATTACTGATATTGCCCAATTGCTGCTGTTTATTCGAGGAGTTAATACTAAGTTTGAGGTTACTGAAGAATTAGTTTCTATGAATAGTTTGCATGGATCAACTACAAGCAAAGATATCATCAAAGAAGTCGAGAAAACGCTAACACGGTAAAATTTGCAATGGAATCAGTTAAAAATGCCACACTCGGCGGAGCCTGCAATTCTGATGATTGTGAGATCGGCGCTTCGACCTGGCTAAAGACCGTCGTGTTCACTAATGGTGACTGGGGCACGTTAAATAGGTCGTGGTCACAAAGTCCCCCATGTTCTCATACCAAATCAATACCTCTGGGGGTATCTGATCAGAGGGTTATCGGCCTCTGATTGGTATCTAAATTACTATATGTGTGAGTGAATGGATGTATGAAAGGGACCTTCCTGTAAAACGGATGTGTCATGTATGCCGAGCAAAGTCGGACTTCCTCCCAATGGGGCTCAATAACATGGAAGGCGCACCCCCTCGCCTCTTGCCGTCTTCTACGGGCCTGGCACTCCTCTGGTCTGCCAGTGTAGGCATTAGAAACAACAACAACAAAAATGCCACAACTGATGGTGGTAAAAATATGTGTGGAACAGGGAAAAGATTATTTGGACAAATTTTTAAGGCTTGTGAGAAGCTAATTGTTCAAATCCTATGGTAATTCATTGTATTATTCACCAGGAGGCTCTTTGTGGGAAACACCTCGATATATCATGTGTTATTGAACCAGTTGTGTCAGCGGTTAACTTTATTCGCTCTTGTAGACTTAACCATCGTCAGTTTCGTGATTTTTTTTATTAAAGATTGAAGCTGAATATCTTTACTTGCCTTACCATACAGCAGTTCGATGACTCAGCATTGGAAAGAGTTATTGATATTTTTTGAGCTCAGAAAAGTGATAGAAATTTTTCTAAATGAGAAAAACTGCCCACAACCACTGTTATCGAAGAATGAATGGATATGGAAATTAGCATTTGCTACAGACATCGGGGGATATCAACGAATTTAACTTAATTACAGTGAAAAACAGCGCTCATATGCGAAACGCATTCTATCATAACGTCATATCGCCGAAACTTTGCATTGTTTGAAACACAAATCACATCAAACTAGTTTGACTATTTTTCATGCTCTAAAAAATTTCAAATATAAGCGAAATCCCCATTCCCAAAAAGTTTGCGGCGGCTGAACTTAACCTACAGTTACAACACCGTTTTTTGGATCTTGATGCAAGTGCAAAAGACATGTCCGTATTTGAAAATCCATTTTACTGTACAATTGGGGAGCTTCCGTCAGATCTCCAATTGGAAGTGCTATATCCAATTGGAGATCTGACTAATATGCTAAAAATCATGTTCAAAGAAATGGATCTAACCCAATTCCATAAATATATTTCGGGGAAAAAATACGGTTAATTAAAGTCATATACACGGGGATATACGTATGTCTGTATTTGGGTATACTTACCAGTGTGAAAGGACATTTCGAAAATGAAGTATGTAAAATCGCAATACAGATAATTATTAACAAATGACAATTTGCAAACAACTTTGATGACAGGAAGTACTAACTTCGAACTCCAGAATGATGAAATATTATCTCAGAAAAAACAATTACATTCATCTCATTTGTACAAAATTTAACTTGTTCTTATAATACGTTTATTCATAAACAGAAATATTTTATTCGTTTTATTATAAGTGTCAGCAAATTGTGTATAATAACAAATGAAAAACATCACTTTCTAATAAAAAAAATTTTAACATGTCTTAGAATTAATTGTAATAGAATTACCCATGTAAAATTCTTCGAGTTTGCAACCTGGTCCGCCGAACCTAAAATTTTTACAATCTGGCCCTTTACAAAAAAAAGTTCGTAGAACCCCTGGTCTAGGTGCGCCATTGTTTAATCTGTTCCAGAACCCTTATGTTTGACCCATTCTGAAACTGCGGAGTTCCGATAGAAAATAGCTTACCTTTTATTAAACTTTCAATCCGCCTAACCTCGTTTACACAGTTTGCAGAAGATCTAGAAATAGAATTTGAATTTAAACTCTAATTTAAATTTCAGAATTAATGAATGGGTATCAATGCTTTAAATGTTATTTTGTCTGCCCAACTAGCGTAAAGTTATTTCTTTGTAGTTCTATATTGGACGAGGAAATGAGAACTCAGTGGCGCCCGATTCGATCGAGTCGAGTTGCTGAAGCGATGTCTCTGGAAGAGGGAGCGCACCAATTGCAACAAAAGTACGGAAGCTTCCGAGAAACAGACGAGGAGAACGAAGAATCCAGAGTCCAGGGCTCCATGGACTGGGGGAGTCAGTGCCTCATCACACCGAGACCGATTCATCTCTCCCACTTCACGGAAGGCGATTCCGATCTCAACAAGTACTCTTCCATGCAGCAGTTCAGTCGAAACGCTGAAGTGGAAACAAGCTCCCCGGATTCCGCACGGAATTATTCGATGCACCGAGGGTATGGGTATTCCGGGCATGCGAAGTCATTGTATGCCCAAGATATCAAAGTGCACGACTTCCCGAACAAATCCAAAATGTTGACAATGGAAGCGATCACTCCGATTAGCTATACAGAGGAAAGCACCCTGTACCAGAGCGCTTTGGAGGGCAGCATGGAGTCTCTGGACAAGTACGAAACTGCTATTCGGGACGAAGAACTGACGGTGAGTGATGATCCGAATGCCGCGCACTTGGATCACAACAGAGCGGTAGAAACCTTTTCTGATTTCGAGGAGGACTTGAAACAAAGAACTTTGAAACAGATTCATTCCAATGTAAATGTGCCATCCGCTCACAACTGTATATCCGACTACATCGACAAAGAAAGGCAAGGTCCGCATGCGAGTAATTCAACTACCGAACACGGATATCAGTCCACGCCTGGTTCGCCGAATATTTCGAAGTTTAAGTACAAAGGTACTAAAGGATTTGGTCGCCCTTCTCGAATTGGGTATAATAAAAACGAGGACAGTGTACCCTACAAAGATTTCAAAAGCGGCGACAGCAGAATACAGCATATAGATATATAATCGTGACACATAATAAATTTATACTTTTATGAGTATCTACGAAGGAAATTCGTAGATTATCGTTTCTTATTTTCTCTTATTGTATATAATGACACAACAATGGAACGTATACGATAATAAAGATTCTATTCAGATTCATGCTCCACTTCGTTTCAACTTGCGACTTCTACATTTAAATTTTCGAATGAGTGCAATATGTCAACAGTTAATAACAATCGGATAAATTGCAAGTTGGTAAAATTAAGTCAAATAAAAGTATTGCCATTTCAATAAAACAGTTTTGACACCTTTTATATCTAAAAAAAACAAGCCTTTTTAAAGAATTTATAAAAGAGCAATCTTAAAGTTAAAAACAAAAATGTTCTAACTCGTTGTGTTGCTTCCAGAGGGATATTAATTCAAATATCTACCAAACATTTTCTTACAATTCAGTACTTGCGATGAAAAAAAATCGATGTTTTAAAAACATTTTTTCAAATACAATATTTTAAAAAATTCACAAAAAATTCTCCGTGAAAAAAAAATAATATTATATACTTTTTCAAAATGAAAGTTGAAAATAAATTAATTAAGTGCATTGGAGTTTATACATGATTCAAATGCGAAGCAACAATGGAGCATAAATGTAGATCGTATATTACGATTTTTCAATATGTAATATACACTGACGAGCCAAAACATTATGAGAATGGTATTTAACTGCTGCTGAAGAAGGTGAGTAATCATTCTTGCACTTACTTTTGCGAGTGATGGGAAAGACTGCTGATCTAAGCGAATTTGATAGAGGACAGATCGAAATGACTCGAAGACTCGGAACGAGTATCACCGAAACTGCACGACTGGTAGTATTCACGATCTGCCGTTGTTACTATTCATGCAAAGTGGATAAATGACTGTGATACCCCATATCACAAGGCTCGGATTGTGTTGGAGTGGTTCGAGGACATACTTATGAATTCCACTTAATGTCCAGGCCACCTAGCTCGCCGGATCTTAATCCGATAGAGACCATTTGGAATGTCATAGACCGGCACCACCATGTCCGAATATCACGACTTTGCGTGACCGTTGCTTAGACATATGGTATAACCTGTATCCAGTCATGTGGAATCTATGCCCAGGCGAGTTCCAGCCGTTTTGCAGGCCAAAGGAGGCGCAACGCGTTATTGGGCAGGTAGTCGTAATGTTTTGGCTCTTCAGTGTATATTGAGAATTCAGAAATAATTCTCTCTTTTTCTTAAAAAGAAAAAGATTTTAATATTACTTAAGTAAGTTTTGCTTTACTTGGGTATTTTAATCTCTACAAAAGTAACTTTCTCTTTATCAACAGTTATGGAATTATCCACAGTTCTGGATATGAGTACATGAACCCACTACGTAAAATCACTCGATAATCCATTCCAAATCCATGTACACTCATGTTCAAAATTAAGAAAATTCGCACATTATGTCGAATTTCTGAAAAACTAGTGGACAGATTTTAATGAAATTTGGCACGAATATAAAGTTATAGCAGAGAAAGAGATGGTACACCACAGAAACCTCGTGGTACGCACGCAAGATTGTCAGTAAAGCTCATCAGTGCAGGAATGTCTAAAATCCACGTTGCGAGATCCAACCGAGAATGAGTAATATGGGATATGGTCCATTCACAATCAGACAGGTTACACAGCGCGACGGCATACTGGACACGAGACAATTGAGTAGTCCCTGTGGCAGTCGGTCCCACTCCTGCAGCAGAACAGTTTTCAGCTCCGGAATATGATTCTAGGAGGGAGATGGCGAGATGCAATTGCACTCCACAGAGCGTCGCAGACATGGTCTATAGGGTTTAGGTCAGGGGATCTGGCTGGTCAATCTATACGCAGAATATTACCTCTTTTCAGATAAACGTCGACCAGGTGAGCTAGATGTGGATGAGCGTTGTCGTCCATGAACAGGATCCGAGGACAAACTGCGCAACTGAAAAGTCAAACATAGGGTTCTAAGATCTCCTCTCTATACCTCATAGCAGTCAGGGACTCTAGGTCAAACACATGGAGGGGTGTGCGGCCGTTCAACATGCCTGCCCAGACCATGACACCTCCACCACCATAGAGGCCCATTTCCCTGATGTGGGAGGGGATAGTATCGGGTCCAAGTCTCTATCCAGATGAGGGTACGTCTAGAATCAGTGTCCAGGCTGAATCTCGACTCATCTGTGAAGAGAACGTGCTCCACTGAAGTCTGGTCCAAGACTGATGTTGTCTGCACCATGCTAAACGCGCTCTCTTGTGTGCTGCAGTGAGCGCAAACAGCAGGTCTTCTGGCATAAAGCTTTCTCTCATGAAGCCTTCGGGCAACAGTAATCCGTGATACGGGTTCCAGTGGCAGCACACAGCTCACGTGAGAGCTGTGACGCTGTTGCAGTCCTGTGGCACCCCGTTGAAAGTGCCAAATAACGATCCTCATTAGTCGTGGTAGCTTTTCGGCGACCTTGCCCGGATTCAGTGTCTAGAAACCGTTTCCACACATTGCAGACGACACTGGGCGTTACATGGAGCTCTGCAGCCATCTGCACTTCCTGCCTCTGATCTACCGACGATTCTCCATATCATTTCTTCATCCATATATTTGTGTCTACTCATTTTACACGATAGCTTATAAAATGTACCCAACTCTTGGGAGAAACACAGCGAATGTCCCGAGTACAAGCACACAAATCGCGGAAAACGCCTCGTGTGCTTATCAACCCCTCCACGGTTACAGCTCCGCCCACACGCACGTGTACGCTTACGTAATTCGACACTGAATATTTGCAATCTTCTACGGCGGCATAATT
Organism: Metellina segmentata; assembly: GCA_947359465.1. Classification (NCBI taxonomy): domain Eukaryota; kingdom Metazoa; phylum Arthropoda; class Arachnida; order Araneae; family Tetragnathidae; genus Metellina; species Metellina segmentata. The sequence goes on from OX375879.1 coordinate 76,683,900, forward strand.
AGTACCTTTGATTCAGTACTTTTTGTAAAAATAGAAAAAAGGTGCAAATTCTCTTAATTTTGAACACGAGTGTATATACTACTCAAATTCTCTCAATATCCAATAAATAAAATTTAATTTGATAACATGTTTTTTTTCTTTGAAAACAATTATTAAATTGAAAAAATTCCATTCTGGCACAACATGGAAATGAGAAAAACTCGGCAAATACATATTGTAGGTGCAGTCAATGATGGGCAGAGCCACCAGGAAATTCGCACGATTCCAACTAACTTCTTAAGAAAAACGTACAGAAAATGCTATTCCAGTGTGACGACAGAAACGTCCAAGACCGTGTGATTATAGATGAACAATCAGAGCAGCACGATCCGAGTAGCTTGTTCAACTTCCAATCCCACGAATTTCAATTGGTACGTGAACATCAGCATTGTCTTATGGAAGAGTAACGGATTAGCAACCTGAGGGTTGAGTTCGAAACTAGGTCGTCAAAGACCGTCGTGTACACGTTAAATGTCGTGGCCTCAAATGTCCTCTCGTTGGGTTGGTGTGGAAGTTTGGAGAGTGGTGTCCAAGCTCAGGTGTTCTCGTCATCCGACTGGTGAAAAATTACGAAGCGTTCTCCTTGGATCTTTATCTTAAGGATTGATCGTGGACCGTGGCAATAGCCAGTGTTACTCCAGTGCGATGTTAATTAATTACCTACATTGGTGATTTACTGCATTTCATAATTTTGACTTTTAAAAAATGCAAATTCAAATTCTTATTCTTTTTTTGCTGTGGTATTTGGTTGGAAGACATCAGTCAATATTGAGCAAACGCACCTATAAAAATGTTTGAGGCATTTTTTGTCATGCAAATGAAGGTGGTGGTAATGTTTCAGCGGTGGAATACATTTCCTGTACGTATTACAGACGTGACGATCATGGCTTGTTTTCCAAATTCGAGATTTCAGGACTCCACCAAAAAAAATGCCGAAAAAATAATTACAATTTGACGATAGCCGATTGGTCAACGTCAATCAGATTAAACGCCAAATGTCGACAGCTACGTTGATTTACCTATTGGGTTTTATGGTAACCCAATACGTATCCTGATAGAGCATTCATTACAAGTAAAATTGTCGCATTCCTTGTTTATTTGCATTGAAAATCCCACTTTCGAAACTATCATTCTCATCGGGATTGATACCGGATCGTCCCTAATCGTTCGTCGTGCTGCTCCAGTGCAACGTAAATTCTATTATATACTTACCCACTTATCGAAAGTTTAAATTAATGTTTTCAAATCATATTGAATCGTCAACATTTTAAAAAGCACTCGAAGCCATACATAATGGTAAAACAACAATAACGCAAGAAATTAATACTCTTCTCCATTTACTAAATATACCTTGCACTCTCCAGTGGATCCCAGCTCATGTTGGAATTGAGGGGAACGAATGTGCAGATGCGCTTGCAAAGGAAGCACGCGACAAAGATCAACCTCGAGTGGTCACCTGTGCAGATGCGAATGCCGTCGCCAGGCGAAGGATCTACAACCAGCATTATAGCAAGGCAACAATCCCCGATCTAAACTGCCCAAGAAACCTCTCCTCTACAATAGCTAGGCTACGTACTGGACATTTCAAAGGCATGAAGATTTCACAAACTAATATAAAATCCTATTCCATCTGCAGGTACTGTCCCCAATCGCAACTAACTCCAGATCATGTTTTCGACTGTCAGGCCATTATCGGTTCCCTCTTTCAACTTGGAGCACCCCCAATCGAAATCCTTCATAGCCATCGAGCTCCAGAACTTGCAGATCTTGTCACCAAGGCTTTTGGAGGACTCTAAACTTTTGCACTAGTACTGTATGCATAGACACGACAACAACAACAACATTTTAAAATTGAATTGTCTGGACTTTTAAAAATTTTTATCAAGGCGGCAAGAATAAAAATAAAAGACAGAGCGAAAAAATATTTTGCTTCCTGATACCCAACTACTATTCCATTACACTTGGTGTTTTAAAAGTTCCCGTACTCCAACTTTAAAAATATTTATTGCCGTGTTTTTTTTAAATTATTGAATTTTATCGTCAGCTTATAGTTTTATCGACTCTTTTAATTTTTATCGTTTGATTTTCTTCGCCCTCAAGTTGTCCGATAATAAAGTTCCATGTCATTTTGTTCTTCATTTCAAGATGAATTCATCGCGCATTCAGAGAATTGGGCTGTTTGTGGCTTTTTTTTAATGTAAATCATATGAAAGTTAAGAATTTTGGCGACATAAACAACCAAATGATGCATTACCGAGTAAAGATACGCTATATCAACTTATCCAACAATTTATTGCATTATTAGAAGTGAATGAACGAGACTCTTGGTTCCAACAAGACAATCTGCCAAACAAATTATGAAACCATGGGCATGCTTCAAGATTGTTTTGGCGATCAATTCATCTCAAGAAAAATTGGCCACCATGTTCGCTGATCTGCACATCCCTGACTTTTTTTCTGTGGGGATATTGAAGAACAAAGTTTATGAAGATAATCACCAAACAATAGGCGATCTAAAAATTTCCATTACCCAAAGTATACAAAAAGTCACTCCCATCGTCTTGAAACGCGTTTCAAAAAATATGTGGAAACGACTTCAGCTTTGCTTCCAAGAAAAGGGCGGAAATTTTAAACATATAATATAAATGTAAACTTCCACATTTTTTTCTTATGTTATATTAAAGTGCTTTTCACCATTAGCATAAAAATAATTGTTTTAAAGTTTGTTGATTTTGTATAGTTAATTCACGAATCGTTAGTACGGGAACTTTTAGGACACTATACATATCGGAGTTACCTTAAACATGTAGTTTATAGCCGTTGTGCTGACGTTTGGAATTGATCTAATTCGAAAAATGAGCCAAATTACGTACAGAAAGTGCGTTCCTGCAGCAAATATTAACACCTCTCATGAGACTTAACACATTTATACTACGGCCTGTAAGCAGTTGTACCTTGATTGCGCCAAGAATTTAGCCTACGGCCAGTATAGCTGTTGTACCGTGAAGGTTAAAAGAATCGCGCCAAGAAAGAATTTAGACTTCGGCCGGGACAGCAGTTGTATCTTGAAAGTTGTAAGAATTGCGCCAGTTATATCTATAGCCGTAGTCAAAAGGTTAACAGTGGTTAAAAGTGCACACAACTTCGCGATCACTGAACAATTTGTGCTATTAAAATCATTCAATATTTTTGGAAGACTTACGAATATTTAAAAACTTACTTCAATGCTCATTGATTAATAAATATAAGTTAATTGAGAAACATAAATTACTGAACTATTCTGGCTTTTAATCAGCGACTTTGCCAAATTTACGTTACGAACCAAGAGTGACTAAGTATGGTTAACAGACCAATACACAAATGAACAAGAAGAATTTTCAAAGCTTTATTTAAACCATATGAACACATTTCAATATTAATTTTGCAACTAACAACACAGAAGCAGATATAAGTTAAGACTAAACTCTAAGAAACAAAATACTTCATATTTAGAATTTTCACCAACAAAACACAAGGAAGTTCAAAATGGGCCAAATATTTTCACAACACCCATTTCTTTTTTTCTTCTTTTAATTTAGTAACAAAGCAGCCTACAAAGCTTTTACAAAACACAAGCTCTCGACTTCCTGTTCCATTCTTGTTTTAAAATTTAAAAACGCTATCAGAATGTTCTACCATATATGCAATAAAACAGTGCACTAAACAGAAACAGCATACACTGTGACAATCCCCATGGAATGGGACATAAATAAAAAAATTATTCTTTTTCTTCTTATTTTGTGATAGAGAGAGAGACAAGGAGTGTTACACCATCGGCCATGAAACACATTTGAAAGTTACACTGCTGTACAACATAGCTGTTATGGCACACCAAATGACTGGTGAATTAGGGAACTTAAAAACTGTCGAGCAACCAACGCTGCTATTACAATAATGCATCAATACATCTTAGGTACTTTACACGAAAGACAAGTAGTGGAATATCTATTCTTCACATCCAGATTCGCCAGGTTTAGAAGTGGAACGATCATTTAGAACCTCACTGAATGTAATCTCACAGCTTTGTTTGATACCATCTTCAGACACTTGTTGGACAAAGGTACTATCAATATCACTCTCGTCATCTGGATTAGTGATGACAGAAGTTACAACTCTGAAATAACAAAATTAAATATTTACAATAGAATACGATCGTAAAATTATTTCTAGGCATAAACATACAGCTAAGAAAGAGTCAGGTTTCCCCATGCTCACAAGGAAACAAATTCAAGTAATTTTCAAAACATTTTAAATTAAAACAAACAAAAAATTAAAGCATCTCATGATGAACATTTATTTTTTCTGAGTAATCAAAACTGAACTGTGAAAGTGCATGAAATCAAAATTTAATGCACAAATATTTTAAAATAGATACATTTTTATAAAAATTTTATTTAAAATCACTACATAATAAAAAGGAACATGCATCACAATCAATTTTATGAATAAAAAACATGCAGCATGCAAAAAAACATTACATAAATTTTAGTTATTACTAAGCAAATAAATTCCATTAATAGTTAATTTCAGTTGAATTTATTTGTCAATTTTGTTTAAAATAAGGTACATGGAAAATTCAAGGACTTTCCAGGCGAAATAAAATTTTTGTATTTTCAGACCACTTTTCAGAATTCTCAAATAGAGAAATAAGAATATTTTCAAGGATTGAGAATGCTGAAGAACTACGATTTCCTTCCCTATTTGCACAAAGTATATGGGTCATTCTTGTGAAATAGGAAAAATTGGCTTCTTAAAATTTTTTTAATCGAAGGTTTTTAAAACTTTATTTTTTTGGCCTAATAATTTTCTACCATGTTTATTAAGTAAATTAAAAATATCAGCAATCTAAATTATTAACATTTTGTTAAGGAAAAAAATATTTCAAAATATTGGAAGGCAGGACAATGATGAACCTGCCAGGACAATGATGAAAATAGAAAAAAATATATAAATTTCTTGTTGAACATTTCATATGACCATGTATTTTTAATTCAGCTGATTAAGTACATAAATAAAATTACTAAGAACATGACAATTCATGAAATTATAGATTCCCGAATATTTAAGTATTATTAGAAAGTAGGAACACTGTGGATAGTTATTACTGCAACTTTTATGCTTTTTTAACAGATTACGTGTTTTGCTGTGTGGTGTTAAATTACTGCAATCAATTCTCAGCTATTTTTGATCTGTAGTATTTCTTTTTGTATTTTTCCATTTGCCTTGTATATTTTTAAAATTTTTCTTCCAGTTTCTTTATACGAATGTAGGTTTCTGCTCTATCTCTTCAAACTTTTTTCACTAACTTTTTTTTTAACATTATCATCTCTTAATAATGTTAAAAAAAATTTGTGTCTGGGTTTGAAGAACCTGAAAGTTGAATATCTATACCACTTTCACTTGGTTTGGGTAGTCAATTCTATCGAATGACAATTTCTTGTTCAAGCGATAGAGTTTTGAATTTTCTTTCCTATTTTTATAATTCCTCTTTTCTGCCTCGAACTCATTTTGACTATAGGCTTTACCACTCCTTTCTTCTTTTGGTTAACATATATTTCACATGCTTCTTCAATTTATCTTGTATCAAACGTTACAGAATTTTTTTTAATATGCTCCTGACGACGTTTCTCAGCTAACCTTTTCTTTAACAACCTTTCCTCATATGTTTGTTTCTTTTTACCACTCATATCTGTCCATATATTGTTTACAACTTATAAAAAAGAGCATGTGATAAAGGATATTTAGTAATATCTAGACATTTTTAGGTGCAATGACAAAAACATTATGTTTTAAATAAAAGAAACAAATAAGTTTCAAAATTTCAAGCCAAAATTAAAATAAGGTATTTTATTATTAAAAAATTACAATGGATAATAAATAATCAAAAGTTAATAGTTAAAAGTAAAGAATATATTTGTCTTCAGTTAATAATTTAAATATTTATAAAATACTGAACATAAAACATCATTTTCCTGTCTTGACATCATTGACTTGGTATGTTAAAGGCAGGACAATGATGGCCAGGATAATGATGAAATAGGCTTGTTCAGGGCTTAATGGATGTACCCGTAAAAATTTCAGTTTAAATTTCACACACATTTAAGAAATATCTTTTATACACTTGATAATAAAAAAAAATTAAAAATTTATTACAAACATTTAATTTTTATCAAAGCCAGGAAAATGATCTTCAATATACATAAACCTTGAACTCTGAACTTGTATGTGCTGACCAAAAAAAAAGTTGATAACTTTTCAAAATGGCAGTTATTTATTTAAATAACCTCAACCCATTTTTAACCATTATTTGAAAAGTATTCTAACTCAGTGCTGTCATCTATTAATTTCCCACATAATGATATCTGAGATGCCAGGAAAATGATGATATTACTTGGGACAATAGTTATTGAAGTTACTTTTGGAAATTTTTGCAATATTATTTCCATTATTGTAACTAATAACCTTTCAAATGTATAAAGAAGCAGAATAAATAATTTACAAGAATATATAAATAAATATTAAAATCCTAATGAATGAAGAAATTGTAAAATTTCACTCAGGGACATGCCAGGACAATGATATTTGATATTTTAAAGTTTTAAAAATGTATAAAATAAAAAAATATGTCATTAATTTTCTAATTCTGTAGATTATAAAAGTGATCCTAAACTATTCTTGAAAGTTGACAAAATCTTCAGAGTGATAGAATTCTATAAATTTTGAAGGGACATGAATTTTGCCTATTTTGCAAGAATGACCCATATACATATAACTTTTGAAAATATTTTTTATGAATGAGTATCCTCTAGGACAGTGATGGCGAACCTTTTGGCTCGGTGTGTCAAAAACTGGAAAAAAAACCTAGCTTAACTCGGGTGCCGTGTCACGTCAAAAAATATCTATAATTTTGTGACATTTTCAGCCTAATAAAAGAAAGTTATATTTTTGATACATTTATTTATTAAAAGTTCAAAAACTAATAACTGTTAACATTAGTGACTTTTTGTTGCTGAATTGCATTTGCTAAAACTTCAATTGAAAGCTGGTATTTCGTGTACTTTAAGCCAAACAAACGCTACTAACTTCATCTGTCAGTCGGTTT